>JAIXND010000674.1:37418418-37466127 GCA_023646645.1 Varanus salvator macromaculatus | reverse complement strand
GAGAGAGAGAGAGAGAGAGAGAGAGAGAGAGAGAGAGAGAGAGAGAGACGCAAAATGTTGCCTTCCATTTATAACCGTCTCACATCTTCCCAATGCTTCTTCTGTCATTTTTCTTACCAGAAAGCATCCATTAAAGTGGAAAAGATGAAACAACTGTACAATGTTATTAGTTTGGCAGTGTTTGAGGCTATCCTTCTGGAACCACTCACATCATCATGAATGGCCAGACATCCTGGGGCTGTTGATGTAGTTGTGTCTTTATTTGCTGTTCATCGATTGATGCTTTGTGGATGGACAAATCTGATGCAACCTGGTAGCAGTTCACACATAGCTTGTTAACGAGATGCCGTATATACAGGTGCTTCTGTGCATCTTGCAACAACCCCCAGTTCAGGCCTAGTTCATGCAAACATGATGAGGTGATCACTCAGTTTCGCAATGGTTTGACCTGAAACTGTGAGTGAGGATGGATGTAACTGAATTATCTACGCTGCAAAAGAATCCACAGAAGACAGAAGCAGAGCCTATCAAAAAGACTTCTTCTCTCTTTCATCTGGTTGCCTGTGTGAAGGGCTTTGCTTTGTGTTTTGTTGTAGGCAGGAGCATTTCAGAAATGACGTATGGGCTGACATACTATTGGATAGATCAACTGCTTTCTTTTAAGGGCTTCATTCCCTTGTGAATGATCCTTTGAGGGTCACATGCTAGAGGTGAGCAGTGCCAAAGCTGCTGATTGGAAGGGGAGCCCTTTCTGCTTATGGAAACCTCCCCTTCCCTCTCTCTCCGCCCTCCCCCTTCCTTGGCCTGGTCTTCCTCAAGCAGCAGTTTGCTAAGAGCGGGACAGACCTCTCTTCTTTAGCAGTCAGAGCTGATCACCTGCAGAAGGCTTCTGCAATTAGGTCAGGGAGTACAAAAGCTATTAGAACTACAGGTTGCCCATCTCTGGTTTAAAATATCTTCAGCTTTTATTATGTCGGCCTAAAGCAATGCACAGATAAATTGCATGAAGTTTTAAACTTGTATGGAACAAAGAAAGCAAGCCAGCAGGTGTGTGTGTGGGGGGGGGGGTGGAATTTAGTCTTAATAATTCCAATTCACAAAAGGGTAGGAAAACTAAGCCCCCGAATCATAGATCTTTGCTGGCTATAGTGCTGGTTATGATCCTCGATCATACATGTTGGGATTTGAAATTTAAACATGCTTAAACCTTATGGAGGTCAGTGGGACATAATACGGCTTTTGAAATCCAGTGTGTGCTTCAGTCTCATGGATTTTTAATAGGCCTTAAATAGGTTTCAGTGTATATTAACTGGAATGAAGCACCACTGATTTCAGTAGGACTTGCTTCTTAGTAATTCATATACTATATACTGTAAAGGATCATGGTGCCAAGTATATTGGCTTGCAGGCTCAAAATGTTAATGTGTATTCAAAAGCTTCTCCTATTAGCCTGTGATTTTTAGCCACAGTGTGTCTTGTATCTCTTTTGTACTTTGGGGCTAAAGATCAAATGAGAGAATGGTTTCCAGCACCTGGGGCACAGGATTACATACACACCTTCATGTTCCTCAATTATAATGCGGATTAATGTGGTTTCTGAAGAACAACAAACATACAAACATACTTTTTTGAGAAATGGTTATCCTGCTAGACAGGCTGACTGAATCTGCCAGTGATCTGTCTATCACTTGCCTGGAAATGCAGCTTAGCCAGGCTGTTTGTTTGTGATCAGTCACCTATGTTATTTGCTCTTCTGTTTATTGTCCAGAGGATGAATGATTTCTTTCCAGAAAGAAAAGTAAACAATGACTTTTCATTCCCCCCCGCCCCTCGTGCAAGAATGTACTGGGGATTTTTCTTTCCTTTTTCCCAAAGCTTTTTGTGGAGGCTGTATGTGTCACCTTCAACACATAATAAGCACCAGAAAAGAGGTCAGAGCCATTCTCCATCCTTTATACACGCTTTTGTGTTCATCTGTTCAGGGCTCCTTCATCAAAATAGCTGCTAAGGCCCAGGCCGCTTTGAAGCAGGTGCCCAGACATCTGAGAGAAACATCAACAACGTTTATTCTTGTTTCAACACTCAAAACTCACGTGCTGTACTGCACTGTTGCTCTGTGTTGTTTTGATTGAGAGTTGGCCCTACCAGGAGAGACAAGATTTCGCTGAAATCAGAAAAGTTGAAAGGATCAGCTTTTTCAATATTACTATTTGCAGTTAAAAGAAAAGAAAAGAAAAGAAAAGAAAGCACAGAGACTGTTTTTTGAAAATGAGAGAGAGGCAAGCGTTTGCCATTTCCAGGATTCCTGCCTGAGCCAGCGCGCCACACAAGTGAGTCTCCTGTAAGTTCTCACAGGATCTTCTCCTTGTTACCAAAGGTGGCATCAGATGTAAATTTGCCTGCATAAAATGGTATCTTAAAGGAGAACTTACCTCAGATAAGTAAATGTCCTTCTAACCAATATGTTGGCAATCTTTGGACAAAAAGACCTGCCCGAGTTCAGAAAAGGAGAGACTCTTTCATGCAAGCCATGATATCTGGCAGGATTTTCCAATTTCTATTGGATACTGCTTAAATTTTGGATGTTCCTTAATATATTGTTATGATTATCATTTTATTGCTTTTTACATGATTGTAAATAGACTTGGAGACACCTGCCCATTCGGAAGTATATGCATTTTAATAGTCACAGTAACTCCTATCAGCTCCAGCCAGCATGACCAGTTATGACCAATGATGGGCATCATAGTTGAAAACATAGGCTGATCCATACGGTCCCTAAGAAGTCACTTGGTGCATCAGATTGATTGGGGGATGCTCATTTGTTCTCAAGCCTGCCCTGTTTAGCCCTCAAGTATAATCCACAAGACGTCCAAGTGACTGTGTTTGTCTGCAAAGCAGAACAAGCCATTAGCTGACAGACCAATTTTTCAAGGCCAGCAACCCATGTTGGCTTTGCCCTTGGTCCTCTATATTATGAATTGAAACAAAAGCTGCAGGAAGATACTTAAAGAAGTGCATTTTAAGAAGCCCATTCTAAGCATTTAAACAAACTAAAGCTAACATTTAAAAAATCAGATTAATTCACTAGGAAGTACGAAGCCCTTTCAACTCAGGAAAATAGAGGCAAAACAGCAGACTCCATCTCTAAGACCTTTGGGAGCTGTAACTGGAGGGCGTGAAGAAGAATCAGGCCTTCTGTGAAAGCATTTGCTGCCACTGCTTCTGCTTTCTCTCCTGAGCCAGAGTGCCTTTCTCCGCTCTCGCACGGAAGGGTCACGAGACGGAGCCATGAGTGGCTTCCACACACTCACCCAGCTGAAAGCACTGCACATCTCATTATGTAAACAGCCAGGCATGCCGACATAACAAACTCATTTGGAGGAAAGGAGGTCAGTCAGCTAGGATAAGCATTCAACACCACAGATGTGCTTGAGGAATGGAGACGTCTGTGTTATAGGAACAAAGCACTAAAGGTGTTCCATTTCTTTCCCTGATCCTAAGGACAGTGTGGCTTCCAATATTTTCAGTGAAATACAGATACTGGTCAATGCACATTGGTAGGTCACTAGCTAGAATACACCCACACCTAGGAAGGAACAAACCAAATTGTCAGGCCGAGTCAGACCCTAGGCCTATCTTGTCCAGCTTTGTCAGCACTGACTAGCAGGGTTCTCCAACCATATTCAGTAACTCTGCACATTCGCAAATAGCAGCTACTCATCCAAACAAATTAGATGAGACCTGTGCACCCAGGAGCCAGTTTAAGATCTGTGTTGCACGTGCTCAAGCTGAAAACACGGTGGAAACAAGCATCCCTCTCTCAGGATCAGGTTCAAAGTGATGAGTGGAAGAAAGTCCTTTTTCTCCAAGGTTCAGCTGTCTGCTTTTTCTGTTGCACTTTTCATTGAAAAGACTTACTGTGTGTAACGCAGTGGTTTGGAGCAGTCCAGCCATGGGCTAGAATTGTGAAAGCAACACAGGAGCTGCTATGCAAGAGCCGTTTAATGCAGCAGTGGGTGATGCAGATGATCAAGACTGTGTGCAGCCTCTCTCAATGTTTCTGGGTGCCTCCTGAGTTCTGAGAATTCATTATAGCGTGAGGAGAGGGACATGGTGATGATGGACATTCCAGAGAACAGCTAGGCAAAATTAGGCAACGACTATTAGGCAAGATTACACAAGACTGTTGTGTAGTCAAAGTTCTTAGAACCCCTAAAGATGTATCAATACAAGTTATCAAGCAAGACCGAGTCATAGTTTTAACCATCTGCATTATGGTTGTAGCTGGGAAATGCTACATGGGAAATGCATCTGTCAAATAAAGCCTGGACTAGCCCAACCCACTATTGTTCCCTGACTGTTTAGCCAGAAAAAGTCCAGAAAAGGGAATGTTGAGAAGCATAGGGATTTTTCTGTTTAAGCATTCATGGGATTATCCTTTGACAGGTGCCTGGTTGGTGTTGTGTCACATCAAAATATCAGATACCCACCACTAATGCTATCAATGGTGAACCATATGTAGAATCTGATACTATGCATGCTTATTCAGAGGTAGTTTCCAGTGAATTTAATGCCATGTGCTTCCTAGTATGTCTCACTATTGCAGTATATGGGTGTGAAAACTGGTCAATTAAGAAAGCGGACAGGAAGGAAATTGATGAGCTTGAACATGGAGCTGGAGGAGAGCTTTGCGAATACCCTGGACCGACAGAAGTACAAGCAAGTGGGTCCTAGATCAGATCAAGCCAGAGCTTTCCCTAGAAGCAAAAATGACAACACTCTCATATTTTGGGCACATCACGAGAAGGCAAGACTCTCTGTTAGGGTAAGTCGAAGTCAGAAGAAAGGAAAGACCCGGTGTGAGATGGAATGGATGCATAAAGCCATGGCCTTGAACTTGGAAGAGCTGAATGGAGCTCTCCTGGATAGGACATTTTGGAGGGTGTGCTGCCCTGGCTCTGGGCAGTAGGGTTTTGGATTTTTTTAGATTTTACAGAGAGTGATTCACCAACTCCGAGTTTACTAGGAAGGAGATTATTTATTATTGCGGTAATATCAAACAAGCTAGCTAGCCTTCCATTACATTTAGCAGCAAGCCTCTTAAGCTGTGCAGGGCGGGATTCCGATCAGCTGGATTCAGGTAGGAACAGCAGAATCCCCCTTGAAAGTAGACTGAACCAGAGCACACAGAAAGTGGCTAGCTTTTATATAGTATTGTAATAGCATGTGTACAGCATTCTGTACAATTAAAAGAATCAGTTGCTAGAATAGTTTTGATACTACTATTTACCAGGGTGGATTTGATTTAAATCAAATCAGTTTAAATCACTAGTCAGTAATACTAGGATTAATCATGGTTTTGCACACATGCCTGCCTTGCTGGTAGATAGAGGAACTTCATTAAAATATTTCCAAATTGGGTCTCTCTAACAGCCTGCTGCCATTATAGGTTTTCTGCTCTAGGGAAAGAATAATATGATAAACCTCAGACTGTACACAAAAAGATCCAAAGACTTGTACAGTATTCTGTTCAAAAGGTTTCACTTTCATTTTTATTGCTTGCCCTTCACTTAGCTTCTTGTGTCGATCTATTCCACTCCATTCCACTCCCAACAACCTTCTTCTATTTATTGAATGTTTTGAAACTTAGCACTTAAGAAGTAAGGGGTTGATTCTGGATGCATAGAATTGCAAAGGAAAGAAATGGGTTGAGGTCTTTTTCTCATATCTGTATGTTTATGTGATAACATTTTTGCCGTGAAGAGGCAAGTGATCTCTGCAGACACCAATTCACAGAACTGTACAACCAAGCATCTGTGATAATATCTTCTAAATAGAAAAAATGCCCAATAATCTTTCAGAAACCTCTGGAAGAGCATGTCATTGTGAATGTATTAATGGAATTCATTTACCAAAGTATTTAAACATTGCATGAATATACAGCCTCATGCTACATAATTAAAAACTAATCCTTATTTCACAAGGAATAACCTTTGGACTATAATGTATCTCAAGCAGAACACTATCTTTAGATAGATTTTTCCTCAAAAAGTATTTTATTTAAAAAATCCAATTTAAATTTAAAAAAAAAACCATTTTTAAAAATTAAGTCATTGATTTTTATCCACCCTGCTATTTACACAGGTGCTAAGAAGCCAGGAAGTGCAGTGAGCTAGTAAGACGTATTCCTGTCTGGATGGCCAAGGTTCCATCTGTGTCTGACATCAAAACATAGGCTCGTTACTGCCTTTTGTCTGCAGAAGCCATGACTGATCAGGAATGGTCAAGGCTGCAGATGTGCCTGGTCCTTGTCCCATCTTAATATCCGAGAAGGGAGACTCCTTGGCTTCATGAAAGAGACGGCCAGGGTCAGGGGCACACTAACTAAAGCTCTATTGTACTATTGTAAGCAACTCGAATTTAATGCCAAGCACAGCAAGCGTTATAAAGTGCTAGAGACCCAGGGTTGGCTTTTTGGGATTCAGGCCTATTACGGAGGGCTTTCTGGAATCTAAGATCTTGTTACCACACTAAAATCAGTCTTCTTTCATGGGTGGAGGGATGGGGACAACATACCATAATAAGTCAGACATCAAATATTTCACAGACAGACATAAAAGCTTTTTGTGGCATCATGCTGCAGGCTCAAAGGAATCATCACCTGCTTCCTGACTGAGTTGACCAAGATGGCCATATGGATGTCCCTAAACTGAGGGTTGCAGAGGCAGGGACCATGATAGAAGACCCTTGTCCTTCACCAGCCACCTCCCCTCAGGCTTTCCATGTCTGGCGAGGATATATGGGATGAGGAGGGCCTTTGGATTAGGTTTCAAAGATAAAAGCTATCAGATTGACTTGAACCTGGACTGCATGGCTTGAGTCCACAATACGTGGCAGAATGCCTCTCCCAAACCACGGTTGCTGCTTAGAATGTTGTATATTGGAAACTCAATACTACTTTTATTATGTTTGCTTTTGAGTTTTTCAGAAATTGTTGTAAACGGCCTAGAGAATGTAGGCTTTGGGGCAGTGTTGAGAGAATATGTGTGCATTGGAACCCAGTGTGGGCACTCTCTGGTAAGTTCCCTTGGTCACTGGACAGGAATTTTGGAGGTAGTCCAAAACATCTGGATAACACCAAGTTCCTATGCCTAGACTATGTATTTTGGCCAGGACCAACCTGTTTTCATCAGTCCCCCCCCCCTTGATTTCCCCCCAGGTATATAATGCACGATTCCTTGCTTTTTGGATGCCTGGCACACTCTTCCCATGAAATTACCATTTATACCACTTTCATAGTCTGGTGCTTGTACTCCACACAAGGTTTTGAGTTTGTCACCTTTGCATTCACCTCTGATATCTCTCTGGACTCAGTTGTGTTTGGAATGAAGCTTGTCTGCTAATATTTGCTGTGCCAGCAAATAATTATGTTGCAAGTTGACACCCTGAAGCTGGGTTCCTAGAAGCACATCTTACCAGCTTGGGGAGTTTTGTTCTCTTGCACATTATCTTCCCATAGATGTAATCTGTTGGGACTGTAAAGGCATAGGATATACTGTAGAAGGAATTAGATCTGGGAGAGTTTTCTGCCAATGAAAATAACTGTACTGCATGTGTGTTTCTTATTTTAAAATGACATTGTTGATCAAACTGTAAGCTGTACAGTTAACGTTTCAGCAAAGTGCCATGCTTGGTAATTGCATGCTTTCTGCCTCATTCTTTCAGGAAATTTCCCTAAAGAGCTGAAATTATTATGATTCTGCATATTTTTCAGGAATGCATAAAACTATACTGAAAGATCAATCTTGAAATATACCTCCACTTCTTATTTTCAAGCAAGTGTTGAAAATCTGCTGGACTGCTCTCTCACCTTGCAGATTTGCTTGGCAGGTTGCGGGAGAGGGCCTGCCCCAATGCTTTGGAATTCCCTTCCTAGGGGGGTTTGCTTGCTGCCCTCCCAGCTGGGTTTCTGGAAGCAGATGAAAACCTTTTTGTTCCAACGGGCATATGAAAACGGTCTGGGCCTATGAGTTTGCACTGGACTGGTTTTATTATTTATGTTGGTTGTAATGTTTTTATTCTGCATATTTGTACTATTTTAATATTTAAGTGATTTAATCATATTTTTAACTTTTGTACATTTTTATGTTTTTATTGTATGCATTTTACATTTAGCTGCCTTTAGTCCCAATCACTGGCAATAGGTATGAATAAATATAATAATAATACTTTGCACATTTATGAGGACCAAGTTAAGTGATACACTCAAGATGGGTAGAATTACCAGGCAGTTCTATCCTGACTTCCAAAATGTCCAGTATTCACTCAGGCCAACCCCAGAGATCATAGTTGGGAGGTGTTTTTCTCTCTTCTTGGGTGCATATTTATTGGGTGAGATGGAAAGCAGCCAACTGTGTTATCCATGCTATTTTGTGGACAGATACTGCATTCTTCCAGATAGATAGATAGAATTAATGCTTTTAGGAGCCAGTGGCAGACTGAGATGGCAAAGCTGAAGTTCTTAGGAATTGCCATCAGCCCCCACCCCTCCCCTCCCCTCCCCTCCCCTCCTCACGGGTAATAGACAGGAGAGTGGCATATAGTGTCATGTACGTAACCATGCGTGAGAGCAATTACAGATAATTGGACTTGTGTCCTGTCTAGATTTGGATAATGTGTGTCAATTACGGGGCCATCTAGATGTGTCACTAAAGAGCAATGATTTTATTGCTATAATTGGAAGCATTGATGGTGTATTTTCTTTGCTCCGCCTGCAAGCAAGTTTCAGGTTCATTACTTTCCACCCTGAGTTCCAGCTCCCAGCAAAATCTAGTTTTCCCTTTGTTTAGAGAAACATGGAAATGGAGCCATGTATTTCCATATTTATTTACATAATTATGTCATTTACATCCCTTTATGCAGCTTTTGGTAGCCTGTTGGCAAGGCTGAAGATGAATGTAGCGTCTCATTGTAGATGTGCTCACTGAGAACTTGGGCTGCTATGCATTGGCTGACCCTTGTGCAATTTACTGTTGCGGGAGGGCACATTGAATTGTGAGAACTCCACTCATTTAGCCAGAGGAAGAGCTCAGTCCTTGAACCTGTTGTCTGTGCTCGGGCCCAGCCCTGTCAGGATGAGTGCTGCATAAGCAGAGTGCTTGCAACTCAGCACCAATTTCCTTAAATTGGAAGAACTGCCACCTGACTTCTATGATTGGTGTAAATAATTTGAATGGCTCCCATTTCCTGAAAGATAGAAACCTGTCATTCTAGCATCTTCCATCTAGGACCAGCTCCAATTACAGGCAGCTGGGATATTTCTTAATATGGGTTAGTTGCCTTTTCATGCACACTAATCATCATGTTAGAGATATGAGAGCCAGTGTGGTGCAGTGGTTAGTGTTGGACTGGGGCCTTGGGTGCCCCAGGTTCTAGTCCCCACTTGGCCATGAAGCTTGGTGGGATGACTTTAGGCCAGTCACTCTTTCTGAGTCTAATCTACCTCACAGGATTGTTGTTGTGAGGATAAATGAAGCTATGTAAGCTGCCCTGGGATGCTCACATGAGGAAAAAGCTGTAATATAAATGCAATGTAATGATGGTAACAGTAATATATGTTATTTTATTTAAAATATATTTTTCTCTCCACACATGAATATCTTACAATATAGAAAAAGAAAACAAAAATATTGATAATCTATCATTAAAATCACAATAATATATCATTATGTGGCCAAAAGTAGCATCAAAAAGAAATGAAAAAGCCAAAATTAACTGGAAATTAAATTAAGCAACAATGGAATCAAAAACTGATTTGAAAAGAGCCATCCACATTGCCTGGTGGAACCGAAATACAGAGAAAGGCAACAGCTTGGGCCACATAGTTCCACATGAAGAGCATGCAGGAAAGTCTTCTTATGCACTGTCAGCAAATGTGTCTCAGAAGACAAAAGACTTGTGACTCAGAGTGGGTTAATTAGCCACCCACAATAAAAAAAAGCTCACTACTCAAGATGACATGTGAGAGGGATTGTTTAATTTGGAGTCCTGCACTGAGCATGGGGTTGGACCCAAAGGCTTTAATAGGCTTCCTCCAACTCTACTATTCTAGGATTCTGTTAACCCTCAATTAATGGTTGGTTGAAGTATAGGTTGTTTAGCCTGCAATCAACCCACAATGGCCAGTTTACACAACATGCCATAACCCCCAATTGCTCCTGTCAGAGGCTGCGTATTCAAACCAGTGCCACACACACTGGTTAATTAACCCACAAGGATCCTTCGTGTTGTGTGAATCAAGTTAGCAACACACTCAAGAAGAAAACATCAGCTGATCTTAAAGAATAGGTGGGTTCACCGTCCTTCACCTATCTTGATCCCAAGATATGTTTAGGACACATAGAGTCCTAACTAGACTTTCCATTCTACTCAGAAACAAGCTGACACTTGGTACAACTGATATAATAAAGGGCTCACATGAACTCAGCACTTTTCCCCAGTCACGATTTTAGCAACAGTGCAAGTTTCCAAGTGGTTTTCATGGGCAGCTCCATGTAGATCACATTCCACTGGTCCAATCAAGTCCTTACTTTGTTAATCCATGATTGTGATACATTATACTGCTAAATCTTCACTCAGAAAAGCTAAGTAGTGCAGTCCTTCAGAATGCACAGGGATATAGGCATGGTTGAAACATAGAAACATAGAAATAGAGTACCCGGCCATGTAAGAACAAACTCGGTAAATGTAGAAAAGTGATGTGTAGGATTAGGACACTTACTTCCTTCATAATAGTTTGTCATACTAAGAAACTTTTTGATAATGCAGACTGTTTGGTCATTGTAAAGTGATGCAGTCTCAGGAGGGCAATTTGATTTACTTTCCCGGTGCAGAGTCAAGAAGTAATTGTGAAGAGAGACTCAAAGGGTAACAGTCATTCCAGTTTAGTTAAACTGGAGTAAACAAGCATGAACTGTATCAGTCAGCTTCCATACAAGTGTATTTGAGATAGAGGTGGAGATAAGATAAGATAAGATAAGATAAGATAAGATAAGATAAGATAAGAGGCTGCCTATCAAGCAGGCCACCTAAAATACTTTGGCCACCTAATGAGAAGGAAGGACTTCCTGGAGAAGAGCCTAATGCTGGGAACAATAGATGGCAAAAGAAGAAGGGGACGGCAGAGGATGAGGTGGCTAGATGGAGTCACTGAGGCGGTTGGTGTGAGCTTAAGTGGACTCCGGGGGATGATGGAGGACAGGAAGGCCTGGAGGAATGTTGTCCATGGGGTCGCGATGGGTCGGACAGGACTTCTCGACTAACAACAACAACAATCAATCAGGACTTGATTTGTGCCTCATCAGTACCTGAGACAGTCTTAGCTGGAGAAACATGAGAACAGATCTTTTCAAAATGTTGACAGATGTATGGAGAAGGTTTTCATCATCTAATCTAAACTAAACATTGGGCTCCATATTTTTGCAGGCACTTATCTGGTGCTTGTGTAGAGGAGAGAGAAGGGGCAATGCATTCTCCTAATGTAATAGCTCGAGGCAGTTGTGTGTCAATTTATTAGTCACAGTTCCCTGCTGGTAGATGTCTTTTGTCAGAAAAAGAACTGGATCCCCAGAGCACCCAGGGCCTTTGAAGACATTCCTCCAAGAATTCAGTCATCCCTAAGGAACATGCAGTGATGACTTTTAAAACTCAAGAACTTTGAAATTTGAGGGGAGGAGAAAAACAGCAGAGAGACATACTAAATAAGGCTGATGGAGAACTTACATGCATCGTGGGCTAATGTAATTATTTCCCTCAATTCCTTTGAATAAAGTTGGCTCAACTTGAAAGAGAATCTTCTTGTTTCATTTTACAAGGCTTCCCCCACTTCCCCACCAAACTTTTCTTCTTTATGCTTGAAGGAACTGTTAATTTCCAACATGCTTATTACTTTCTTGCTGGTGATGTCTCCAGTTAAGTGGATGTTGTTTGAACTACCCCTCTCTATGGGAAAAGGAAACATTAGTATTTTGGAAGCTGGGCGATCAATGTATTTTTTTCTCTTGCTTCACTGTAACTGCCTTATGAAAAATGTTGTTTGTGAAGGATTTTTCATTATCACATTTGATGTGAGACTGAACCTGCTTAGTAATATTCTTTCTTCCTGCCAATATTTAGAAGTTGTGCCTTACTCGCAGAGTCATTGTGCTATGTCACTGACAGCGCCTGCCCTAAGACACTCGTCTCAGGGGGCCTTTGGGAAGAGTCAGTTGCATCCATGTTTGTTCAAAATGTTCAAGGTAGCGATCCAGTGGCGCCTGTACATCATCTGCAAGATGCTTCAGATTTTCAGAAGTTTCCCAGACATATCCTCTGACCTCTGCAGCCGCCTTCCAAAGTGTGCCAGCTAGATGGCCATAAACCACTGTCCAGCAAAAATGCAGAATGAGAGAGCTAGGAGGAGAAATTGCTTGGCTGCTGCTCCTTCTCTGCATCAGATGCCTGTAGGCCTTGATTGGGATTGGGGGGGGGGGGGTTTAAGAGCATCCCGATAGGATTGCATCTATTTAGTCCAGCCTAGCTTATGAAAGGGCTATAGCTGAATGGTAGACCACATGCAGAAATGCCCAGGGCCAGTCCCTGCCATCTTTGGTTAAAAGCAGTAGGTAATCGGGGGCGTGTAACACTTCCTTCTGAAAACTGCCATCAGTTGTGCCAGATAGAATGGGAAATGCTCAGCTGGGCTAAGAAGATCCATTGTCTGACCAGGTATAAAGCAGCTGTTTGTATGCCTAAAAGGTTATGGAGATGATGGGAGAGTTTGGACCATCAAATTTTGATTCTATTAGCCAAGATATGAACAGGCCTTTTATTGAACATGCAACTCCTTTGTGTGAGCCAGCAGACAAACTAGGAGATCTGTGAGCTAAAGCTTCCTGTTTTACATGAATGAGGAAACTGGGGATATTGAACCAACTTCATACCATGGTTTCTTATCTAAAGCTCTTAGCCATGATTTCCTGGTTCAGACCTAACAGGGAATTGGAAGACTTCCTGGTTTGTTAGCCATTTCCTGTGGAATTAGCAAAGGGGCTGCATGCATAAGCAAAAGTCTTACTGATATAATGCATTATTAAGTTTGTCCAAACACAGTCAATATATTTGAAAAGCCACAGACACTTAGGGAAAAATTGAACAGTAGTATTTAAATAGTAGTATTTAAAACATATTATGTATTTCATTGATTTATGAACTGTAATGTAAAATAATGGAAAAATGCCTTTAATTGCTATGCACAATTTTTTTTCTTATGAGTAAGGCTAACCATCCACATATGATTTAGTCCTGGGGGATCTGGTTTCTTAAGTCAGTGTGAGTAGTTCAAAGTCTATTTTTGCCATAGGCAGATTTAGCAGTCTTGCCCAAGTTGCTGTTCCTCAATCTAATGGTAAAAAATGGAAGAACAGCCAACTATCTATTTTATAAAGTCATAATAAGGGGGAATGGGATTGTAAAGCTCCCAAAATGTTGGAAAAATTTCAGCTTCCAGAGCACTGTCTTTCCCGAATCTCCATGTGTAACAATCATGAAAGATGATGATGAAGATCTGCATCAGGTGGCTGTATTTATATCATACCTTTTATATAGTATTCAGGATGCTTATATAGTATGTCTAACTGTATTGTTTAAGCTGATGCTTAAGTGGCTGGTGCAGTAACTTATCAGCACAGGAGGTAGCCTACAAGACGGCATGCCTACAAGACTGTGCTTCTGTGACACTTTGACAGTTCAGGTGCTGTGCCTGCACTCCACGTCACTTGAGCTTTATTGCCGGGGGATGTAGCGTTCCCCTGGCCCTCAGTTGCGCAGGCTGGAAAGATGGCCGCATTGCTGATGGAACCATTTTACAGTAATGCGTGCCGTGCCCTTGTAAAGAAGATGCATATTGTTGCCATCCCAGTACTGTAGGTGCAGGAGATGAATGCGTAAGACCGTCTTAGTGTCTAAGACCAACTAGTGAGTAAATGACCAAGACAGGCATTTGGTAATGGCCCTTGGAAGGGGATTACAGGTTAGTTTGCTGGTTTCATTTCTATACTACCTAATCGTTGATGCTGCCTGCACAGATTGCAGCAAGCAAAGCTCTCAGGGTGGTTCACAGACGGGATGTCTTTGTGGAGGATCGGTCTGCCTGTGGCTCTTAGCTTCCTGTCCTGCTTGGGTGCTTTCACAGAGGCACCCTGCTGGCTGCTGTGGGAACAGGGAGCTGGGCCATTGCACCATCCTGCAAGGTGCTCCTTACATTGCTACTGTAGGATGTACCTCTATCAGTTACTATAGCCTTACCCATTCTATCTCCAAGCCATTACTCGATGGAGCTCCCCACCATTGCTCCTAGCTTGCTCTTGTGTTAACACAACAGGTTCTTCCCCCAACAACTCGCAGTTCCACTTTTAGAGATTGTGCTAAACAACCCAGGGTTGGAGCGTGCCTGGTTATTTAGCTGAATTTAGCTGGGAGCCAGCAGGCTCAATTGCTCCCATTTATTGATGAATAAACAAGTCTTAGGTAGTTATGTTGTATGTTTGTCCCAGCAATCAAATTTCAGCAGCAAACTGCTAAAAAGAAGTAAGAAGATAAAATTTAGCTTGATCTCAAGTCAAATTTGATTTTTTAATCTCTCCATAGCAGTTTGCTGTTGCCTGTTTTCTTGCCACAAGCAATGCAATTTTTGGAAATGCAGCAGAGGCACTTGGGGCCATGAGTTGCTCACCTCTACCTTGAAATAAATATTAGTAGAATTTCAGTTTATGTTTTTAAAATCTGCCTATTGTGTGCAAAGACACATTCTACATGTCACTTGCAGTTTGGCCCTGAAGAGCCATTTCCTTTTAGGCCTTTTCCTCCCTCGTGCACCACGCCTAATTCATCTTGTGAGGTTTCTGCACTCCAGACGAGAATTGCCATCAGATGTGTGATCCTTTCTTCACAAGCTGGAATGTATTTCAGACACTGCCAGTCCATTGCACTCTGTGAGGCTGCTTTGGGCAGGTCTTGGCAGACTGGCACCCTTGCTCTATGCATCGACAACAGCGAAGTCAGCCACCTACAATGTGCTGATGTATTATCCCATGCAACATGAAAGTCTTGTAATGTTGCACTATCACCAAGCATGACTTGTAAAAAGCAGTCCATGTAAAGGCACAGAAAGTCTTTTTCTCCCTACTCAGCGTTCTTTTCTCTGTGATCCAAACAGGGCTTCCTTCCAAGTGCATTTAAGAGCGCAGCCTCAGAACCTCCTTCTGCAGTGTACTCTACAGCAAGGTCACAACGAAAGCCCATCTTCGGAGACAAGCTGCACTGTATAAGAACCAGAGAGCTGTTGTCAAGAATGGCAGCCCTTTGCCAAGTTTCTTCCCTGCCCTTCATTACACACAGCTCTGTTTCCTCCAAGTTCTTATGTTATTTGGCATGCACTTCTCCACTTGTGGTATCTAGGAGATCACATGTGTCTGCATCATTTTTGCTAGTTTGTTTTAAAAGGATTTCTGAACCTGTTTGGTGGGAATTGATTGTAGCCTCCCCCGCTTTTCCATTTGTGGTAGGTGAGATGACTGAACAGATAGCCAAATGGCCAAAACATGTCACATGGGAAAGGGTGGAGGGACATTTCTGTTCTGCCTGTGAAAGAAACACTTTCCACCAAAGATCTGAAGATATTTTTCCAGGGAATGTGCGGTGGAAGGTGGTAAAACTTATTAATTCTTTCCAGGGGATAATACTATCTGTGAGAGTCACCAGTGACTTATCAGAGAACTTTCATCACAAAGACATGTGTCCTGCCAGACTATCTTTTCTTGGGACTTGGGGTGGCCGCTTTCACCATCAGCACAGGGAGACATGCTGTTTCTCAAGGTTGAGAGAAGTAGCAGCATCAAAAAATGACTTCATGATGATTTCAAGGATTTACCTGCATTGCAAGTAGGTGACATCACCCAGGCAGGGTGGGCTATGTGTGAAGAAAAACTAAGCGAGGTGATGACTTTTGTGGGGTTGAGCAAATGGAGCTTTTGAAATGTATTTATTTATTTATTTATTTATTTTGGAAGCACATCCAAATCTCCTTAACCGTCCACGGTTCACTTCAGGTGACGAGGTGCAGGTCAGGACCTGCTTTCCTTGCTTTTGCTTGGGTTTAGTTTTCTAAACTCACTGGCCCATCCCTGCAGAGCTATTTTTCTAATCTGAGCAAGAGATCACTGCAGTAGGTCTTGCCGGCGTCCAGGGGAAAACTTCCGAGGCAAAATTCTCAGCAGCACCATGCCCAGATTCTTCCGTGTGATGGCCAGGAAACAAATGCATTCTCATTGGATAACCCAGTTGCCATTCGGACTTGTTATCTCTTCCTGCCTGTGCTCGGAGCCTTTAGAGCTCATTACCTTAGGGAGCAATGTAACATAATTTGGCAGCCAGTCAAGAATAAATTACTGCTGGATTCACGCAGTTGCAGGGGCGCAGTGGGCACAGACACTCAGCAAATTGTGAGTGCCGGATCTGCGGAACAAGGAGGCAGTTAGCTGTCGGCAGGGACATTCCGCTGAATATGTAGCTATTCACAAAGACCCTGACAATTACAGTGGAGAAAGGGAATAATGGGAGATTCAGCTTAAGATTCCGGTCACCTTACACGCTACATTTGCTTCAGTTGGTCTTCCCAAATTGGTTGCAACTCCTCCTTCGTCTTCAGTTTAATGAACCCCCTGTTCAGGGACCAGGTGAAGGATGCGTTATGAATGCAAAGTAAGTGGTGTTGGGATTTCATTTCTAACATTTGTAACCCTATCATTTACCTAGTTGTTCTTAAGATATTTCATTTGGAGCTCTCTCGATGGAATAAATGGCTTGCTAGTAAAAGAGAAATAAAATCATAATGGGGAAGTGGTATAATCACACATCTTTTTGTGATCCTTGCAAGAGAGCTACAGGGGCACATGCGAAACTCATGTTCAGCATCATTGTGAGCACATTTTGAGGCTTAGGTAATGATGTGCCATCCTGTAATGTGAACTCTCTCCTCTTCCCCTTGCTGCGTTGACATCAGTGGAGTGGGAAGCCTCATGTCTGCTTCACAATGTAAAGTTGGAGAAAGCACGGCCTGTGAATACTACAGTTCCATCCCATTCTTCTTGTTATCCCATTGATACCATCTATGTCCCTGCTCATTTTCTAATTTTTGAACTCATGCATTCATTTAGATGCTACCACATGACTTGGAAAAATTAAAAAAGCAACAATAAAGGATATATAAATAATATAAAAATCAATTAAATGTCTCCCTCCCAACCCCCTCCCCCTGCATGAATAACACTTGCAAATTAAGAGTAGCAACAGGTTGCAATAGACCTTCATTTGAGACTGGAATACAATTTAGATTTACAAATGCTTGTTGAAACAGTATTCCGTTGTAAAACCTACCGCAGCTCTTTAGGGCAGGTGTATTCCAGGGGTGCCACCACTGGGAATGCCCTGCTTCTTGTGTCTGCTAGGCTTACATCTGCCAATGGAGGTACTTACAGTAGAGCTCCATCTGATTATTTTAAGTGCATGTGATGGGGTTCATAGAACATTTTCAGAGATATTTGGGAATAAAGATGTTCCTGGTCATCCCCATGGTTCAGTGGTAAGCACCTACTTTGTTTGCAGAAGGATCAGATTACAGGTAACAGGAAAGACCCTTCTGCCTGGGTCTGTGAAGAACTGCTGCCTGCCAGAGTAGTCAGTACTGGCTTGATGGACGCATAGTCTCACCGGATATAAGGAACTGATATGAGTTCCTTATATAAGGAACCTAAGGAACGTCTTAGGTTCTTAAGCACTTATGTTTCTCCTAGTAATGAAACTGCTTCCTATGGCAAGGATGTGTTTGTTCAGTGGTATCCCCTTCCAGGAGTATAATATGTGTGGCACTCCTTTAAACAGTAGAAAAAATGAGGGATAGAGTGTGGAACTTATCACATTCCCTTTTATTGTATTATCTCTTTTCCTTTGCTACCAGAACTTCTGTGATCATGGTGTCAGATGGAATGTTAGGTTTATGAATGACTTGGCAATTAATGGTAGTGCAAATTGCCAACCCACTGCAGACTGGGCACCATTTGAAGAGCCCGTCTCTTCCTCCAATGTTACCAACAGAAATGATGGAGGCAATTATGTTTCTGAGGAGGATTAGATACTTCCAAGTTGGTGCCATGTTCCAATGGCACACATCTGTCCTAGCAGCTAGTTGTTACATTTCAGAAGGTGCAATCTCATGCTAAACTTTCTGCAGTGCACAGCTTGATTTCTTGAGTGATGGCATCTGCCTTTGGATGGCAATTAAACGTTGCTGAGTGTGGGCGAGGTTGGAGCAGAAGCCTTAGAGCAGGGGTGTTGAACCTCTTTCAGCCTGAGGGCTGAACTGAATTTTGCATGAGCTTTCCAAAACCACCAGCGTATTTTAGCTTAAGGCTTTTCTACCAGTAACTCATCCTTAGGAGTGTTATTTTAACCATTTAGAATGGGAAAAGCTGCACAAAAGCCAAGGCGTCACCAAATGAATGGTGGTCGGGGGAAAGGGATGGGATGGGATGGGATGTGAAGAGTGGTGTGTGGCCATCTGGGGAACCACAGAGGGACAAAATGAAATCCCGCATAGGCCAGATTTGACCAGATTCTGACGCTGAATATTTCCCACTTTCCGTTCTCCGGACCACATCCTCTGAGATCCATACTCTGGCTCACGTCCTCTGAAGATGGGCTCTTCAAATCCAGTATTACTGATCATCTGCTGTTTCCGCCTTACAAGCATCACATCAGAACATCACAGAAATGGGTGTTCAAAGAGCTGCACTCTAAACAGAACTCGTCTGTTTAGTTAGGGCCCCTGGCTGCCACAGTAGGATAAGCCGAACCGGAGATGTGTGCACATCACAAACATTCATGTTATAAATGGGATCTCCTGGGACCTGGCCTTGTTGCGCTGAGCAGTGTGTTACACTTTTCATGTTTGTTTTTAATTACATACTCTGAGACTTAAAGAGAAACCCAGCCTTCCGACAGATTTTATCTGCTGATTATTTTCACAAATTGTTACAGAAGAGGCCTTCGGGGCTCGAGTGTAGGTGGAGACTCAGTTACCCAGTCACAGACTGGATGCCAAGGAGTAGTGCCTTAACCTATGCTTACAAGGGCAGGTGCTGACAGATCCACCTAGTCAAGGGAAACATGCTCACATTCTGGAGACTAACAGAGAAAACGGTAAAGAACAGCCTTGGCGGGTTAGCTTTAGACTGAGAACAGCTTGATCTTTTTTCTGCCTTTAACCCTTTCCCAAAGCAATTTCAGTTTGTGTTCAATTCAGAGCGTTTACTGCCATCCCGAGCAAAGTTCACTGCTTTTAATGGTACATCATAGGACTCTTGGGTGTTCGTGCTCAGAGGGCTTGATTTTTGTGTTTCTGTCAGTCCAAGTAAACATGTCAAAAGCAAAAACCAAGACATTGTACTGCAGTCCCCCTTTTCTAACATTTAGGTTCATCAGTACTACAGCTGCCTGCCAGAAGACAAAGTGCCCTACGTGAATAGCCCGGGGGAGAAGGCCCGTATCAAACAGCTTCTACACCAGCTGCCACCACACGACAATGAGGTGAGTCATTTAGAAATAATTGGGGAAACATTGGCTTAGTGAACATTACAGGAGCCAGGACCATCTTTCTGATCCTGCTGTTGTGTGTTCCAATTAGCTGGTTAACTGAGTATTGGCAAAGAGTTTGTTAAAGGACTGCTTTGCAAAACCCCTGTAGAGTTTGGGGGAACTCACTTTTCTCCTGTCCTGGCGGGGGAATGAGAAGTAAAGGATCTCATTTTCTTTGGGGTGCTAATAATCCTTGCATTGAAATATGGAGTTATACATTTACGGAACGGCTGTTTCATCACTACTTGCTTCAACTTCACGTACGCTGCACTTCAATATACAATTTGTACTTAGCAAAAAATGGTATATTTTTCTATAAAATTCACTTTTAGCATAAAAGCAACACCCACTGACAGTTTCATAAGGAATGTAATCAAAACTTGGGAGTTCAGAGCGATAAACCGGGAAAACCGATCCGTCTCTCAAGATGATGTAAATGTCATAGTCAATACATACAGTATTTTTTCAGTATATGGAACTGTTGCCAACTTGCATGAAAATTATACTGAATAAAAGGCATTGTTTGCTAATGTGGTTGCTTTAAGTGTATCTTTCCTGCTTTTGTACTAAATTGGACAGTTGAAAAAACATACCGATTTATGGCGTCTATAATGTTATATGTGATATATAATGATAGACATACATGCTTGATTTCAGCCTCAAGATGCTTTAAAACAAGTTGCTTGTGTCATTTCTGCTTCATGCCAGGACTGTAAAGAACCATGCTTAGTTAAAAATATAAGGGTCAAAATACATCGCAATTCAGTTCCAATATGGTATTTCCTCACAACACAAATACTAGTATTGGAAAAGGGATTTTTTCTGGGAATGCAGCAGATAATGAAAGGTTTAGTTCCCTTACGTGTCTGCTCCATCTCATTAATAATCAGCTCCAACAGGTGATACAATTTCCATTTTTAAAAATGTGTACATTGGCTAATTTCACGTGTTGTTTAGCTCTAAGTCCCTACATTTCATCTTTTGGAGGACATGACATGGTGTTTTGGTTCAGATGAAGTGAATTGAATCAGTGAGTTTAATCTGCAAGGAAAAAAAGCTAGTTGATATCATTGATTTAAATAAGTTTTCTCTTGTTTATATATTTCTCTTGTTTACGTATTTAAACAAGGCTGCAGTTTCTCTGGATGCGATACTACTGACCTGGATTGAACTGAATGGGACTTGCTTCTTAGTAGATGTGTACAGCATATTATTTTACAACAGTACAATCCTATACATGTGAATTTAAAAGTAAATCTCATTTAATTCAACAGGACTCATTCCCAGGCAATTGGAGATATATTTGCGACTTAGAATATCATTTATATTGTCGTTTCGTGTTGACAACCAGGCTTTGAGCCTCTTTTGTGCCCCATGGTATACATTTTACAGGCTTCCCTCCAAATAGGGCCTTCCTTACCACAAGTAGCAATGACAATTTATGAAAATAAAGGCTCGGTCCTATGCAAATTTAGACAGAAAAAAGCCTACAAGAGCCGTCGGGGGACGTGATGTTAGTTGTACGCCTTTTTCTGTGTAAACCTTCATAGGATTGTATGCAAAGTATGAAAAGAAAGGAACATGCTGGCAGACCATTTTTTTCTTCTTTCCAATGTTGCTCAGTTCTGCTTTGCTCTGCCTTAGTTAACAAAAAATGAAATTCCCCTGACGGATAAGTCGAAGGAAGGTCTGATCATTCATGGCAGACTAGAGTGGTTTATTTTCATGAGATGAAAATGAAATGTCTGTGTTTGTTTGGTAGGTAGTATATAAATTACTTTACCTGAGAAATGATCAGGTTGGGTCTTCATTTACACAGGAAACCCTTTATTTCACTGTATCTTGTCGAGCCATTAATTCTACCATGCTGTTATTCATATTATTTAGTATTAACTTAGTCGCCTTTTAAGGGAAGCCTGGTATTTACATTTTTTAAAGAAATCAAGACACTCATTAGAATTAGAAAATTGTCTGTTTTTATCCACCTGGGGGTATGTGTGTATGAAACTGACATCCTGTGAGCAGGCAGGGAGGGCTTCAGAGGCCTGCCAGGTACAATACGGATCCCACCTACCTGCCAAATCAATGAGATGGCTAGAATTGCTTAGCTATGAGGGGTTGGAGGAGAGCACCAAGGGGTCTCTCGGGGGTTCTAACGAATGCACAGCACGATTCTGGCTGACAGAGAAATCCTTCGGGTTTCTCTCTCCCTTTTCCTCCTGACACAGAAGCTAAGAATTAATTGGCAGAGAGGATGGGAATGGATCCCGGTTAACCAGGCTCTGGCTTTCCTTTTCAGGCATCCTCAGCAATTAGGGCCTGGTTCACACATCAGGACAACCCACCGTAATAATGGTGGGTTTCTGTCATGTGTGAACTGGGCTAGTGTTAACCTAATGGGCCACAATTCAGGGGCTGAACCCAATGCAGCCACTCCACTTATGCAGTTGACGCAGTGCCAGTGTAAGCGTTGGTGTGACGCATTGCCCCTGAAAACCTGTTGCACCAGCTTGTGATATCCGTGGAGCGCAAGAGGTTGCTTATGATAGCACTACGTTCTGTGCATAGCAGAGCGGCCGTGATAGACACGGCCTCCAGGGTTCTTCTTAAGGGGTCAGTCAAGTGGGACATGTATTCAGGCCGGCTCAGGAACTCCCATCCACCATTACAAATGATTACTGGCTTCTGAACCAGAGCTGGCCCATTCATGTTGACTTTGCTTAGAAAACTGTGGGAGCCTCAGAGGTCCAAAGCTGTATTTCCAATTCAGTCAGGAGGGGAGTATGGATAGGGGCTCCTCACCTTGAAATTAATCAGTCAGCTCATTAATTAGTTGCATTCTGCTTTTCATTCAGAAAAGCTTCCAGGGTGGCTTACATATCCATCAAAACAAACAGTCCTGCCTTGAGCTGTGCCCCACAGTTTATAAAGACATGACACAAAAGGATATGGGGGGAAATGGTCTGAGCCAGGGAACTGGTCATGTTATAAGGTTCTTATAAGGCTGCCTTGAGGGAAATCCGTGGGATGCAAGCCTTTTAAATAAGTCAAGAAATAGAATAAAGGACATATGCCATGCAGCTGAAATGGCTGTAATATGGCCACATGTTCATTATCTCGTCATGACCAGCTGGAACAGAATTGCACAGAGAGGGGAGGACCCCAAAACGGCTGGTTCCTGAGTCAAGCAAGAGGAATGGATTTGCTTATTAGTACATGCAAGCCAGGAATTCTGGCAGAAGCCAAGGATGCCATGTGGCTTGTTGTGGGAGCTCCCGGTCCACATGTGGCCATGCACAAACAATGGGCAGAAGTGGTTTGTCTAACCGCTCCCGCAGATTTTCCCTAGAACCATTGCTGGTTGTGTTGTGCACTCGGGGCTACCTTTTTCATCACTGAATTTCAGTTCTGTGTTTTCCTTGATCAGAAATATTCTGATACACTCCAAAAAAATCTGTTTTGCTGCCATATTTCAGCTGTAAGAAGGGAAATGTAGAGTGTGTCCTGAGCAACTGAGAGTAGATGAGTGCCTATTTGTATAATTAGGGGCAAGCAAACCTTGTGCCCTATGACTTGGGAAAATAAACAGGCCATAGATTAAGCAATTGTCACTGGGCTATTAGGAAGTCAGGGAAATGAAAAAAAAAAAAAGAAGTAGAGGAAGCAAAACAGAAACTAAAAATGTCTAGATGAAATGCTGAGCTCACAATAAACAATGGAAGGAGTTCCATGAATCCTAGTAGGGTTGTTTTTTTTGTTTAAAGGAACATTACAAATAATGTGGCCCCTTAGAGACAAGCAAACTTATTCTGGCAAAAGATTTCAGATGCAGCTAGTTCATAAAAGTCCTATAGACTAATATGGGCATTCTCTGAAAAGTATTACAAATAATAAATTGCATTTACAAGTTTACAATTACAGTACTATGAGGATATTTTTTCTTGGATTATGATAAAGCCACCTTGAAAATATATGTTTGTGTCTATGTATTTAATAGTCTCCAAATTGATTTAGGCATTTTGTAGTTTCACTTGCTTCATTTTATAGGGGTAAACTGAACCCCTGATAGTTTAGGGTAAGTTAAGTCAATGGAAGGAAGACAAACACCACAGAACAAGCAGTTGCATAATTGTCAAGTGGCATGTTGAATATGAAGTGCTTCAGATTTGGTTACAGTAGAAAGTTTTTAAAAGAACTCAGGCAACTGCTGGGTTCCCCAGTAACCCCACCAGGATAACAAGCTATATTCTGCTTAGCTTCCCTCATTTAGTGGTAGAGCCCCTGCTTTGCCTGCAGAAGATCATGGGTTCAATTCCTGGTGCTTCCAGGTAGGGCTGGAAAATCTGCCTGGAGCCTGGGAGAACTTCTGCCCGTCATTATTTATTCATTATATTTATATCCCACCTTTTTTTTTCTTCTCAGGACCTTAAAGCAGGTAACACAATTCTCCTCCTCCTCTCAATCTTATCCTCCTAACAACGACCCTGTGAGGTTGGTTGGGCTGAGAATCTGTGACAGGCCCGAAGTCACTCAGTGAGCTCCATGGCTGAGTGGGAGAGGCAGGAGCAGGAGCAGGACCCAGACCGCCTGAGCCCAGTCCCGCACTCTGAGCCACCGCACCACGCTGGCGCTCAACACGGCAGTCCCATTGGCGATATTGGACCCGTGTTATGATTCGCTGAAGACAACTTCCAATGTTCACTGCAGTTACTGACAGCACCTTAAGTTGTTCTCAGCTCGCTAAGAAGTTACGTGCGTTTACGCAGGAGAGTGGACAGTGAGGAAGACAGGTGGGGACGTCCAGCCCCAGAAGCCTTTGCCATGTTCTCACATATGTTTCCGCCACATAGGTGCAACATTTTTCTAAAAGCGTATGTGGGAAAATTGTAAAGTGACACATTTTAAGTAGGCCACAGTGTAGCACTCTGAGTGTGTGACAAGAACTGGGTTGGTGGGTTTTCCCCCCCCTGCGAGGAGTTAATTTTAGCATTTGTGAAGATCCTGAAGTGCTTAGGAAGTGGTGAAGGGAGGTGATTTCTCTTAAAACTAAACCTCAGGAAGCTTTGGTGAGTCTAAGCCTCCTGAGCCAGAGAATCAGAAAACCCTAATTATTTCCTTGTTGCCCAATTATGACTGTTTTTAATTACTACCATTTAGGGTCCAGAATGGGTTAATGCTTGTGGTTCGTGGTATTCTTCCTACACTTAGTGATGTTGACTAGAGTTCTGCTCCCATTCACCTACACGTAAGCCCACTGAGTTTAATAAGCCCTAATTCAGTGAGGATAGACATCTGATTACACTGTTGTGTGTGTGTGTTTGTCATATGGAGGGAGCAGCAGCAAAAAGCACATTGTGGATTTGCCATTGCTTTTCAGCAGCAAGCCACTCCGGAATGTCATAATAACCAAATCTGGCTTGAAAGCAAGCTATGCTTGGCCGCTGGCGACTTCTGCAGTGATTCGCTGGTGACTTCCAACAGAAATCAGCAGCTCTTTGCCATTTTGTGTTGTGAGCTGCCCCGAGGTGCTGTGGCACAATCAGGCAGCATACAAATGTTTTAAATCAACAAATCACCATTCTTGGTAACACAACAGTGACAGTGGGCTGCACTGCGGAGGCTGCAGCCCATGGTGGCTGTTCTCTGCTGCAGACAGAAGGATATTCATCATGTCGTGCCATGCAGGCTAGGACAGAAAAAAGCTCTACAGTTCCCAGCATCCCACAGCCAGTGCGGTTCCTCCTGTTTCCCCCTCCCAATCACCTGTCCATGCATCCCTTTTTACAAATAGGGGTACCCTTGGGAGGCAGGGTCTCTTAAAGACATATAGTCACATACCCAGTAGAGCATATGCAGAGTGGTGTATTTTTCTGTCCTGTGGGCCTCGAGTGCTTTTCAGTGGATAGCACCACCCTGGCTCCCTCTTTACCCTTGGTACATGCATGCCTACAAAGCCTTTATATTGTAAATCTGGACAAATCTCTGGCTGTTTGTTTATGTAGTGGGGCTTAATGATCAGAGAGACTGGATTAAATAAAATTCTAGGATGTTTTGAATTCCTCCAACTTTGCCTAGCAACCAGTTAAGAACAATTATTCTTGGAACAGCAAGCCCAAATTGTTCAGAAACGCTTTCCTGCTTTCTTGCCCATAACGTCTGCATTAATTTTCCCCTTTACCATATCGAACCCTTTCCAGGCTATTCCTGTATTTCCTCACAGTTTTTTTTTCAGAGTAGGTGCATTAGGCTCAACTGGCTTCTCACCACTGCTTATATGAAAGGTGCTCTGTGGCGTCAGGTCACTCCGGTGCTCCTGCTTGGCTTGCAGAGCCTTTCTGACAAGTATCTTCCAGTATTCTCACTTCTTAAAAGGGCAGACACAGCCTTGCCAATGGTAGGGTGCCCTTGTCAGGGAGGGCTCGACTGAGAGAAGAATTCCAGAGATACTTGGAATGCAGTCGTAAAGCTAGCTCACAATCCAGCAGAGCCCCACGGAGATTTTGGGGGCTGCACCAGCATGGCTGCCATGAGGAATAAGTCCTTGGGCCAGCTGCACACACGGCTGCTCTCCAGGATGTCACAGGCCGTGTTGTGGTCTTTCCGTTTGGCTTTAGCCTCAGGTGTTTGCACTGCCCTCAACATGCTTCTGACGCTTCAGTGGTGATGCGCTTTAACAAGTGCATCGCCATTCATGCTGTTCACATCATGAGGGCATCTGATTTTTTCACAGCCACCTTCACACATGATAAATGCTTCAAAACACACACTGTGGGCAACTTACAGATACAAACCCTACGACTTGTCAGTGGGAGTGCTATTAGACGTTTGGCAGGATGCTTCCATACAGCAGTCCAGCTGACTGGTTGGTGCCAGAGACCAGACATGAAGGAGGGGCCGTGGCTCCGTAGCAGAGCAGCTGCTTTGCATGCAGAAGGTCCCCGGTTCAACTCCCAGCATCCCCAGGTAGGGCTAGGAAAGAATCCTGCCTGAAACCTGGGAGAGCTGCTGCCAGTCCGTCTTGACAAGACTGAGCTAATTGGACTACGGTTCTGACTCCACACAAAGCAGCTTTCTATGTTCCTATGATCTGACTAAACAGTCTGCACTTGATTGTTACACATCCATTTGTCTTAGATGATGATGATGATGATATAGTATATGGTGTCAGATACATGGGTTTTGTACTGGCTATTGGTGTTTAGTGAGCTGCTAAATGTACTGTCTTGCTATGGCAAAACAAAAGGATAACATCGGGAAGTTCTGTCATCCTCTCATGCTGAGAACTCAAATGCTCCCACTTCACATGATAGCTTGACACTTGCCCCTCAGACTGTGCTGTGAGTGTCACATGCTGTTGTTCAGTCGGATCAAGGCAGGGAGAAAGCAGGAACTTGGATTCCTTCAAGTTTGGATTCCTCGGATTTCTTTCTCCTACTAAAGAAATCATAGGAGTATGTCGAGGAGGGAGAAAGGGACATGTCAAAAACCTGTCCTGTGATCAGCTTCGTACCTCCTGGTGCTGCTGACGAAACTGTTAGAGGGCTTTGTCTGGTTCTGTAGCCTGAAACTTCTGCACGCTCCCAGAGGGCTCTTTTGCCAGGGACTCAGACTCTGAGGCAGAGGATGAAGGCAAGGCTCTGTCCTCTGGCTGGGAGGGACACGGGTTAGGCTGTCCCTGTCCTGTCCTGAGGAAATGGCCTATGCTTCATCCATATAGGAATTTATTTATTTGTTTGTTTATTATTTATAGCATTTTTATGCCGCCCCCATCGCAGAAAGCCTCGGGGCAGCTTACAAAGAAGTGCATACCGGAAAGCCCAAAAGCAAGGGGGGCGGGGTCAGGAAACTGATGCACTCACACAGTGCACTGTAGACAAGTCTTGCTGCAAACACGCAAGAAGTAGTTCACATGGATATAAAATGAATGTTGTGCAGCAGCAGGAGACGTGGGTGCAAAGGGGGTAGTTTGGTGTTTTGGACTTGCATCCTCTGCTGTGCACTTTATGGTGTCTGGCAAGTCTTTTGACTCCATCTTGTCTAGCATTCTGTGTCCAGTGGTGGCCAACAAAATTCTCCAGAAAGTTTACAAGCGGAACATCAAGAGAGCATCACCTACCTGAGCATGGATGTTTCATTTAGTGATTCTGGCTATCAAGAGTAGCTTCCAGTGGCAGAAGTCGGCTTGGGTGGGTGGATCTATGGGATGGTACGATGAGATTGGCTTAGTGGAGGGAGCGCTGAAAACTGTGACTCCCCAAAATATTTGAAGGCTTGCAGATCTTTGGAAAATAAACCATGTCTCCCAGTTCCATCTTCAAAGCACCAAAGCTGTATCTTGCAGCAAGATGTTGCAATGTGGAGAGCCTCTCCTGTTTAGTGTGCCAGCCAGCCGGCTATGCCCATTTCCAGGACACACCATTCCGTTTCCCATCCACCCAGTTTTCCATCTTTTTCTGCTACTGTCAGACAACATTTTGTGAGTATGGATTGCTTTGGGTTGCTCCCCCCCCCCCCCGCTTAGTTCTTTCTTTGTTTCTGTTAAAGTGTGGTTTTTAAGACAAAAGCAAAAACTTCAATTTTATTATTTCTACTACTTCTTCAAATCTTGGAGCTCCCCTGAGGCTATGGATGTCCCCCTCTTGCATGTGCATGGTATATATATGGTTTTGACTATATAGGAACTATATAGGGCCATGTAAGAATAAGTATGCTATTGGTATATAAGTTATTTCTTTGGCAGTTCAGTTCAGGCAGTGTTATTCAAGGAGGGATTGTGAATCGTGTGCCTGCTTTATTTATATGTTTGTTTAGGTTCGTTTAAAATTAGTACTTCAGAAGGTGTTTCCAAAAGAATCTTGAGTCTCAGACTACTCTACTTATATTTTAAAAACAAAACCGAGGACAGGAGCTCAGACTTCTTTTGCATATGGCTTGTTGGAGTGTCAGTGTTGAAGTTAGTTCTTCTCTGAGGAATCCATGATTGTCTGTCTGTCTCTCTTACATAGCTTAGGTTTCCTGCTGAGAAATGGTAGTGTATATTTTAATCATTTAAAATAAGCCCTTTTCTTCATTTTCACAATACTGTGTTGGCCTTGGCTTAAGTCTGAACCCAGTTTCAGTGTGCAAGCAAGCAAGTAGTTACCACCCTGCTGTAAGTTTTGCAGTAGAAGGCTTGCTAAGCCCTTTTGAGCACTGCTGAAGTCCCTTTAAAGAGCGCCACTTGCAGAATCAGAAAGCAATTCCTCTTTCCTCAGCTTGCAGATAGGCAGTCAATGAATTAGCATTGCTTGGCTGGCTCCAGGAAAGCAGGTCAGTGTGCATCAAAAGACTAAACCAGCATTCTCTCTTCAGTACTAGTACAAAATACTTCATTTTCGACTTTGCAGTTAAGATTACCATTCTTTACATTTACATCCCACCTTTTCTTCCACGGAGCTTAAGGTAGCAGACACAATCCCCCTCATATCCCTTTTATCTTTGCAACGATCGTGTAAGGTAGATTAGCCTTGGAGCTGGGCATCACCCAGTGAGCTCCATGGCTGAGCAGAGATCAGAACCTGGATTTCTTGAGTCCAAGACACTAACCACTGTGCCATGCTGCCTGCCCTTGTTTCAGCCATATGTGCAAAGATGCTGAAGAAGCACTGCTGTTTTCCAGCATGAGACAGTGACCAGCTGTGGTGTTGCAGAGCAGAGGCAGAGGGTATCTCCTCCCTGCACCACTACATGCACGCTTGGTTTGTAATAGCATGGATGTGAGCGTGCCAGGCAGCACATTAAGGAGTGCAGTGGCAGCAGCAACAGGGGCAGTGCAGAGAGCAGCAGAGGCGGCAGCAGTAAAAGAAGAGTGGAGGGGGAAGGAGTCCTGCGAGCTGGTAATTTAGGAAAAAACTGTCTTCTCAAAAAAAACAAAAAAAACAAAAAACAAAAATCTGCACTGGATGGCAAGGTCCACCTACAGCTGAAGAGTTTTAATGCCTCCTTTCCCTTATTTTGTGTCCACAGCCTGAGGACAGAGTTGGCCAGAGAATTTACGCAGTGCACAAAAAGAATTGAGATGTTCTGAACTGGTTGCTGATTCAGTTTCAAACCCAATTTAAAGCATTGGCTTTGACTTTTAGAGTCTTAAACAGTTTGGAACAAAATTCCTTCAAATATGGCCATCGCCCATTTCCGTCGGCCTGCACCTGAAGAACACCAGCAGAGGCCCTTTTTGCTTGCCTACCTTTGAGGGCTATTTGGGGAGCAAGTCCACGCTGTGACTCCGTGTCTCTGGCATGCGTTGCCAGTGGGAGTCCATCGGGCTCTCTCATTGCAGTCCCTGAAAATCTATTATTTATTGTGAACCTTCCCCAATTATGCTTTGCTATAGCTTTTTAGTATTATCTAGGCTAGGTTATTTTATTGGCAGCATGTGTGGCTTTTAGAAAATTTGTGCTATTTTATGATCGCATTGGTCTATATTTTATTGCCGTAAAACATCTTAAGGAGGGCTGCTGTCCTGAACTGTGGCCCAGAAATATTTATGTACAATGGTGTGTGCGTGCATTTGTATAAAGAAATCATAGTAAAGCCAAAGCTTGCTTCTTGAAACATAATGCAAATTACCACTGCCTTATGTCCAGGTACGATATTGCAACTCACTGGATGAGGAAGAGAAGAGAGAACTCAAACTTTTCAGCAATCAGAGGAAAAGGGAGAACTTGGGCAGAGGCAATGTCCGGCCGTTCCCAGTCACCATGACTGGAGCCATCTGTGAGCAGGTAGGCCTGTTGTCTTTTTGCCGGATAGCTTTTTGATTCCCAGGAAATTCTCCCATGCCGTGGCACCCTTCTACCATGACACATGCAACACAATCTTGTTCTGGGGTGCATTTCGCTGTAATGTCAGCTTGGGGTTATGAAATGCCAGGCTCAGAGCAGATGGGAAGTGTTCATTGTTTTGACCTTGCAAAAAATGTTGAGTATGAATCACTATTCATTCAATTCTCCCCAAGGGTAGGGAATTTAGTGTCTGGATAGTTCGGAATGTGTGTATTTATCAGTTCAGGGCTGCTGATAACCAGCCACAAAAACAGTTTCCCTCAGAGCATCCTCAGGGAATATCCTGCCTAGGTGGTGCAAGGCCAGGCCACAAAACCATAAGCAAACAAGCAGGCTTCAGCCAGAGTCAAAGACTTGCATCATATGTGTCCACACCAGTTTGAGGGTTCTCCTGGACCCAGAATTACCCCTCACGTCTCAAGTGGACTCAGTGGCCAGGAGCACCTTTTATCTGCTGAGGCTGATCTTCCAGCGGTGACCATATCTGCACAGATGGAGCCTGGACACAGTGATCCAAGCTCTGGTAACATCTCACCTGGATTTCTGTAGTGCACTCTGTGTGGAGCTGCCTTTGGAAATGGTCCGCAAACTTTAATTGGTTCAGATCAGGGTGGTGTGGCTGATAATGAGGATCGTATCATGCCAGTCCTCCATCAGCTACGCTGGCTGCCTGTTGAAGCCCAGTCCCAATTCAAAGTGCTGATGCTAACACATAAAGCCATGTACTAATTTCCGGACTCACCAGGAGTTGCCAAGTTGTTGTATTTGGCTTTAATTGGCCTTATTGTTTTTTACTGCTTTTATTGTTGCTATATGTTTATATCTGTAAAATGCCCAGAGAGCCCTGTGGACTCTGGGGTGGTATATGCATGAAATACATAAATAAAATCTCAGAAAGGCTTTGGCCAAACTCCAAAGTTACAGTATGCAACTTAAAGTACTAATATATGCAGGAGAATGGACATGTGTTGAAATGCATTTAGTACATGTGAATTGAAAGACAGCTGTAGACAAAACCAGGAAAAATGGGAAGCAGCATTGGATTTTCTGCATTTTTGTATTACAAATCCCATCACTGATCACTAGCAGTTTGAATTTTCAATTTGGTTTGTGTTTTTATATTCGGTTGGCAAGGTGCATATGTTAGTGCACTAAAACATGTAATCAAATCAGTAGAATCTTGATTTTTGACCCAGGTTTCTGATTCTCAGACTGAGAGATAAATAGAACTTTGCTATTTATCACTAGTTGGGATATCGAATCACTGCGTATCTCAAACACTCATCAGTGTGAATGTGCACATCCTGGAGCTTTTCCGGAGCTAGTTCCTATGACTAACCTAATATGAATTAATAAAACACATCTGGCTTATAGTCTCTTATCTTCCCAAGGTGTGCTATACTGTTCGCATCTTTAATGTGAGTCAAGTCCTGCAATTATGCAATACTATAAACTCAAACCACAATGTGAGATGGAAAGAATTGTGGTTTCCTTTACAGCTCCATGCAGAAAGTTCTGAAGTCTATCAGAACATAGTGTTCCACCTTCCACTTCTCTCTCTCATGGGCAGAGGTGGGACCTGGTGGGAGAGGAGTCTTGTCCTTCTGGGTCCCTGAAGGGCATCGAAGTAGCCCTGCTCTCCTGCTTTCCTTTCCCAGTGGAAAAAGACAGATTAGCTGTGAAGAGAAGCAGGATCTGGTGCTCCTGCTCTCCTTTGGCTGCATCAAGCCCTGTCTATATGAGGACAGAGTTTGGAGTGCACAAACCACAGCTATCCAATTGCAGCAGGAGCTCTGAAGGCGCTCATGGGTTTGTGCTGAACATATCATCTCACTGGCCTCTGAACCACAGAGTTTTCTGTGATGTCCCTGTTTGCCAAAGCGCTCACTCAGGAATAACCAAGGAAGAAACCGGCTTGCTTAGTCCTGTTGTAAAAGCTCGTCTTCCTTCAAATGCTGCTATGAGAACAGCTACAATTCAGCGGTTCTCACCTTGCAGCACTGCCTGATCAGGTTCCTCCTTAACTTCCATATCCATCTTGACAGTGCGGAGGCCAAATCAATGGAGGGGACATCGCTGTCTTTGCATCCAGAGCAGGCCATGGCGTTTGTTGGCACCCACCATGCTTCATATGCAGCGTTTGCAACGAGCTGCTGGTGGACCTTATCTACTTCTATCAAGACGGGAAGATTTACTGTGGCCGGCACCATGCTGAATGCCTGAAGCCTCGGTGTGCAGCATGCGATGAGGTAAGGCCAGCCACACACATTCACTGGTGGTGAGATGGAGGTTTGCATGTGCTGATGCTCATTCTAGTCCCAATGTGTTAAGTGGTGAATTACTGCAGGCTCCCAAATTCAGCTTGCCAGCTTATCTTTGTGCCTGCATCTTGTGGCTTGCAGAGGGAAGATGTGAAATTCCTCAAGGCTGATACCCCACAGTGGCCTCTGCCTGCTCAAGCACTCTTGACAGCAGGTTGCGGTACTTCTTGTGGCCTGCGCCTCGCCCCATGACCCAGACAAGCGAAGTGCCACCACAACTAGCTTGTGGCCTTGAGGCCGCCACAGCTTTCCCTTCTCAAATAGGAGATGGTTTAACATGCTGTTTTTATCAACATTCTCCCTGCTCCACCATCTGCTGGTGGCTAGTCTGCAGCTGGGAAGTGGAAGAGAGGGTGAGTGCTAAACATGCCGTTGTGCAGGGGCTGTTCCTTCTCAAGCATAAAAAAGAATCTCAGAAGAAATACCTGATTGTGAATTCATTCCCAGTTCATTACCGGGGCATCTTATGATAGTTGTGCGTTGTGCTCATCAGCAAAGGATGGTCACACCAGTTGAGATCATGGGATATTGCAGAACAGGCCTCCAGGCAGGTGCACCATCAAGTCATCAGTGCCCGTGTGAGAAAGTGACTCTGAGTGAAAATCGTGGAAGTTTATCTGCAACCACTATGAAAACATTGCACACTCTTGCTATAGCGTCCCAGCATGAGGAGGGACCATTTCTGCCATGAGGTGGCGGGGAGGAGACTGAGAAAGAGAGTGCAAGCAACATGGATTCTGGATGAGGGTACAAAATGGCTACCTGAAACCTGAATATCTGAACACCTTTACAAACACTACCAGTGGCCAGTAGTACCGGGCAATGGTTAGAGTACTTCATGGCGTCTCTCAACCCACTGTGCGCCTGCTGGTTCTCAGAGAGCACGATGGAAGCTGAATTTAACTTTGTCTCAGATGCATGTGCCAGATGCGTTCTGGTGTTTGATGACTGAACGGGGGAGGGGGTACACATCTGGAGACAACAGTGACATGGGGGGAAAAGGGTTCTAAGAGTCCTGTGTGCCAAGGAACAAAAGATTTTTTATTGCCCTATACATTTCCAAAATGTAGATTTCTTCAGGGGCTGAAAGTCATCTGTTATACCATAACTATCCTATCATCGCTTTCTTGCTCTCTTCTGTCTTGCAATGGGGTTTTTCTAGTGAAGTTTGTTTGTTGCTGTGTTTGATGAGCATTTGTGACTGTGGTGTTTGTGGGCTGCCTGCTCCTAGAGGTGGATCCCACCCTTACCCATGCAGGGTGAACTGCCTGTGTTCCCACTGGTACAACTGCAGAGTTCAGGTTATGGGTGGCTGGCTGTGATCATCATCGGAGCCTGGAGAAACCAGAAACAGAAGTCTAATATGGCCGCCTTTCTTCCTTTTTGGCAAACCTGTTTCCCTTAGTGGGTGGGTGTTGCTTGTGTGAGTGCTGCCATTTGCACCCCTCTTCAGTTCAGGGGAACAGTCTCCTTCCCTGTCATGGTTCCTCCCCTGAACCCCTTGCCATCCCTGTTTGCTCAACACAAACTTTCTGGTTTGGTTTTCCCATCACTTCCTATGTTTTTCATTGAAAGCAGAGCATCATGACCTCAAGCTACATGTCCTGACCTAGGCACTCACCTGCTGTTCTGTCTTACTTGTGGGTGTGCCCTGCCATGGGGAACATGAAGGAACTATTTGTGGTCCAGAACTGCCTAATCATAAACTTATCCTTGGCTTTCCCTTTGATTCATGTATGACAGGGAAGGCAAACTTCTTCCCCACTTTGTCTAAAATGGCAAAACTTCTAAGATTTTATTTTGTTCCCTGGTCATGGAGTTTATGGGTTCAAACCACAGCCAGGGTTTGGTTTATGTGAAATTTGTGATGCCTACCAGTTTCTTGCAGGTATATTGTTCTGAATTTCTGGGTCCTGTATACTGAAAAAGGAATGAGTGTCGTCCTAGACTGCATTTTTGTCCTTGTACAGTATACAGGCCATTTTCACGACCAGCATTTCCATGTGTTGATGCTGTGGCAGAAAATTAGGACTCTGGTATCAGGAGGCTTAAACATAAGGGCGTTGAGACAGCCAAGCTGTTAAAAAGAGATCCGGTGTGGTGTAGTGGTTAAGAGCCTGGGACTGGGACTCAGACGGCCTGGGTTCTAGTCCCCGCTCAGCCATGGAGCCAACTGGGTGATTTTGGGCCAGTCACAGACTCTCAGCCCAACCTACCTCACAGGGTTGTTGTTGTGGGGATAAGATGGAGGAGGAGAATGATGGAAGCTGCCTTGATCCCTTTGGGGAAAAAGGCAGGATATAAATCGAACGAACGAACGAACGAACGAATGAATGAATGAATGAATGAAAAATAAACTAAAACTATATGACAAGAGAACAGAATTTGTGATAGGTCATAACAAAAGCGAATAAACCCTGAGCTCCTCCTTTTCCTTTCCACAGATCATCTTTGCTGATGAGTGCACAGAGGCTGAGGGAAGGCATTGGCACATGAAGCACTTTTGCTGTTTTGAATGTGAAACGGTGCTGGGTGGCCAGCGATACATCATGAAGGAAGGGCGGCCATATTGCTGCAACTGTTTCGAATCCTTGTACGCAGAATACTGCGATACCTGCGCTCAGCACATCGGTAAGGAAGCAGATAAAATCTCTCCCTTTTGCTGCCAGGACGAGGGTCAAGGAGTGGGAAAGATTCAAACTACCCTTGATGTGGATTTAGATATACATTATTTTTATTTTTAAAACACGAACAGGATATGGCATGTCAACACACTGTTGCATTATTGTTTAAGGTGAAGCACAGCTCTAGGCTAGCAGTTGAAATGGTTTTGTTTTGAAAGTACCTGACAGGCCCTGGCATCTGTTTCTGTCAAGCCTCCAGTAACCACTTGGCAGGTGGAAGCGTCTAGCTAGGCCCACAGTCTAGATGGCAACATTAGTGCTGGCAAGGAAGAAAAGCGAAATCGGGAGCACCAGTGCCAGCCACTGATGGGCCTCCATGGTGCACCAGTTTCAAAAAAATGCTGCTAAGCTCCAGCCCTGCCAGAGGGGAGGCAGTGGGAGGGGAAATCATGTGAGCAAGGAAATGAGGCGTGTGTGCATTGCTTTAATTTTTGGTTTTTGTGCTAATGGAAGAGATGCCATCTCTGTGAGCTATCGTTGCAGCTCCACTACCAAAAAGCTCATAAGAGCTTACACAAGTGTTTGAAAGCTGGCTGTGAAACTCTCGTCATGCCTGGGGTAATAATTTTATATGTTCAGAACTTAGGAAATCTCATTCGGAAGGCTTTAAATAGCTATCTTGGTAGTAGCATTTTAAAATATTACATCATCCTAAGCCCAGTTAAAGAATTGAAGACACCTTGAAATGCTAAAACCCAGTCCTGTAGAGCCTTAGATCCAGAGAGTGAATGCCAGACCAAAGGAAATGCTAAGCCAGTGCTATTGAGAGATGCCTGCCTTAGTTGGGTCTAGGATGACACTCACAGAAATCCCGTGTCTGCATGTTCCCACTGCCCTGATTTTACACTGAGGTTAGAAACAGAAAGTTGCCCTTTATCAAGTCAGGCCTGCCTACCTGCCTGCCTTCCCGATATTCAATATCCTACCCTTTTTCCTTTCAAGGAACTCAAGGCAACTTAAATAATTCTCCTCATCCTCTAAATTTTATCCTCACAACAACCTTGGGAGGTAGGTTGGCCTGAAAGCCTGTGACTGGCCCAAAGTCACCCAGTGAGCTCTGTGGCCAAGTGGGGACTAGAACCCGGATCTCCTGAGTCCCTGTCCTGCACTCTGAACCACTGGGTCACACTGGCTCTTGGTCTAGCTCCGTATTAGCTCTGTGCTGACCAGCAGCAGACCTCCAGGGCTTTGGGTACCTTTCTCAAGCCCCTAAAGGGAAAGCACATGCTCTGGCACTGGAGTAGCATCCTTCCCTGCAGAGAGGCATATTATTAAGAGAGACTTTGAGTCAGTCTGGAGGCATTTTCATGTGTGACACTGAAAAGTACATTTCAGCATATTGAGCATTTTGGGTCACATGTGCAAGTGCTGCTGAAGCAAGAGGGAATTTGGAAGAAAACAGGGTCTAAATACAGGCTAATGCAGATGTTGCATGTGGTAGGACCCAAGTGTCGGATGCTGTGAAGTTTGTTTTATTCTACTCATTTTCTTTTAAGCCATCCCAAGGTGCTAGTAGTGGATGGGTCAGAAAAGCTTTTAATAAATAAGTAACTAAATCTAAAACCAAGGGCAGTGGGACTCAAGTTTCACTTCTGCTGAGAGATCATGGAGGCCACTGGGGAAGAAATGATTTTCTAGTTTGATAACAGACATTTACCTGGTTCAAAAGTTGTGCAAAGGCAGGGTGGGTTGTCACTGAGGGTGGTTGCCATGTGGCTTAGAGTGATGTCAGAACCCAACCCGACTTTTCTATCGTGGGTTCTTTTTCTTCTGGTAGTCACTTTGGGCAGCTTGTCAGGGCAAGCAAATCAGCAGTCATTTCAGCACGGGTTCTTTCAAATGGCAGAAGATTTGCTTGGGAAGAGCAGCAAAAAGCACCTCCTCACAATCTTGCTAATGATATCCCCTCTTTGTTACACCTTGAAATGACTGCAGTCATTTACTTCTCTACATCATCGCTCCCCTAGACAGTCTCTTTTTTCCCCAACCTTTAGGGAGATTTGCACAAATGTAACTTTATTTTTTAAAACTTTCAGAAAGATTTACACGTATTTGAAAGAGGTCAGTAACTGAAGCAGAATAGTTACTGCACTTTAGTGAATTTTCACAGCTGTCCCTGGAGAGGCTTGGAAAAAGTAGCATTGAATAGGCACAAGTCTTCCATAGTAAGGGAGAAAAACTTCTTACGCCTCAGACAAACCTCCTGGAAGGTTAAAAAAAATCTACAGAATATCATATACTATACTAATGACTGCAAATGTGCTTATAATGGAGTAGGCTGCTGAGGTTGTGCTGCAAAGGCCCATGGGAGACATGCTGGGTTTTGAGGGAGGTCTAATGAGGAAATATGCCGTGGCAAATGGTCAAGTGTTTGATCTTCTATCAGGAGTAGCATGGATTAATGAGTGAAATACTGTAGCTTGTTTCAGGGCTGTTAATTAGGACATGTGGGCCGCTACTTCAAATCTGTATGTAGGAGTTACATCTTTTTTTTTTAATGTGTTTAATCTACAGTAGGCATAGGAGCTGCGATCTAGATGGTGATCCCATCTGCCACAGTAGGATTCTGATCTAGATCAGCAGCCCTTCACCTACTGCAGAGTCAGAGTGAAAGGGAAAGAAGAAGAGAAAGGCTGCTAGATATAGATTTAAATTAGTATCCGTTTCAACCCTTTGAAAAGTGGCGATTGACTCATCTTTATCGATGCTTAAATGGTTTCGGTAGATTTCGTACGGCTGGCTTCTGTTTGGCTGGGGGAGAAAAACACCTTCCAAGAAGAGAGAAAACAGTTCTGTCACTCAGTCCTGAGTTGTCTTAGCCATTAGAGTGAACACCCCCGGGCACTCGAGGGGTGTGCCTCAGATTCTGTTTGAAATGTGAGAAAACGCATTCCAGTCTCATCCCAGTGGCTTCTGAGGCTCTGGGGAAGGAGGGAGTAAAACATAGCACTGAGCCAGCCAAGAGTCAGCATTCTAGCCAGATGCCCACAAAAGGATCGAGAAGTGTGCATATGCGTGGCCTTGATAATGAACCGATCTTTTCATCTGCGTGCTGAGCCAAAAGCGGGAGAAAGTGCTCCTTCTGCCCAGGTCCTCCAGCTTTGCACAGCTATAACCTTAGCCAGTTTTCTCCAGCTTCCAGCAACTCCATCCAGCACGGTCACTGAATATGCAGCTGGGAATGGTGGAAGTTTTAAGATATCTGAAGGGCATGAGGTTGGAGAAGGCTGGGCTGGGTAGAACTTCAGTCGCTTTGCTCTGCTCTCACATTCCTGCCTCACAATCTTGCACATGCTTGTTGCATATAATAGGAATCATTGCCCGTTTTTCCAATGTTCTCTGCAAATAGGCTCCTTCTCCCCTTCCCCCAAGAGAAACATACTGACTGGCAACCACGTCGTGCTCTAGCAATATATCCTTATGTTCCTGTTACTTTCTGAAAGCTAGTGGTGTGGGTTGTGCGTTTGCCTTCATGCTGAAGAAGTGGATCTGAGTGAGTGCCTATGTTTGTGGTGAACAGCGTTATGATTTAGTTGCACAGAATGCATGGCAACTGTTTGCGAGTTAATGCTGCTCGGTTCATCAGGTGTGAGCAAAGGGAAGCGACGGTGCCGCGACTTGCGCAGTGGAACCTGCATGTAAAGGCATGTTGTGGTTTGCTTCTTCTGTAATTGTTCTAGGGAGAAGCAGTGGAGGTTGGTCGCTGCAGTGTCACTTTGGGTGTTATGCTGAACAGTTAAAGGAGCTATCCATGGTGCTGAACCCCATCACCCCCCTCAAAATAGGTTCAGTGCCTTGGATAGCTCTTTTCAAGTTCATACTTAAACCTGGAGTGGATACACACCACGTCACTGAAATTGGAACCACCAGCCACTGCTGGGACGAGCTGTTGGGGCTGGGTGGGGGGAATGTCTTATTGCACCCAGAGGATAACATCGGAAAATGCATGGGCAAGAGTGGGCAGACGTAACCAGTGCCTGAGAATAGATAACCTTGAAAGCAACCAGGATAGGGAAAGCCCCTGTTTATATATCAGCTAAGAAAAGTGGGACAATCCTTCCTTTTCAGAATTACATAATAAAAGATGACTTATGAACATCACCGTTTGGCCTGCTTAGAAATTTAATGACCTTAAGTGGTTCCAAAAATAGATTCCCATCCTCAAGTATATGAATACACATTGAATGTGCTCCTTCTGTTAAAAAACAACAACAAAACCCAAACCCAGCCAGTTTAAATGGGAAGTTCTTTCTGGGGCTAGTGTGCTTCTCTTGAAAGTTAGCAGTAGCAGAATTTAAAAGCCTGACAATATATGAATTGACTCATTGTCTCTTCTTAATTTCCACTTTACTCTGTGGAATTCTTTGAATTGTTTTCTTAGTCATTAAGAAAAATGTCTTTCAAATGCTCATAAACCCCAGCAGATAGGGATTTTAATCTGAATTAAAATCAGCCTTGGCACGCTCATCTGAAAACATATGGAGGTTTGTGAGTCAGCATCTTCCAACAGGCAAGGAACTCATGTCTTTGTCGCTGACAGATTCCAGCACATGCCACAGGATGAGCTGGGTCCTGGGCTTGCCTTGTGTGAGAAGAAGGGACCTCTGGCAAGGGGCAGCACCCTGCTCATGGGAGGCCCCTCCTCCTGATTTTGGAGGCGTTCTCTTTGCCTCCTCTACCCAGTTCACTACCCACCCAGCAGTTTCCTGACTCTTGTGTAGCTTCTTCAGGGGACTGGAGGGGCTGCTTCTACGAGCACAATTGCTCATGCTTAAGTCTGGATCAGGTCCATTAATGATTTCCCCACTGCTCAGTTCTTGCAGTTTATTAATGCACTATTTGTGCTTTTTAAATGATTGAGGTAATTTAGTGTGTTTTTAAATATAGATGAGAGGTCTTCAAAAAGTTTCTGCACTTTTATATTTTATAAATATATTTTATTTATTTATTTTTGCTGATGGTATTAAAAAGTTGGCTGGGAAAAATATATCACAAAGGACGGTGACTATGTAGAAAACTGAGGTAATTTGTTTTTGAAATTCTTAATAGAGTTTTAAGAAGAACAGAAACTTTTTGAAGAACCCTTATGTGTGTGTGTGTATATAATATTTTTTACTTTTCTTAATTGAGAATATCTTCTAGTGCAGCCTTTCTCAACTTGATGCCCTCCAGTTGTGTTAGACTGCAACTCCCATTATCCTCAGCTAGTGTAGCCATTAAGGCTGCTCTAGAGCATCATCTCACATTCCTCAGCTTCTTTTATACACCAAACATTTCCATTTTACTCCCAATACAGTTTTCTCATAGTGCAATCCTATACAAGTCTATTCAGAAGGAAGCCCTATTGAGGTCAAGGGACTTCCTTCCAGGTTGCAATCCCATCCCTTCTTACCTGGATGTAAGCCATATCATACTCAGTGGGACATACTTCTAGGTGTGCATGCACAGAATTTCATTGCTTCAGTACCAATTCTCTCTCTATGTGTGTCTGTGTGTACTCAGAGGTGAGCACCATTTTTACTTACTCCAGGGTAAATGTATATAGGGTTGCAGCCTTACCGTTACATTTCTGCCTTTATAATGCCCTCCAAAACAGTGACCCTTAAATGTTTTCAAGCAAAAGCACAGGTAAACTTATGCAACCTTTTGGGACTCAAATTTGACCTTTTGAAGACTTACTTTCCTTTCTGCAGTGGAAAACGAAAGACTATTGTGTCAGTAGCTGACACTGAACAAGTTTATATAGGACATAGAATTTAAGCATGGCATACAGGGAAGGAGGTGAGTCTTTCTTAAAGAGTATATCAAAGGGAAACTACACTGTCAGTGTAGTGAAAGTGAGGGGGAAAGCCCTTGGGATGCAATAAAAGGCCCTCCTTGAGCTTCCCATCCTGGAATACTTCAAGATCCGCCTGTGGGCCAAGACACAGTTTGAGAACTATGAAGAAAATGTGTCAAAAGATCAACCCTATCAGACTTACTTGGATTAGTTCCCTGTTCATCTTGGGAAGATGAAGCACCAGATAAATCTTAATCTATTTTCTCTGTTTCCTTTCCCATGAACTTTCTAACCATCTTTCTCCAACCCAGTGAAAGTAAAGAAAAGCTTTCATATCTAGGGGATGATCTAGGCAAAGTATTTTGAAGTACAATTAGTTCAACTTTCCATTGATAAAATAAAAATGTCACTAGTCTACTCTCTAATTAAGCTCTCTGGGGATTAAAACACTTGATTCTTGTTGGGATGTGCCCAGGAAATATTACGAAGGATAGAAGGCAATGCTGAAAAAATGGTGTGCATTTGTGCGCACACAAGTCTTTATTCCTTTGGTGTTGGATTCTCCATGGTTGCTTTTTTGCATGTAGCCCAGTCCTTTTGATTTCAATTGCTATTATAAGGGGTAAATGCTGGATCTCTTGATCTTTAGGTTATCTCCTGAAACAACAGGCCTCGTGGTACTCTAATAAAGTTGACTGGTTGGCTCTCTTTCAGTCTTCCATTTTCAGACTTGAACAGTGAAATAGTTAATCATTTAGATGGGTAAATTAGCATTTGTAATTTCAGTTGAACAGCAGTTAGCTAGAGACAGATATATATAGACATTTATGCATAAGTAACAGTTTGGTTTTGGTGTGTAATGAATTGATCTTTTTCCCTAATGAACAGCAGCAATGGGTTATAGTAACCATCAATGCTTACATATCCCAGCATTGATACGGGGGAGCACTTTGCTTCAGTCCATGTGTCAGCCTTGGAGCAAGCACCACCATTGGCCTTGAGATGACTATCAGCCGTGAAGCTTTCTTGGTCAATATACAGCTGCATACTGAAGTCCTGCAGCAAAATAAAATGTTTGTTAGCCCACGAGAATTTGTACAGTCCAGGCTGATCAATTGGTTTAGCCAGTTATGCACTTAGAATAAATCGTTACCTACCCTGGACAAAGAGTTGGAGGGGCTAATGCAGGGCTTGCAACAGTTGACTTCTGGACAGTTGAATGCCAGCATCTCTTATGGTCTCCCTGCATTCATACCAATGGTCCCTCATCAGCCTCCGTACTTGATAGGACCTCTTAGAACTAGTTCCCCAGGAACACAGAAGGAGATCTGAGATATCTTAACCAAGGAATGGCAGAGTTTGGATCTGAGGCCTCATTTATGTATATTTATTCCATTGTACAGTTGCTATATTTTACTTAGCTGCAAGAGGGGCTCCTTTTAATCAAATGTACTCTTCGTGACTACAGGAATGCACAAATGTGATTGGCAACATAATGTTCTCTAAAGTCCTTAATTCCAAAGACCATGTTGCTGCATGTACCTGTTACTAAGGTAACAGCTGTTGTCTCCCCCTCCATATCTTTCCCTGAACTCAACTGCAAAATAAAGGCAGGCAGAAGAATCCAAGTTATAATTAACTCTCCTTCTGTAAAATACTTGCAGTGTGATATAAGAGAAAGGTGCATGCGTGTTATAGACAATCTGTAGGAATTACTCAGGGCCTAGCTCCGCCACCATCTCTAGAGTAGTCTCTTGGTCACAGTGAATTTCTGGTGTGCATTGGCTTCAGCCCAGCCCCATGGAGCAGACAAGCAAGTGGACGGTCTGAGATACAGGAAGTGGGTAGAAGTGGATCTTGAACACTTCAATTTTTCATCTAGCAGATTTGACAGGCATTTCATTACTAGGTACTAATTTGAAATGGAATCTTTCCATGAAAGCTACAAGAAGGACTAAAAAAAGTGCTCATTTAGACTGTAAGAATCACAATTCCCAGGAAATTCAAATGCCAGTAAATTGCATGTAATTTAAGGAGATATACAAATTCAGATAAAAGAGCCTGAGTTACTGTATTCCCAATGGGTGAATATTGTTTTTTTGTCTTGCATTGTTTATTCCATGAGGTCCACGCTATCATTTATGGTAACGCACAAATGATTACCAGTCCCTTGTTGCTTTGGATTAGCTTTTTAATCACAATACCTGCCTCCTAACCCTTGGGATGAGACAAATTATACACTGTAATAAAACCATCCACACAGGAAACTATGCTGTAGTTGATCTCATGTTTCGTTATTGGATTGTGCTTTAAAGCAGGATGGCCAACTATAGCAGCCTATAACCTAGATACAATTCCCAGGCAAATTTGATCAGATCTTTGATCCCTTTTTACCCGTTATGGCCAAAAATGCCCCCAAAGTAAGGAGAAAAATCAGTGCTTTCAAGTTAAAAGAAACAGGTATCTTTCATAGTGGTAATTTGTTTTCTTCTACAAAGGAAAGAGTTCAATTCCTGTAAGCGCAGACCCTCCAATGTTTCTGTAAAGAAAAAAAAAAGCATGAATTCTCACCTCAGTAAGCCTTGCATAATATTAGACATTGTGAGGGGCTCTTCTTTGCCTGCTTACACTTGTAATTTGCCTTGCAATGTAAGTCCTGCACTGGCTTCCAAAGTCAGTCATACATCAGAGAATGGGAAAACTGTGCAGCGGTAGTATTTGAACAGGCAGGCAAGACTTGACTAGGCATAGCTTGCTCATGCAGTTAAGGCTGTGATGCTATAAAAAGATAATTGTCCCACAATGTATGTTCCTACTTATCAGTTTGAAATGAGCTTTCCCAGCTGTAGCCGCTGAAACTGACTGGTGGTTTGGAAGTCTTGAGTGTACGCAGGCAAGAAGCACCTGCGTCCTGCTCTGAAATTTAACTGCTAGAGGCTTGGAGGAAGGAGCTGAAATACCAAGCAGCCGTGGTGCACAGGGCACGCACACTGACCTCTTTCTGAAAATCACCTTCTGAAACTTCCCCCAAGGAAGAGACACAAATGGGGAGTTGTAAGATCATGTATAAGCTGCCTTGGATTCCTTGAAGGGAAAAGAGGGGTACAATTGTAATCAATGCACTACAGACATGTCTTGCTGGCCTTCCATTCTGGGTCTGTCAGGTATTCTAACCACTTTGGTAAAGAATTATAATTAATTATAATTATTTATAATAGCTAACTAATCTGTACATGTGTAGAACTGTATAGTACATTTCTGTGGTTGGCCTTGGAACTGATCCTTACCTGCTCTGCCATTCTTCACCAATGTGGTACCCACCAGATGTGTTGGACTGCAGCTCCCATCCTCCCCAGCCAATCTGGAAGGCACATCTGGAAGGTACTGGGTTGAGGAACATCTAGACGATTGTTCTGATCTGTTTTTATTCTGAAGGTGCTGCTTTGTACTTAAACACACGCCCAGTGAAGATATGTGAAGAAGCCAACTTCATGGGCTTGCATTTTTAACTCAAAATCAAGACCACTGGGCTAATTCTTCTGTGCTGAATAGAGTGGCTGTGATCTGTGTTAATATCACTGGCAGGTAGTCTGACCTGCAATGTGTAAGCAGCGGAATCTTTTCTGATCAGAACAGTGTATCTTATTGTTAAGACCACAATGGGTTTAAGTCTTTTGGAAACCCACAGGGACAGTTAAGCCCAAGAGCAAGGTACATGTTGTTCTTTTCCCACACCCTCCTTTCTTTCTGCTGTTTCTTGCCTGCAGGTTGATGACAAAACTAGCAAGCAGGGTGATTCCCTGGGGATTCTGTTTTCCTTCTTTGTTTTGAGCAAGCAGCTGGGATAGAGCAAATGGGATTGTTATTAATTTTGAGGAGTCTGCAGCAGAACAAGGGAGCTGATCAAATATGCATAGAGAGGAGTTCATGTTTTACTGCTTATCTGAAATAGATGGTTGCCATAACATTCAGGGAACATTATCACTTCTGAATTTTGGAACATGAAATAGTGCCCAAGTAGATTTAATATTGTGACAGCAACATCCAGCTTAGCTGAGTGTCACCTCCAGAATCCTGCAATGACAAAAGAGCACATCCTGCACTTCAGATATCCTTCAAATTCTGCAGTTATTGTAAAGTAAGTTCACATTGGCCTTGCTGAACTGGAAATGTGAAACTTTTTGTACATTTTTTCTAGTGTTTTAGTTCATTTATGCAGAAATATTAGTTCTGTTTTCCTTTCTGTTTTCCATTTTTTGACATGGATCACAAATCACACAAAATACAAAAGCTGGAAAATGGTAAAGAAAAGATCCATTTGTCTGCTGTTTCCTGCCCTCTCATGTGTGTCTCTCTGGACATGGGTCCAGGTGCTGACTTTCCCTTCCCAGCTGGTGGCCATCCTGTTTATGGGGGAAAGTAGTATGTTCCCCTAGGTTTGTTTATCATGTTGTCTGAATCAGACCCTTACATTGCAATCCCAGAAGGATCTCCCACTGAGTACAGTGGGCTTACTCCCAAGTAAGGATGCATGGTAGTCCATGAATATAGAACTGAAGCCTAGCAATGCAATCCTTATACAAGCCTCCCCAGAAGTGAGTCCCACAGAGTTCAAAAGGGATGAATCCCAGGAATGTTTGTATTGGATGGTAGCCTTGATGTATTACTAGAAGGAGTAGAGAGGAATATAGAAAGGCGCTGTGCATAAAATCTTAACATCCCTTGACTACAAGACCTATTGTAATCACTTGGAGCAAAAAGGATAATTTAGCAGAAACTGCCAACATTATTTTAGATTATTTTTCCTCTGCAATAGCAATGACTAATGACCTACTTAAAAAGAAGAGGAATACAAAGAAGAAGAAGAAGAACAAAAGCTGGAGTCTAAAAATAGAGTGTGGTACCTGATTTTGGATTGGATGATGTATTTTTAAAGACTGTGTCATTGCCACAGGCATTTTGTGTTCTGTATTCCCTGAGTCTACTCCACTTGAACCCCCCCCCCCGCATCATCAGAAAATATTATTATGTTTTTCCTTTTTCCAAGCAAAGTGCATGAACACAGGGCAGGCCCATCCTTAATATGCCGCGTATACTTTGGGCCTCAGTCTCATCCTCATCCAGATGCACAGGGCTCTGTAATACTGAAAGTATTTCTCTTCCTTTTTCAAAGGCATCGATCAGGGCCAGATGACGTACGACGGCCAGCACTGGCACGCCACAGAGACCTGCTTTTGCTGTGCACAGTGCAAGAAATCCCTGCTCGGGCGGCCATTCCTGCCAAAGCAAGGGCAGATTTTCTGCTCTAGGGCCTGCAGCATGGGCGATGACCCCAATGGCTCCGATTCCTCGGACTCAGCCTTCCAAAGTGCCAGAGCCAAAGAATCGCGGCGGAGTGCCAAGATTGGCAAGAACCGGAGCAAGGGGGAAGAGAACCCCGCCAGCCAGAGCAGCCAGCTGCAGGTGAGCTCCAGCAGGCTGTCGGCCGACGTGGACCCCCTCTCCCTGCAGATGGACCTGCTGAGCTTGTCCAGTCAAACTCCGAGCCTGAACAGGGACCATGTCTGGAGAAGCCGAGACGAACTGTACCACTACGGGAGCAAGATGGAGCAAAGTCAGTCGTCGAGCCCTTTGCAGCTACTCAGCCAGTGTAATATAAGAACTTCCTACAACCCAGGGCAGACCCCGAGTGCCCAGCAGGAGCTCTGGGGTACGCATTTCAGCAACCCAAAGAGAAGCTCCTCTCTGGCCATGAAAGGACATGGCGGCAGCTTCATCCAGGAGTGCCGAGAAGACTATTACTCAGGAAGGCTACGGTCCCAGGAGAGTTACAGCGACATGTCCAACCAGAGCTTCAGTGAAACCCGCGGGAGTTACAAAGTCTCCAAGTACGACCAGGAGGAAGACGGCAGCCTCTCAGCCCAGCATTGCCGCACCCGGCACCCAATCAATGCGCTGAAGTTTACTGAGGAACTGACGCCCACAGAGCAGACCCCGCGGGGGTCCATGGAGTCCCTTGCTCTCTCCAACACCACAGGTAGGTCATGGAGTTAAAAGGTGGCGCTTTACTGTGGCTTCATCGGGATTGGTGGGGGGGATCGGGCTCATAATACGTAGCTGTGCTTTGCGTTGGTGAAAGACAAGGGCCCAATTCTGATCCTTTCTCAGACAAAGTACATCAATGGGCAAAACATGATGCTGCAGCAAGTCAGGATGATGCCATCCCATTAAGTAAACATTGCTGCAGTGAAGGGGGTGGGGGCATTTATTTATGTAGTAATTTAATTAGAATTTTATATGCCACTCCATATTCTGGTATTGAGGTTCCAAAGCAGGGAACAGTAAACAATAAAACCAATAAAAGAATAGAA
>JAIXND010000674.1:37302940-37418266 GCA_023646645.1 Varanus salvator macromaculatus | reverse complement strand
GGTTCCCCAGAAGGACACACAGCCCTCCTTGGTCCCCATAATCTTTCCCCTGACTGGTGAATCTTTGTGGTTTCCCAGCTTTTGTGCCATTTCCCTCACTCCCAATTGTGCAAAGTTGAAATGCCACCCCTAAGGCTTACTGAGTGTCATGAAGGCTTTAAGCTAAAATATGCTCTATTTTTGACCTCAGCCCTTTCTCTCTTGGCCCTGATGTGGCCCTCAGGCTGCAGAGGGTTCCACAGAATCATGCCGTGGTAAACACACCACGCGGCTGTGCAGATTTCGCCAATAACTCTCATTGCTTACTGGGTCTGAGAGCTCAGGGCAGAACAATGGAAGGCACATGCCTCCGAGGCCCTCCTTTCTCCTCCCTGCTTGTTCATCCCTGGCCACATCTCTTGTGCAGTGAGAACCAGGTGCTGCTTCTGCTCCGTGGGTGCGCTCCCCTTTCTGAGGGGGCCAGCCCCACTCCAGATAGAGGCAAGAGCTGAGAGGGAATGCACCATATCACTTTATTAGATCCCTGAGATTTCCCCCCCTCGGTGCTGCCACCTTGGTTGGCTACCGTTAGCTTACTGGAATCCTTCTTCACGTCTCATCCTCGCGATATGAGCGTGCTCTCGCGTGAAGCAGCAGCCACAGCCTGCACCAAACGTGGCGGAGAATGACGTTGCTGTTTGCGCTGCAGCGCCGGTCAGGTGAAGCTTAACAGGGAAGAAACCAGGAGAAGCCAGCCTCTGCATCGGAGCGAGTTCTGGAGTGAGAGAGGTTTCTGCAGCCTTCCAGCAGAAGCGAGTGTTGTCAAGTGTGATGCGGACTTTCCTAGAGTGATGCAGGCGGCTGCTCAGGAAATGGCACATCTGTGTGGCAGTCTTTTGTTTCTACAAGGTTTCTTATCGATCTGGGTTTCTCTCTGATGCAAGCTTTGAGGCAAGCTGTGGTCTCATGCAGCTCTGTTGCTTTTGTCTTCCTCTTACCTTCTTGCCGTGGAAAGAAAGGGTGTTGCGGGGCGGGGGGGCAGCTTTCTGAGGGAGGCTTGTCCTTCGAAATGTCTGTGTATGAAATGTTTTAAAAATCCATGCAGTACCCAAGCACACATGAACATAGACTGCTTTGCATTTCTTAATGTGGATTCTTCATGGTTCAGTCCAAATTCAGCATAGGTAAGACAATGGAGGGAGAGATGCCATGGCCATGGAGTAACTAATGAGCCACCCCACTGGGCAGATTTTCCAGATTGTGCTCCCTGGTCCAGCTTGCCATGGCACCTGAACCCTCGTGGCATGGCTGGTTTGACAGCAGCCTTCAGACAACCCACAGGCTCTTGTTCGGATGACATGGCAAGCCCTGCCAGCAAGGGTCATCGGGGAAATTTGACCAGCATTCATGGTGGGGGTCATAGACCACTGTGACTTATCTCCTTCAGTGCAGTCATGGGGACTGGCCAGTATTAAGGGATAAGTATGAGCCAACATAGTTAGACATATTTAAGGTTGAAACTGAGGATTGTGGGATTAGTAAGTGAAAAGCTCAAAGATGGAAGCTGCTCTGTATGCTTTGAATTTTCCTCCTTTCAAACAGGATGATCCATCATTTCCTAAAACCAAAACCAGTTGTATGCGCACCCTTTAAAAGCTCTAATAAAGCTATTTCCATCCTCACAACGAAGTCCCCTGACCCCATAGCTTAGAGGAAAAGAAAAGTGTTGTGTTTGTTCTGTGTTTGCTTTGAAGCAGTCAAGTGTGTATCTTACATTGCAGTTTTGGAAGATGATAAATGATGTACTATTTCAGTGAAGATGGGTGCTCAGAGATGTAGTGCAGGGTCATGGTGTTCATCTCTTAAAATGCAATTTAACAAGGGAGGTAATTAGGGAGCAGAAGAAAGAGGTAAGAAGGAATATGAGGCAAGTGCCTTTTCCTGTGAGCTTGGCTCATATTTATCCTATAAGTTTCCACTGTCCTTTTCCTCTCTTCTATGCTGGCAGTACCAACTGTATTTAGACAGCACTGTAACTCACACTCCAGGGTTGAGTGTTGGTTGTTGAAGTGTGGAGTGTTCTTGAACCATGGACTATCATGTTGACTGATGGAACCCAGCCCTGCAAACAAACCATTGTTAGCTTTGAACAACCCACAGTTTACAGCCCAACAATAAACAATGCTTTCTCTTCATGGATTATTTGTGGTTAACAATAATGGTTTGTTAGCATGGCTGAGTGTGGACAAAATAACCTGATTCAACAACAATCTACACTCAACCCTTGCTTGGGGTTTCATGTTAAGTGGACTCTGTGCATCTCCCTTCAAGGATAGCGGAGTTCAGTGGCTATGTAACCATGACAGTCGACTGAATAAGCATCTGGAAATCTCCAGTATTTGTAGCTACTGCAAGAAATGCCTCCTTGATGGGATTGTTCTCTTTTTCTAGAAATGGCACAGTTTTTATTTTCCTGCTGCTGGTCATGGAACTTATTTCTTGGTAAAAATGGCAGGTTAGCACAGCCTGTTCCATCTAGCTCTTAGGTGTTTTGGACTATAACTGTCATCACCTCAGACAGCATGGCCCATTGTTGGGGTGATGGGAATTATTGTCCAAAACATCTGGAGAGCACCCGTTTGGGGAAAACTGGACTAGCAAATAGTGAGACAGGAGTTCTTTTACTGCCTAAAGCTGCAAAAATACCAGTTCCCTTTATGTTTTTGTAATATCCCTTGAAGACTACAGATGTTCCCATCAGAGGGCAACAGAAGTCACTCTCTGATGGCAATGTCTGATGGTGACACACACACACACACACACACACACCCCAGGATACGTGATTGTTCAGGACTGTTGACATTCCTGCTTGTTGTGAGGCTTGGACTCATGTTGATCTTTGGTGAGGGAAGGAGCCAATTCATATGACCGCACTTGCCTTCTCTGCTTCCCTGCAAGGTGAGAAGACACTGAATCATATAAATGAAGATGATCTTGTCTGCTGCTCCATTCTTAGCCGCAGGGAAGAGCCATTTCTATTATTTTCCATGCCAGAGGAAGACCTTTTTATTTTCCCAGCATTTTAACAGTTTAACTCTTTAACTTTATTTTTAATATTGCATTTTAACCCATGCCGCAACTATGGTTCTGTACAGATTAAATTGCAATTGCTGTGGTGTCATGGTAATAGTGTGTGTGTGTGTGTGTGTATTTTCACATCCTTGGACACACACAATAGCCTATCCTTGGACACACACAATAGCCTATCCTTGAACACCCTCACCGATGGGGCCTCAACCACCTCCCATGGAAGCCCATTCCACACCCTCGGGGTCCTGACTGTCAGGAAATACTTCCCGGCATCCAAATGGAACCTTGGTTCCCCGAGCTTTGCTTTGGAGGAGTCTGCCATGGAAAATATGGGTGGAGAAGTCCACCTCCACCAGTGGGTTAATCCAGTGTTAAATAATCAATTGCAACCCATAATATTTGACCCGTCAGCTAGTTCTGGTAATTTGAGTAAGGTAAGGCAGTATGTTTGTGTAAACCCTTTATTTATTTTCTATATTGCCCAACAGCTGAAGCTCTCTGGGCAGTTTGCAATAACAGATAAAACATACAGTATAAAATGCAAACCACACTGATACATCATCAAAGGTTACCATACAACATTTAAAACCAAATTTAAAACACATATAAAGAGTTGCAATAATGTGAAAATCATAAGATGTGTTTAAGCAGCTGACAAAACAGCCCCAGTACACTAATTGAATCCCCTGTTGTGGAGGACAACCCTAACCTGGCTCCAAAAAGATATTAAAGTTGATGGCAGGTGAGCCTCAGTTGGGAGCTTGTTCCATATCTGGGAGGCTACTGCTGAAAAGGCCCTTCCTGTAGCCACCAAGCTTCCATCAGAGGTGGCAACTGGAGGCAGACCTCAGATAATGTCCAAATAGATGGTGGTCAGGAGAGGTGTTCCATCAGGTATTGTGGCCCCAAGCCATGGAGGGTGTTAAAGGTTAAATCATAGTAGCTAAAGTCTGTGTCTTGGATTAGAGAAGCCAAGGTTCAGATGCTGCTCTTGTTTGGCTGTGCAACTCACTGGGCAGCAACCCTGTACAAATGCCAAGGCCTTTGATTTCTGGCAGGAGCCTCATTGTATTGATATGAATTGAGCCCATCCTTTTAAACTGGGATCTACTCACTGTCTTTGCCAGCTAGTCAGCAATCATTTTTGAAAATCAACCGCTGCAAAACAAAACCACAAACTTTCCAAGAAGAATGTGTGATGAAGCTAGTCACAATGTCTTCATTTCATTTGCTTTGTATCTCATTTCCACTAGAAAAAGTGCTCAAGGCAGCAACAATCAGCCCATGATTAATACAAACATTTAATTGAAACAATCCTAAAACAAGGAAGTTAAAAGCAGGAAAAAATTAAAAGAAATAGTTCTCAGCCAATTAACCCTCCCCCAGGCCAGCCTACATGTGAAAGGCCTGCCAGAATTTAAAAAAAAAAAAACCATATTTGCCTGCTCGTGGAATGAAAAGAGCCAGAGAGCCAAGATCACCTCCCTTAGCAAGAGCAGCTTCTCCAAAGTCTCCCCGGCAGGGACAGGAAGCCTCTCAGCAGAGAGTATCCGTGAAAAATTATGCTGCCATACATGTGTTGAACTCAAGTGCCAGAAAACCTACTCATTTTGCACAGAGAAACACCGCTAACTTCTTCCGGAAACTCTCCTCCCTAGCTTTCTTGAAGAGAAGATGTTTTAATGTTTTATTTATTTTGAAATTTAAAAAATGTTCCCTGATGGTTTTTAATTTGAGAAAGCATTCAGCTAGACAATTTCCACAAGCAGTTTTATATGATCTGCCGTTTGTGTGGACTAACTCTTCTTCCAAGCTCCCAGTTGTCCCTGACAGAAAGACACCATGTTTTGTCTCATTTCAGAGGGTCCCGGTTCTCATGGGGGAACTGTGGCAATCCCACTGTGGTGAATTCCAGAGTACATCTCCCTTTGATTTGTCTCCCAAGTAGAATAGCGTGACTTTTGGTTTATTTCAAAACAATTCATTCAGCATTCTTGATCCCTTCTTTAAAGAAAAGGAGGAATCAATACCAGCTGCACAAAAAAGGGATGGATTTCCAGTCCTAAGAGACTGAAAAATTGTCATAACCAGAGGCTGTTGTGATTTAACAAAAAAGCAAGACCTTTCAATGATGTTACAATTGTCCATGTATGTTACTTTGATGTATTGTAACATCTCAAAATATCCCCAAACTCCAAGAACAAGGAATATGAGGCCTGTTAATTGTACTTCTGAACGTAAAAATAAATCTCTGTATTAAAAGAATAATAATACCAGAGTCTCAAATTAGAAGTCAAATTGTAGATCTAGAAGGCAGTATCCAACTCTATTACTCTGCTAGTGCAAATGGTAGTAACTCCGCTGATGGAAGATGTCCACCAGAAGAACAGGAAGGGGGGCAATTCAGGGTGACCCACCCTGCCTCCTGCACCCCATTACACACTTCCATTACGGGCCCAGACCTCTAGAGCATGACTGGGGGCTGCAGGGAAGAAGCTGGAAGGAAGAGGAGGAGGAAGAAGAAGGGAAGAAGAGGAAGAAGCTTCACATAGAGACTGAAGCATCTATGTGATGTTTGCAGGAGGAAAAGATGGCAGCAAGGCAGGGGAAGCTGTGGGTCGGGGAGGGCAATGTCCAGATTTACAGCACATGCAGCAAAATTTTGTAAACCGTAATTGATGTTTGCAGTACATTTTCTGAAGTAGCCATTACTGTAGAAGGCATTGGCTGTTCCTTTTCAATTTAGCATTCACAGAATTTTAATGAATCACAGCACAGTCTCAGCTGTGGATGTGCAGCTAAACTGTTTCAGCTTAGGAAAAATGACCCATAGGGTGTAAAATAGGCTTTGTGCCAGAATTAGATTCTGGCCTCCAGCAAATTGTGTTAGCCTAATCTCCCATACATTATCAGATGACCAGACCATATGCAGCTAAAAACCTTTGCTTGGAAATCCTCACTGCTGAAATACCAAGTTTGCTTTCCTTCCTCCCTTCCCTCTGTCTTCAGCCCCCTTTGCTACTTTTTTCTCATTAATGTCTTCCCTGCTGAACCTTTCGATTTACTTCTTTAAAATCCAATGACAGGATATTTCTTGAAGCCCAGACTACAGAAAATTCATTTCAAATGTTTGCATGACTAGGGAAATCCAGGGGCAAACTGAAATAACTTTGGACCCTTTTGTACAAGGGCACTTGGCTTCTGTCCATGCAGCCATCCATTTACACTTGCACTCACAAGAACGCACTGACTCACAGGTGGCCACGTGTCCTGCATTACACAGGGTGGCCCTCTCATCCAAGGGCTGTCCAAGTTCAGCCTGGAGGTAAAGTATAACAGAGGCCCTGAAGCTGCCCATCAGTTTTTAGCACCTACACAGCACATGGGGCTCGCACAAAGGTCACCTGGTCAGTTTCCCCACTATAAAAGTGCATTGTGTTTCTGTTTGAGTTACAGTAATTATTTCTAAGTTTGCATATATTCATTATATGTAAATATACACCCTCCTTTGGCCTCTTGGTGATGAATTTCCCCTTTGGGGAGATCATGTTAAGTGGCCAACTTGACCAGGTCCAGGGGAGAGAGTTTTCAGCTTTTCAACCTTAGCATGGAATCCTATGTATATCTACTCCAGAAGTAACTGTGGAAATGTGTACAGAATTGATGTTTTAGACATTATTTGGCTCTTCTCATAGTTTTAAGTTCTTCACAGCTTTCTGACAACTGTATTACATCCCTTGTCTCCAATAGGGACAAAGCCCCCTACTTTGAAAATACCCCCTCACTAGTGTTTCCGCCTTTAAGAACACCTCCCTCTACGTAATCTGTTTATTTCTTTTATTTATATTCCACCTTTCCTCTACCATGGAATGGAAGGTGGCCCTATGTTTCCCAGGTGGTCATCTTCCCAAGGAGTGACCAGATGCAGACCTGCTTAGCTTTAGCATGTTAGCTATCTCTGTGTCTTCAGACCGTATGCTGGGACCTTCCCGAAGCCTGTATGTGATTCACCACCTGCAACAGGGTTACTTTTGCAACTTGTGCCTCATTCTGCACTTCAGGCAGGGTGCTCTGCTGCTCACACTTGAGCACGGTTCTGTTGATTTATTTTTCATTTTATTTTTATCCTAACCTTTCTTGTCCATGGAGCTCTAGGGGGAACACATGGCCCCATTTCTGTCCCACAACTGTCCCTTAATGAGTGTCATAGTTTGGTGCAGATTTTAACTTTTTCTCATCAGCCCTAGACTGAGTATTATACCAGATAAGTTCTCTGTTTGGAATAGAAAAGGAATGTCGGGGCACTGAATGACATAGTAGAGGTGGATCTATGCAAAGAATTCTAGGAGCAGCAAAGTGCTCCATCTCTCAGGGTTTAAAATTGGATGCTTGTTGAACTTAGATCTGGACTAAATGAGGACGCATATTTCCCTGAACTGGGAGTGGCCAAGAATAATAGCTTTCCTTCTGTTCCCGTTTCACCAGGTGTTTGCTCTGGATTGTATGAGTTGCTATTATTGGCACTTACAGGGCAGTGGGGAAGTTAGCTCTGTGTTGTAAGTTGGATAGGCTTTTGTAGGCAGGTGTTTCATCTGTCTGTTTACTGAAAGCAGAATGTCATTTCTGGCAGTGGAGAAGGACCACGGTTTCTTCATTCTGAACCAACATGCATGTTAGGGCAGAGCTCTCCCAACAGAGATCTGTGGCTCTTTCTGTGTTAATAACAACCAGATGGGTTTCAAATCACTGCTAGCATGGAAAGAGAAGCGGACTGATTGTAACTCCGTCAGTGGGTTTTGTATGCTTGCGTTCTGGAAGCAACTTAAGCTGTCAAATGAATACAAGGCCGTTTCAGGAATGTCCAGTATGCAATATGGCTACGCTTACACCATGCATATGTATCTACATGCATATTCTGTTGCAACATTACAGAGGAGAGGGGCTTGGTTCAACCTGCAGACAGGTGTGCCGGGTGTGTCTCTTCCTGTGCAGCATGAACTATAGCACTGTTTACATGTCTTGGTGATGACTAGGGTATATGGGGCCTCCGCTGGTTCAGAAGCAGCTGTCACACAGCCACTGGTGGCTTTGCCTAACAAACTTCCTGATGGGATGGAAAAGTGCCTTTGGGATAGTGGCTTCTATTTGTAGGGTTCCTTTCTCAAAGGGATCGCCCTGGTCCATCCTGTTGGTCCCATAAGAGAAATCTTGAATACATTTCTTTTTTGCCAGACTTTGAGATGCAGAGTGCTTTAGGTGCTGCCTCCCATTGTGTCTCATTCCGCTAATGTGTAGTTGATGTTTCATTCGTTCTGCGTTATTATAAATATGCAAAATCACAAAATGGCAGTCACATTCATTTACAGTGAAGAGAATGATGCATATGGCTGCCCACTGATTTGTGAAAATCTGTATTCCAATGACTTAGACAAAACAGCCTAAGCAGCTTCCATAAAATTTATTTGGCAACATACCCTCCTTATCTCTCTGATCCATTTATCTGAGCAGCAGAGCATTTTTCCACAACATTTTCTGCCTGTCCAACAAGGATGAATTCCTTACAGATTCCAGCCCTAGTTAGACCACTTCGTGGAGGACAAAGTTGTCAGTTGCAGCATGCGTTTCCTCTGGCATCCGCGGCAGTATGCCTAAGAGTACGCATTGCTGGGGAACGGGAACAGGACGGTGTGCCTGCACTCATGTCCTGCTTGTGGTTTTTGTGCAGGCAGCTGGTTGGCCACTGTGTGGACAGACGAGGTGGATCCTTTGGCACTTCTTCCATTCATGTATGTTCTCAGTGTAGTCAGCAAGCGGGTCTTTCACCCCATGTTCCCTGCTAGCCCAGACTTCTCCCTAAATGCCCCTTTAGGGTTGTATGGGATCTTTTACACAGACATCAACTGATTCTTCAAATGGAGTTGTTAGCATCTTTTTTTCTTTTTTGTTCTGGACAAGATGGCATTGTGAACCACTTTGAGAATTTGTACTGGAAAAAATGGATATAAATGTAATACATAAATGAAATATTTACTTCAGCACCGGCCTGTTACAGATGGAGTTTAGATTATTTTGGTTTTCTTCCAAGCTTTATAACAATTCTTTATAAAGATCTTTCTTGGCTCATGGCACCATAGGAATCAACATAAAACTCATTCTTCCTCCTCCTCCTCTTTTTCTTTTCATTTTCAGGATGGCTTGGCCAGAATTTTTATTTTATTGTATTTTATTCTGAAAGTATTTAGTTTAGAAACACCCACCCTACCAATGTCTGCAGCAAATATTTTCGCAAATCAGAAGCAGCCTGCAGAAATGTGCTTCACAACAAATTTCGTTATACATCCCTTAAAACCCATTCAAATAAATACAACTTTGTACATAGGATGGGGCATCTTGGCGCATGAGGCCCCACTTCTGAATTGTACCATGCCTTCCACCCCCACCCCAACATACACACTCGAGAGTATTCCATCCCTCACTATTAGCTTCTGGAGGTATGTGAGATCTACTGCTCCAGTCCTAAGTTCTAGTACATGCAGTGAATTGCTGTGGGATTTATGACTGGGCTTGGGAAAGTAGGAAACTGCCTTCTGCTGAGTTCTGCCTAGCCCATTATTGTTGACACTGACTGGCAGGAGCTTGCCAAGATTAAGGCAAGAGGTTTTTCCAGCCCTACCTGGTGAGAGCCAGGATCCAACCAGGGACCTTCTGCATGTAAAAGCAAGTTCTCTGCCTCTGAACCGCAGCAAACCTCCACGAACCAAGGTTGATTGTGTCACTTGTAAAAAAAGCTCCATGCTTCTGCTTTGTGATAAAACACTTTGAAAATGAAAAATGAAGACACCACTCTTTGGATGGATGGCCCTTCACATTCACCAAATTGTACAAAATATGCATTCTTTATAGTCATTAATAATAATTGCCACATATGTATAAATACAATTATGCCATTTCTTATGAGGATGTAATTACAATTTATAATTATAAAAATACTTGTAACATATTTAATGATGTTGTTGAACTCTTGGTGCGTTAATATGTACCTGACTGGCACTCCAAGGGCAATTGACTGCCTGTGATTTAACAAACATACAGGCAGCAAATCTTGCATTAAAAATTACTTCCATGGAATCTGGTCTATATGATATGGACCCAGCAGGCTGCTCCATCCAACATGCAACCGTCTGACAATCCAGCACCGATGGTGTGCTGTTGATGCAGGACTCTGTAAATATGATCCAAGGTGACATCCTCAGTTGCCCTGTCCTGCCCGTTGCCTATTCTGTAGACTCAGTGATGCTATTCCAGGCTGTGGACAGTGCCAAGATGCTGCTGAAACTTCAGGGGAGGACAGGCCAGCTTCAAGAGACTTGGGTCCCTGCAACTGTAATCAGAAGCCAGGTGCAGTGCCGTTCAGAGCCATTTCGAGAAATGCTGCTCCAGTAACTGTGATGGGAACCTAAGAATCTGCCGTACACCCTGAGTCCATTTAGCCTAGTATTGTCAACAGATTAGCAGCAGCATCTCACAGTTTCAGGCAGAAGATCTTCCAGCCCTATTGATCAATTGGGGATTGATCCTAGGCTCTTCTGTATTCAAAGCCAGAGCTCCCCCCTAGTTGTTGGCTTTGATATCCCTGCACGCAAAGGTTCATCTCCCGAGCCACCCCTTTTGAGGAAAGTTGTGTTTTATAATATTTTCTTCTGAAGTAAGTCTAGCAAGGTAAGGAATCAATCCTCATGCACTGGCATTCAGGTGGTGGTAGTTGGGTGCCCTGTTGTACTGCAGAAAGTATAGCGGAGAGGGAAGGCTATCCCGTTGGCCTAAACCAAAGCTAGCCTGGGCATGAATTCTGGGGCCAGTCTTCCTTGTCTTCTGTGCCATCAGGGCCATGCATATAATCATCTTGCATCTTGCAATCAGGAAAGGGTGGCAGAAACTGGCAAGTAACTTCTGGATCAAACTCAGGCATCCTTATGTTAGAGTCAGACAACCAAAGTAGACATTATCTTAATTCTGTGTCTAGCAGCTCTGCCTCCCATCTCCTTTGTTTTTACTCCAGCATGGGGTGGAGCTTTTAAGATCTGGATTGGGGGCCTTGGCCTGTTCTAGAGTAAAAATGAACAAAGGACATATTATATTAGGTTAAGTTTATATCCTGTCTTTCTTTGCCTTGCAAGGAACCCAAGAAGGAGCTCAGTTCTTTTCCCAAGCTTCTTATCATCACATTAGGTTACATTTATATCCTCCCTTTCTTTACCTTGCAAGGACCCCATGATGGCTCTCCTCCTTTCTAGCTTATCCTCACAACAACTCTGTGAAGAAAGTTAGGCTGACAATTCTTTACTGGCCCAAAGGCACCCATTGACTGCATGGCTGAGTGGGGCCTAGAACCCCCAGAACTTCTGAGTCCCCCCCATCATTCAAACTACTTTGCCAACCTGCCTTAACCTGGCAGAGGGGACATACTGACACTGGAAAAGCCCCCCAGATGAACACTTCTGAACTGATCCCACTTCAGCAGTGTACATCTGCTACGGCAATGAGGATTTCCTTTATTTCTCTACTGCTCAGTAGCCAAAGCTCCTTGGGCAGTTTACAGCTCTATGTAAAACAGGCCATATGATATAATTGGGATGGGATTGGAATATGAATGCTACTGAATGCTCTGACACATAATGGGATGCAAGTGCAGCTCCTAGCTCTCGGAACAGCCACTGCAGCATCTTTGCCTGAACAAGAGAGCAGCCAGCCCAGAGAGAGGGTCTTCCCAGCAGCAGCTCCTCCCAGACTCTGCAGACACCCTCTCCTTCAGCCAAGAAACACCTGCTAAGAAGCGCAGTAAAAGGTGTCAGGTCCTTGCAGTGGATTCATGGGTGCCAGGATAATATGTGTGACACATTTCTTCTCCTCTGTCGCCCCAAATCCATCACAGGGGGCTTACGCTGGGCTCAGAGGAATCTATTCATGCCCTGAGCTCAAGACACCCAAACTCCCACCAGAATCAGAGGTATGGGAAATTCACATGCTCCTTTGCTCTTTCTTTTATTCTCCCTTATTCTCTAATTGGGATTAGAGACCTGCAAGGCCAGTCCCCAGGGTAGTATTGTGGTTAGTGTGTTGGACAAGAGCTCAGGATATCGGGTTCTCATCCCCAGTTCTCGTCCATAGAGCTCCCTGGGTGATTTTGACCCTCAGCCTGACCTACCTGGCAGGGCTCTTGTGAGAATAATGGGAGAAGAGGGGGGTCATGTAAACCGTCTTGGAGGGAGGAAGGTACAATGTAAATGTAGTAAATAAATTCCGTAATGGAAACTTCAGCATTAAAACAGTGCTTCGAGGAAACTAAAACAGACTCAGAGAAGCCACGGCTTAAGAACTGGGAGCCCACCCCCAGCCCATCCATGCATGGGGCACTCACTCTACTAACAGAGGGAACTATGAATGCCTTCATCTCAGGGAATCAGTGAGGGAGGCGGGGGAAAGAGAGTTGAGAAGGAAGGAAAGATACATCTATTTTCCATTCCCGAATGGAGCCAGCCTCTTCTCAGTGGGGAAAACCAAATGCTATTCTTCCACTAAGATCAGATGTGGGCAGCTGTAGAGAAATTCCACTCTCTTCTCAGCCTGTTCCAAGATGTGGTGTCCAAAAAAGAGTAGGCTTGCAACATTTTTCTGCTTCATGCTGTGTCTGTCTTTCTACTCTCCCTGCTGGGCTTTGCACGATGAGGTGTTGAAATGTAAAAACATCGGTGCACTTGAGTTCCTTGGAAAGTCAGGAATGCCTTCTTTTCCATTGCTGGCGGATGTGCAAATGACAAACCCACAAGGCAAACCAGAAGAGAAGGTGCGTGGGAGCGTGTATGTGGCTGAGTCCCAGCAAAATTCAGCCTTCTGAAATGCTTCTGAACTCGTTGCAAGTTTCAAAGCTTGTGCTACCAAGATCTTAAGAATATCTTGCAAGGATTTGGGGTGAGTGAGATGGGGCTGGAGGCAGAAGATCCTTTCCTTCCCAGTCCATCAAAGTCCATTTCTCTTGGAAGAGAGACTTGTACAAGCCCCCATACACGTATGCTAAAGCTTGGGCCTATTAAGTAGGGATGTGCCAAACATTCTCCTATTTCAATATTCGGGTCAAAATAGCAACTTTGGCTGGGTAAAATTCCCCCCTCCCCACAAAGATAAAAATCCACTTTGTGCAAATACTTGCCTTTTAAAGATTTGGACAGTAGTATTTTTCCTGGGCAATCACATCAGCACCGTTTTTCCTCTGGCCATTACTTATTTTTCTTTCCTGGAAAAATGGGTGATCCCACCTGATTATGGGTCACTTGATGCCACATAGCCTATCAGATCTGGCATGCTGACATCTCCAAGGGTGATTGTGAATAAAATCCAATTAGGGTTGTGTAAATAAATAGGAAAATAATTCTGTAAGAGTGCCAAAAAATCATAGAAAAGGGGAAGAGATTGTCAACACTGGTGAAATGTTTAAAAATGGTGAAAGAAGCTTTGACTTAGCCTTAGTATTAAGTGACTAATCGCTAAGATTGGTTTACCCAAAGTTTGAATGAAAAGGCTTTATTAAGAACACAGCTGCAAATGATCTGAACAACATTATCAGATCTGATGGTAGATCTGTTGGGATCTACCCTTCCTGCTGCTTTCTCCTCCTCTTGCCACCCGGCCTTCTCTTGCATTTGGACATTGTTATCCTTCCAGGGTAGGCCTTAGGGAAATGCTGGGTCTCACTGCAGGATCACAGCCTTGAGCAAAACCATTCACCATCCTGGGGTGACTTTACCATAGTCAACATTCTTGAGGCATTATATTGTACTTGCTGGGAATAAAATATGGGGGAAACAAAGCCCCTCTCAGTCATTTTTGCGCTCACTGGAGACTTTACTTTAGTGTGGAACGAAATCAAACCTCATCCCTCTTAATTTCTGGTAGGCATATGGACTTTGCATAGTTCCTCACAATGTGGGAAACACATTCTTCTGAGGGTCACGTTAATCTGCTTTAATTTCATATGCTGGGTTTGAGCCCAAGCATTTTAAAGAGCTAGTGGAGGTGGCTCCTTGACACTAACAAAGCTCCATGTCATGGTCACAGGAATCCATGCAGTGCTTTAAAAACTCAGATTCTGCAGAAATATCCAGTTCTTGAATGGTGATGGCAATAAAAATGGTGATTTCGGCTTTCAGAAAGACATGTGGCAATTCACTGCCCAAGGGCTGAGGCAAAACACACAGACAAAATTAGCTGCCTTTCCCCAGTGCATCCCACAAATGGGGACTATTAAAAGCAGGAGAGATATTTGTTCCCTCTTTTACAAGGAGAAGAATGTGTGACTGCATTGCTAGATGTGGTCTTTGCTGAGGCAGCACTAGCCTCACAGTGAGACTCCAAAAAGGCACAGGCCTCTTATTGCTGCTGGGTGAAAAAAACATCCTTTGATGGCCACACAGTTATTCATATGGCCGTCCATCCACAAAACACTCTGGTCTCAGCATTGCGTCTCCCATTCCTTGCTCTTCAGTCAGCCATAGCGCCCACCTACCCCCTTGCTCCTCGCAAATTTAGACCCAAGTGTGGAGAAAATAGCAGTGCTGGCTTGAGGCCTTGGCATACAAGCAGTGGAAAAAAGGCTGGTCTTAATGCTCTTCCAAGCTTATGCCTACTTGTGCTGGAAGCACACAAGGCTGCCCGGATACTATATTGATCATTAAGCCAAGGCCATGGTTCCTCATCTATGCCTCTTCTCCCCAAGCGATGTATTATAATGCACAGGTAGTGGGGCCTTCTCAGTGGCCACTGCACACCTGTGGAACTGCCTTTCCTTGGAGACCTACCGAAATCTGTTTTTTTAGGAAGAGCTCAAAGACCGTATGTTTGGGCTGATAATCTCTGGTGCATTTAAGTAAGCATCAAATAATGTAAATTTGATACATTGTTTAGGAATTTTAATTTAGCTTACCTGGATTTGTAGGTGTATTTTTATGTGTCCTGACTTTTAGAATAGGATGGATCAGCTCCATATTTGCTTAGATCCTTCAGCCCCATAAAGGATGCAGAGACAGTTGATGTCCATCAATTCCCCCTTTATCTGCAGCCTTCTGCACAATATCCCATATCATTCTCAAGGCTTTTGCACCCCTTCAGGAGCAGATCTGGCAAGGCAGGAACACAGAGAAGAGAGAGCCCTCATCTATCAATCCTGCCGTGTTCACAGGAGGAAAGCGCAGATATGAACCATTGCAAATAGTTGATTCATCCTATGTCTATCTACATGTGCCCCATATTTTGGTCATGCTCCATCTGACCAGGGAATCAAAGGCATTATGGAATTGCAGAAGCAGGGAAGCAGGACCAATAAACAGGGACTGGCCCACGTCTTACAGTATTTACCACTGCCTCGCTTCTGTTCAGTGATGGTGACAGCTCTCTTCCTCAGCCTTCAGTTTATGCGATGACTTCTGCAAGCCAGCCAATGGCTTGGGCATCCTTCCCTGTCTACATGGTCAGCCATGAGGAAAGGGAGGGAGTGTGGGGGGACAGCAATGAAGTATGGACAACAGACATTTTCCTAAGGCTGTTGGTACACACAGGATCCCTGTTGCACAAGACTAGCACAAGTCTGTGCCTCTGGGTTGGTGTAGGTAGGGCTCAGCGCCACAGCTTCCAGTAGTGAGAAAATTCCTTGATCCTTCCCATAGTTCCCATCTGTCCTCCTCTGTTATTTCTCTCTAAACTGTGCACTATTTTGTATTTATACAATACATATACATCTTCTGCATATGCATATTATACAATGCATTTTATGCGAGCCCTGTTCACAACCCACAGATAGGGCTGTTGACTTCCCACCTTTTTTCCAATGGTGGACACTTGGTGGCATCCAGGTGGCCCCCAGGTGGCCTCTCGACCACGCACTGTCTTAGCTTCAGCAAGGGGCTGGATCATGAGCTTTTGGAGCATGTGCCATGACATACAACCCTCAGATGTGATGAGCCAGACAAACAAGCTAGACATCAAAGGAACAGTTAAGGGGGTCCTGCAGCAGGAACGAAAAAAAATGAACAGCAATGTAAGTGTGGGTCATATCTACTTGATGTTCATCTTTCACAGTTGGCCAGCACAAGTTCATACATGAGAAATTCAGGGACTGCTCTGGAGCAGCGTGAGGGTTGTGGGTCACTTGAATGTGGTCTGGTGAGAGGCAACCCCAGAGACTGCTCCTCACTGTGAGCCAGCCCGCCTTTGCCCCCCGCACCCTGCATGGCACACAGGCACTTCCTTGGGCTCAGGGTCCCTCCCTCTCCTGGGATGTTGCTCTCCTGCACAGGCCTTCTCTGCTCCAGTGCAGGACTGAGGGGTGGAAGAGAGAGAAGCGGATGTTACAACACGGATCGGCCCCTGCTCTAGTTGCATTTTTTCAAGGCTTGAATGGCCAGGAGCCCTGCCTGGCCACTTCTCTTTAGGGCAAGGCCATGGCTCTGTGGAGGGAGGCCTACAATGCAAGCAACAGGTTTGATTCCTGCGGCATCCAGGGAGGGCTGGGGAAGACTTTTGTCTGAAACCCTCGTGAGCCGCCACCGCCAGTCAGTATAGCAAGACAGCTGGATGGATCAGCGGGCAAACGTCACATCAGGCAGTTCCCTATGTGCATAAAAGGCATCACGGTGAGAGTCACTCCAAGCAAGCGTAGTCTGCGGAGATGACACAAGCTACACTGTGAAATCATTTGAGTGCTGTCACAAACATGACAGCTGGACACAAGAACAAAGTCGACTCCACTACCTCCCTGGCGCTCTCTCTGACTCTCAGAATGGATTGCATTCTTTTTTCCCCCTCTTGCGGTCTTGTTTACTTTTAGCTGCTTTCATTTATATAATGGTTCCTTTTTTATTTCTGCAAATTCCAAGGTTGCTCTGAAATGAAGCAATGCTCTGATGTAAACAAGTCACAAGCAGACCCACTTAGAAAAATTCCTGGGGTAGGATTTCAAATAAATCACATTTCATGGGGTTATTATGGGATGCACATAGGACTGCAGAGAAAGCCAGAATCCTGCTACTTTGGGTGGGAGATGCAGACATGAGGGCTGTGTGTGTAACGAGCCTTCCTGAAGGAAACCATTCTTGGACTGTGTGCTGCCAGCAAAGCTGCTAGTGAGCAAAGACAATGTCTGGTGAGGAATGCTGCTAAAAAGAGTCTCTTTATTTAGTTAGTTAGTGATTTCAAGTATTTTCATCCTGCTTCTCAGCCAAAAGGACTCCCAGAACAGCCTACAAATAATTAGCCAAAAAGGACAGTCCCTACCCACAGGCTTGGACACGACACACAAGGAAAAGGAATAAGGAGGGAGGCGGTGTGGAGGAATTAAGACTTGCAACAGGGCCAGGAGGATGTCCGGTTACTCCTTTCATCTCCGTCTCCTCAGCCTGATAGAACGGTTGCTGGGGTGACCGTTAAGGAAGAGGAGCCTTCATGAAGGAGGCCTTCTCAACAGGTCCCACTTACCTTCCATGCAAAGTCCCTCACCTTTGGGACTTTAAGATTAAGATTATTGTCATTGTTGTTATTACTGGATTGCACTTGTACCCCACCATTTTCCCCTTTTGAGGAACCAAGGCAGCTTACCTAGCTTAATTTTACCCTCACAAGATCAACCCTGTAAGCTAGGTTGGTTGAAGAGTCTGTGATTGGCCCAGTGGGCTTCATGGCCAAGCAGGGACTAGAACTCAGAGCCCCTGGGTCCCCAGTCCAACCCTCTGACCACCACACCACATTGGCTCCTCAGTGCCGCAAGCTCTGAGAGATTTATTTATTTATTTATTTATTAAACCATTTATAGGCCGCCCCATCGCAACAAAGCCTCGGGGCGGCTAACAACATAATTAAAATACAATAAACAATAGAACTTATTAATTTATCCCTCCCCCCACGGTACATCTCGGCAACTAAAAAATCTAATTAAATAAACATAAACAAAACTAAATACATTAAAATAAACAAAATCAACTAAAACCAAATATACACAACAAACCAGATAAATGAACAACAAGCACACACAAATAAACTAAAACAAAATCTACACTAACAATTAAAATAAGACTTAAATAAAAAGGTCTTCGCCTGGCGCCAAAAAGCATATAATGACAGCGCCAGGCGAACCTCTCCAGAGATGAGTGTGCCTGGATCCAGACACATTGACAGGCTTGCTCATCTAATCTCATTTACTTCAGTTGACTCCTACAGTACCTAACATTTCAGTATATATCCCTTAATTTCGTAGAACAGTTTCTGTCCAAAGCCTGGGCTTGTGATGCCAGATCAAGGTCATGGCAAATGCCAATGCTTAATTTGTTGACAAGTGTGATACACTGGTTAGAGTATTGGACTGGGACTGGGAACAGTTATGTTTATGTTTCCACTCAAATATGGACTCTGTGGGTAACCTTGGACCTACCTCAAAGGGTTGTTGTGGCAACTACAAGAACTCTTGCGAGAAAGTCACCAAGTCATACTTACATTCTTGATTCAAAAGGAAGCAAAAGCCAAATGCAGCCAAACATGTACCCTGGATTTTAGAAATCCAATTTTAATAAATTCAGAACATTAATAAGTAAAGTCTCATGGCAAGAAACTCTAATGAAAAAAGAAGTCTAGGATAGGTGGGTTTTTTTTTTTTTTAAAGGGAAATTCTAAAGGCAGAATTACAAATGATTCCAACAAGAAAAAGGGATAAAAAATGACAGAAGAATGCAATGTGGATGCACAAAAAGCTTAGAGAAGATCTGGAAACAAGGGCATGTATAGGAAATAGAAGAAAGGCCAGGCTACAGAGAATGAATACAGGCAGGTAGCACAGAATTGCAGGGATGGCATCAGGAAGGCTAAAGCTAGGAATGAACTGAGGCTAAGAAGGGATGCTAAAAGCAACAAAAAAAAAAAACTTTTCAAGTTACGTCCAAAGTAAAAGAGTTAAAAATGGGGGTTCAACTACTCAGTGTGGAAGACAAAATGATAACAGATGACAAAGAAAAGGTAGACATGCTCAATTCCTACTTTGGTGCAGTCTTCTCCCAAAAGAAGATCTATGGCCTTCCTGTTGAAGGGGAAATACAAGCAGAAGGGACAGGATGGCAGCTCAAACTTGATAGACAAATGGTCAAGGATCCTCTAATTGGGTGGAATGAGTTCAAATCTCCAGGGCCTAATCAATCCTAGAGGCATAAAGGAGGTGACAGAAGAACTCTCAGAACCACTGTCTGTTATCTTTGAGAAACCATGGAGGACTGGGAAAGTGCCAGTTGCCTGGAGAAGGGCAAACGTTGTCCCTGTCTGCAAGAGAGGAACAGAAGAAGAACCTGAGAACTACAGACCAGTCAGTTTGACAGTCCCTGGGAGAATTCTGGAGCAGGGAATAAAGCAGTCAGCCTGCAAACACCTTGAAAACAATTCAGTGCTTACTAGAAGCCAGCACTGATTTCTCTAGAACGAATCCTGCCAGACTAATCTGATTTTATTTTTTGACTGGGTATCCTCAATATGCCAGCAAATTTGGAAAACTCAACAGTGGCCACAACATTGGGAAAGGTCAGTTTACATTCCTTTTTTTTTTAAGTTTTATTCTTAATAAACTTAACAAAAAAGAAACTAAAAACAACATCAATCATTGAGAACATCGGACCTGCTGGGTCAGTCCCCCACATTTTTTCTTTTTATGTTGAACGATAAACATACTTAAATCTATGCATAGGCCCGTTTCTCTAGCCAATGATAAAAAGAATTCCAAGTCTGATAGAAGTCTGTATCTTCTTTCTCCTTCAGAGACAAAGTCAATCTGTCCATATCTGCACAGTCCAAGATCTTTTTTAGAATTAGTTCATCGGTAGATGGCTCTTCATTCTTCCAATGTTGGGCAAATGCAATCCTCACCGCCGTAGTTTCATTTAGAGTCAAATACATTGCTTGTTTGTTCAGATCATCAGGTATAATGCCTAATAAGAAAACTTCAGGTTTGAGGTCAGTTTACATTCCAATCCCAAAGAAGGGCAATGCCAAAGAATGTTCAAACTACTGTACAATTGCATTCATTTCACATGCTAGCAAAGTTATGCTCAAAATCCTACAAGCTAGGCTCCAGCAGTATGTGGACTGAGAATTACCAGAGGTACAGGCAGGATTTCAAAGAGGCAGAGGAACTAGAGATCAAATTGCCAGCATATGCTGGATCATGGAGAAAGCTAGGGAGTTCCAGGAAAACATCTACTTCTGCTTCATTGACTATGCTAAAGCCTTTGATTGTGTGGATCACAGCAAATTGTGGCAAGTTCTTAAAGAGATGGGAGTACCAGTCCATCTTGTCTCTAGAGAAACCTCTATGTGGGTCAAGAACCAACAATGAGAACTGGACATGGAACTACTGATTGGTTCAAAATTGGGAAAGGAGTACAACAAGGCAGCATATTGTCCCCCTGCCTATTTAACTTATATGCAGACCACATCATGTGAAAGGCGGGCCTAGATGAATCACAAGTTGGAATTAAGATTGCCAGGAGAAATATCAGCAACCTCATATATGCAGATGATACCACTCTCATGGCAGAAAGTGAACTAAGGAGCCTCTTGATGCGGGTGAAGGAGGAGAGTGCAAAAGTTGGCTTGAAACTCAACATTAGGAAAACTAAGATCATGGCATCCGGTCCTATCATTTCTGGCAACTAGATGGGGAAGAAATTGAGGTGGTGACAGATTTTATTTTCTTGGGCCTCAAGATCACCGCAGACAGTGACTGCATCCAAGAAATTAAAAGATGATTGCTCCTTAGGAAGAAAGCCATGGTAAACCTAGACAGCATACTAAAAAGCAGAGACATCACCCTGCTGACAAAAGTTTGTATTGTCAAAGCTATGGTTTTCTCAGTATGGCTGTGAGAGCTGTACCCTAAGGAAAACTGAGTGCCGAAGAATTGTGGTGCTGGAGGAGACTCCTGAGAGTCCCTTGGACTGCAAAGAAATCAAATCAGTCAATCTTAAAGGAAATCAACTCTGACTGTTCTTTAGAATGTCAGATACTGAAGATGAAACTCAAATACTTTGGCCACCTAATGAGAAGGAAGAACTCACTGAAGAGGACCCTGATGCTGGGAATGATTGAAGGCAAAAGAACAGAATGGCAGAGGTTGAGGTGACTGGATGTGGTCACTGGGACGGTGGGTGTGAGCTTGACTGGACTCCTGGGGATGGTATTGGGCAAGACAGCCTGGAAGAATGTTGTCCATGGGGTTTTGAAGGACCAGAAGTGACTTCAGGACAAGACAACAGTCCTCCCTGATGGACTGTGGGAATGCTGTGGACATAATGTACCTTGACTTAGTACAGCTTTTGTCAAAACGCCCCATGATATCCTCATTAACAAACTAGCTAAAAGTGGGCTGGATGAAACAACTATCAAGTGATTCCACAATTGGCTACAGAATCAAACTCAGAGTGCTCATCAATGGCACCTTCTCATACTAAGGAGAGGTAACACGTGGGGTACAGCAAAATACAGCCCTGGACCCAGTGTTCTTTGACATTTGAGTTAATGATTTGGATGAGGGAGTGCAGGGAATGATTGTCAGATTTGTAGATGACACTAAACTGGGTGGGATAGCACATACCCTAGAAGACAGAAAGAAGATCCAAGGAGATCTTGATAGGTTAGGACACTGAACTGAAAACAACAGCATGAAATTCAGTAGGGCCAAATGCCAAGTCCTGGACCTAGGAAAAAGAAACCAAATGCATCACTAAAAATGGGGAATACTTGGCTCAACAATGCGGCAAACAAGAAGGAACTTGGAGCTGTAGGTCACAAGCTGCATATGAATCAACAATGTGATGGTGACTGCAAAAAAGGCAAATGCTGTTTTTGGCTGCATAAATAGAAGTATAACTTCCAAATCATGTGAAGTATTACTTTTCCTTTACTCAGCATTAGTTAGGCCACTTCTGGGCACCACAGACAAAGAAAGATGCAGACAAGCTGGAAAGGGCTCAGAGAAGGGCAACAAGGATGATTCAGGGACTGTAAACAGCCCTATGAGGACAGATTGAAAAACCTGAGCATGTTTAGCCTTGTGAAAAGAAGACTGATGGGAGATATGGAAGCATACCACAAGTACTTTCAAGGCTGTCACAAAGAGGAATAGCAGGATCTCTTCCTGATCATCCCAGAGTAGAGGACAGAGCCCAGAGTGGGCTCAACTTGCAGGAAGCCAGATTCTAGTGGGATATCAGGAAGAATTTCCTGACTGTTAGAGCAGTATGACAATCGAACCAATTCCCTAGTGTGGGCTTTCCCATACTAGAGGTGCTCAAGATGCAACTGGGCAGCCATCTGAGAGGGATGGTTTAACTTGGTGTCTGCACTAAGCAGAGGGTTGAACCTGATGGCCCTCTGGTCCCCTCCAACTCTACTATTCTATAACATGCAGAAGAGACTGACTTGGGTTCCTTGGAAGAAAAAAAGGCCGAATAGAAAACAAACAAACAAACCAACCAGGAACCCCAAATTATAATAAAATTGTGAAGGTTTTCCACAGCTGAACATCAGAGGCATTTCAAGAAAACTATTGGTGTGAAATTCATGTCAGACAAAAGAACATGTGCTAATGATGTTTGCTGCCATGAGATGTGGTGATGTCTACCAGCTTAGAAGGTTTTAAAATGGGATTTAGAAAATGGCGAATTCACATGGAAGAGAGACTGTTTCTGCTAATACTACTTTTTTAGAGTGCTCACTAGTTGTCCAGCTTTCTGGAAGTTTCTGAAAATTTTGAGCAAAGCACATAGTCTGAAAAGTCTAACCCAATTTGTCAGAGGAATTTCACACATCCTGAATTTATTTAATTAAGGCATCTGTGCCTCACTTCATCCCCATTCATGCTCCATTTGATCCTCACAACAAGAACCCTGTGAAGTAGGTTGCTTACTGTCCAAACATTGAAAGCTGAATGGGGATTAAGTGAAGGTCCCCGTGATCCACACAGACTCCACTATCTAGTCTGCAAATCCTCATGTGACTTGGGTAAATTCAGCCATAGAATGGACTCATAGAATCTGAACTCATTTGAATCCATTGCTAGACTTGGGAGCAAGTTCCTTTTTTATGTATTTATTTATAGTCTCCCCAACTTGCCTAATGGGAAATGGGTGCTCTGGGTTATACACATCATGGCAGCCAGTTTGTGATGGGGCAAACCCCCAGTTTTGGAGAGTACCCACAGCACCATGTTCCCTGACCCAGTAAGTCTAGGACTCCTGCATTGTAGGTGCATCCAGCGTTTCCCTTTTTTATGATGCTAAAGAAAGAAGAAAGAAAAAGAGAGAGTGGAGAGCAGCCCTTCATGGTGAATGACTGTAGCCCCTGGCTCGCTTTGGCAACCCTCAAGAGCTGTTATAATTTAAAGAGTAAGACAGAGCTGCAATCAAAACCTAACCCACAGTTACCAGGAAATGTGTGGTGTCCAATATGTCTCAGAAGTGTTGTAAGTATGGATTTTACTGTTTGCAAGGCTGCAATATAGGACTCAACCCCTAAGCGATCATTCAGGTGGTTCCAGAATGAGGAACTGTGGCCACGGTCTTCCAACAGTTAAGCAGCTGTTTGGAAGATTGCTGTGTCCTGGGCTGCTGTGTGGTTAAATGGTAATCCTTAATGGAAATCTGAGTTCTTGCTTGCACTGTTATGATGCAGTCTGCTTTTAAGTTCTGGCAAGAAGAAAACTCATGGAACCATGCTCCACTGGTCTGGCAACTGTTTTCAGAACTCTGATAACAGTAGTTAACATTTCACTTTTTACGCCCACAGGGTGTGAGTTGAAAGGAGGGTTTGCATCAGGTGTCCTTGATGGATATGCACCCTTGGTGAATGGATTTAAAAATGGAAGCATTTGGCTTGCCTAAAAAGTTCTGCTTGCCTAGTACGAGTTCCAGATAGCGCAGGGAGGAGGGTTTCGAGCAGAGTTGCAACTTTACCTGGTGGTCTCAGTATCCCATGACATCAATGCATAACCATTGCCTTCCGAAAAATCAGATAAATGAATGTCCAGACTACGTGTCAACTACTGGATTATATGCAGACATCAACTGTGTGGAGTTAGCCTTTGCACCATGAATTCATTCAAGCATTGTGATCTTTTGTGTGTGGGACTTGGAGGTGACCTCCACACACATGGTATACACTCTGAGGAGGGGCATAATTCAGTTCAGCCAAAGTTGTCTTTATTAATCATCTTACATTGTATAAGTACAATCTTATACAATGGGACTTAATTCCAGGAAAGTGTGTATAGAGTGCAGATGTATACTGTGTTAAATATCTGTTTTTAAAACATCTGTTTGGTCATATGCAAATCCATTTAAAATGTACTACTTGATTGTTTGTATGAAAAATGATTAATTGGCTAGAAGTTTCATAGTTGGCTGACATCCTTAGTTTCAAGTATGCATTCACACTGCCCACACTCTTAAGAAGTCCGCCCGCTACCCCAACTTCCACCTCCGCATGAAGGCACTAATGACACAATCTGCTCAATCAGCAAGCACAAACCAGCCAAAAGCGCTTCTGATTGCCAAGGCTGACTTCAAAATAAATGTAAAGCTGCTAGGCCAAGCCAGAATTTCAAGGGGAAACTCACAAGTGCATTTTCATTAGGGAAGATGAAACTCTGTGATCTCAGATATCTTTAGGCCTTCATTTAAAAGCAACAACCCCACCATCTCTTCTGGGATGCTTCAGCTTAATGGGACTGTGGCATGAGCTGATGTGTGTGTGCAGAATGTAGCTTCGGTTGTAGTAAAAACAGGAAAGTTGCTATCACAACGGTCCAGGCAAGGGTTTTCATCGTCTCCGTCACCACCGTAGCATTACCAGTGCCGGTACTCACTCTACTAATTATGAAGCATGGTTTAATGTTCTGCTGATTTCTAGCTGTGTTGTGAGATGACTGGTTGCTTCTATTTTGGAGTGCTTTTCTGAACTGCCACACTCCCCGGCTGCACATGATTGCCCTGCAGCAGATGGGCCCCCATTCAAACTGGGCAAACTGAAAGGGGGGAAGAGAAAAGAGCTTGCACTTCCAGATCCTTCTGTCAAGCACTTACCCTGCCTCGGTCCACAGGGCCGGCACCGAGGGTCAGCATGGCTGGGCACATGCTGACGGCCCACACTGTAGAAGTGATGAGCAGGAGAAGCAGTGCAGCTGGTGACAACAGCAGTTGCTGAGCAAGGAGGCCCATCCTGCCCCAGGGCACTCAAGAGACCCAAAGCTGCCCTGCTAGTCCACAGGGCAGCATTTGGAGCTGACTGACTTTGCCCATTCTGTTATGCAGGCCGTGGGCTGTCCGTAAAGGTTTGGGTCTATGTATGCCATCGGAGCCTTGCTGGGTGGATTTGGGCAAGCAGTTATCCATTGGCAACATGCGTGGAATCATGACTTCCCTGCCCTAACAGTTTGTTTTGAAGCAAAGGAGATGATTATAATTATTCATCACATTTCTATACCACCCGTAGCCAAAGCTCTCTGGGCGGTTCACAACATTAAGTCAGCCATCCACATTTCAACCATGCCCAGCCCTGCTTAGCTTCCATGAGTGGGCAGAGTCTGGCACTTCAGGCTATACAGAAGCTAGACAGAACGTGTACTGTGTGTAATCCGCCATCTCATGATATTTTTGTGAAGGGAGCCTTGGTGTGCCCCTACAATGTGGACTAGATTCTGTAAAGAACTCAGGGACGGTATAGTCCCCACCCAAGCAGAAAATTATTGCATTGCATTCTACCTGTGATGATGAGGAACAAGCATTCGCCCTCTGTCTAGCCTTCCCCTGGTACTCTGCAGATGATCTGGGGACATCAGGCTCCAGCTGCCCCAGCCAGCATGGCCAATGGTCAGGGATGCTGGGAGCTGTAGTCCAAGACACCTGGAGGGCCCCAGGTTGGGCAGGGGTGCACAGAACACCTCTCTAAGCTCAAGCATTTCCAGCCACTCTGCTGCTCCCTCTTTCAGCTCACTTTCCTATCAGGAGTAGGGAGCCAGAGGGTCCTCTCACACTGAGACCTTAGGACTACTAGCATTTGATCTTAATAAAACCTCCCTGACAGAGTCACATGCCAAAATCCAGGATCTAGGAAAGCATATTTGCAAAAATAACATCAAGCTGCATTATCTCCCCATACCCTCCTCACTTTGAGAGTTCAGAGTCCATAAACGAGTTGTAGATGGAATTTCAGAGGGGATGCATGTCTTGGATTCAGTGTAAATGATGAAGAATTTGCAAATGAGTTTCTTCAGAAAGTCTGTTGGAAAAAGACAAAAGCTGAAAAGAACAAGTGCCAAAATAAACATTCTGTATTTGATTTTGAAGGAGCATAGGGCTGGCGGGGGGGTGGGGGGAGGCAGGGGGAAGGAGGGATCCTATTCTAATTGAAATAGTTTCTGAGCTCTGTCATCCTGACAGCTTAGGCGTTTCACATCACTGCCAGAAACAAATCCAGCCCTCCAGTAATCAGAGAATCCCTTGTGTCTGCTTCAGGGGGTGGAGGTGGGAGCTATAGAAAGTTGGTTTCTGGCAGAAAGAGGAACATTGACCCAATTCTGGGTATATTGCAATGCACATTTGGGGATGGGCTCTTTGCTTCCTTGGGCTGAAGAAGCTGCACTTAGTATTTCCAAGCACTGATCTCTGTGTTGTTTGACTTGCTGCTCTGGAGGAACTTTTCATGTAATTGATTTTCCTCCAGAACTGCAAGGGAGGGGGAAGACGGGAAGAGCTAATGACTGAGCAGACTGACTGTCTGCATTTTCTTCCTGAGGAGATATGGTTGGTGCCTAAGGTTGGAACAAGATGTGATGAAGCACATAGGGCCGCTACCAAATATGGCAACCACATGGCAGGCTCCTCCTCCTGCAGTGTGTGGCACGGTGTCATTGTGTTAGGAAATTCCCCATCCCTGGTGGCAGCTGGAGGTGCAGAGAGGTGCTGGCAGTGGCACAGAAGAGCCAGCGCTTGCGTGGAAGTGTCTCCAGCACTCTTTTATTAGCACATTTCCCTGGTGAAGAGGAAAGCTCCTAGAGCTGCTTTGTAGAGATGGGTCAGTGCAGCTGTCTGTACTTCCTTGGGGGCTGTGCTGAGCTGTATTTCTGACTCCCACTGGGGGCCTGGCTGTGGAGGTGAGCTCACGATGAGCAGCTGCACTTCCAGATGTAGCTCCACACCACTGACAGTGTTACCTTCTGTGAAGGTGAACCATTTGTCCATCTAGTCCATCCAGATGTCCATCTAGTCTGACTGGCAGCAGCCCCATGTAAGATCTCCCTCTGAGGTCTTCTGCCATCACCCACATGGAATAAAAGGAGGGGTCCTCTTAAGGATCGCTAACAGATTAAAGGACAGAAGACTGAGGGTGGGAATAAACAGCAGCTTCTCCCAATGAAGATAATGTAAGCAGTGGACTCCCACTAGGTTCTGTAGTTAAAACCAAGAGAGATTATGAGGTGCTCCAAAAGGATTTCTCCCAGCTGGGAGAATGGGCATCAAAATGGCAAATGCAGTTCAGTATAGGCAAGTGTAGAGTAATGTATGTTGGGGCAAAAGATCCCAGCTTCAAGTATGCCCCTGATGGGAACTGAGCTAGCTGTGACTGAGCAAAAAGGGACCTTGGGGTAGTAGTGGACAACGCAATAAAATTGGCAGCCCAGTGTGCAAGTGCTGTGAAGAAGGCAGACTCTATGCTAGGCACAATCAGGAACAGAATAGAAAAAAGAACGGGCAAATTCTTAGCTTCCCTTGTGCAAATCTTTGGTGCAACCACATAAGGAATATTGTGCTCAGTTCTGGTCACCTTACCTGAAAGAGGATATTACTGAGTTGGGAAAAGGACCGGGGGCGGGGGCAACAAAAATGATTGGGGGGCTACAACAACTCTCTTGAGATGTGGCTGCAACTAGGACTGTCTAGCATGGAAAAAACACAAGCAAGGGGAGACATGACGGAGGTGTTTAGAATAATGCATGGGGTGGAGAAAGTGAAGAGGGAGAGAATTTTCTCCCTCTCCCATAACAGCCATATCCAGGCCCATCCCATAAAACTGGTGGGACATTTAGGGCAGATAAGAGGAAGTTCTTCTTCAGAAAAACTTATAGTTGAACTACGGAATGTGCTGCCACAGGAAGTGGCAACGGCCACCAAACTGGATGGCTTCAAAAGGGATCGATTGCACAGATTCATGGAGGAGAAGGGTGTCAGTGGCCACTAGCCTTGCTGGCTGTGTGCTTCTTCCTTTACCAGAGGCAGCCTGCCTGAATACACCAGTTGCCAAGGAGCTTGGGCAGGAGGAGGTCTTGCACCCATCCTACTTGAGGGGTCCTGTGGGCAGCTGGTTTGCACTGTGTGTACAGCGTGCTGGACTAGCTGGACTTTCAGTCTGATCCAGCATGGCCTAAGTTCGTACAACCAAACCCTTCTAGCTGGAAGTGCCAGGGCTGGAAACTGGTGTTGTGAGCTGGTCCCTTCCCTCTGGTTCCAAAACTCAAGACAATCCTTTGAAAATGCAGTTCTTTTATTTAGATGCCACCGATCACAGAACCTTTTGTGCTCTAAATAGTCTTGTACCAACACTGAGAAGGGAAGCCTCCCTTCATGTGAAGAGTTAAATCCAAACTGGAAACGGTCCCTCAATCCCTCCCTTTCCAGTAAGACTTGTGGCTGCACCCTCAGGGTGGCTCTTGCGGCTTGAGGGCAATATGGCGCAGACGGCAGCTCGTTTCTCCCAACACCTCCCCACTGGGCCAAGGGTTGGGTGTGGCTCATGCTCCCCCCCCCCCATAAACCCTTCCTCCCCTTCCAAAACAGGCAATTCTCACGCTCTGCCAGGGAAACTTCACTAGGCACAGCTGGAGGAGCTTCTACGGCTTCGGCCCATCCCTGCTCCTCTTCTGCCTCCTCCTCTTCAGAATCCTGCAACGATTCTCACCAATGACTGCCCCCTCTCTCTGCACCTGGGCCTTTGGTCATGCAAAGTAGGCCCTTTAGCACTGAGGTACAGCTGATCCCGTCTCCATCTCACACCCTTTTCTTATATGCATAGTAGAAACAGAAGACAACACCAGTTGTCATTTTCTGTAGCACCCTGGTGTTGTGCAGTGCACTCAAGAATTCTCACATCAAAGTCCAGCTTTTGAAAGTCAGAAAGATGCTTCCCTTTCATCCCGCCACTCCACATGTTGTGCCCATAGGCTTGCTACCCCAGTAAACAGAGGGTCCATTCAGCTGTTATGGCTAACAGCCATTGGCTGACCTGTCTTCCTTCACTGTGTCTGATTTCAGTTTAAAGCCATCTAAGCTGGTCGCCATTGCCCACTCAGTCCAGGTTGAGCAGTAGCTCAATGCTCAAACTGCCCTCTATTCTATGTGGCAGACTGAATCCCTGGAGAGAACCTGTGGAGGAAGGCAGATGGCTCACTGAAACGCCACAGCTCAGGCTCATCCGTCAAAGAATTAGCGAAGAGGAGCTTCTTGAGCCTCATGGAGCAGCATCTGCCAGTGGTTTCAAACCCATGCAAGGATCCCTTCTGGACTGGAAAGCCTAGACTTTCGAGATACAAGGCCTGCTGCAAGAGTCAGTCAGTCAGTCAGTCAGTCAGTCAGTCAGTCAGTCAGTTGTGGCATTAGTCCGCTAAAGCTTTAATTGCACCTTTTGAAAGCAAGTTAGACAAAGCCACTTGCTTTGTGGAACATATTATGCTTATGCTCCAAAATGAGCAAAGGACTGTGGATTTCAGACAATGAAAACTACACTGGTGCTTTGTCAAAGGGTTACAGTGCTGAGGATGAAATAGAACAAGGCACAAATAGCAGTTTGTTCTGCTGTTATTAACATGTTGGAGAGTTTACAGTCACAACTGAAGAATACCAGGAAATCAGGAGAACTGAACCACAGCTCTGTTTGGAGCAATATTTGAAGCAAACCTTGTCGCACTGCATACATCTGGTGAAAATAACAGCAATGGTTTTCTTTCGCTTTCATATTGTGCTTTAGGGAACTTCCCATTGATCAAGGAGTTTTTCCATGGAAATATCCATCATGAAGGCAAGCATCCCTTGAAGACAGCTGGTGCCACTGGCTTCCCTTCCTTGGGAAGGACAGAAGAGTTAGGGCATGCTCACCTCAGGCGGGACAATGACCTGCATCCTGTGAGAACTGATGAAAAACCTTAGCACAGCAGTGGGGAGCAGGTAGATCAGAATCCAACTGACGGTGCATCAAAAAGGTTTTCTGCATCACTGTCATTTCACAATAGCAACCAAAAAAAAAAAAGGCTTATTCGCTCCAAATTAGGCTGCTAAAACGAAGGGTTGGGAGAAAATGAAGAGATTGTGCACACAGGGGAAATGGACTGAGCCATGGGTTCAGGCAGTTCCTGTTCCTTAATTCTAAATATATGTCTGGTTGGTGGATCTTGGGGTGCTTGTAAGAAAAGAATATGCTCTGTAAGCTTGAAATCTGCCCACCCCAGCCTTGGATCTTCTGCCCTGTGCTCCCATTGTGAGGGTCGGGCCGTGGATGGCAGCAGGGAAAGGCAGAACACCAGGTCCAGGGTGCAAGCTCAAGCTGAGTCCAGAGCTTACCATGGGCCAGAGGCCAGAGACAAGTCAGGAGGTCCAGGTCAAAGGCACGGAGGAGAGCAGTCAAAAAGGCGTTGCCGCAAGGGTTGGAGCAGGTTGGAGCGAAGCAGGGTCTACTCAGAGGAAAGACAGGAAAAGCAGGGAGGGAACAGGTTGGCGTGAGGCAGGCACAAACTGGAGCAAGGCAGGGGCCAGAGCACAAGGAATCACCAAGGCACCTGCATTGCTGTGGCAAAGAGCAGCGGTGCAGGGCAGCCTTTGCTGCTGGGCTGCAGGGTCTCCAGCTGCACTGCGTAATGGCTGCACAGGTGTTTCCTGCAAGTGCCCACAAAGGTGCGGCTGGTTCTGCGAGCGCTTGCAGGGTCACCCTGATCCTGACACCTGTGCAACATGCAGGCAGGGTTCCTCAACAAACAAGGGTTGTGTGGGAAAGTGATCTAAAAGGCTGAATATTTAGAGCATATGTTCTAAAATTTAAAGTCTAAACAAGAAATCGGGTTTGTTTGTTTGTTTGTTTTTGGACATTATTGCATGAAGAAAAACAGCCTCATTTCAGGATCCTTGGAAAAAGGATGCTTTTTATCAAGATGTTGAAGAATGTAATATATGTAAATTTAATCAGTTAAAAGCAAAACAGTTAATCAACTAAAAGTTCTTGGTTGACAGCTCTGGTTTTTTTAATGACCAAAGCAATGCCTAGTTAATATTCATATAGTTATTTTACAGTAAACAGTTTTTCATGGTCTGTGGATCATTTCTGGAACAATATTTTGCCCTCATGGATTGGCTTTTTAAAGGGTGAAATTGCATGTGTAGTATAATATTTCTTGTTCATGGATGTAGCTACAAATATATTAGTGGGTGAGCATTCTTTAGGCAATTTCTTGTCTGTGGATATACACTCATCCTTGAAAACCAGTCTGCAAGCACAGAACAATAGTTAGAAAGAGTCCTGTCTCTTGCTTGCAGGCTAGTGTAATTATCATATGCTCACCAAGTAGGAATTTTCCTGTACAGTGCTAAATCTTCAGTGCTTGAGATAAGTTGATCCTACATCACCACATGTACCGTTTTCTGCAGGAGGCCACAAAGCCCATGTCCCATTTTTTCCTGCAATATCATCATCTCAGATGTGGATGGTGATTCCATTGCACTTATATCCGGCCTTTCTTTCTCATAAGGAACCCAAAACAGCATCTGTAACTCCATCTTACCATCTCTACAAAAGGTCTCTGAGATAGGTTAGGCTGAGAGTGAGTGACGGGCCCAGAGTCATCCAGGGAACTTCATGGCTAAGTAGGGGCTAGAACCCCAATAATCTCTCATGTTCCCAGTCCAGCACTCTAACCACCACACTGGCGCTCCTTATATTACCTGGGCAACAAAGAAGTCCATGGTTGACCCATCCTTGCCTTCTTTTACCCATCGTTCCAATTTCCATCCTCCAAATATTGTTTAAAAATCCATGAATTTCAATTGTACAACTGAAGGCTGAAGGACAAGAGACTTGGGCTAGGAAAACCCTCACTTAAGGCCAGAGCTTTGATCTGCATTGTTCAGATAACAGTCTCTTAGTATTGAATGGGCCACACCTGTGATTACTGTATGTTGGCATTACCTGTTCAAGCTAATCTCCAGAGATGTTGGTAAACTGCAGGAGTCCGTGGTGTGTCTGTGCACTGCTGCCCTCTCCTGGACAGGACAAAGCTGGTCCCTTACACAGTGTGCAGACATTGTCCAAAGGACCCCTTTCAAATTCCAGTTCCTTCACAGGGCTGCTCCTGAAACTCAGTTACATGGCAAAATGCAGCACATGAGGAAGATTTATAGTTGTGTCTGTTTCTAGGTCAGGCACACATTAGGACAAGAATGTTAAAGTCTCATGCCAAGACTTACTTGTGATTGCTTCCATAAATCCTTCCCATGCTATGAGTGTTGTCAGCAAAGTGACTTGACAGGGGCTGGGCAATCCTGTGAGCAAGAATGGCTGCATGGTAAACAGGCCTGCGGTTTTCAGCCCAACCAGGAATGCAAGCCATCAAAGGAAGAGGCCTACCAATCCAGGTCCTGCCTCTGTCCATAAATTCCGTTGACTCATGTATTTGGCAAATATGCCGTCGTTCCTGATGCTTGTTTGTGTATGCAGCGGTGTTTCTTACAAGACAGGAGATGATCAAAGGCTGTCGTAGGTACATTACACAGCTGCTCTGCTGCATACAGCCGTTGGGTTTGGCAAGCCTGCTTTGTAACTGAGGTCACAGAGAGTGTCTCAGTTGTGTGTGGGGCTAATATCCGAGGCTCATTTAACGGAAATGCATTATTTATATCCCATTTTTCCATCAGAAATTGCACTCAAAGCAGCTATCAATAACAAGACCGAGTCTAAAACCTTAATAAAGCAAATGCGGTGAAATCATTCGAAGAGAAATAAATAATAAGGCATAAACAATACCTGAGCAATTTGACACCCCCCCCCCCCAATTTGGCAACAGGCCAGCCTACATGGCAGAGGCCTGCCTGAATAAAAATGATGGCAGAAGGACAGCAGTGAGTGAAACCAGCTATGCAGGGTCCTTGCTGCTGCAGCGCCCCGTCCTGGAACGCTCGTCTTCTCCTTGGCTTCTTCCCTGCAGATATTTCTCTTCAGACTGAAAACCCTTTTATTCCAGCCAGACTTCATTCTGTTGAGTCTTTGATTTATTTGCTTAACTTGTTCATTTCTGTACCTATGTCATCATTTAACTGATACCAACCCTGCTTTGCATTCTTTCTTAGTTTGGTTTTTTTAATTTGTCGTGATCAGTTGTGAGCTGCCTTAAGTACTTCCTGTTGAGCCAGGAAGGTAGGATGAAAATGCTTCCAAACAATAAATATGTATTTTGAACAGTGAGTAGGTTGTTTAATGCAAGGACCAAATGGGAAACTTATAAGAAGACTGGGGATCCTCAGCTAGTTTGCATATGCTACTGACTTTAGATGTCCGCAATCAGCATATTTAGAAACATGACATTTTCCTGCGAACTGAACAGAAAATGCGATAGACCTGAGGACACCACGGACCAAGTTAGTCTTTATCTCCATTGATGCTTTGAGCTTCCTCCTTTCAAAGGAGACACGATGGTGACATAACCAACCACAGGCGCATGGATCACTGCCATTCCCAAATCCTTTCCACAACAAAATCTATTCCACACTCAACTGCTGCAGCCTTGGCTATTGTGGCCTGGAACAAGTATGGCTGCCCAGGGCATGTTGAGCGTTACAGGGCTTCTTCTCTATCTCAACTTGCATAGGATGGCGCCCTTGGAGAGCTCTGCTCTGCTCTGCTCTGCTTTTGGTCACTTTATTATTCCCAGAGAGAACCAGTGTGGAGTGGTCGGTAGAGTGCTGGACTGGGGTTGTGGGAGGAGCAGTTTCTAGTCCTCACTCAGCCACGAAGCTGACTGGGTGACTTTGGGCAGCCACTCCCTCTCAGCCTCACTAACCTCACTGGGTGGTCATTGTTAGGATAAAAATGGAGCTATCTAACCCGCCTTGGATTCCTCGCAAGGGTAGAAAAGGCAGGACATACATGGGATGTGATGATATTTTCACATTTTTCTTCAAAACTTTGGAAACTGAAACCCATTAAAAATTGGAAGAGAGAACTTGGACATCATTTTGGACCCCCCACCCCCCGCAAACCCCACCTTTTAGAGACTGCATGCTTGCTTTGGACCACACGTCACAGAAACTTGCATGCACAACACATGTGCACACTTGTTGTAGCAGCTTTGTGTCTCTGTTTCCATCCTTAAGCACCCGAGAATGTTGATTGATCGTAAAGGATACGCTACACATTTTCAGTGTAATAGATGGTTTGAAATTGCTCCAGGACCCTTTTTTCCTTCTTAAAATAAAACCATTCAGATACAGAAGAACTGACAGGCAAACAGAAGAAATGGCTATTTCAGGCTATGCTTCTTCACAAAAGTGAGACGTTACCTGTGTTTTACTCTCGAAAAACACCCGACTAGATGTTTGGCCAGATATCTGACCAGATACTGTGTGTATCTGCTTGAGCGAAAACAAAACCAAGAAAATATTTTCCATTCCTCAACTGGAAGGATCCTTGACAGACTTTTTTTCAAATATGATAGTTGTTGTTGTTGTTAGTCGCGAAGTCGTGTCCGACCCATCGCAACCCCATGGACAACATTCCTCCAGGCCCTCCTGTCCTCCACCATTCCCCGGAGTCCACTCAAGCTCACACCAACCGCCTCTGTGACTCCATCCAGCCACCTCATCCTCTGCCGTCCCCTTCTTTTGCCATGTATTGTTCCCAGCATTAGGCTCTTCTCCAGGGAGTCCTTCCTTCTCATTAGGTGGCCAAAGTATCTGAGTTTCATCTTCAGTATCTGGCCTTCTAAAGAGCAGTCAGGGTTGATCTCCTCTAGGACTGACCGGTTTGATTGCCTTGCGGTCCAAGGAACTCGCAGGAGTCTTCTCCAGCACCACAACTCAAAGGCCTCAATCCTTTTGCACTCGACCTTCCTTATGGTCCAGCTTTCACAGCCATACATTGCAACTGGGAAAACCATAGCCTTGACTATACGCATTTTTGTTGGCAGGGTGATGTCTCTGCTTTTTAGTATGCTGTCTAGATTTGCCATAGCTTTCCTCCCCAGGAGCAAGCATCTTTTAATTTCTTGGCTGCAGTCCCCATCTGCGGTGATCTTGGAGCCCAGGAAAATAAAATCTGTCACTACCTCCATCTCTTCCCCATCTATGCCAGGAAGTGAGAGGACCGGATGCCATGATCTTAGTTTTCTTAATGTTGAGTTTCAAGCCAAGTGTTGCGCTCTCCTCCTTCACCTGCATCAAGAGGCTCTTTAGTTCCTCAAAGGTAGAAGATCCTTTCCTTAAAATATATTATAAATTTGGAATAAGTATAAGCAAAGGAAAACCTTATGTCATCAATCTTACCATTATGTCCAATTACTGAATTAGAATGGTTTCCATTAAATCTAAGAGAAACTTTGGGGAAAATATTAAAGAATAAACAAATAATTAGATTAAAAATTGGGTGCAGAAAATGAATAAAAATGGAAAGATAAAAGCACTACTAGGAAAGGAAAAAATAACTTAGGATGTTAAACTAGAGTTTGCTTAAAGAAAGGAGGGAGATGTAGAGATTACATCAAATTTGAAGCTATGAATATAGAAAACGAAAAACAAGATAATAGGCGGATGAAAGGGATAGTAACTAAAATTTATATTAAAATTTATGTCAGTAAGAATGAAGGATTTTTTAAATAAAACTGTATGGAAGTGGTACCTAACCCCAGTGAAGTCAAGTTGTATAGATAGTAAATATTCCAATTTATGTTGCAGATACAGCTGTGGAGTAGGTACATGTTTTCATATGTGGTGGGAATGTGAATACATAATGAAGTTTTGGAAAGAAGTTTTTAAAGAGAGTTGAAATATGCCCTGAGATTGCATTACTGTCAATATTTGAAAAGAGACAATGGAGTTGGAATAATAAAAGATTAATAACGAATTTAATAACTTCTGCAAGATTAATCATAGCTAAGACCTGGAAAGTAAAATATGATTATCAATTACATGATTGGTATATAGCTATTAATGATAAATTAACTTGAATTAACTTAAATGAATCAAAGTGAGAAAAGGGCATATAAAGAAACATAAATTTAATGAGATTTGAGGTGCATTGATTGAATATGTATTTAAAAAAGGGAAAGGATTGGAACCTTATCGAGAACCATTGCAATTCTGGAAGGGGCAAATTTCCTGAAAGAATTTTTGAATAAGTTTTCAATGTGTATTTTATGGTCCTGGTGATGGGGCTCACAGTATTTTTATGGTTTATTTTAACTGTATGTTTAATGTTCTAGGTTACTATTTAGCTGTAAGTTTTTCACCTGTATTTTATATTGTAAAACTAATTAGAAACATTAAAAAAAAAATTCTACTCACAATTGTCAACATTTGGTTTTGCATATGACATTTCTCACACCGCTTTCTGGAATTTTGAATTCGTACATGGATATCCACAGACCTTAAAATCTGCTTTTGTGTGTTTGTGTATTTACGTGCGCACATATAATTCAGAACAGATTTTCAGTTTGTGGTAAACCTGGTTGTGCCATGGTTCTGGTGGCACAATGTATATTTCAGTGGAAAAAAAAACTAGTTTCCAGAAGGATTTTCACCCCTCAGAAGAGCAGCTTTCAAATCCACGTTGACAAATATCAGTATAATTTCACTGTTCACTCCAAAAGTCTGAATTATTTGTGAAACAGAATTTCGGGAGGAAAATCATTGCCTCTGATTTTTTTATTTTATTTTATTTCTGTGAAAAATAGCTGGAGAAAATGACACGAGAGGGCAAGCAGTAGGTAACTGCCTGGCTGCATCCAGTCAGAAAGCAGCCAGTGAGGCGGGATGGAGAGCAGAAAGATGCTCACCTGTGCCCAAGGGGCCGTCCCCTGCCTGTACTAGCCAGCATCCTTGGGGACCTGTATGAGCACCATGGGGGCAGACTGTGTGAACCCTCTGGATGGAGCTCAGAGACAGCAGCAGTGTAATAGCAGCTGCTGCTACATTTTTCTGCTCACCGTTGTTTGGAACTTCTGGGTCATCCCTCCAGAGGTTTTAGACTAGAACTCCCATCAGCCCCAGCCAATGTGGCCAATGGTCAGGTAACGTCGGGAGTATGTTGGGAGTAAAGAAATGACTGAAACTGCGTGATGTTAATGATCACATCTCCACAATGCACCCGCAGATTCATGATGCAGAGAGTTGCACTGCATCAGCCATTTAAGGAATGAACTGAGAATGCCACAGAAATTCCTGCCTTTAACCCGTTGTTCCTTTTTCCTCAAGGGCTCTCTGCGGATGGTGGTGCCAAGCGACAAGAGCATCTCTCTCGATTTTCCATGCCGGATCTCAGCAAAGATTCTGGAATGAATGTCTCAGAGAAGATGAGTAATATGGGGACACTGAATTCCTCTGTCCAGTTCAGAAGTGCCGAGTCTGTCCGAAGCCTGCTTTCTGTTCAGCAGTATCAAGATATGGAGGCCAACTTGCATGATCTCGCCAACCCAATTGGTTACAGAGACACATCCTCCCGTGTAAGGATGCATCAGAGCTTTGATTACGAAGGTGGGATGCCAGGAAGCAAGTTGGCTGGACAAGAGAGTGCCAGACATCCTCCCATGAGTGAGCGTACCCCCAGACGAACTAGTCTCCGCGATGATGACCGACGTTATCGCCCCCATAGGCCTCGGCGGTCAAGGCGCTCCCGCTCAGATAATGCTCTTCATCTCACCAGTGAACAGAGCTATAAACTGAAAGAGAGGCCTTCTCTACGAGCCAGAGAGGATTACGACCAGTTCTTGCAGCAAAGAAGCTGTAGAGAGACCATGGAGCAGGGTGCACGAAGAAATCTATATGGTCAGTGTCCAAGGACTGTATCAGACCTTGCTTTGCAGAACCACTTTAGCGAGCGATGGGGACCCTACTTTGCGGAATACGATTGGTGTTCGACGTGCTCCTCATCCTCCGAATCTGACAATGAAGGCTACTTCCTTGGAGAACCAATCCCACAACCCAGCCGTCTCCAGTATGTTACCGGTGAAGAGCTCCTTCACAAATATGGTTCATACAGCATGCCTAAGTCTTCCACACTAGGTGGTCGAGGACAGTTACACAGCCGGAAAAGGCAAAAGAGCAAAAACTGTATCATAGCATAACCATGTTGCCCGAGCACAGTGTTGGAGAATGTAATTACTTCATCAAACTTGCACTGTTGTAGGTGTTAAAGCGCTTTTATTGTAACAAAACATCCTGGCAAGCGGGGAGCTGTAAGAAGAAGGTCATAGACAAAAGTCTATAAATAGACATAATTGTTGGCATGGTGAATATATTTTGCACATTTTATTTTGTGGAAAGAGGGAGTGATGAAATTTATTTTAGCATGTAATAGTTACAAATTCACCTCCTTCCCACAAGTAGCTGCCATTTAATACCCAGTTCACCCATGTGTTTTTAGTTGCCATTGTTTTCTATAACCAGCACTTAGCTACTAGATTATTCTTTCTCCTCTTTTTGGCTTTTTATTTTCATCACCTGGTTTATTTCAGTCATTTTTCTTCCAGATTGCAAGGAAGTATAAGTTATTTCCATTCTTGTCCTGTAAATGCAAAGTAAATGAGAGTTCCGAGAAAATATTTTTGTATTTTGTAATATCAGAGGAATGTCTGTATCTTGGGAGTCACTGGGAAATTCATGCACATCCATCACGCTTTTTGGCTAGAGATCAACAAATAGGGCTTCAGAATCCTTTATCTTTTGCCATTGAATTTCTCTGAATCAGTAAGACTTTACTTTCTGCACTTGCTTAAAACAAAAAGGGAGCCTTCTCTAACATGAATTAGCTCTCGAGGAAGCCTGCAGGGCGCTTTTGAAGTCGACCAACACCTCCCTCTTATGCTACTTTGTAAAACAAATAGAGGCATCTATCACTGAAAGAAAATAAAAACAAGGGGTTTTTCCCTTTATAAAATGCAAGGAAAATATAACACCTAATATTTGTAAAAGGTAAAGAATGGTCTCGGTCTAAGCAGGTTTGCTTCTCATTAGAGAGCACTGAAGTCACTAAATTTCAACTACTTTTGCAGGGATAAACCCAAACAATTGTAAATGGTGCAGTTGTGTGATGTCAGCATGAACTTGTTTTGAGTATAGAATTGTTTTCTGGTGCTCTGGTTTCCTGGCATTTGTTAACTGCTGTTCATTACCGAGTGGGATCTCCAACACTGCCTTCTTCTGAAATTCATAATGAAATGAATACATCCTAATCATGTCAGACTAAAAGTCTACCCATGGGAGATAAACGCTTCAAACCCATTGCGAAGGCAGTTTGAAGGGCCCATCCTCAGGGTACAGTGGAGTCCATTCTTTGGAAGCAACAAACGCTTCAACATGGTAGATATATACATAGGGCTCAAAATGTATTGTGTGCTATGGTGGCTGTGAGGTTTGTTCTCTCTCTCTCTCTCTCTTTCTCTCTCTCTGTATGCTTTAAACAATTGGGAGATGGACATCAAGATGTGTTCTATATCGTTTCCCAATGAGACAGTGGGAAAGAAGGAATTCTTTTTTCATTATCGTAGTACCTTTTTATTATAGGGCTGTAAAACAGGTTTGAGTAGTCCCCAGCTAGGTAGGATTTCACCAACTTACCACACATGTGCATAGTTCTCTGGAGTCTTTGAGGATTCTGTTAGAACAATTGTCCCTTGGAATAGATGGCAAAATGCAAACTGATGTGAGAAGGATTTAAACAATCAGGTTCATGGGTCCCGACGTTTCATTTGGACCTACGAGGCAGGGATGTTGGACCTGCTCCAGCTCCGCTGCAGGACAAGTCCTTGGATCAGCATATTTGTAATAATGTGGGAACAGTGTTACATATTGAAAAGCAGTGACTCAGAAGGAAATCTCAGATATGGATGTATCCATAGCACAGCTTGGAATTTTTTGTTGTGCGTAAGGAGAATGTGATAACTATGATTTTTTTCCAAAAAATAAAATAAAGAAAGAAAAAGAAATGAAACCAGATGATGTATAAAAAGAATGCATTTCTTAGCTTGCATGAAGGGAGATATTGGGGCCTAAACAGAAAATGTCTTTTTTCGCAATTAGGTATAATCACTGTGACCTCATTAAGTCTTATATACTTCATTTCCTTTCAACGCATATTATGTTTCTTGGCTTACAGCCTGCGATGTAAAGTTCTGTGGTTATTTTCATCTGTACATGGACTGCTCACAATGCAGGGCAGCACAGTCCATGCAAGAGTGTATAAACACAAAGCCGATGGTAAAATTAAGTTCTGTGTTCACCTTCAGTTCAAACAGAATAGAATCCCCAAGTGACTTGTATCACTTACTTACCATTGGCTCCATGCACTTTTTTTTTTAATTCCAGGGCTGCTGATCAATGGGGTCTTATCTGCCAAAGTAATTTTTGGATGTTACTGGATTTTGCTTTTAAAAAATTAAAATACGCACAGAGGCTGCATTCAGGTATCCCAACAGACCACTTTTTTTGTGATGAAGTTGTATGGCAGGAGGCAAACATGTACCCCCTTTTATAGAGGTGGCTACCACTTTGAAGCTCCCATTCTTTGGTTCCCATTTTGGCCATATGCAGGAGAGTGGTTTGCAAAAGCCAGTCCTGTGGCCAAAGTTCTTCCTCCTGTTTTTCTTATAAATAAACCTTGCTGCTCGTAGCAACAGCTAGCGTACCTCAAGAATGGAGTTGACAGCATTTGGTCGGAGCAGAGGTTATGGCGTTCAGTCAGTGTGGAGCCTCTCGCTTCTGTTCTCTGCTTCTTCTCTCCTGTTTCTGATTTAATGTTATTCCTAGCTGATGTTTTTCCTGTCCCTGAATCCTGACACCTCCTGACATTGTTTGGGGTGGGGGGGGGGGTGGAGCAGAGGACTTTCCAGAATCCTGTATCCAAGGCCCGTCCACTTCGGAGCTGTTCCTTGCAGCTGGTGTGGATGCCAGGTGTCTCTCCAAGGACACAACTTCAAGGACCTCAGAAAGGGTTGAGAGGGGCTTTCTGGGAGGGAGGGGCTGAGACTGGGACCATTGCCTTGTGCTGATTCCTACTCGTATCAACAATCCAGCCTCCTTTCTTCCCCCTTTCCAGTTTTAAATCTAGTCAGCTGAAAATGGCCTTCTAGAGTAAATCCATGGTGGGGGATGCATGTAAGACCCTAGTTTTGGGCTTCAGAGCACACTGCATTGTGTCTTTAGTTAACAAGCCAGGTTATTGAAACGGGGGTAGATCATGGCTTGATATTCCATGTTGTTTACTGTACATCCCATGATTGCCAGCAAATAATAGTAGTAGGAGTACTCGTCGTCCTCCTCCTCGTCCTCGTCATCATCATAGGGAAGTGGTTTCTACCAAACCACAAGCAGAAGTTTCACATTCCCTTATAGATGTAGACTCAGGAAAAATCTGAGCTTGAGGCTTCTTGACATCTGAAAGTCGCCGAGGAGTCGAATACTCTTCTTAGGCTCAGTCTTGGGGTTACACTCTTCCTATGCAGGGCAAGAAGTGTGGCAGAAGCAATCTTTGCAACTCCATTCCCCTGCTCTGCATTTCTACCAGATGGAGTTCTGTGCCAGTCCAGCAACGGCACTTCAGAAGGAGAGGGATGGAGGCCTCACAAGAGCTTGTACCCTGGCCTCCCCGGTCTCCTCCCTCCCACCAAAATGTGCCCTTTTCCCCTTCTCTAAGGTTGCCTTCCCAGCCTTGAAAAAGAGCCAGCGCTGTGCTTGCCTTGCTTGCTCTGGGTGCATGCCTCAGAGCTCCAGTTCTCCAAGGTTGGGAAGGTTGCCTCCCACCTCTGCTCGGGGCATCTGCAAAATTCTGTGGCCCTTCGGATGCTGAAGGTCTTGCTCCCTTATTGGAATTTGTTTCCAAAAGAGTTAGAGGTGGTAGGAATAAAACAAACAATTGTAAAAGCCCCCAGAAAACAGTTCTTTTATATGTGATCAGATTGGACAGTTTTAAAGCTCATTTTACTCTCTTGGATATTCTGAAATGCATTCTATGTTAGGCCGATGTAGCTCAATTTGGTTGTGATGTAACCTCATAGAAAGCAGTGAAACATTCCTATTATTAACCTTCATTTATGAAGCACTTTGCATTCAAAAGTACCTTGCGGATAATGGCACTGATATATATCCATTTGTTCCATTAGTTTCAATGAGACAAATTAGTATGCATATGATACTTAAATGTCCAATTTAAGAAATGCACTTTACCAAAGAATGGCTCATGCATATGCGATTTGGCGTTTCCTAAGGCTGACATCGTCTGCCTGCTTACCTGGGAGCAGGCCCAGTGGAACTCTGGGGGACTGAATCCTGCATAAACATGGATAGGCTTGCCCCAGGAATCCCTTATATGGCTTGAAGCCTGTTACTCAGATATCCAAAGGAATGGTTTGTATATTGGAGAGAATGACATATGCATACCTTACTGGTAGTCTGTAATTGCCCATAATTATGTATAATTACTTCTTCAAATTATATATATGAGCACAGGCTGCTAATTGGTGTTAATCAACATATTCCAGGGAGACTCAGATTCTCTGACTCTTATGGAAAGTTCCAGAAAGGAAATGCATATATATGTTAAAAGTGTTGACTCTTGGATATACTGCTACAATCCCCCAATTTTCTAAGTACCTATATTTCTATCTATCTATCTATCTATCTATCTATCTATCTATCTATCTATCTTATTATATTTGTATCCCATCTTTTTTTCCTTTCAAGAATTCTCAAGTACATAATTGTCCTCCTCTCACTCATATCCTCACAACAAAACCCCTGTGAGGTAGTTTGGGCTGAGAGTCTGTTACTGGCCCAAAATCACCTAGTGAGCTCTATAGCTGAGTGGAGACCAGAACTCAGGTCAGATGAGTCCCAGCCCCAAACTCTTAAGCACTACACCACACCGATTCTCCTGTCAGGTATCCCATCCTTGTCCTGATAAGTTTCTGCAGTAATTCTACAGAGTAAGAACACAGTTTGGTGGTCTGTAGATGCTATCTGGCCAGCCATAGAAAAAATCAGGATCCCAAAGCAGTCCCAAATTGGACCAGGGACTCTGAATTCAGACCACCCTTCTGTTGACTTCACAGCCAGCATAGTTCTTTCTTCACCTGCTGGGGCTCCAAGGTCATGGGAATGACCTCAGGGCTGGTGCTAGGGGAACATTCCAGAAGATGGGGAAGGGAAGGGTGAGGCTCCTCCAGGATATGATGCATCCCAGCAGTGCCTCAGCCTGCCTTCCTCATGAGCAGGCACAAAAGACTTGGGTGGCTTTTGCAGGGCAGTCTACCCATGCTCTTGTGCCACTTCCCCCCTTGACAGGATCCTCAAAATCCTCCAGTCCTCCCCACTGGATTCTGCCCTAAGAGTGTTAGCCAAAGAAAGGGGGGGAAAGAATTTGTGTTGCATCCATTGTTGATCAGGAATTAAGGGAGCTGAAGTCCAAAACATCTGGAGGAGACCCATTGCCTACACCTGCTGTAGATAAATCACATCACTGGAATTGTCCCAAAAACTCAAAATCAAAAACCCATACTGGCATGCACAGGTATACGTTAACTGTATAAGAAAGTTCATGCTCCATGTACTGGTCCACATCAGGAAAGCACCAGTATATGTGTTGTGGGGGAGAGAGATTCTTGGAGAGAGCGTGCTAACAGCTCTCATAAAGTGACAACAAAGCTGAGGGTTGCTAGGAGAAATAAGCGGTACCGTGACAAAGGCCAAGAGAACCACAGCCCATTTGTCAATAGAAAGACAAGGTATCCTTTCCTGAAAGGTTAACTGGGAATGCTGAGAAACTGGACTGTTTGGGGCAATGTGGGAATTTCTCTTAAAATTAACTGAAGTGTTAAGTATTCCTTAAGATGCAGCCCTGTAGCTGCTTCTACTTTGACATCAATGTTGAGCTGCTAAAATCTGTAGTCTCTGCCTAGTCTGCTGGTATCATGCCAACAGCCAGCAGTACCATGCCCATAGTCCTGCCAAGGTGTTCAGCAATTGGTATAAATAGTCAAGAAGGTATTTTTTCTGTAAACACCATCCTCTTAAATAAATAACTTCAGAATCCTCAATATCAACAAATGAAATAAAAAAAGCCAAGATCAGTATGTTTCCCTCTTAGAGAAATGACATATAAGAGATTTTTGGAAGGCCTTTAAAATACCCTAGAGTAGAAGAAATAAAATGGAGTGAGGGTATCATTGCACTGTGCCAAGGCTGGTGTCACAAGATCTAATACGACAATGAAAATGCAATGAGAAGAGAGGCTACCAGTACCCCAATCCAGCACAAAGATCTGCTGTCACTGTGAAACGGTCTGTATATTTACAGCGTTTTCTTTGAAGTTCAACCACAAGCTTGACATGAAGAGATTGATTTTGTCTGATGGAAGGGAGGGGGTTAAGAAGTAAAATGCCTTGCAAGATATGTTTCTGTTCAGGAACTGGCTCCAACCCTTCAATTGTTCTTGCTAAATCTTAGCATGTCACATCCAATAGTCCTTTGCTGGGTAGAGCTTGCTTACGCCGTGCCAAATAACTAGTTTCATCCTTCACTTGGTTCTGTACCTACCCCATCCCTCAGATGGGCAGTTAACCAGGCCTATCACCTGGTTGTGTAAATGTGTGTGTGTGTGTGTGCATGCGTGCACATGCACGTGGGATCAGAACAGCTCACAGAGGAATCTTTGGTTTGCACCATTGTGCCACAATCTTGATCCAGTGATTAATAATTTTGGCTGAGAACTAGTGACCTAAGCAAACCCAGGGAACGCTTGTGTGAGTAGGAACCGCCTGTTCTGGCTGCTGTCCAAGTGCTCATTTTTGATGAGCATCTTCAAAGGGCCTCGATGCTCCCCCTTCTGATGGAACCTCATCTTTAAACCAGACTTGCAGCAAACATCCCTTCAAACGGATTACTGGCTTTTAAATCACGGCATGGCCCCAGAGAGCAGGTCATCTTGAGCCTACAAACATCATATCTTCCAGCCCCACTCATGATCTCCTAAGTCCATAACTCCTGCCCTTTTAATATACTTGTTTTCCCCTGTATCTCTTCCCCTCCCATGTGCCTGCTTAAATCCAAATGACATGATGCCAGAAAATTAAACATTTACATGAATTTGATTGGCCTAATTTACTGAACGTGCTGCTCTCTAGATGTGGACTATTTGTGCATGTTCTCAAGATACCTGTTTGTTAAGGGATCGTTGACATCTGGCAGGAAGAACACAAGCAACGCATCCAAACACTGTTTTCCTCATTAATAAGGAAGTCTATGAGACACAAACAAGAACCTGAAAGGTAGAGGTATTAATCTGGGGAAAATAGCTTGTTTCTGAATCCAAACAGGCAAGACCACAAATAAACAGGGAAGGAACCCTCAGCAGATCCATGGCCTGTGGGGAAATTAGCACAGCCCTCCCAGTGACTGACCCGGCGTCCTCTGCTGTTTAAAGCTAAGCCATGGACATGTGCTCAGGCAGACCTCCAAAGTGCTTGCAGGAGAGGAGAGGCTGAGAGGTGGAGTGAAGTATGTCAGAGTCCCTGGCACTCTTGGGGAGGAAGAAGCAAGTCTGAGAGCTTGCAGGAGTGAGGAAGAGAAAGGCTTGGAGGAGGTTTGTCCGAACAAGGGGCAGTCTGTCAGGCCAGTCCTGACGTACAGTCAAGGTGACTAATTCATAAGTGTTGAACATGCTTGCTCTCGTGTGCAGTGCTTTTTGCATGCTCTTCCTTCTGTTTTCAAGGGCCACATCTTGGCCGAATCTTCTAGAGGGCTTGGCCACTGCGGTGGAAAGCAAGGAAACCAGAAGCAGCTGTCCAGGGAAGGGTCAAATGCCCAGACAGCACAGGAAAGGGGGACACAAAGTAAAAGGCTACAATTTGTTCAAGAGAAACAAGAGAAAATGGCAAAGATCTCTCTTCCTGGATCTGTCGGACCCATTTCTGTAGCGAATTAGCCAGTGTTTCTGCTATGCTGAGCTGCCTGCTAAACCTAATCTATGCTGCTTCCTTTTTTGCTTGCTTCTACATTTGTCTGAGGTTGCTGAATTCAAAAGCAATAAACATGAATCAAAGAAAAAGATGGTGTAATGAGAAGAGAAATCCCAGAGGTACCCTGAACAACAACATCATGGTGGCAAGTGTAGAGTCCCAAATGCACACAGGTAACTTCCTTCCCAAGAAGAGCTTCCCCATTCACTCCACTTGGAGAAAAGCCTCATTTTGGGTGTGTTTTATATACAAAAGCCACATAGGCCAACAGCTGGATCCAGATTTAAGCTGGCACCACTATGCTAGCAAAAATGGCCTTTCCTGCCTCCACCTTCCCTTGGTGGCCTTTCCAACCCCATGAAAATGCTGCCAGGAGTCAGGAGCCCCTGCTGCATGGATTGCACCATGTGGTGGGAAGCAGCAAAATCCCCTCAGATTGGAGGAAGCCATCTTTTGCAAACAGAGCCCTTCCTCTCACAGAAGCTCCCCTCTTTGTGGTCTCTGTGCATCGCACACACGTGTGAATGCACAGACGACCACTTGGAGAGCGACAGTTACAGATAAGCAAGCTTACATTCTTACAGAAGGGAGATCCTGGACCCATCTCCAGGTGTTCCAGCCTGATGTGTTGGACTACAGTAGTCATCATTCCCATTCAGCATGGCTAGTGATGGAAGCAATAGTCTGGCACATCAGAGAGGGAGCAACTGGGGAAGGCTGGCATAGATCAAGGGACAGCTAGAACCCTGGATTGGCCAAAGGACCTGGGACATGGAACAGGTGTGGAAGCCACAGGGAGCAGCTACAGTGTGAAGGAAAGTACAGCAGCAAAGAGCTGTATCCTGACCTGGGCATCACCGGGATCTTGCATACTGCCTGGTTATGTTTTGCACGGCAAGCGGTACAGAAAGGCTTTTACATGCATATGCACTTCTTAAAACTGGAAAGCTAAAAAGCCTGAAAAAACAAATAGGTCCTTACATCACGTCGGAAAGGCCACAAAGTGTACAGCTGAAAAGGCCCTTCTCTGCATGTCTTCACTGAATGAGTTAAAATGGGTGGCTATTAAAGAAGAGGATGATCTTAGGGTCCAGATATTAAGAGGCCAAGGTCCGCAATCTTTATTCCAGCTACTGCACCATAGCAAAGAGTAGGACATGGCAGCTGGAGAGAGTCAATAGTAGGGAGGGAGGGAGGGAGGGGCAGATGGGAACTGCAATCCAAGAACCTCTGCAGAGCCACATTTTCCCCTCCCTGTCCTTAGGACAATCACTCTGTCTTCCAAAACGGAAATAAACCCTCCAGCAAGTCTGTAAGCTGAGCCTTTACTCTTCTGAGGATTCTCCAGCCAGAAGGAAAGGGGCCCTTGCAGAGTCACAAGGCAAAGGCTGTGTGTGGCACCAAAGTGAAAGGTTCTTTCCTCCTCTTCTTTCTGTGGCAGCTGTTTCCATTTTGAAGGCCCTCAATCAACATCTGCAAGAAATCTCATGCTGGAGTACTTGCTGCAGCAACGTGCCAAATTCTGACATGCAAATCAAGCCCTGTTCTAAGCCATTTTGTGCCAAAGACTCTCTGAATGTGATGCTTGAAAAGTCCACGAGTCCAGATGGATCTACCCCTTTACAGATCCTCTGAGCTACAGATTGCCCATGCTTTCTGAGTAGTGTGGAAGGACAATCCTTCTTGCCCAGTCCTGCTTTTTATTGAGGAGCTGCTTAAATTAGCAGTACAAAAAGCTTGGCTCTTGGAGCAAGCACGGTGACCTATTGGTTGTCCTGCACCAGACAGTCTGCAAGCCAAAAGTAAATGAAGGTAATTTTAAAAGGTTGTGGAGTGAATCTAGCATTTTTCTGACCAGGAAATCTGCATTCTTTCTCTTCTGTGATCTGGAGATGAGCCACTTAATCATCCTGCCACAGTGTCAGGATCTGCAGAGCAATGCAGCTCCCCCTGCTGGTCTGATAGCGCAGGCAGCCTGCTTCACCTTGCAAATACTCACTGGGCTGCTATCTGTCCTGTGGGTGCTTGCAGTATTAGAGCTCCTGCAATCGTGGAAGATGGCTAGAAGCCACAGGAGATGCTCTAGAAGACCACCCAGCCCTGGCTAGATTTGCCACAACAGCACAAACCTTTGTGGTGGCTGCTTCATGCTGATGAGGGTGCTGGTCATTTGGTGGTGCCTCCATCTGTGCTCTGACTCCTGCCTCTTCCGGAGTTGCTACTTTCAGAATGTATATTAGTGATAAAGTGCATCTGGAGCTAGAGGTGCCACAGCACAAAGCTAGACTACCCCAAGTTCCCGGCTCCAATGCTGCTAATGCACGTTTGCTGTGCACAGGACAGAGGGTGGCTTGTGTGACACAGCAAACCATGGTGAAATCTTGGTGTTGTGGGTCTGTTGTGTCATCCAGACCAAGATGTGGAGTTCCTGTATGGTAGGGTTCGCTTTCTGAAATCACAGAGAGAATCACCAGTCTCTTCTAAGGTTTCCACACTTTACTTAGCTTCTCTGGTCCTCCAAACCTAGGATTGCCATGTTACCATTATCAGTATGGAGACACCATAGAGTGCTTTGGCAAGAGTATCCACAGAAGTGACTGTTTCTAGCTTTTACTCTCTACTGCTCTCAGCTCCCTAGCAACAGATGTGCCCTTGCTACTTTATTGCCATTGGCTAAGTGATGCGTCCGTCTCCCGGTTTACTTTCTGAATGTTGAAAGCTGACTGGGGAGATCCAGGTTGTACTCCTAACTCAGCCATGAAGTTCACTGGGTGACTTTGAGCCAGGGATGAACTCTCAAACTAACCTATTTTTATTTTTATTTATTTATCTTTATTTTTAGACGTCTTATCCTGAGAATCACCCTAAATGCCCTGTAAATGGGTTCTGAAAATAAAATGGAGCAGAGAAGGCCCTGATAAGGTGCCTTGGGTGCCCTGCAAGAGGAAGAAAGCTGGGGTTTAAATGTAGTAGGAACTAATAATGATGCAGCGGAGAGAGAAACACAACTAGAAAAGCTAAGAGATGTACATCAAGCCATGAGCCAAACCTGAACAAGTTTTTGGAGTTTGGGGTTACTTTTTCAGTTATGTTCATTGTTCTTGGATAAGTTCCACTGAAATTCCACCATGGGATAAGGGTAGAAAGTGGAAATGAAACAGGACATAAGAAATCTGCCGAGAGTGCCGGCCCCCTCAGGTCTGAGCACTGTGAGGCTGAAGCAGAGAATGGCGCCACGCTGAAGCATGGACATAAGGAGAGCTGTGCTGGATCAGAGGAAGTGGTCGCCAAGTCTCACATGCTAGCCACACAGTGCTCCATCAGCTGCCTTGAGAGCAACAGCACCGTTCTGATTGTGTTCCATAGCCACTGGTATTCGAAGCCATACTGCCTCTGACACCACCAGCAGCAAGTCTCATCCTTTTACTAAGTTCCATGCAAAAAGAACTCCTTTCTATCTGTCCCGAATCTGTCACAAATCAAATTAAACCATGGGGTTCTAATATTAGAGTGAAAGAGAAAAATGTCTCTATCTCCACTTCGTCCACACAATGCATAAATGTATTCAGTATCATGCCACACCCCTTGACTTGCCTTTTTTTCCAAGCCAAAAGAGCTGCAAAAGGGAAGTAATCAGTGAAGGCAGCTGTTTTATCCCACAATCCTAGAGGCGGATCTCGAGAAGTCACACAAGATCTCAGCCAGGCTTTGCTCAACCCCATGGGTGCCTGTCCTTGTCTCACAGGACTTGGGGGCCCACTTTCTTCAGTCCTGCATCACAGAAGAAAAGCGCCGGGCCAGGGGCACCCAGCAGCACGAGGGAGGGTGCATGGCAGGAGCAGCAGCTCATGTTGCCTCTTGCTTCTGGGGCAAAAAGACTGGCCAGGAACCAGCCACCTGCTTTACGAGAAATACGCTAGGCTACACTTAGCTGTGGTCCTGTCCGTGCCATAGCAGATCTCCCTTTGTGTAGGAGGGGCTGCGCTCACGTTTCCAGGAATAACTTAGTTATGCACCAATCAAAAGCAGAAAGGGATCTGATGGGATGGTTCCCATGCCCAAAACTATGCATTTTTGAGCATCACAGATTATGAGATTGTGGTGGAAGTACACACAGCTGCATGAATGCACATGTTCTCCCTCATACACACATGCACAAACTCATGGCTATTGTGCTTGGCACTTTTTGGCCATGGAATTAGGGGAAAGTAAAGAGGAAGGGGATGGGAATCTGTCTCAGAGAGACTGCTAGCAGGGTTGGGAGATGAGTTTTGAATAAATTTACAAAAGCAAAAGCCACCACACTTGGAACAAAGAGCTGGATCCCTACCAGGCAAAAAAAGCCCAGTTTTGAAGGATCTATGGCTGATAGTTCCCTAAACCAGATGCTTGGATGCTGAAGACTTACAGCTGCTTAGGATGCATCTGAGCTGACAATACCAGCCATAAACAGAGAAGTAAAGGGTTAAAGTATATTGTGGATTTTCACAGGGCTCTATGAGACATCCTGCACCAGATACACAAGAAAACTACTCATGCTTTTCTGTTCATCTATGATTAAATGATTTTGACACAATGGATGGAGGGAATCACGCAAGCCGGCTTTTCGCCATCTGGCATTGTGGATGCCTCCCTCTTTCTCCACATGCTGTGCTCTGGATGACCTGTGCAAAGACAGATGTGCACCATCGAATGGCATTTTCCTGAGTGACTCCCTCAACGTAGGAGATCACAAAATTATTCTTTTTATTATTGCCTTTAAAAGGAGGCTAGACAGAAATTGAAATTCAGTATAAACATGCCTAATTTCCAGAGTCAAAAGGGCAGGGCAACATCTCTCTTCAGGGGTATTTTCAGGTTGTTTCTGTCAGGAAATCTCAGATTTGCAGAACCTGGAGAATGTATGCTGGGATTCAGAGGAAGATGCTATGCTTGGTCTCAGCTGTTCATTGGCAGAACATCCAAGTACCCCTCTCTGACAGATAAAAAACATCAGCACTCTTGGGTAGCCAGTATACCAAACTGACTATGAGCTTCCAGAGCACAGGCAGAGTTTTTTATAAGTTGTGGGTCATGTACACAGTTTCAAGGCAGTGATGAGATTCTGAATGGGTGAGAAGGCAAAGACAATGGGGAATAATACAGAAATATTGAGGAATCATTGTAGGCATCATGAAAAACATCATGACTCATCGAAGGCTTGGGTAATAGTTAACAAAGCAAACGGGAGTCACAGAAATATAACAGGTTTCAATGTTTGCTTTTACAATCAGAGATACAAAATTCTTTAGGACAAAGCATGAACTGGCTAGGTATTTTTACACTGCAAAGGAAGTGCAGCTGTCTGATCATCAGCTTGCAACATTGTTTCAATGCTGTTTCAGCTAGGAGCTTGCCTTATCTGAGAGCAGGTGGATCATTAGCATAGCTAGGGTCTGTTTTTCCTTTTTCCCAGAGAAGGAACTAGGAAGGAAAAGTCCGCAGATGGGGAGTGAAAGCACTCTTGCCAGATTTTATATTAAAGGACACGAAAAAGTATATCATTTTATTTGAGGAGTTATTTGGACTTTCTCAACACACCTTGGACTTAACTCCACTATTGTTAACATCAGTGTCTAATGCAGATGTAAACCTACATTGGAAAAGGACTTGATGCACATTGAATTTCCAAAGACTATATCTCATTTGGAACCCTGAATGTTAATACCATTCACACATGAGAATGGCCTGGTTCACACATAATGCTATGCTATAGTGTGATTTGTTGAAATCTGGCTCGCTGTTCCATCCAGACCCATAAGCAATCCATGGTTTGTTAATCCAGTTAAAAACCTTAGAATCCATTGTTTGCTATGGACTTAGCAAATCTGGTTTGTTTCAACCATGACTTGTTGTGATGTTGAAGTCCAGAACCAGGGCTTATCCTTTCCTTGTATTATCTGCCATGAAGCAGCAGTAACTAACAAAAGCAACTTGAAAATGAAACCATTCCAAAGGCTGTCAAGATGAGCAGCAGAAAAGCAAACAATAAGGAAACCAATCTACAAACAAGTTTGTTTGCATGTCTGAAAGACAATTCATTGCTAGAGAAACAAATCATGGGCCATGTGCTGCTCATTATGCGATTAATGTAATATTTGTTTGATTCTAAAGTGCACAGGAAACCCACATACTCTTCAAACCTCCAACCACATTTTTGGACAATGTCAGCAAGGACACAGAGGTGGGGCCAATGACCACAGAACTCCCTCTTGACCTTACTTAATGTATTTACTGGGGCTGAACTCCAGTACTGATAGGGGTTGGATCCAAAGTTAACCATACCCAAAGAAGACCTTAACCTGAAGAGACTTATGCTAGAGAGGAGAGAAAACCTATGAGCCCTAGATATTGTCTCGGGAGGTCAGAAGACAATGTGGACTCCCAGATCTGAAGTGAGAGACAGCTGTGACTTGGAGCTGCCCCCTCCCCCCACCCAGCACAGATGGACCCCTGTGCTGGCCACTGCTTTGAGGTGGGAGATAAACCTTGGGGAGGGAGTAACGTTTACAGGGAGGGGAAGGGGGGCAGGGAGGGGAGATGGCCAGAGCCACCAGGATATCTTGATGGCACTCCAGCATCATACCCTCACCCTCTGAAGCACCCCAGCTAGGTGGTTAAAAAATGACCATCCAGTTGAATCTCAGAGCTGGAGGTGGGGGGTGGCACAGAGCACTCCTTGTGCTCTGCACTGGATGCTCATGAGCCTGCAAGTCTGGGGGCCTAAATCACGCTTATTTCTTGGGATCAAACTGGATCCACATTCCCCTTTCATTCCACTTTAGTCACCTTTGGCTGATAAGACTTTCCTCTACTCTTTCCACACATATGCAAAGGTAATTCCAAACCACATTCATGATTGTGCATCCATAGCCAGAAATGAGAACTCTTCATCCGCCTGGGCTGGCTTCGTATGTACGCGTATTTGGTTAAGAGCTCGTCGTGGTGCTGCTGCTACATCCTCATCCCACATTCCTTGTGTGTGTAGCACACGGTCATTTATTTATTAGGTTTATTTTCCGCCAAATTGGCCCAAGGGCCCTCTAAACAGATGACAAGACTTCTTGTGGGATATCCAGTTTTCATGCCTTCTTGTCAGATCATAGAGAGACTTCCCGGTACTCTTAGTGGGGGTTGCAAGCTTGATAAATCTGCCATTATTTGAGAGCATGTCAAGAGGAGTTAGAAAGCAGATAAGTGCAGGGAAATGACTCCTTGAGGCGCCCTTGTTTTATGTTTGTTTCTTTTTAGAACAATTAGCTCTGTAGAGGTATGAAAGTGGGAAAGAGCAAAGGAGGGAAATTGCAATGGGGGTGGGGGGTGAATGACAGCTCCTCTGGCCTTCCCCATCAGAGAAGGAGAGCGAGTGCCCGTGCTTTCCCCTGCTCTCCCAACGCCCCCACTCCCAGCATGAAGCCAGTGAGACGGCAGGTCTGAGGTCATGGCATCCCATGCCTGACCCTCCATCAGGAATAAAGGGGGGCTTTGTTTTTTTCTTCCTGCTCCCCCATCATACATGTTGAGTGGGGAAGAGCTGGACAGGGTCGCTTGTGTGCTGCTGAGCCAAGCCTGGGGATTGGCTGGCTCCCCTGGGGAGAGGACGCCATGCGACTGAATGGCCAGGGAGTCGCTTGGCGGGGCTCATGTGATCTCCACGGGCCTTGGCCTATTCAGTGGCAGGCAAGTGGCGCTGGAGAGTGAGGCGTGGACAGTTTCATCACAGTGCTGCAGAGCCTCTCTGGGAGGACTCACCGTCCAACCAGGAGCCCGTTTGAGAAGGGGCTGTACCTGCCACTGCTGTTGTGCAGGACACGGCCCAGCCCAGTGCTGCTGCTGTTCCCTAAGCACCCACAGATCCTTCTCCTGGTGCTGCTGTTGCTCTGGAGACCTTTGGCATGGCAAGGGCAGCCGGCTTCAAAGGTGGGCGACAGTCACGCGCCACTGAAGTACCCCCTGCGCACCCTCTCCCTGGCCTGGCATGGGTGATCAGGGCTCCCGTATTCCAAACCGCATGCAAGGGGCTCGCGGTGGCAGCTCCAGGCTTTTGCGCTCGCACAGGTCCGGTCACTGGACCCTCCCCATGAGTGTTCTTTCTCCTCCTCTTCCTCATCCTTGGTGCTGCTTGCCACTTGCCAGGCAGAAAGCTGCTGAGCTGGCTCTTCTTCCACCACCACTGTCTGAGCCAGAGCGAGAGACCCATGAACAGACAAGCCGCAAGGGTGACAAGGAATAGACCATTTGGGGGGCCCTTGTTCATGAGCCCCTTGGTGAGTGCCTCACCATGCCTAACATGGCACTGGCCTCGCATGGGAAAAAGTGGGGAGCAGGGCCAGGGAAACAGGAGGAAGGACCGATCGTTGTGCAGCTGGACTGAGCGGTGCAAAGGCCTAGAGTTGTCCTCCAGCTCTGAATCTGGTAACCCTGGAGCAAGTGGAAAGCGCCTCACAGCATTTCAAGAACGCCTTTTCTGGATCACTCTGCCAGTCCCCAGGGAAGCTCAAAGGGCAAAAGGCTTCCTTCTTCTGCTAAAAAGGAAGGACTGGACACGGCTTCTAAGCACCAGAGACGGCGCTCTCCAGGCCTCCTCCAAGAGAGGCCAACGTTCAACAGCAAAACACATGTCCAGGCCTATTTGCTTCATACTAATACCTGTGACATCAAACCAGCCCATGGAATGCTCAGACTTCTCAAATTCTAAAGGCCGCTGTGGTGAAAGAAAAAGGAAAGAAGAAAGGCTGCTCTCTTGCTGTGCAACCCAAGGCTGCTCTCCTCTGGTGCAAGATGGTGCCTGCCTTCTTTGTTAGTCTTCACAGTGGCCGTGGTGGCTCTAAAGCGGCCCAGCTGTTGAGGCTCCAGAAGATGAGGCAAAGGGAAATCGGGCGCCGCTGAGGCATGGGAGAACCAGGGATGTTCAAGCGCACAGAAATTTGCTGAACTTCACTTTGAAATTCAGTTTGGCTTAGTCCCATTTCTATTTCAACTTGTTTTTATCGGTTCACTTTTCTGTGCACCGTTTTCAAAAGTGTACACTTCCCTCGGTTGACCATAGCATGAACATGTTTTGGAAAATGCACATTTCAAAGTGTGTCTTAGAAAGAAAACGCTTTGTATGCAGTTGCAGGTTCCAGCAAGTGCGAACACTGCACTGGGGGAATGCCCTCCAGTTCACATTCTGGGTTGTGAAAGGGGCAAGTTCTGATGGCTTTACAAATTGCAAACAAATTGTAGTGTCCTCGCTCCTGTTGTCTCAGTTGGGTTCCAGGAGCGCCTCTAGTCCAGGTTAAATTGCCTCTTCCTCAGCCAATTTGGCTGGTTAGCTTGCGACATTCATGCGCCTGACCCTCCTCTGTGGGGCCTTTTCAGCACTGCTGCTTTTGGCTTTGCAAGGCTTCCATCCACGGGGCTCTTTCCCATTGTGAGGCTTTAATGGCAGAAGAAGCTGCACTTGGCAGAAGGCGATTTTCCAGAGCCCCTGTGGAGCAGTGCCTGGTGGGCAGGGTCAGGTGGAGGAATTAATACATCACGTCCTACATTGCCCTTCCAGGATTTTATGAGGAGGAGGATGTTGGGTCCGATTACTGATAACGTCTCAAGCCGCGAAGCAGAATGCATTAAGTTTTTGCAGGCAGATATCTAGTGACCATTTTTACTGTGTTATCTTTTAAAATTAGGAAGAACAGTTCATCCATTAGTTTTGTTAGATAGCTAGCCAAGTAGTATTTTAGACTGCTTTTAATATGTCAGACCATCAGGGCTGTAACTCTTTTAAGCATTTTGTACTTCCATTTAGGTTATACTCCGCTGTGTATAGGCAGCATTTGGGGCTTGGTTGTTTGTCATGACCTGACCCAAACAATAAAACAACAAAATTGGCCACTATTATTACTACTTCCTGGCATAATTATCTCTTATACATACAAGGCAGCAGCTTCCAGGGTCCCCTCAAGCCCACGATGTGCCAGTCTTCAAGACTCTTTCCTATCAATACCTGATGGATCTTCCAGTCCCTGCACTCTGCCTATGGGAGGCTTTGTGCAGTGTATTTGCTTCTGCCCTGCGCTGCCTCCACTGCACACGGCTCCCTTGGGTGCCCTCCATTTCAGCCCTTGGCCTGCTCTGTATCGCTGCCTCAGCCACCTGGCCAGTTTCCACTCCTCCGCTGCATCCTCCGCCTTCTTCTCCATCTACAGCCTCCACGGCGCGGCCCAGTGATGACTTCCCACAGGTGCCATCCGTCAGCTGGCCTCTCAGCCCTTCAGTGCCATGTGTCTCTTTATCACCTTTTCTTTGGACTTCTGTCTCTTCTGCCTGCCCCTTGGATCCTGTGGCTTGGCCCACTGACTTCTTTGCCCCTGCCATTGCCTACTCCAAACTCCATGGTCCCCACTCCTTAGCTTTCCTGCATCTTTGGACCTAATCTCACTTTGACTTCTAGTCCACAATCTTCTTTGTTTGCCTGCATAGTTCCGCTTGTTACTGCTTATTTTGATGGTAGCTGCTGTTGCCACCATGAAGGAGGTGGAGGTGGAATTTTCCCCAGTGGTCTCTGCTTTGACGTGCAGTGGCCCTCTTTTCTCTTGCCTGCTCACTGATCCATTTAACTGGAAGATGCCGGGGACTGAACCTCTGCTTTTCAAAAAGAGCAATTGCCTCTCCCACAGGAAATGCACACTGGTACATTTTCTTGTGACATTTTGCTCCTCACCAGACAGAATATTCATACGCATTCCGTGACCTCACTTTAGCTCTAACAATCAGTCCTACAGGCTTTAGCATCACTGCCGCCTCCTCAGCACACTTTTTTTCCTTCCCTCTCACTTCCTTCACACAATAACTCAAATCTGCAGTGAAGGCTGAATCTTCGGACTGGCAATTTATAATATTTCTAGAGCTGGTCTGGCAGATCTAATGAACTGAACCGGAAAACTGTATCCGAGCGGTGTAATTGCCTTCATTGCCCATCGCACACTCTGACTCATGCTTGTTTTTGGGTGGCTCAAAGATTTACACTGCACTGTGTAATTACTGGAGCAGCCTGGCAGGAATGCAAGCTCTCTTGCCTGAGTAGTAGAAGTGGTAAGGCTCTGATGAACTGCTCCTCCACGCAAGCCCCTCTTTAGTTTGCTCAGGAGCCTGTGGGAATTGGGGTCTCTGTCTGTTGTGTTCCAAATCCTCACTGAGGGCTGGGATTCAAGCAACAGGAAGACTAACGGCAGAGGCAGTGTGCTTTCCCCGGAGCATCTTTCCCACCTTCAAACTGGAGTTGGGCCCACTATGCTGTATGTCTACAGTCCGTCCACTTTCATTGGCAGAAACAACACGTGGGGAAATTAATCATCCTTCCGCTGGGCAGGACATGCGGGTTCATGCCTAGACCCCTTTTAAAGCTAGGCATAGCCATGCAGGAGCAAATGACACAAGAGATACTGCCAGATCGTCCCTTCTCCCTTCTCTACACATGTGCAGTGCAGCCGCAGCATTCCCTGTTGACGGAGTCAGTCACTGAGATCTGCCCAACTTACTGTTGTAAGTTTGCAGCGTTTTGCCAGGAGGTGGTTAATGAGGCCAGAATGACTGCAGGTGTTCTTTAATAATTAGTGGCTAAATAGTCAGGCACGTCTGGGAAATTACAGGTAAGGCAAATGGCCAGGAAGGCTAGGATATGGTTGGAGAAGATAACACATATTTCTTTCTTCCCTTCTCTAGCTAGAGGGTGGAAGCAGGCAGATGTGAGTCGAAAGCAATAGAGGCATTTGGGGAAATAGGTTGCAATTTGGGAAAGGGAGAGAGAGGGAGGGAAGGAGAGATGGAAATGGAAAAGAGTCTTCCATTTTCTAAAGCTCTGATGTGAGTAGGGATAGATGAATCTGTCAGTTTTGTTGGTTCTCAGTTTCTTGTTTTCCAAGTCTTAAATTAGAATCCCAAATGTTGAGATTTTTAAAAATACTGGCATGGACTTTTGCATGCCTTTTTGTGTGCATTTCCACAGTACATGCATTTTGCCTGATATAATTGCAAGCAATTATTCAAATACAATGTCTTTTAGAATGTTATTTTCCTCTAATAGACACATCTGTCTACCAGTTTTTTTGATTGAGAACTCCATGGAAAATCTGGAAAACTGAATTTTGAAGGATAAAATTTCAGGATGTGCATTGGTTTCAAGCTGGGTATGCTTGCATTAAAATATGAACCAAAATAATTTCTCCCTCACTCCTCCTGGCAGGGCACTGAATTTTTACTGTCTGAGTGTATAAGCTGGTTTTCATCACCAATAATTATTAATCAACTTAGATCTTGCAAAATGCTAACAAGTCACCAGTTGTCTTGTCTTGTTAGTCACAAAGTCACATCCAACCCGTCATGACCCCATGGACAACATTCCTCCAGACCCTCCTGTCCTCCACCAGCCCCAGAGTCTACTTAAGCTCAAGCCGACTGCTTCAGTGACTCCATCTAGCCACCTCATCCTCTGCTGTCCCCTTGTTCTTTTGCCATCTATTGTTCCCAGCATTAGGCTCTTCTCCAGGAAGTCCTTGCTTCTCATTAGGTGGCCAAAGTATTTGAGTTTCATCTTCAGGACCTGGCCTTCTAAAGAGCAGTCAGGGTTGATCTCCTCTAGGACTGACTGGTTTGATCACCTTGCAGTCCAAGGGACTCGCAGGAGTCTCCTCCAGCACCACAACTCAAAGGCCTCAATTATTCAGCACTCAGCCTTCCTTATGGTCCAATTTTCACAGCCAAACATTGCAACTGGGAAGACCGTAGCATTGACTATATGTACTTTTGTCGGCAGGATGATGTCTCTGCTTTTTAGTATGCTGTCTAGATTGGCCATCACTTTCCTCCTAAGGTGCAAGCGTCTTTTAATTTCTTGGCTGCAGTCCCCATCTGCGGTGATCTTGGAACCCAGGAAAATAAAGTCTGTCACTACCTCAATTTCTTCCCCATCTAGTTGCCAGGAAGTGAGAGGACCAGATGCCATGATCTTAGTTTTCTTAATGTTGAGTTTCAAGTCAGCTTTTGCACTCTCCTCCTTCACCCGCATCAAGAGGCTCTTTGGTTCCTCTTCACTTTCTGCCATGAGAGTGGTATCATCTGCAAATCTGAGGTTGTTGACATTTCTCCCAGCAATCTTAATTCCAACTAGTGATTCATCTAGGCCCGCCTTTCTCATGATGTGCTCTGCATATAAGTTAAATAGGCAGGGCGACAATATGCAGCCTTCTTGTACTCCTTTCCCATTTTTGAACCAATCAGTAGTTCCATGTCGAGTTCTCACTGTTGCTTCTTGACCCACATAGAGGTTTCACAAGAGACAAATAAGATGGTCTGGTACTCCCATCTCTTTAAGAACTTGCCACAATTTGTTACGATCCACACAATCAAAGGCTTTAGTGTATTCAATGAAACAGAAGTAGATGTTTTTCTAGAACTCCCTAGCTTTCTCCATGATCCAGCATATGTTGGCAATTTGATCTCTAGTTCCTCTGCCTCTTCGAAACCCTGCCTGTACTTCTGGTAGTTCTCTGCCCACATACTGCTGGAGCCTAGCTTGTAGGATTTTGAGCATAACTTTGCTAGCGTGTGAAATGAATGCAATTGTACAGTAGTTTGAACCATCTTTGGCATTGCCCTTCTTTGGGATCGGAATGTAAACTGACCTTTTCCAATCTTGTGGCCACTGTTGAGTTTTCCAAATTTGCTGGCATAGTGAGTGTAGCACTTTAACTGCATTGTCTTTCAGGATTTTGAATAGCTCAGCTGGAATGCTGTCACCTCCACTAGCTTTGTTGTTGCTCAGACTTCCTAAGGCCCATTTGACTTCACATTCCAGGATGTCTGGTTCGAGGTCAGTGACTACCCCATCGTGGTTTTCAGGGACATTAAGCTCTTTTCTTGTATAGTTCTTCCATGTAATCTTGCCACCTCTTCTTATTCTCTTCTGCCTCTGTTAAGTCCCTGCCATTTTTGTCCTTTATCATGCCCATCTTTGCATGAAACATTTCCTTCATATCTCCAATTTACTTTGTTTCTTTTTCTAATCATCCTTATTCTATTGTTTTCTTCTATTTCTTTGCACTGTTCATTTAAGAAGGCATTCTTATCTCTTCTAGCTATTCTCTGGAATTCTGCATTCAATTGGGTGTATCTTTCTCTTTCTCTCTTGCCTCTTGCTTCCCTTCTTTCCTCAGCTATTTGTAAAGCTTCCTCAGACAGCCATTTTACTTTCTTGCATTTCTTTTTCTTTGGGATGGTTTTAGTGCTACCTCTTGTACAATGTTGCAAACCTCCATCCATAGTCCTTCAGGCACTCTGTCTATCAGATCTAATTCCTTGAATCTATTTCTCAGCTCTACTGTATATTTATCAGGGATGTGATTTAGGCCATACCTGAGTGACCTAGTGCTTTCCCCTACTTTCTTCAACTTAAGCCTAAATTTTGCAACCAGAAGCTCATGATCTGAGCCACCGGTTGCCCCCTTCCAAAGAAATAAACCCAGGCAAGTCCTGCAGTCCTGCAAAGTCTCCTTTTCAGGGAAAAGGGCAAGCTTAAGCATATCTGGTTATGGAACTGGGGGCCAGACCAGGTAATCTCTTGGGTCCCTCCTGGTACATGCATGCATGGCTGTAACATAGAGTTTGGGGCATGGGGGTGGGCAATGGAGCCAGTAGGACTGCTAGGAATTACCACAGCAGCCTTGGCGAGTTTCTCCATTGCCGTGGAGAAACCTCCCAAGTAACTGTCTGCACTGAACTGCCCCACGGGGACCAAAGCATGTCCAGGGAGGGAGCGACTGCTTTGTGGAAGAGGGTTCCCATCTTCTCCCACCTTCCACTGTGCCCTGGCTGGAGATGGGATGGGAAGTCTGTGCCTGTATGCTGTGGGTGGGAGGGAAGGGAGGGAGAAAGAGGGAAGGTGGGCAGAAACTGAAAGGCAGCCTGAAAGCAGGTTGCTGAGTCGGCCCGGGGAGCATCTTATGGTGCTGGTTGCCCTGCTGGAGGAGTGGACTTGGGGTGTCTGCTCAGTTGTGCCCCCACATATGCCCAGCTTGCATATTTGTAAGGAAGCACACGCGCGTTCAAGGGAACCTCCATCACCCTCCTTCCAGCTAAACCCAAGCAAGCAGCACCTCCCCGAAACGCGGAGAGGTGCGGGTGCCCACAGCACGGCGGCATCGCCCACTGAGCACAGGATGCCCCTGCCCCTCCTCCCCCTGCGGTCGGTCCCCCGTGCAGCAATTATATAGAGCGGATATCAGCTATGCAAAAGAAAATGACTGTCTGGATACAATCAGTCTTCTGAGGCAATGCTGAGTTTGCTTTAAAGAATGAACAAACAAGGTCAACTGAAACATGCTAATTCAATCTGAATAAACGACACATGCTGGAGAATGTGCCTCTCGCAGTACAAATGCATTATTCACTCAGTCGTGTCAGGTATGAATTAATTCACCAACATGGTTTTGAATGGCAAAATTCTTTCTGACTTAAATAGCCCCAGATAGCTTAAAAGTCCTTGGACCTATTTCAGGAGCAAGGCTGTAAGCCAGCCTTCCCCAGTCTGGTGCTTCCCAGATGTTTTGAATGCCCTCTCTCATCAGTTCTAGCCCCCAAGACCAGTGGTCAAGAATAATGGGAACTTAGTGGGGAAAGTCTAATGTGTGCTGGTCTGAGGAGGCTGGGAAACATGAACTTTGCATCCTAGAGTATTTTCTTAATACATTTGAGTTTTGTCCTACCTTCCTACCAAACTAGAAAACTCAAGACAGCTTATGGAGGCCATTTAAAGTAGTCAAAACTATAGCACAGTATGTTAAAATTCAATAAAAATGTAGGAATTACAGAACAAGCACAGCATTCAGCACAGCATACCTGCCTACTGGAATACTGCAATCTTTGCCTTGCTTTCCTTATGAGAGTGTTCCACAGCCTGGGAGTGGCCACCAAAAAGGTCCCTTCTGTTGTTATCGAGCACAGCACCAAAGGTGGTAGTCTCTCGAGAAGGACCTTTCCCAAAGAACCTAAAAAGTAGGAGAGGGAAAGTTGAATTTGGGTGAGGCCCAGAGGGGCCTGGCGTTTTAGTATGATGGGGCAGGATGGCTCTTGGGAAAGTGGCAGTTCTCATAGTCCTCAAACTTCCTAGGGAGAGAAGGCTAAAACCTAAAGTAGGGTAGAATGGGTTTAAGGGGTATTGTTGAAATTTTATTGTTGTAAGCCTCCCCGGGGCTTTGTTGTGATGGGGCAGCATAGAAATGTTTTAATTAATTGATTGATTGATTAATTAATAATAAAGTAGGGGTAGGCACCATGTTGCCATCCATATGTTTTGGACAATAACTTCCTTATACTCCTTTACCATTGGCTGTGCTTGGTGGACCTGTGGGAGTTGTAGTCCAAAACATATGTGGGACATGAGGTTACCTGCCCCTGAGTTCAAGAATTTAATGCTAATATCAGGCAGTCAAATGGGTGTCCCCATCCTTGCTGAGGATGAGGATCCGGTGCAACATGAGCTACCATGACACCAGACTTTGTTGTTCTCATGTGCTGTCAAGTTGTCTCCAGCTTATGGTGACCTTGCGAATGAAAGCCCTCCAAAATGTCCCATCCGTGACAACTCTGCTCAGCTCATGTAAATTCAAGGCTGCAGCTTCATTTATGGAGTCAAACCATCTCCTATTTGGGTTTCCTTTTCTTCTTCTGCCTTTGACTTTCCCTCGCATGATTGTCTTCTCCAGGTGATATTGCCTTCTCATCATGTGGATACCAGAGTATATCTGGTGGAACACTCTTCTAACTGCTTGACAATTTTCAGTGTCCAGAAGTTTAAAACATCCATGAATGGCCAGTGGCAAACAGAAGTGTGCCACGCAGATATTGAGGAGGCACAACTGAGTCTACACACATGGCAGGAGGTGTTGGCGGGGTGGAAGGGACAGGTAAGAGACAACATTTTTGAATATTTCCACCATAAGGGACCCACTTTTTTGTAAGAAAGAAACTAGCACATAATTGAGGATAGTATTAATCTAGCCTTTTGCCTGCTGGCTGGTTTTCTGTTTGTAAGGAACATCTAACACAGGGAATTAAATATTACAGATTCAGTTCTCTGCCTGCAGTCTGACATGGTGCCCTCTGCACTTCATGCTACCATCTTATTCTGCTGCATGTCTTGAGAAGGCTTTCTCCAAAGGCTGAATTATGATATTATGCTTTGATAGTGAGATTGCTCCAAGTTCGATACAGGATAGCTTGGTGAAACCATTGCTGTTTGCCATGGCAACTGATCTCTATCACACACACATGATCCTGCTTTCTCGACACAGCCTGAAAAAAAATCCATTCATGTAGAATGAGAAAGCTACTGCATCACACTATTGGAATTAGGTTGAGGGTACATTAAAAATGATGCTGACACCATCGTGACAAACAGCCCACAATAGTTTTGTTGTTGTTGTTGTGATATGAAAGAGGAATTCTTCTACTTCTTGCTCTACATGCATCTTTCACATCTTCCTGAGGCAGGGGAAGGAGCTAAAGTTGAGCTTCAGACTTCGCAAAGATGAACGGAGCCAGAGAAGAAGTGGCTACATGACTGACTCCATGTGCTCTCAAACTGAGACCGCACTAGTGGCATTTATATTTTATTGGGTATGGCTCAGAGCCAGATGAAGTCAGGTGCACTTAGGTCCCACAGACATCAGTGTGAAAAGTTAGCCTTGAAGTGAAGTTCCATTGGTATCAATACGAACTAACTGGATCAAATTTACAGCACAAACACATATACTATCTAGTCAAAATGTCCCATTGACTAACATGGGCCTTGCCCCCACATGAGTGTATTTAGGACTGCAGCCTTCGCCTGGGTCCAACTCTCTATTTTCATCCTATCCATACAGCTCATTAGAGTTGGCTTAAAGCAAACCAGACAACATCTAAAGCGCTTTCTCAATATCTTCCCAGTTAAAGAACAAGCTGGTTATTGAGCATTGCAGAGATCAAAAGATGGACTGAAATCGGATGTGTGGGCCTAGGTGAAGAATGACATATTAATGTCACTGAAATAATTCTAATGCATGAAAACATATCCTGTGACTGTGAATAAGCTGTTAGAACTGGTGCACTCCACCAAAGTGCCCGTCATCCAGATATTCCATCGCGATCTGAGATAGGTGCATGTTTCGTTGGCTGCCCATTGTGTACAGCCCTTCCAGCCAGTTTATCTTCTGTTTATTTTCATACTTTATTAGCTCCACTTAGATTTTAAAGATGGAGAAGCCTACGCTCAGCTGCATGTAAGGATTTTCTTCTGTAAGTCACTGCCTTTAATCTTAAATTACGTGCCTCATTAATATTCCTGGTAGGCTGACATGGGATTAGAGTCAAGCTGCTTTATTTTGGTGCCTGGTTTAATTAGTTTGCTTTTGTGCCTGTGCCACTCTTGTTCTTCATCACAAATTCATTATTTACATTTTCAGTATCTTGAGTAATTCAAAACACATACCGATGTGGAGAAAATAAAGGAAGACAAATGCAGGTCAAACAGCTGGGCATGTTCCAATTAATAATTACCGTTTGCATTGTTCTGGAAATGTAGCAGAATGTATATGGTGGCTGGCAAGGTTTTCTCGGCATTTCTTCTGCTTATTGTCCAACTGAGTGGCATCAGGAAGACAGTCCTCCTATTGCTATGGGATAAAATATTTGCACAGGGAAGATGAGCTGTTAGTGAATTTGGTGCCAAGACGCCAATCGGCTTGAGCACAGAGAGAGAATGAAACACTGCAGTTGTACAGTTCTGCTCACCACTCCTAAAACAATATTATAGAGTTGGGAAAAGTACAGGGAAGGGGAAGTGAACTGGTTAAATGGATGCAGCAGCTCCCCTGTGAAAAAGGGTTGCAACTGCAGAGATTGACTAGCAGAGAAAAAAGGCAGGTAAAGTGAGCAATGATGAGCTGTAGAAAATTGTGCATGGCCTGGGGCAAGTGGAGAGGGGGACATTCTCCTCCCCTCCCCATAATACTAGAATGGGGGTCACCACGCGAAGCTAATTGGTTGGGAGATTCAGGACAGATAAAAGGAAGTGCCTCTTCATACAGTACTAAGCTATGGAATTTACTTCTGCAATATGTAGTGATGGCTACTAATTTGGGGGATTCAAGGAGGAGAAGGCTATCAGTGGCCATAGGGTGCCTCCAGTTCAGAAGCAATATGGAGACCTGTACCAGCTTATGGGGTCCAGGAAAGGAACATGCTGTTCCGCTCCTGCACTGTGGGCAGCTGGTTGGGCTTGGCATGAACAGAGTGCTGGACAGAAGGACCCTTGGCCTGATCCAGTAGAGATCTTCCTATATTCTTAAACTCATTTTTAGAAAGACTTGGTACTTCTCTATTTGAAGTATAATCTACTTTTCAGCTCACCTGAGTTCTCTTTATGACTTTTTTTTTTCCGATTTATATCCTGCCTTTTTCCTGCTCAAGGCAGCTTCCATCATTCTCCTCCTCCATCTTATCCCCACAACAACAACCCTGTGAGGGAGGTTGGGCTGAGAGTCTGTGACTGGCCCAAAGTCACCCAGTTGGCTCCATGGCCAAGAGGGGACTAGAACCCAGATCCTCTGAGTCCCAGTCCCATGCTCTTAACCACTGCACCACACTGGCTCTCCTTCATCTGTTTCTTCCCACACACACCAGTCATCCAGCCACAGTAGTCCTGTTTTTTAAAATATGTATATTATCATGCAGTTTTATTTCTTCTCCCCTGCTCTCCCTCTATATGAGCATACACCATTTTCAGTCATCATACATGCACAAAATACCTTCTATCTTTCAAATGCACACTTATGTTTGCGAGGGCAGAAAGTTCCATGTGAACAGTGCATTACTTGTGAATGGCCCCTTTGTTACAAAAGCACCTTAACTTCAGCTCTGTGACTCCATGTCATTGTTAAGAGAGGTGCTGATAGGCAGGGGGAGCAACACACGGCCAGAGGAGAAGGGAGGCAGCTGACAGAATAGACTTAGAAACATAGAAACAGAGCGAGCCAGAAGGGGCCTCCCAGGCCATCCAGTCTGACCCCCGGCTCCAGCCGGCCCCACTCACAATATGCCCACCATGTGCATGTCCAGCCTATCTTTGAACACCCTCACCGATGGGGCCTCAACGACCTCCCGTGGAAGCCCATTCCACGCCCTCGGGGTCCTGACTGTCAGGAAGTGCTTCCTGGCATCCAAATTGAACCTTGGCTCCCTGAGCTTTGCTCCATTGGAGCGCGTCCTGCCTTCCTCTGCAGGGGAGAACAGGCCTCTCCCCATCTCCATGTGACACCCCCTCACATACCTGTATGTTGCCAACATATCCCCTCTGAGTCTCCTCTTCTCCAAGCTGAAGAGACCCAGTTCCCTCAGTCTCGCCTCATACGGCATCCCCTGCAAACCAGCCACCATCCTTGTGGCCCTACGCTGCACTGACTCCAACCTGGCTATATCCTTTCTGTAATGAGGGGCCCAAAACTGAACACAATACTCCAGTTGCGGGCGCACCAGAGTCGTGTAGAGTGGTAGTAATACCTCTCTTGATCTAGAAGCCACACTTCTGACTACACTGACTTAATACTCACAGCAGCCACACTGTTTGGCCTTCAACAAGTACACAGATATTTACAAAGTGGTGCAGCATGGTGACTTCGCTGAGCTCCCTGGCAACCCCACTTAGGACATTAAAATGAAGAGAAGTCTCCACTCATCGGAGGGCTGCATGTGCCCCACAGAGCTTTGGCGCATGTCAATTTCAGAGAGCCAGTTTGGTGGCACAGCGATAGTTGTCATTGGGATGCCAGGCTAGGAAGGACCACGGTTCCTGTCCTTCAATCATGCAGTGATGTTTGGCCAATTGTAATCTCTCTGCCTAACTTACCTCACTGGATCATTGTGTGGCTAAAATGATGGGGCAGGAGACACACCTGCACCACTCTCAGCTCCTAGGAGGAAGGGTAGGGCATAAATATAGTACATGTTGCACCATAACAAGAACATCTAGGTGTTTAGATCAATCGTGTGTGTAGTAACATTTTTCCAGGCCTGGAATTTCACCAGATCTGCAGACTGAAAATCAGTTCCGGATATTCTGATCTTGAGTATGTTGAGATCTTCAGTTGAGGTTCTTCTCTAAGTTCCTTCCTCAACAGAGTTGCCTCATCGATGACTGAAGGTGAGGGCCTCTCCTGTGCTGGCACCCAGATTCTGGAATGCCCTCCCCAGAGGTGGAAGTATCACCAGCAATCTGGTGCCGGAAATCTTCTGCCATTTCAAATGGTGAGAGTTTCTGCTTGGTTTTTTTTAATGGTTGTTTGTTGATTTTTGGGCTATCATTGCTTCGAAGAATATTGCTTAATATATTTGCATTTTGCTAAAATCAGTGGTCTTGTCTATTGAACACCACCTTGGAATTTATTTAATAAAGCTGGGACACAGAATTAATTTAGAAAGATAAAAACGATCAGGAACACCTGAAACACTTGCCAGATGCCCACTTCACCTGAAGAGCCAAGAACCTAATTAGACAACATCCGGTCCCACGAGCACTGCTCTAGCTGAGCCCAGTCAGAATCCATTCAGCTGCCTTCCTAATATTTTCATAATCCAACCCTGCAAGAGTTCATCCCAAAGTTATAATTTGCTTGATGACTTTGTCTCCCCGAGTTTATGCTTAACACCAGGCTTGCCATCTGTTATTTTCCTTAGTTCTGAAGTTCAAAGATTTTGCTTCAAGTGAGAAATTCATTGTGCACTTTAATTTATTCACAAAAGATTCCCCCACCCCAAGAGTATGACAAGTTAGAGATTAATAGATCATAAGAAGGGAAGAATGAATGGCAGAACCATGGGTTATTCGGTTTAATGGGATTTCTAACAAGCTTTGTCTGTCCTAAGCTTCTCCCTCCAGGCTTACAAAACTTCCTACAAATATTATTTTAATTTCTTGTTTCAGGCTCTTAAAATGAGTGGGACGTAAAAAGAGAAGCGAACAACTCTAAGAATAATGCAATATGAAGCAGCTCTGGAGCTCGGCAGTTAACACATGGTTGGCATGCAAAAGGCCCCACGTTGCACCCCAGTTCAGTCCTCATCATTTCCAGGGCCCCAGTTAACCTCAGGCATCTCCAAGTAAGCCTAGGAAACCGCCCTGAAACCCTGGAGAACTGCTGCCAGTCAGTGTTGGCAGCATGAGGCTAGATAGACCAAGGATCTACATCAGGATGAGGCAGTCTCCTGTGTTCCTATGAAATATACGGCACAGAAGTAAGGATGCTTGAGTCCTGCATGCAAACTGACCTGATCCATGCGCTGCAGACTAATGTGCAGAGCAGAAGTTATCAATCAGCTTTCAGTCTTTTGAAATGCTCCACTATAGTTCTTGGCTCAAAAGCATATTAAGGGTACAATCCAACTGGGAAGCCCTCAGGGTCTGAAAGTGGACACTTACGGGAATCCTGTGCAGGGCGGAGAAGCGGCGAGGTGGTCTCTACCTCCCCACTCCTCCTGCTCAGTGTTTCGCTGGATGGTGGCTTGCAGCCCTCTAGCTGGGTGGTTCAGAGGGGGACACGGAGGCGATGCGGGACACTGGATGCACCACAGCGCAGCTTTGCAGCGTCCTCCATTCCCTGCTCCCTGGAATGCCCCCAGTAGCCTCTCTCCAAGGCCTCCTTCCTGACCTGGAAGAAGCCACCAGCCCAATTCTTTTTGCACTCACTTCAAGGTGGGGAAGGGTTCAGAGAGCACAGTCCCACATCCAAGATTGGAGTTCTGTTTCCATTCTCAGATCTGGGAATCCAGAGTATCCTGCGCTCCCCTCCCAGAGGATTTCAAGTGGCCATAAGATCGCTCCCTAAGAGAAGAAATGCATTTCTGAGGGGAAATGTTTTAAATGCAAATTTCATATGTATTTAAAATCTGATTTTTAAAAATGCAGATTAATATGGAAATAAGATGCAATTAACTTATGGGAAATATATGCAAAGTTAGGAAATAGAAGGACCCACGAATCCTATACAGATTCAGGCTGTAGGCCAAACAGCAATAGTTAAACCAAGCTAACCAGAGTCCATCAAAGTCCATCATACAAAGTGGGGCACTTTTAACATACATTTTCAGGATTTCCTTGCCAAAATGGGTACCCATGAAGTATATGATCCAACTGTATAAAGCTGAATAAAAGAACCATCGCATACTGAAAGTGGCCCCATAGTCGAGTAATAGGCGACTGGTCACCCTGCAGATATTTCATTTTACAACTACCAGGATCTCTCACCATTGGCAGTCCTCGCTAGGACTGATGGGAGCTGTAGGCCAGAATATATGGTGGGCTACAAGTTGCCTACCTTGCCCTACTTGCCTGCTTGCAACACAAACCTGTCCTATAGAAGCTCTGAAAGTCCTCGCTGCTGCTCTCTCATGCACGAGAAACTGAACTTGCTCTCTTGGAACTTCTCCTGGCTCAAGAAAACTGGGCCAGTGCGGGTTACAAAAAGATTGCACAGGCCTGTGCTATGGCTGGGTGTAGAAGGCACTTATTTTGGGAGCAGGTGGAATACCAAATGCGGTAGCATCCAGGGAATTTCAGATATTTCCAGATCTAGATCGAGACTCTCTTTCTAAAAACAGAGTCATGGCCAAAATAGAATATGAAGGTAGCAGATGATAACAGGGGTTTGTTGGGCAATGTTAAATTGGAGAAAACAAAATGCTGGACTGGAGGGAAGGGAGGCAACAGAGAAGGAGCAGGGGAGAGAGGAAAGAGAAGGTGATTTGTAAAAAATGACAAGGACAAGTAGGAAGCAAGTAGGAAGCTGGGATCCTGAACAACAAAATAAAATGGACAGAGACTGCTGGAATTCATTACCGGCATCAAGCAGCTGAGCCAAGGGAGGCAATGTGACTATGCAGAGAGAGGAAATCGTTTAGGTACTCACAGTGCTTGCTTGTTGCTGTCACTCATGGTCAGGTTTTAAGGTCTGTTGCCCATAGAAACCACTTTCCCCATCACTGGCCCAAGCCCGTCTCTTTCTTTTTTTGATTTTAAACACATACGTACATCCACACATGGCGCATATGATCTGTCTACTGGGTCATGGGGGTGAAGCCTCATTAGCATTCCCCTCCCTCAAAATCTCACTGTGAGGAGCTTTGGTGAAGCTAAGTCTGTTCCCAGCAGGTTTGCATTCAAGAACAGAAAGCTCAAAATGCCAAAGAACGCGGGCGCATCCTGTTCCTTCGTTCTCTTGGTGAGGAGAGCTGTCACTTGGCTGCTGGCAGAGACGCTGGAACTGTTTTAAAGGAATGCCTCACGGGCAATTGAATTCCGAGCTGGCAACCGGTCCAAACACCTGAATAGCTTTCAGCAAGGGGTACAATGGAAAAAACATGCTTCAGCCTCGACCTTTGCTGGAAACCGCGAGGAATGTTTGAGAGTGTTTAGCACCAAGGCCATCTTTAAAACAAAACAAACAAAAACTTTCATGCAGAGATTTTGTGTGTGTTGGTTTAAATATGCTGTCCATATGGAAAACTGCTATTTTCCTAGTTTCTCCTGCTGGGAAAAACTGCTCCTGTTAAATTTCTGCCTGATGTATGAAAAGCACAACATCGGTGTTGGATTCAGCACTATCCCCTGCTTTCCATCCCCTTTGGACTTGTTGTCTAACACTGATTTTTCTTTCTAACTGGTATGTGTCAGATCTGTCTCTGCCAAAGTGGGCTTTGGCTGACGGAATCACAGACTGCTGCAAGAAATGCAAGATTCTTTCAAAAGGCACACTGCCTCCTCATCAATCCCAGTAAGTCGTCCTTGTTGGCAGAAGTTGCTCTCCATGCTTCATGCCTCTTGGCTACCACTGGCTCAGCTCAGTGATCTGGGGTAGAACAGGTCCCATTGCTTTATTTTTCTGCAGAAAATGTTCTGTTTGATAGTTCATTAATAAAATGAATGTACACTAACGGTAAAGGCAAAATTATGCAAGCTTGGGAGTTTCAAAGTAAGAATGTGCTCTTTTTAGGTGATTAACCTTAGCATACCTGTATATCACTGAAATACGTATGTACCTCAGAGTGAAATAGGCCTAACACTTAGTGGCAGCAAAACTGAACATGCCCAATAACTTTTGGGGGAAAGATGAGTGTTTGTCAGCAGAGTGTGCACGTTTCTTTGGGCTGACTGAATTAATTAGTGTGTCAACAGTTTTCAGTACCTTATTTCTCCCCTATACCTAAACAAACTAGGGGAAGTAAGTGCTATTGCTTTTACATTTTCAGAAGTATCCCAGTAATCACGTCTACATGATAAAACATTTAGTTACCATTAGCGGTGCAGTTGTAGGATGGAGCCCCCCAAGCAGAAAAGCTCTCCTCTATCCAGCATCCTGCTGAGCCAGCGAAATCCCACGGGGATGCCCATCACCTTCCTTTGCTCAGAGGATTGTGGACATCCTGCGCAGGGCAGAGAAATGAGCAGGCCAAGCCAACTGGAAGGCTAATTACAGCTGTCTAACCGCGGCTCTTCCAAGCAGGAGGAAGGCAGCTGAGGTGCTGCCGGAGCACTTTGGATCTCGCTGGTGCCTCCCCACCTCCCCGACCAGCCCCTGAACGGTTCTCTGAGGTCCTTTTGCAGTCAGGCAGATCTTTCTGTGCAGGCTACAAAGGGAGGGAGAAGCTACTCCAAAGGCAGAGCCCCAGCTCCAACGTCAGGGGAGATGTTGGCCTTGGAGCTGGAATCCTGAAAAGACTTACCGCCCTCTAGATACCGCAGGGCATAGGATTGTGTGGTAAGAGTGACTGACAGCACAATCCTCAGCCTATTCACCAAGAAATAATGGCACTGCTTGCAGTGTGGCTTCCTGCCAGCCAGTGTGCATTGGATCTGCAGCCCAGGTATGCTCTGCAGCCGGTGCGTCGTGCTTCGCCTTGCTGACGCAGATGGTTGTGGGGCCAGCACCTGTTCTGGGAAGGGTTCTGTTCTGCCTGATTTCTGTGGTCCCCTCGGCCTCCCTCAGCTCTCTCCATTTAGCAGAACTGCCTGACCTTTGGTGTAATATATCCAGGAGGCTAGGCGTGGGTGGGAAAGGCCACTTCCAGCAACACTGTTGATCCAGCTTGAATCTGAATCTCATCCCAGAACTTTTCATCAGCTGAGGGCACTGGTCTGTTTAGCCCATTTTCGGCTTTTTAACAGGCGGTCTTGGCGGTGGCTTCAGCTTTGAAGGGGCTCTTAGCAAAGCCCTGACTCCCCAGGGCCCCCTTATTTGGGCTGGGGGGAGATGTGGGCCTACGAGGACTCAGCCGGAGCAGCAGCAATGTGAGCAGGGCTGGCGACCACCATGGCAAGGTCCCTCGTGCCCTGGAGGCAGCGCTCCTCTGGGCCCCCGTGAGAGAATGAAATGGCAGCACCCAGACCCACAGACTAGCATGTGGGACCAGAGCAGTGGTGGACCCTTTCGGGGCCCTGGTAGCTGACCAAGGGTGCGGCAGGCGAGGCCAAGAGCTGAGCCTTGGACCTCTCTGCACACAACGCTTTTGGCCCTTGGCCAAGTGGAGTGACCGCAGGACCAGACTGGATGTGAACGCCACTCAGAAGAAGAAGGGACCTAGTCTGGACTGGGATCACAGAGGCAAAAGGCTAGTGCCCTCTGGCCGCACGCTCGAACAGCTTTCTGTGTCATTGCATCAATGGTATTTCATCTGGCTTGATCCTACTTTAAATCACTGATCATGCCAAGCGAGGCATGTAGGATCTTCAGCAGCGGATGCTACAGTCTTCAGTGCAGCGAACTCCCAGGGAAGTGCATGTCCTTGACTATCGGTACTGGGAAGAGGCAGAATATGATGATGATGATGATGATGATGATGATGATTGATCAGTTGATCGATTGCAGCCTGAGGATGCTGCTATCACAAACAGTGACACTGCAGTGGGGTGGACACCACAGCACTTGAAATCCTGCCCTTCGCTTCTGGCATAGCAGAACAAGGTATTAGATGTCATTTGGGTCCTTCGGAACAAAAATTTAAAGACACCATTGCATGGTTCAGTCTGTTTCTTGACAACATGATAATCCATACTAAAGGGCTGGGTAGGGGTTGCATGTTGTGGAAACATGGATAATTGTGTACTTTGAACCCCGCTGCACTAATGAACCATGGTTTGTTAACTACAGACAACCTATTATTCACAACCCAACAAACCATGAGTTTTCTTTATGGTTCTTTTTTAGATAACAAGCCATGGGTTGTCAGTGTGCATGTTTAACCCATGAGTGAAACCCGTATTTCAACAACAACCCATGGTTCAATCACACTCAACCCTTGTGTGCGGGTTATCCTGTTTCTTAACCTAGTCACTGTTCAATCTCACGATCATTGTTTCAGTACCTCACAATTATTACTTTTGTTTAAGATAAACTGAAAGCATATAATGAGTTTTAAAATTCTTCCATAGGACCGAAGGAGGACAGCAGCTCCTGGGGGACTGCTCACCTCCATCTATTCTTATCTCTACTCTCTAATTAGGTCTCCTGCTTCTTTATCAGACTTTCTGTCCCATCTTTCTGACCCCATTTCCTATAATATTATTTCCATATCTCCTGAAAAGAGGTCCTGACCTTCAAATCAATGAGCCCCATAAGAACTTACTTTATTAGGAAAGTAGGATAGCAATTTATTGGGAATGACCAAGACATCAAAGTGAAGCCATGCAGTAATGGGAAGCATTTAAACCAACATCAAGGCAGCAGAAACCACCCTATAGAAAGCATGTGGCACAAAGGACGTTCATATGGCAATGGCATTCATTCTCATTCCACAGAAGCTCGAAATGATGAATGAGTTTTACTGCTGTGCATCGCAGGCAATGGCAGATGCAAACTCCAGAGGGAAATGTGATGCCTAATACGACTCTGCCCCCACTGCTTCCTCCATGCTTCAGGCAAGTTCACATGTATCTTCTCTGATGTGGGTATTCAAGACAGAAGACGTCGCAATAGTAGAAGTGATGGCCAACAACTTGGCTGGCTTTAGAAGGAGGTTAGACAAGTTCATGAAAGACAAGGGTAGTCATGATGGTATATATTGAAGAAAGCGGGCCAGTCTCTTGCAGGCTATCCAGTGGGAGTCGTCGTCGTCATCAGATTCTGAACAGGAGGAGGAGCCAAGGAGGGGCAAAGCCTTTGAAGCTCCTTCAACTGTGCCTGGTTGAGCTCCTCAAGTGGAGCATCAATATCACCCTCTTTTGGAAGGGTTGTCAGGAGGGGTGGGGAGCTGGTGCAAGACCCAGGCCTTGACCCAGAGGGGAGGCATTGGACAAAGTGAGCTGCTCAATTGGAGGAGCATCGCCATTTGTGTCCTGTTGCTCCCAGGCAGCAGGAGCCACCCTGCGGGTGGAGTCAGAAGCTTTATGAAAGGGGGGACCATGAGCAGAAGCTTCTCTTTCAGCTTTAATAGAAGGTTATTTGGATCTCAACCTGTTCTGTTATCTGTGGCGTCTCAATAAAAAAACTGCACTTTCAAAGGATTATCTTGAGCTTTGAACCAGGGGGGAAGAACCAGCTCATCACATATATTCCCTCCAGCACCAGAGGCAGTAGGCCTCTGTATGTCCATAGCTGGGGAACATGAGCAAGAGGATGCTGCTGTGCTCATGCCCGGCTTGTGGGCCTCCCACGGACAGCAAGTTGGCTACTGTGCAGACAGAACACTTGACTGGAAGGGCCCTGGCCTGCCTCAGCATGTTTCTCCCCAGGTTCTTATCTTCCGGTGTTCAGGATATCTTTTAGCTACAGGCTTAGAGAGAGCAGAACATTGCCTGAGCTGATGGTGTTAGATGCTTATGTGAGTGTTTACTCATGTAAACAGTAAGTTCCAAGGAGGAGATCCAAGGAGAAGACTCAGTATAAGATTGGCTTCTTTCTGTGATCAGGTTCCAAAGTCTTTCTGAGGTGATCACAAAAGGTAGTTTTTTGTTAAATAAGATGTATTCTTTCTCTTAATACACATATTATCAAAATTCACTGAAAACAGCCAGTCCTTGCAGATGGGTGGCACCAGGAAAATCATCCCCTCCTCCTCCAGGCAGGCAAGCGATGTGCCAAACCAGGGCACAGTCTTCTGTCATTTCACCAGCAAGCCAACAAGCTTCAGATTATGTCAAATAACCTGTGATGTCATGTGACTTCAGTGCTTCACCAGCTGCTCTTGGCTTCTCAGTCCAGTATTTGGCCCAATTCAAAGTGTTGGTGTTGACCCTTAAGACTCTAAGAGGGCAACTGGACGGATGGCTCTCACAGTGATGGGAAACCCTAGTCCTGGGAGGCTTACAGACTCCCTAGGCAGGGCAGGAGGAGCATGTAGGTGATCCTGACCTCCCCCTCCTGCCGTTCTGCATGTTTTTCCTAGAAGGGCTTTTTTGCACATCTAGCCAGGGTGCTTTGGAGTGGGAGGCGGGGAGGTTGGGAAAGCCTCACAGCAGCTCATAACCTGGCCCATCTCGCCTCCTCCCCTCTCCCCAGACTGCCCCCTTTCCCCCTTTTCTGAGGACAATTCTCCAGCCTCGGAGAACAGCTGGAGCGCTTCTGCTGCGCTAGCCGGGAGGTGATGGAGGAGGAGGCAGGTCTCTGGTTTCCTCCTCCATGGTTGGCGCACCCTCCCTGGCCCCCAAAGAGGGAATCCAAACCATCCGCTGGGCCCTCAGAGGATGCCTAGGAGCCACAGAACTGCTCCTCGGATGGCTGGGGGCCAAGGCATTTTTCATTGACTCATCTGCTCAGAGCCTTCGGTCAACGTCGGAGGATTTCCCACCCACAGAATTTAGGCAGGTGGTCTCAAGTGAGTGGGTCTTCTTACTTGTGGCACTAATTTATGGAATACCTTCCATAAGGAGCTTCAGCTGGTGCCTACATTGTTATATTTCAGGAGCAGATGGAGACCTTTCTTTTCTCCAGGCATTTCTTTAGCTTTTTGAAAAGAGTTTTATGGCTGTTTCTATATATCTGCAAGGTTATCTGTCCTGGTACTGTTTGTCATTGTGTGCTGTTTTTCAGTCTTTTACATTTTGGTGCATTGTTTTATTCATTGGTATTCCAATGTGTTGCTTTTTTCATTCTTTGCATTGTGTATTCTTCTTCTTACTGCTTGTAATCCACCCAGGGAATACTTGTTATTAGAAGTAGTAAACGTATAATGGTATAATGAATATAAATAAATCACTCCCTTAGATGATTGAATTCTGTCTTGGCTCTGTCCCAACCCTCCAGATTCCTTGCGGCTCCACTCCTGACTTGGGAATGTCTGCCTTCACACCACCTGACCTGATCATATGCAAGAGGCAAATATTTTTCAGAAGCTGACAGCCCTTATCTAAGGCCAAACCCCAAGAGAGCGAGACACACAGAGATTCTTCTGATGCAATGTACACCATACAAGGAAGAAAATTTTCTGCTATTTCATACAGCAAGGGCCAGGTGGACAGGATGCGCAGCAGTTCTAAATTTTAAATAAAACTTACCAGTGCTTAATGTGAGAAAATATGTCCATCTGTAGAAACAGTGCGAGCATCAAGCACAATGCCGTAACAACCAGTTAAGCAAATGCCAAGTCTAAGAATAGATCAAGCGTGTGTCATATGGGTCGCCTTCTAGCCGTTCGTTTCATGAAGTTGGGTGGGGAAGTCTGAAAGACAGAGACAGCCAGCTGCTCCCAAGAGGCATTCTATGCCAGGCACTAAAATAAACATGTTCTCAGCTCATTTTCATAGGCTGCTTCTGTATTAAATGATTGGCATTTTGAAATAATAGAGAACCAAGCCTCATCTTTCAGATCAGAAATACTTCTTTCACATCCAGTGCAGCAGTCACAATGAACCTCCTCAACATGCAGCCTCCACCGACTATTCCAGCCCTTCCCTGGTGTGCCAAATCGCGTGCACCCAAGATGGTTCAGTGCAGATTCACTGCCTCTTCACTACCTGCTACCTTTCATGTAAGGCACAATTAGGAAAGGAATGGTGGGGGAAGTCTGCCCTTAGTGCCCTTATACAAACCTAAGGTTTTTAAACTTTTAACAAAGATTGTTATCTTTTATATATTTCTATTAATGTTTTAGTTGTACTAGTCTTTTAATGTTGGAAGCCCCCTTGAGTCTCACTACTGGCAATAGTGGAATATAAATCAATGTAATAATCATAAATAACCACAGTTGGTATACTGTGGGCCATTCTGGTCATTGCGCTTAAAAGGGGGTACTATAGAGTTGGAAAAGGTGCAGAGGGGGGCAACTAAATGATCACGGGGTTTCTGCAAGGAGAAGCCACAACATCCAGCCCTGCTTCGCTTAGCTGAAAAGCAAGTGAGGGGAAACACGATAGTGGCATATACCTTTATGCACAGTGTGGAACAAGCCTCTTCCTCCCCTTCTCATAATACCAGATCCTGGGGGCATCCCATGAAGGTGACTGATGGGAGATCCAGGGTGGGTCACTGCAAAGGAAGTACTTCTTTGTGAGGCACTAAGGAATTTGCTACCACAAGATGCAGTGATGGCCATTGATCTGGATGATTTTAAAGGGGGTTGGATGGGGTCACAGAAGATCAGACAGCCACTGCTTCCACGTCAGAGGCAGTATGGCTATGAACACCAGCCGCTAGGGGAACAGGGGAAGTAGGGTGCTGTGGCACATATCCTTCCCACTGGGGCAACTGGTTAGCCACTGTGCAACAGAATGAGGGGCTGGACAGACCTTGGTGTGATCCAGCAGAGCTCTTCTTGTGTTCTTAGCTCTGCACAATCACAGCAAGGAGGGTAACGGGTGTCGAGTTGCGTTCTTGTGAGTTAAATGGGAAGCCTGTGCAAGCCATTTGCCCGGGTGAAGCAATTTCCAGCAGGCAGGTGCCTCCAGTAGTCAGGAGTCTGACATGCCTCGTGTGACTCATGTGTGGGAAAACCAGCCACACTGCTGCAGAAGTTCATATCTGAAGTCCTCCTCCTTTCTTTTCTTCATTCCCTAAGTAATATAATGCCCACCATGAGGTGCAAATACAACAGCGAAGGACAGGGCAAGAAAAGGAGCTCTAGTGGATGATGCACAACTCAGAAGCGATGGGGGAAGCGAGTCCACGCTGGTTCTGCCGGATCTCTCAGCGGCCTTTGATTCCCGTCTGAGAGAATTGGGAACTGGAGACCCTGCTTTGCAGTGGCCCCTTTCCTAACTCTCAGGTCGGTTCCAGATGGTGCTGCTTGGAGACTGTTGCTCCTCTACGAAGGCGCTGACCCGTGGAGTCCCACAGGGCTCCATTCTGTCTCCGGTGCTGTTTAAGATCTACGTGAAGCTGCTGGGGGAGATCATCCGGAGGAGTGGTGCTGGATATTTTTAGTATGCTGATGATGCCTAGCTCTCCTTCTCCTTACCACCATCTGCTGCTTCTAGAGACAACACCTCCTCCTGTCTGAAGCTGGTCATGAGCTGCATGATTAAAAACGAATTGCAGAGGTGCTTGTTGTTAAGAGTTCATATTCAGGGTTAAAGGTAAAGGTAAAGGTTTCCCCTTGACATTAAGCCCAGTCATGCCTGACTCTAGGGGGCGGTGCTCATCTCCGTTTCCTGGCCGAGGGAGCCAGTGTTTGTCCGCAGACGGTCTCCGTGGTCATGTGGCTGGCATGACTAAACACCGAAGTGCACGGAACGCTGCTACCTGCCCACCGAAGTGGTACCTTTTTATCTACTCGCATTTGCATGCTTTCGAACTGCAAGGTTGGCAGGAGCTGGGACGGAGCAACGGGAACTCACCCCGTTGTGCAGGTTCAAACCGGCGACCTTTTGATCAACCAGCCCAGCAGCACAGCGGTTTAAGCCACTGCGCCACCTGCAGTCCCTTCAGGGTTAGAGATGTGTCAACCAGTTCTAGATGGGATCACCCCCCCGCCACCCCCAGAAAACCATGTTTGCAGTTTGGGAGTACTGCTTGACCTGGCTCTTCAGATGTCAGCTCAGACAGAGGCTGTGGTCAAGAGTGTCTGCTCTCAGCTTCAGCTGATTTCCCACCAAAATTTCCCTTCCTACAGGAGAACAACCGGAAGACAGTAGCATGTACACTGGTAACTTCTAGGTTTGATTTCTGCAATGCACCCTATAAAGGGCTACTCTTGTGCCTACTTTGGAAACTGCAGTTAGTACAAAAGATGGCAGCCAGGCTGGTCTCTGGGACATCATGGACAGACCACCTATTGCCTGTTGTAAAGTCTTTGCACTGGCTGCCAATGCATTTCTGGATATAGTGCAAAGCGTTGTATCTTTAAAGCCCTTTGTGGTTTGAGTTTTAAAAAATCCCTCCAGGAGTGCCTTTGCTCATACCTTCAGCCTCACCATTTAAGGTCCTCTGGGGCTGATCTCCTGAAATCTGCTCCTGTGAAAATTGCCAGCTACCCTGAGGATGTTTTCAGTGGTTTCTCCTAAGCTTCAGAAAGGTCCGCTGGAAGAGATGCATCTGATTTCCCAAATTAAACTGGGAGTTAAAGACATATCTCTTCTGACAGGTCTTCCCAAATTAGTCGACATGTCCATTTTGTGTTGTCTTAGTCAATTTTGATCCCTGTTGGTTTTAATTTCTTGTAAACCACCCTGAACCTGTGGAATGGGCTGGTATATAAATATTAAAATTAAAAGGAGCAAACAGTAATATCCCCAAAATACCTATCAGTGAACTTCTCATTTGTGAAGCACGGGCAATAAAATTGTATAGTCGTCAAAAGCGCTGCTAAGGAGGAGGGACACCAAAGCATTTGCCCAACGTGGATGCTCTACATGCTTTTTAGTCAGATGTTTCCTGATGCATGAGGCTGGTGGCCTCCAGACATTTTGGAAAGTAACTTCCGTTATTCCAGGTTAGCATGCTAGTTGGTTAAAGAAGATGGGAGTTGTAGTCTGACACATCTGGAAGGCAGTAAATTGAGGAAGGCTGTTCTGGAGGGTACTTTTATCTTGAATTATTAGTTATTTTCCTTTGTTCTGGGATAATTTTACACCTGCTTTCCCATACCATAAAAAGAATGCTCAATGTAACTTACAGTGTTTAGAAAAACAAATCAAAACCTACAGCGAAACAAGAAACATCCAATGGCAGAACCACACTAAAATAATAGAGATGGTGGAAATTGGATGATGCAGGAACAAGATTGTTCTTACACAGCCTTGTTCCTACCGGCACACCTCGGCCAGTGGTAGGACATGCCACAATCAGCTAGCAAAATAATACTGAGCAAACCCATAGGACACTGAAGTGCGACACAAGCAAAGCAAGAACAAAACAGGACAGGCTGTTTCTCTCAAGGTCAATATATTGTTGAAACGAGCTGAGGTTCCCTCTCTCCATCCCCGAATCTGCAGAACCCTTCTAGTCTCACTGTGACTGGAGCTGAGGGTAGCAAGTGAGTCAGACTTCCTACCTGGAAACCAGAACAGCCATTTGACCTGAGTCTAAAGTGCACCTGAGTGGGCTCCCGGAAAACACCTGAGCTGCACATTTTGACTAACTGAGAGAGTAACCAGGGAGAACCTCGACTGGGAGATTCCAAGGTGCTGACCAGAACAGCCTGTGCTCAGTTTGCTATACCTGTGGAATACTTTCTCAGTGTGTTCATGCATGAATAAACAAGGACACTGTACATTATGTTGTTTTCCTAGCTTTGGCTTTTAGCTAGATACATTTCACTACGCTAATATAATAAATGGTGATCTTTCCTCCCAGAGAAGTTAGCTCCTGTTAATGGCTGCTCCATCTCAGAATTCCAGATTATGAAGGATATGTCTGAGGTAGTCAGAATATTTTCTTTTCCAAGTATAACATCCTTCAGAAAAAAGTCTTTTGAAAAGAGCTCATTCTGACCTTCATTTTCTCATCAACAGGCAACATGAGGAACAGAACACATTTCTGGGTGTAGATGAGCACCCCAATGAGGTATATTTCAATGCAATGAAGTAGTTAATGAGATTTGTCATTACCATAGCAACCTGAACAGCTGCAGCACTTAAAAACACTCATAAGAAAAGCAGACTTTTTCACAGTACGCCCACAGGGTGTTTATGCAGTAGAATTTCTCTCTTGGCCATCTCTGACCAGACACGGTTTATGAGAAAGCTACAAAAGGCCACAGGGGTCTGTTTTGCAATGGCCGTGCCCTCTAGCTTCAAGTTCATTTTGTGAGTCTTATGAACAGAAAAGGGGAGATAATGGTTTCTCTTCTGCCTTGTAAGTATGAAGATAAATATTCCTTTTATAAAAGCAGAAGTCCTGAAGGTCCACCACTGAAAGTTTGCCGCAGGTGGGGCAGCTGTGCAGATTTCTTTAATCAAAAGAAATTTTGATCTTTAATCAAGAGGCTTGTGGCAAGGGGCAGCCTATAAATTTCCAAATAAATAAATAACTAAAATAAATTTCACGGGAGGCTAATGACCCCAAGGTCAGGGGGGGTGGGCTTCTCATCCACTGCAGCTCTTCTTTTCTGCTTGATGGAGCTATCCAGGGTGCTGAACTCTGCCCCTAGAATAGGTTCACCATGGAGCACCATCCGCTTCCTCTGGCAGATTGGCTATCAAGCCATCAGGCAGCGCATTCCAGTGTGCTGAAATATAGGGATGTTTGGCAGCTTCACTGAATTCTTACCATGGCTGATAGACTTCTGCCAATGGACCCTCAGGACATGGATTCCAGCCCCTGGGAGACGATGCTGCCAGAGGTGCACCCAGTCTCCTTTGTCCTTGAGAACAGAGGCCCTCTGTTCACCGTGCAAGACCTTTTGTATTCTCGTAAACAGATATACAAAACTTCCGGGCTGCTCAATGCAGCACTCCTGTGGACAGCTTGGTAATGATTCTTGTAAGCCAGTTTTAAGTGATTGGTTGTGTGAATGGACCTGGACAAATTTAACCTCATTTTTTTTCAAAGTTACATGCCACCCTCGCCTTCAGAACTTCTGTAAGATTTTCAGCAAAGCCATTTTCTTGAGTATAATGTGATATACAAGAGCTGTTGTTTTTTATATGTCTGTGTTTAGGAAGAGTAATTTACAAACTGTTATTTTTAAAAAGTTGTTACAGAATTAAAATGTATATTTAAAAAGCTATTCCAGCATTAAACAGAAAGAGAGCGAAAGTACAGTTCCATCCTTAAAGACTTCTTAGAAATAATTTTAGATCCAAATAGATCCTTAAAAGATGGAAATAATTTTAGATCCAAATAGATGGGCAGATTTGACAAGTCCATTTTGATATTTTCCCAGCTTTCCAGATAAATTCATAAAGAAAGTTTGGCTGAGTTAACTCCTCACCCATCCCTAAATTTGACCCTTTTCCACAGAATTGTTGCTCATCCTGAAAACCACCAAAAAAAAAAAAACCTTTCAGCTTTATTTCTAAAGCATAGTAGTGACCCTTTATTAAAAGAGGCACTTCAGAAATCTAACCCAGAGAGCTGAAAAGACCCGGCTCTGATGGATTTAATCTACACATCTATTGAACTAAAGAAGTTAGCTTCACCCTGATGATTTTTATTTCAAGGGTCAGTAATCACAATCCATGTGTAAACCCTGAAGGATTTTGGCTTTCTGGCTCAGATATAATATTTCACACATGCCTTTGAAAGTTATTTTGTCACTCAGAACATCATAACTCTCCAAACTTATTCACATTTCTTCGCAGCAAAGGCTGCTCCTTCCTGCTGTACAGGCCCCAGGAGGACTTGCGTGTGTTCTGCCAACTTGGCGTAGGAGAAGACGATCCTCCCTCATTGCTAAGTGTGGAAGAGATACAGCGAGAGGATAATAACGGTGGGAGGAGGCCTAGAAAGCCTTTGAACGGGAGTGCAGCTCTTCACAGCTCCCTGTTCCTTACACACACAACTGCCAAGTTTCAAATGCGATTGTTAAGCTCAATGTCCTCTTTGAGCTCTCAAGAAATACAAAACTAGATTCCTGTGCATTCCAGAAGGTGCTACGTCCACCCATAAGTCCATATGCGAGACACACGCTGTTGCCCTAAGTGGTGACAGGAGCAGCTGCAGCAGCAATCCTGTGCAAGGAAGAAAGCCTTCTTTGACTTTGATCAGAGTCTCATTGGATGCCACCAGAGAGCTTGATGCAGGAGCCTGAAGGAAGCTGTTCCTGCAGCTGGAGAAGGGTCTGCTGGCTGGAGAAGGGAGCTGGGCTGCATTCGGCACTCAGACTGGCCACTCTGTGGCTCTGCTTCGAGGCATCTGACCTCAGGCTGCCATCCTGTGCCACTCCTGCCACAAAAGTGGCCTGTTGGCCCATCTGGTCCAGGATTCCCTTCCCTGGCTGGCAGTTGCTCTCCTGGACCTCCATAAACGTCTTGCTCACCACCTGATCCTTTTACCAGCAGATGCCAGAGACCAAAGCATGCAAACATTCCCCTCCCCCTCCCCCTCATCTGCTGTCACCTCCCAGGGGAAGCCGTCAGGTTGTTCCCACAGTGGCTCCCGGCCTGCACTGCCTTGTGCGCTGGCCTCCTGGTCACCGTCTTGCCTTTGGCCTCTGGAGATGCAGCCTCTCCCTGCCTCGGCTCAGCTCCCTCCCGCCCACAGGCTGTGCTTCCGGGTCCTGGCAGCGTCTCCCTTCACTGCAACCCCCGAACCTGCCTGTTCGACCTCTGAGGGCCCCTGGCCTAGCAGGGGATTGGTGCCCTTCCACAGTGGTTGGATGAAGGAAGAGGGGCAGAGGGGAAGCATCACAGTCCAACTTGCCATTGTTGCTGTGCCAGCATGGGGCAGAGGCCACATCCTGGTGCCGACGCTCGCAAGCATCGCCTGTGCGCCGTGTCCTTACAGCAGCAGCCACTTGCAAGAGCCCAGCATAGTTAAGCTGACACCTGGTTAGTCGGTCGCGAAGGAACAAGGGGAGTGTGTGTGTGGCGGGGAGCCGCCTCTGATGCCCTTTGGGGGCTCTTGGTTTTAGCTGTCTCACAAATGATACAGCCACGAGGTGTGTTAAAAGAAGCAGCACTTCGATGTTCCTTCTTTCATGCTCCTTTGGGTTTCCCCTCTCCTTTTGGTTTCATCACTATCTCAAATTGTTAAGAAAAAAGAATGAAATGAATCTGCAGCATATGCCGTAGCTCCTAAACCCAGTAGTAGGAAAATAAATTGAATCCTTTTTCTGGTGCTTAATGTTTTAAAATGTCACCTGGTTAAAATAACCACATCACCATATGACAGACCTGTTATGATTTTGATTAAAGTAAGCAGTCAATCCTCATTCTTGAGAACTTAAGTATGTTTCCAATTAAATCCTGTTTTGACGTCCCAAAATGGATTAGCACATGCATCTCTAAACTTGAAGCAGTGTAGAAATTCATGACTTGTTTACACATTAGAAGTTAAAGCAGTGGTCTTCTATCTGGAGAAACAGATCCACAATAATACCCTCTCAGCACAGAGCACAATCCTACAGCTGTGAGATGCTATCTAGATGGCCATTGGGAAATTCAGAGTCCCAGCTCTGCCCTTGGAAAATATCCCCAGGCCAGCAGTGGGGCTCTGAATTTGGAGCACCCCCAGCAGCCGGAGTGGTTGTTTCCATGCCGGCTGGGGCTCCGAAGTTGCAGGGCCAGTGGGGTACATTCTGCAGGACTGGTAGTGGAGGAACAAGGGGCTGCCAGGACACAAGGAGCCAGCTATCTAAGTGTTTTGCAAGGCAAGGGAAGTGCAGAGCCAGGCCTTGCCTTTGTGCCCCTCCGCTCCTCCCTTTGATTCCCTTGATCCCCTGAGTTCAAAAGGATCCACACTGGATGCACCCTTAGTTTATACGGTCCAATGCATGCTTCAACAGAAAGACATCTTCATTTTCATTATGGCTGGCTGGGGAATGTTGGGAGCTGTGAGGCTTTTTTCTGCTGAAACAGGCATAGGATTCCCCCTGACGTATGTCTCCTCGTGGTGCAAGGCAACTTACAATTCAAACTTCTTAAAAGTTTTAAAACTTAAAAAAAATCCAAAAATTAAAGCATCCTAGCAGAAGGATTAAGATCAGGAAATAATCTTTAAAAGAGAGTTCGGAGCCAATAGATGGGCAGAGCAATTGTAGGGGTTCCAGACAGCATCTAGATGGGCACAGGGTCTGTTTAGATTCCCAGCTACAAGGCTGGAAAATCAATCTGGCCGCACAGCTGGGAATCTGTGCTCAGATCCTGCCCCCACCCCCACCCCCACCCCACCCCATAGCCAACCTCGGCAGAAAGAGCCACACCAGCTGCTTCTCCGAGGTTGTCAGGGCAACCTCAGAGATGTGCTTTTGGGAGAATCCCAGGGAGCAGGGCAGGCAGAAGATGCAGACCAAGGTCTGGGCGGCACCTCAGCCTGATTCCATTGTGCTCCACACTTAGGGGGCCAGAGCTGGCCATCTCCTCCTGTTCTGCATGGGAAGCCCATAATCCAGAGAGTCCTGGGAATCTGCTTAGGAGTGTGCCCTTGAAATACGAAACCATTATGTGGAACAAGCTGCCTAAAACAGAACAGAGCAAGAGCTGGTTTAACTTCCTTAGGGACAGAGAGCCACAGGTGGGTTGCTTGCCATCCCAGTGTAAGCTTAATCCCTTGTTCTGTAGATATGAATGTGTGGAGGTGGACATGCGAATGAAAGGTGTATGTACCTGCAAGTATGACAGAGGGAGTGAGCCCATGCCAGTGTCCTGTCCTGTCCTGCCTTGTCCTGGTCCCTCCCCTCCCCTCCCCTCTCCCTTTCCTTGTCTTGTCTTGTCTTGTCTTGTCTTGTCTTGTCTTGTCTTGTCTTGCAGAAAATGTGTGTGCAGGTTTAAGCTCTGGCTGAAGGATTTCAAGACCTTCGGTTTTGCAGTTCCACAAGGTATCATATGAGAAGAACTTCAGACAGCAGGATACATTGTTCCCTGCAGGCTTCTACAGTGAGCAGGTCAACCCCACTTCAGCCTTCCTGATGTTCGGAGCACGTTTGGAGGGGGCCGCTAGACTGCACTCACGGGCAAAGCCCGCTGTGGTCGGTGCCTGTGCCCGCTGTGGCTCGCCCTGACCTGCGGTGCAGTGCTGTGCTGGCTTCACAAGGGCATTGCTCAGAGAGGCAGGCAAATACGCACTTGCAAATGCCATGAGTCAGAGTGGCAGGCAGGTATTAAAAATGCAAGCCTAAGCTGGATTCTTATTACTAAATAATGCAGCTTACAGAGTCTGGCTCGGTGACTGGAATGCAAAGACTGGAATACTGCATTTCAGTATATTGTGCTGAAGAGCCCATTGGCATAACCAGAACCTGAAATGAACATGCGCACTCTCACTGTCCCTCTCTCTCCCCCCCCCACCCCAATGAGCATGTGTGTGTTGGTGGGGAAAGAGGCTCCTGGGCACACAGAAACAATCCGCCGCATGGCATTCAGCCCCAGCAGTCTGGCGTCCTTTGTTGCACGAACATCCCCCAACATCCTTTACCAACATGGCGAAGTCCATGAGCACGCATGAAACTGAGGCAATGCAGACAACCCACTTAAGAACTTCCCCACAGTGTATGACTTCACTCTGGCTGTTGGGCAGTATAGAAATACAATAAATAAACACACATATATACATACATACATAAAACAGCATGGTCACTAATTGCTTATTGTCCTACGAGGTGATGAAGAGGAGAATTCAATACTTCTGCCTTTAATCTATCTAGTTGGGGTCGACGAGCGAACACACCATCCCTTCTCCATGCTACCACCATTTGCACATGGTGTTGTGTTGGCTCTTTACCATTTCCTTTGGCTCCCTTCCAATCCTCTGGCAGAACACCAGTATTAGTGAGACTGTGTACATTGATCAGAAGATCAACAGTTCCACATGAAAGTCTCTTAATAACATACTGGTGTCTGCCATCTGGCTTTGGGGAATGGCTAATTTGTGAATTACCAATTTGACCTAGAACTTTGTCTTACTGTATTAACCTGATTTAATCTGCCAGATGCATATCCTGAAAAGCATAGATTAGCACGTCTCTCTTTCAGGTCTTCCACATTGAGTGGTTTTGCACAACACAACAAGTGAGCCATGCTGGTTTGCCGTTGGGCAGCTAGACTGCTCCCCCGGAGCCGGCTTTAATTATTTACTAAGAACAATCTGCCCAGACAACCCAAGCCAAGTTCTGCAGGTTGTTCAGTGCACCATGGAATATCGTGTTGTTCAAACCCAGGAGACCGAAGTTGCTACGCATTGCTGAAAAGTGCCACCAATCTTTTGGCAAAAGTGGCCCAAAATTTTTCTGCCTCTCTCCTCATGAAGAAATTGGCTTCCCCGAGTCTGCCTAGCAAAGTGCTGCATTTCAGCTTCTTCCTGGCTGCTCCGGAAAGTGGAAAAGTGCAAACCATCCCATTTATGAAGCACAGAATTTTGCCAGCTGCACAAACAAACCCTCCTTTTAAAACAGGGTTCTTCACAGGAACAAATGGAGTCCCGAAACTCATATACACCCTGTCACACAACCCCCTAGTCCATTTTTCCTGGCTTGTTCAGCATTTGTGTTCATTTTTATTTCTTTTTTTGAGTATACTTCCATTTTTTGAAAAGTATCATTTTAGCTTTCTTGACTCTGCTCATTAACCATGCTGGCATCCTCCTGGAGCTGCTGCTACTCTGAGACTTGCCAAGAATATCAAAAGCAACAAAAAGGGCTTCTATCAGCATGTAAATAGGAAGAAGAAGGGGGGACAAGTGGTGGGACCACTAAATAAGCAGGAAGGAGATCCAGTGACTGATACGAGGGAACAGGCAAAGATGCTAAATGACTATTTTGCCTCTGTGTTCTCCCAAAGCAAGACGGGGGAGATCCGCGTAGGAAATTAGATGAGGCTTGAGACTTAGGGGCACAGATTAGAGTCACCCCCCTAGAAGTCAAGGGGCTCCTCAGGGCATTGGACATTGCAAAGGCACCAGGCCCAAACGGGTTACACCCGAGAGAGAGTCTTCAGGGATTCTCTCATGCCCGCTGGCCTCCATTTTTGAGGCTTTGTGGAGAACGGGTGAAGTTCCAGAGGACTGGAGGGTGGCGTCAGTGGCCCCAATGTTCAAAAAGGCTAGTAGAAGGGACATGGGGAATTACAGACCTGTTAGCCTTACGTCCATTGTAGGAAAAACAATGGAAAGGCTCATAATAGAGAGAGATCTAGCGATGCTAGATAGGGAAGGGAGGCTGACAGCCACACAACACAGCTTCCACAAAAACAGGTCCTGCCAGACAAACCTTGTGGAATTCTATGACAAGCTTTTGAGATGGCTGGATGTTGGGGATGCAGTGGATGTGGTATACCTGGATTTCAGCAAGGCCTTTGACAAAGTGCTCCATGATATCCTGGTGGAGAAACTGAGGAATTTTGGGATAGACCAAAGCACTGTCTGATAGATTAGGGCATGGCTGACTGACTGAAAGCAGAGGGTAACCGTTAGTGGGGAATCATTGGGATGGCAGCCAGTGACAAGCAGGGTCCCCCAGGGCTCTGTCCTGGGACCGATCCTGTTTAATCTTTTCATAAATGACATGGAAGAAGGGGTGAACAGTCTGCTGATCAAATTCACAGACGATACTAAAACTGGAGCAGTGGCCACAACTGAGGAGCAGGTACTCCAGATCCAAAAGGATCTGGACAGACTATGGAAGTGGGCAGGAGACAACAGGATGGCGTTCAATGTGGATAAGTGCAAGGTCTTGCACTTGGGGCATAGGAATGGGTGTCATCAGTACAGGTTAGGGGACAAGTGGCTGGAGAGCAGCACTTGTGAAAGGGACCTCAGGGTACTGGTTGATTGCAGGCTAAACATGAGTCAGCAGTGTGATGCGGTGGTCAAGAGGGCAAAAACCACCCTTGGTTGCATAGCCAGAAGCATGGCTTCTAGATCGAGAGAGGTATTACTACCACTCTATACAACTCTGGTGTGCCCGCAACTGGAGTATTGTGCTCAGTTTTGGGCCCCTCATTACAGAAAGGTTATAGCCAGGTTAGAGTCAGTGCAGCGTAGGGCCACAAGGTTGGTGGCCGGTTTGCAGGGGATGGGGTATGAGGCGAGACTGAGGGAACTGGGTCTCTTTAGCCGAGAGAAGAGGAGACTCAGAGGGGATCTGTTGGCGGCATACAGGTATGTGAGGGGATGTCACACGGAGGTGGGTAGAGACCTGCTCTCCCCTGCAGAGGAAGGCAGGACGCACTCCAATGGAGCAAAGCTCAGGGAGCCAAGGTTCAATTTGGATGCGAGGAAGCACTTCCTGACAGTCAGGTTCCCTGGGGTGTGGAATGGGCTTCCACAGGAGGTGGTTGTGGCCCCATTAGTGAAAGTATTCAAAGATAGGCTGGACATGCACATGGTGGGCATGTGGTGAGCGGAACCGGCTGGAGCCGGGGTCAGACTAGATGGCCCAGGAGACCCCTTCTGACTCGCTCTGTTACTATGTTTCTGTAATGAGTTGCACACCTTTTATCTGGGTTCTATTTTATTACTTAAATGGCAACTTAATCCTCTCAACTCTCCTTTCCTTTTAACAAGTCTCCTTTATTCTTCTTTTTCCCTTTATTGAAACTAAGTATGGAAATGTGAAGTTGTCTTGGTCATTTCCCACATACAGATACTGGCTGAATTTGACGGCACTGGCATCATTGTTCTTGATGGGCTCCATAAGACACCTGGCAGGAGATTCTAGGTAACTCTCAGAACTACTCCAGGCTTTGTTTATTTATTAGATTTTATCTATTTATTTGCATGTATTTATAGGCTGCCTATAACTGCCGAGGCCTTCTTATCTGACCCTTTTTCCTCCAGGAATCCCAAGACGTCTTACAGGACCCTTCTCCTCCTCTATTATCCTCACAACAGCCCTATGAGGTAGATTAGTCAAATTGTCAGCAATAGGACCCAGAGCCACACAGTGGCTGAATTCACACATAACCAGTCATGGCAGGAATGGCTGGTCATTATGTGTGAGTCCAGGAATCAGGATGAAGCACGGCATGCTCAGTCACTGCAAATACCCAAGAAAAACACCCGTCTGTTCCAGGTTTCACCATTACTTGTCATGATGTGGGACTCCAATTACAGCGGTTCAGCATGGTTTCCCCGGCTCTGACAGCAAGTCCAAGGCTGCTCCAACCACCATTTTCTGCTGCCTGTTCCCCCCAGCAATGGCTGAGCAGGCAAGCAGGGCATGATGGCTGTCTCCGTGCCCCCCATTCCCCCTCCTAGGCAGCTCTCTCCGATGCCTGGCTGCCCCGTTGCTGCCTTGCCACAGCCTTGGTGCCCCTCCGCACCTGGCTGCCACCCTGGTTGGCCGGATGCCCACTGTGTGAGGTTCAGAGGCAGCACCAGGGCTCCCTCTTCTGGCCGGAGTAGCAGCCCTGGCGGTTGCAGGATGGGGCCCACAGTCATCGCAGCCACCTGGAATGTTACAAGCACCACCTGGGAGCCCTGAGGGAAGAGCTATATAAGAACCAGCCCTTTCCTTCAGATGCTGCCTCAGCAATGAAGGTCTTTGGTGTTCCTTCTGGAACCTGTTTCCGGAAACTGCCTGTTGCCCTGTGCCTGCCTCTGAACCTGCTCCAGTTTCTGCTCCAGCCCCAGGTATCTGCTTCTCCTCGGTTTGTCTCTCTGGCTTTTGACTCCAGGGTGGCTTTGACTGCTCTGCTCTATTTGGATTGCCCACTTGCACTTCTGTTAACCCACCTTGATCTCTGGACTGCCTGACTATGATTTGGAATGGGCCTCGTACATCGTACCAGTTGCCTGGGTCCTGGTGCCCTGACCGGATACCAGCCGCCCACGCCCCGGACACCGACACACTGAAGGGCCCACCTTGCAAGCCGCTTTGGGGTCCCTGCATGCCAGGCTTGCCTTCTGAGGCCGGACCGAGGTGCCTGTGGGGGTCCCTCAGCCCCGCATGCTCTGCCCTGCTCCCAGCCGGTCCTCGACAGGCCTGGGGCCTCCCCTGGCCCCGACAGCCCGTTTCCCACACGGGCATCCTTGGGAAAGTGTTCCCAGCAGGGCATGCTCCCTCCATGCCTGGCAAAGGGGTCCGCACTGCTGCCTTCTGTGCGCTGGGTGGCTGGCTGTGGGCGGCTCCAGCAGCATGTGCCAGCCCCACACTTGAGTGTGTGTGTGCACATGGGCATGGAGTGTGGCAGTGGCAGGGGGTGCAACTCTGCCACTCCTGTGAGCAAACACTGTAGCAGGCAAAAAAGCAACTGCCAGCTGAGGCCGCACCCATGGGAGTGCACAGGCCAATGGAGGAGAGACAGGCCGGAGTGGGTGCATGCTGGGATTGATTCCCCCCTGTGGGAGGCTGATGGGATAGGTGCCACCATTTTGAGGAAAGATGGAAGTGCTTGGAAGCTACTCATGAGTAGCTATTGCATGAGTGTCTCGGTGCAGGACCCAAGGTGAGCTACCACGCTTGCATGGCAACCGTTTGCGCTGTGTGTGAACCCGGCCAGTGAGCCAAGTGGGAACCTGAACCAAGGATTCCGCAGCCCAGCACTCTAATGACCACACTGCACTGCCCTTTCTCCCACCCAGCGCCATAACTAACTGCTTCACCAGCTCCAGAAATGTTGCATCTTTTTGCCAGTCAGCGTAAGGGTATTTGAGAAGTCACCATTACTGAAGCATTTTCTACTGATGTGGAGGTGTAAGTCAATAGCCGGCTAAGCTTGGAGCCTGAAGTTTAATTTTCTTGCAGGTGGAGTTGGAAGGGGGGAGCTTTCCAATCACATACTTAGAAGAATGCTGGATGAAAGCAATATTTTCCAGGATACGCTATGGGGGTAAAAGTCACTACCACAGAACTGGAGTGTTTGTGGCAAGAAATATACTGTAATTAGATTCATCTATAAGGCTCAGCAGCTGTTCTGCAGACAAACAGAATTTTTTGCAATTTCTTTTGGCTCTATGGAGACACTGAGATTGCTTTCTCCTCCCTCTTGTTGATCCCAGCTAAAGACATCCCTTTGTACAAACGATCATTATCTGTTGCTGGGTTTCAGGCTACACACCCGCACACGCGCACACACACACACACACACACAGAGCACAGCACAGGCAGAGCAAATATTTTTGCATTTATTATTTCGGCCTTCTCTCAGCTTTGCTCTTCAAAATCCTGGCTGGCTTTTTATGCGCAAGATTGGCTGGATGCCTGACACAGCATGTATTAGTTATGAAGTTTAAAAAACACATATCCATATCTTGAGGATGTTTTTCTCTCCTGCAAGTGGAACAAAAAAAGTAGGATTTATTTTCCCCCCTTAAAGCAAACACAGAAAGCACACACACACACATACACGCTGCAAGATCTCTGGGCCAAACAAAACATTGCTTGATTCTCAGAGATGTGTGTGCTGTTTCACACAGACAGTCTCTTTCCGATCTCACCCTTGGCATATTTGGACCTGTCTGGGCATAGGGATGAATGTTAGTGACTTGAGAGAAGTACCACTTCCCATGGTCCCCACTCACATGCTTCCTTCGTCTCGCTCTCTGCTCCAAGTTTTGCAGGGCCCTTGGGCAAAGCGCCTCAGTGGGACACCCTGACTCAGCGAGCCAGCTTCATCATCCCCGTTGCCATCAGCTGCTGCTTCTCCCCTTCCCCATCATTTCTACCCACTGCTTCCTCACCAAGCAGCAAGTCAGTCACTAAGGAGACAGAGAAAGCTGCTCCTCCATTTCCTCCTTTTGCTGGCCTCTTTGCCTGCCCCTCTCTTCACCAGAGCAAGAGGGAAGTGAAGAAGCAGGCTGCGACAGTGAAGAGGAGGCAGAGCTGGGAGTGGGGGTGGCTGTGGGCTTCCCCCCAGTGCTTCTCTGCTCAGGCAGACCTCCCGTTCGCAAACCTGCAAGTCCATCCACTCCAGGAGAAAGTGAGAAGAGTGCCCATGCCATGTGCAGCAAGCGTTCCATCAAACCACCCTCAAGCGCCTGAATGACTGTCCATCCTGAACCATCTGCAGATATCCAGTAAGGAAACGGAGGAATGTCTGGAAGAGGGAGCTGGGCTGCAACCCACACGTGCAAGCAGTGACTCCCGTGTAATCTAGAAGCCTGTTTGCAGAGGATCCTGCTAGTTCCTCATGGTGAGGGACGGCTCCTTATGCGTGAATCTGCTTCATTTGTGAGATGCACTGAAACTGCAAAAGGGAACTTTAATACATCACCAAGGTGGCCTGCCCTAATACAGAACAGACACAGGTAATGCATCATTTCCTTACAACCTTGCAATGTGTTTCTTATCTGGAAATGTCCAGCTGGTGGCAAGCTGTATGCATGCAGCCAAATGCAAACAGAGCAGCTGGCTGGAATCCCAAAGAGCCATGCTCCAAACTGCAACAGTTCGGTGCAAGTCCCATTTGTAAGTGCTGCACTGGATCCCGCTGGTACATTTGGGTCTACCAGATCTGGCTCCATTTTCCTTCTGGTTCTGATTCTGTGGCTTAGTGGCTGCGAAACAGCATTTGAAGGACCACCTTTTCCCCCATAGACCTACCTGGCTGTTAAGATCTTGTTCAGAGGTCCTTCCTGAAGTGCCATGAACAGGACAGTAAATAGAAGGGCCTCTTGGTGGTTGCACCATGTCATTGGAACTGGCTCCCCAGAGAAGCTCACCTGGCACCTTCCTTACCGTCATTTCAGAACCAGGCAAAAACAGCTCTATTTTCTAGATACTTTAATAAGTAAAGTATTGCAATGCTTTTTAATTTCCTGACTTGTTCAAATGAAATAACTGTTTTGTTGAGACAACCACTACACTGACAGGGGTCAAATTTTTGTAAAATATTAATGTGGAAATTTTATTGGTATTAGTTTGTTTTTAATAGTTTTTAATAGTTTATACAACAAATAGAAATATGTTTTTAATTTGATGTAACATTGTTGATGGAAGTTCACCACCCAGAGAGCCCTGACTGGGACTATTGGATGAGGTTTTATAAATCAAATAAAAAGACATAAATAAAACTTGAAGATAGATGACAGCCGGGGGGGACGGGGCACGAGTAAGCAAGGGGGTGGAGGCCCCTCAGCAAGGGATCACTTGAGAGAGAGCCAAGGGGCCACAGGGAGCTGAACCATCTTTGAATCCCAACCACCAGCCACCTGCACCACAGGAAGGAAGACCTGCTTCGTGTGAGGGGTGGAAAATCGCACAGCCACATGAAAGAACTCATTTGGACCCACACACCACTGTTTCTGAAGGAACTCCCTTTCTGGGGAGACTTGTGTATTTATTTAGGTCACTTCGATCGCATCCAAAAGCCACAGCACTGTGGGTGGTTAGCAACAGCCATGAGTGACTGGGAGGGAGTGCCATGAGACCACACACAACCCTGAGGCCGCCACGCCTAATGACGATCTGCTTCCACTAAGCCGGGGTGCCAAGGCCTCGATGGGCCCCCAGGAGTCGGTCTGCTCTTCACCCAGTGCTGAACTCCACTCAGCAGGCACACTCACACACAGAGTCAGGGATGTGCAATGATAATGCAAAAGTGGGAGCTGCCTTTCTCAAATGCAGACACAAGCGTCTGTGTTTATAGCATGCCACACACAGAAAACAAACTGGTATGTACGCACATGCACTCAAGAAAGAGATAGAGTGGGGGTTCACACGACACGAGAAGCCCCAGTGGTTTCTTGTGCAGGATGGTCTGTCCTGCCATTTGGATCTTGCCATGATGTTTCAGTTTGGTACCTTTGGTTTTTAGAAACCACGACAAGAAGCCGTGGTCTGTTCTCTGGTTGTGGTTTCCACAGGCCTGGCATGCAACCTCCACAGAAAGAGCAGCAGTTGCTGCACAAGTTACTCCAGCCACCCAGCAGTGGCTGATGGGATATGTGTCCAGAATGGGAGAACTGAGCGAGGAGGGCAGAAACCCTGCTCGTGTAGAAACCGCTCAATTGTCTGTCAGGCACATCCAGGCAAGAAACTGCACACCATGGAAACCATGCAGGGTTGCTTGTTGTGATATGTGAACCCAGCCGTAGGCTGCCGGACTGATGCAACAGCCAGACAGGACACACACACACACAGGACTCAGCCATGGCTGGCCCAAGACATTTCGCTGCCTAAGGAGGGCAGACGAGGGTGGAAACCCCTGCATTGTCTTTCAGGCACATCCAAGCAAGCAAGTGCAACCGTTGTGAAAGTAAACACAGAGAGGAAAGGCAGAACTGCACTGTAATGAAAAGAAGCAATCATTCTTTCGCTATAGCAAAGCATGACAGGAAACACTGTATGCATAATGAGCCTCCTCAGCATCTAGGATGGCCATCTGTGCATCGCAGATACTGACATGCAGGCATGAGAAGCGTTCTGTACCCCACTTGGATACCGACCCCGGGAAGGGAGCCCGGAGCCTGGCAATACCGGTTTGGTAGCTCACATGGCACACTCAGGATGTGCAAAGAGCCTCATTCCTCTCATGCAGCCGCCCATGTGCCTCCCTCTTTTGCATGAACATCAATTCAAACGAGCTCTGCTAGTAGCAAAAGCGATGAAGACTCTTGCAGCACTTCAAGGGCAAATGCATTCGGGGCGCAATCCTATGGCCCCTCGGCAGAGTCCAGATGGCCACGGGGCTGCTGGGACTCCCAGGTCTGACCATGGAAACTGGCCTGAGGTTGGTGCTGAGACGCAATGCTCAGCGTGCCTGCCCTCCATCCTCGCAGGCAGCATGGGAAGGATCACTGGCTGCAGCTCATAGTGGGCTTTGGGGCAGGGAGGGGGTGGCACTCTCCTTGCGCTTCAGGGGAGACACCAAGTGGCCTAAACCAGCCATCCCGGTGCTTTGTGGGCCAAGAGAAGCACAAAGGCGACCTCGGTTCCATGCTCTTTCCTCCCCGTATAGGATATCCATAATTCTCCATATTGGAGGGTTATGGACACCCTCATTCGATCGCACTGTTATTCTGCCACGAGCTGCTGTGAACTAAGGCACTTTTCATCCAATGCACGGGGCACTGCAGGGATTGCAGCTTTTCGTGTGGCCCCCAGGGTGTGCGCTCGTGCGTGTGCGCTATGCACAGCGGCATCAGAGGAAGTGGATGTGAGCCCCCTTCTTTTCATTGCCTGCCTCGCACTCCCCTCTCTGCCCCACTGCATTTCCCTGCAAACTACACACACACACACACACACCCATTAGCTGTCCAGGGGACAACTCTGGGCTGGGCTGCAGTGCTGAAGAAGAATGTCTTTACTGCCCAAAGGCTGAAGCTCTCTGGATGGTTCACAACAATATATCACAAATACAATAATAGAGATGGATGCAGTAAGAATAGAGATGTAAGAAAATACTGTGTAAAATAACAAGAAACAAAATTAAAAATACTTTAAATGTCTAAAGTTGGGGTCCTCAAACTTTTTAAACAGGGGGCCAGTTCATTGTCCCTCAGACTGTTGGAGGGGGTGGACTATAGTTTGAAAAAAAATGAACAAATTTCTATGCACGCTGCACATTAAAAATTAATTAAAATTAATTAAAATTTTAAAATTTATTTTAAAAAAATGCTCCACTCCCTCAGGCTGCAGCAGAAGCCCAAGATGAGGTGGGGAAGAGCATGTCCATATTCAAGGGACATAGGTACAACCCAACCAAGGCACTAAATATAGTATTTTGCATAATGCGGCAGATGACTGCAACTGGCATTTACAAAGAATGAAGCAAAAATACTAAGGATAAATACTGCTAATGCCACTCTTAGTATTCGAAGCGAGTCAGCCCAGAACAATTCCCACAGCACACAATGGCTACATTTGGATGCAGAGCTAATGGCTACCATATTTTAAGTGCAACCTTGCCAAAACTGGTACTGTCCGGATGAGTTGGACTACAACTTCCATTGGCCATGTAGGTTGGGCATAATGGAAATTATAGTCCTCACTGTGGCCCTGGTTCTGAGGGAACCAGAGCGGGAGCGGGAGGCCGGAGAGGCGAGCATGGAGTGGCTCCCCCAGCCGGGTGAGGGCCGTGAGGAGGGAGGTAAGGGCTGCTTTCTGAGGCAAGGCGAGGTGAGGGACGGGGCCGCGGCCGGCCAAGCGGGGTGCCTTCTGCTCTCCCCGCCACAGAGGGAAAGAAGTATGGCAACTGCTCAACGGCAGCAGTTTGCCCACAGAAGGCCGCGGCTCCCATGCCTCCGCCGCAGCCTTCTCTGGGCAAGCTGCTGGTGCCATCGAGTGGCTGCCCTCAGGCTCAGTGAGGCAGCTGTGGCTTCACCCGCAGCCCGGGGATGTGGCTCACTTACTTAAAAATGGATTTAAAGTTATATTAAAGTTATATATAAAAGTTATATTTTTCTTTACCCTCAATTCTTATTTAGCACCTTCGTCTGTCTCTCTCTTCCACCCTCCTCTCTTCTGTTTCCTGCTCTGTATTCCCGCTCTGTATATGCATGCAATGGAGGGTGGGGGGAGAGCCGGCACACGTGCAGTTCAGCTGTTACAATTTGGCGTGTGCACCGGCTCTGCTCAGTTTCAGAGAACTCCTGCGCTGGCTCAGAGCTTTGGACTTGTTTTTTCCAAGTGAGTCCAAGAGCTCTGAGGCAGGCCGGATAAATGAGCATGGCAGGCCGTAGTTTGAGGACCCATGGTATAAAGCAACTTCAATAAAAACTAAATTTGTTAAACCAGCTGACATATCTCATCATTCAATACCCACCCTTCCAACATATGGATGTGTGGACCCCTAAGCCATGGGATGCAAGCCAGTCAGCCCCAGGAGCAGTTCCCAGAATATCCCAAACCCGCCCTTTTGCATGTTGTACCACCAGCAGTAGCAAATCTCCACAAAAAGTGTTTCTTTGAAGCCATTTTTTTTTTCATTCCAGCAACAACCCATGTTGCAGAGAAGGAAACAGCATAAACTGCCGTTGAAATCGTGAGTGCCAAGTGCACATGGAGGGGGATGGGTGGATGGGAGGGAGAGAATTGAACAAGGCAGCACACACAAATGCTCACGGACACATACTCAACCCACAGGGCAGTCACACGCAGAGACACACACCAGGGCATTGGCACGGGAGGCACACCGGTTCTTTCAGCTAGGTGTACTTACATGAGAGGAAACTCCACTGAATCCAGTACTTCTTAGTAGGCCTCTCTTTCACACACACACACACACACACAGATTCTCCAGAGTATATTACTGGAGAAGTCCAGATCTTAAATGAGGGATAGCAATAATAAGAAGAATACATTAGATGCACCTTCTTCCTCCCTGCAACCTATTCAAAGAATTTTATTCACCAGTTGTGCCGGGCTGGATCATCTAAGTAAACTGAGGGCCAACTAAGAAGTGCAAGGGAGGATGCTGCCACGCACACTTGTGTGTGTGTCCGGAGACAGCAGGCACACCCTGCAGCTTGGCTAGCTTCATAAAACTTTTTAAGGCTTGGCACTTGGTGAACACGCACAGTTTGGGAAAGCGGCTGCCATGCCAGGAAAGGACACTTGCAGCATACAAGGAAAGCTCTGGTGGCTTGGTAAAGTTTTTTTCCACTAAAACAAAGTGGAACAAACAAACAAAACCCCAGAGGAAGAATGGAGGCAGTTCTGTGCCTCTTGGCCAAAGAAAGGATCGCGCAGTGGTTAGAGCTGCTTAGTTATACTCTAAGTAGGAATTCTGTTAATGTTAATCTGTTCCTAGACTGCCAACCACAACAGAACTTCTGCCTTTGCAGGTCAAATGCCTGTCATCAAACATGCCTGGGGCCAAATGAGACTTCTCATTAAATGGGTCGTTGCCTTTAACATGCTTGCTTTTTTCCCTCCGTGCAAAAAGCAGCCCCTAGGGCGGGTGCCCAGATCAGGACCAGAATCTCAACAGGTAGGCAGTGTGTGTGTCACAAACGGAGCTTAACCACATTGCTGTGGGCCACCCAGAAAGCTTCAACTCCTGGGATATGTGGGCATGAAATAAATGCATGAAACAAACGAACTCTTTCCTCACGGTGGTCGTGACCAGAAAGACTCCTGGGAAGCTGCTGCCTGCATTGGAAGGAAACCTGCCATTTAGCATTGTGTGGAGTCCGACTCTCGGCCTCAGTGGGATTCAGCTTTGGGTAGCTCAGCAGCATCCCGGTGCATTCGGTGGACAAATGCCGGCTAAGGAGCAGCTGACGGGACGCCAGTTGATAGAACACCGGAGTCCGTGACAGAAACACACAAGGATGAGCAGGAAACCCATTTCCGGGGGAACGTCCGTGCGTTGCATGCAGAGCACCCTGGGTTCAAGCCCCACGTTTTTAGCTAAAAGGGTCGGGGGGCAAGTGATAGGAGGCGTTCCTCTCTCCTGAGGACCCTGGGCAAACGCTGCCAGAAAGGGCAGCACCTGGTGAGATGGGCAGATAACAGAGGGATGGATGGCAGGAGCGGTGAAGATTTCATTCTCGTTAATAAAGAGGAAGACATTCCTTCAGTTCTCATTTCTATGTGAAGTAAACTCATTTTTGAGCAGCTATGCAAACCGAAACTCAATTATCCTTCACGAAATTGGCAGTTCTCCAAATTTTTGCATTGGGGTTCTCTAATTATAAAAAAAGAACATCATATAAAATGTGTATATTATGGAAGATAGTAAAATGCAATAGACTAGGAAAATTGCTTGCAAAAATGTGCATAATAGGCAAAAAAACATAAATTTGGAAAAGAGTGCAGAAAACTGCATAGAGACTTTCATGCAGACTTTTTACCATACACAGTATTTTCCGCTCTATAAGACACGCCTGACCATAAGACGCGCCTAGTTTTTAGAGGAGGAAAACAAGAAAAAAAAAAATACTCTGAATCAAATGGGCACATAATCACAGGCACAGTCCCCATCGCTTCCCCATGGGCTGCACATCTGACAGACTTACTGCACACACAGATTTGCTCTATAAGACGCACAGACATTTCCCCTTGCTTTTGAGGGGGAAAAAAGTGAGACTTATAGAGCAAAAAATACAGTAAGTATTTTTAATTGCTCCGAATTCAAGATGAACTGAATGTAAGGCTTAAGACATTCATAAGGTTACACACAAGTCAAACTTCAGATGGGAAAAATGAGAAACCTGAAGAAGCTGAAGTTGACAGACTCGTCCCTCCCTCACAAGGCAGATTTCCATATTCCGAAAGAGAAAAAAAATAATTGGAGGTGACTTTGTGCAGAAAGTGCATATAAAAGGGCAAAACAATGGCTGCACCATCATCTTCATCAGGCTGGTACAACTCCTTCACTGGACACAATGTTTTAAAAAACAGTGCTGTAATTTATATGAATTTTGGAAGTTACATGTGCTAATTTCTGTCCTATGGTTTACTTTGCATCTCCTTCTTCAATAGCTTGTGAATTCAGGAGAGCATTCCTAACCACAACTTTATACATTTTGTTGTGTTTCATAAATGCTCAACTTCAAGATGCGTCCTGAAAGCCTGCCTTTTAATTTTGCAAAAATTCTCTGCCTAAGGCAGACAATCTGGTCTAGTGTTGCTTGGCAAAAAATATTCTGATTTAGAAGGTTTAAGGGAAAGGTTCACTTTACTGCAAGCTTGAGATTCCCCTTTCTTGGAGTTCATTGGCACAACGAGCTAGTTTTAAGAGCCAGAGAAAATATTTCCTTGGGCCTCTACTTACATACAGTATGTGTTTGATTACTCATAAGAGGATTCAGAGGAGGAAGCAATAGAGGAAAGGAGTGGAGTTTTCAGAGAGGAGAAAAGCAAAACAGTCTTACATATGGAAAAATGGTGCAAGACATGGTTTCTGGTTTGTCAGTTGTGATGGGGCACAAAGCAGAAAGAAGATTTGTAAAGTTTCGGAGGGCTGAGATGTATGCTCCAGAATGGATCAGATGCGAAACACCAACCGCCTGCTTTTGCATTCTACGACTAGAGGAAGGATTATGTGAGTGGGTGAGAAAACATTAAAAAGGTGTTTACATCAGAAAGCCAAAATCGGTTTCCCTGTTTCTAAACACAGGAAGGCTGAAGGTTAGTAACCTTTATCAAAAACTGGTCAAAGATGAAATGCAAAGATGTGATGGTGACTGTCTTCTGGCATCTTCATCTTGGGATTGAGGCTCCCAGTTGTGGCAAAGGAATACTGAAATCTGCTAGTAACCATGTGGGAGGATGGGAGAACCCCTCTGAAGATTGAGCTAAAAGGATCAGGTTGTAGCGTGTTGCACATCCGCCTAGGACAAGGCAGCTGACATTCAGAAGCAAGGGCAGATGCTTCGAGAACATGCAGACGGCACCCAAGTTATCTTAACATGCGTAGTCACCAAGCGCAATGCTGCTCCAAGCCGGGTTCACGGGGGCCATGGGCAGCATCGCATGTGGCTCTGTGGCTACCCTAAGTTCTCCAGTGCTGGCATAAGCAGCGTAAGCCCAAAAGCATCGCTGGCAGCTCAGGTTTCCCTGGACAAACCGTCTTGCCGGCAAATGCTATCAGTGTCGCACCAGAGGTCGCTGATGCTGGCGTGGCATAAATCAGGTTATTTCTACTGCTGTGCTGAGCAGTGGCCAACGCATGTACATGCTGTTCTGGGGCTGGGGACCCCTGCCTTGCTTCTCATGGGTAAATGCTCACAAGTGTAATTCACGGCTAATGTGTCCAAACCCCATTCAGACCCTCCAAAACACCTTGCAGGCGCCCCATGGGAAGTCAGATGTGGGCTGCTCTTCCACTGCATGAAATTGGACATTGAACCATGGCAGGCAGCGCATGTCTGTCAGCGCCGCATTGCCAGGTCCATTCCGAGAGCAGGGCAGAGGAGCTCCCAAGCGTGCCTCCCAGCCAAAAGTGGCTGGCCGAGGCCCTGGGGAGGCTGCCAGCTGCCGGAGGTGGGTGTCCATCCAGCTCCCTCGCCAGGCGGGTCCTCCTCGCCTGCGTCTGCGATGCTGCAGCAGCCAGGGGTGCTCACAAAATGCACTTGTGCTTAGCGCTCGTGCGCCTTCCCTGTGGAAAGGAGGGGCGGTGGGGGAGATGTTTGCCTGCTTATTTGTTTTCTTGTTTGCTTTGGGCCTGGGCGAACCTGCTGCTCCGTCACGTCTGCCGGCGTCCTGCTGTGTGCCAGCGACCTGCCAGGACACGAGGTGCCGGCTTGTCAGCGGAACCAGCTCCTCCGGCTGCAGTTCCAAAGCGGTGCCCTTTGGGCCAGGTGGAGTTCACGGGACCGCGAGCTGCTTCCAGTGCACACCTGCACATTCAGGGCAAGTTTCCCTCTAGTCCAGCTCGTCCAGTCCTGGGCAGCCAGAAGGCTGCGGGCGGGCGGGCAGCCAGCAACACTGGATGCTCCACCACTGAGCTCACTGCCCTCCAGTCAGCAGGGACGGCCGGCTGAGCCACAGAATGTCTGCTTTGGATGCGCCAGGGCCCAGAGTCCGTCCCTGCGGGCTTCTTCAGTCAAAGTGGCCAGAGAGGGGTTCTGCATCCAGTAGAAAGATATTTCAAGGTCTCCAACTTTACAGCATTTGGGGAAGAAGCAAGCATGCGGTACATTTGTATGGGAGACATTTACCGTTCTGGGTTGGGAATGGATGGGAAATGGCAGATCAATTACTGTTATTATTGTGTAGAAACTGTAGCATAAAACAATGCAGTTAAAAATAACATGGAAGCAAGCCCGAGTGTATTCCCATTGTGAAGAAAGTTGGCATTGCTACCAAGCAACTGCGACACATCCATTTCTGATAGGGAGCTATGAAGCACGTTGGAATAAACTGTACCTACCAAATTTAAGATGTGAAATGAAAACTATGTGAAGAGCAAGCTTTTTGTCTCCCATTTTCAAGGCTGGTGTCTAGTGAATAGCAGATTGCAGCAATTCTACCGGGTGAGTTTGGGCTTTTACTGTTTTCAGTCTAACATCCCTCGCGGGTGAGGATAAAGTGGAGTGGAGGAGGCGGATGGGTCCCCCTCACTAACCCAATGCAGTAATCACCTTACCCCCCAAATCTGAACCCCCAAACCTCTTCTCTACCTGGTGACACTGCTTTCCTTCACCCATAAGCTCTCCAGCAGGTTTAGCGCAAAGGGAGTAAATACTTTGCACATTTCTTTCCAGGCCACTTCATATTTCATTTCATATTTACGTAGAGCAAATTCCATTTCATATTTGCATAGAGCTGAGTGTCTCCAGTGGTGTGCGAACCTCACCTGGTGCCTACCAGGTGCCCGGGCCCCCGTGTTTAACTTTAGGAACTGAGCCCAGGGCTGACCTGCAGCACTGCCTTCATTCTTAGAACAGTGAACTAGCAGGTGCCTGCAGACTGGCACTTGCTTCAGAAGTGTGGCCTGCCGCCAGGAAGAAACAGGCAGAAAAAAATGGGCCATCGCAGTCACCTGGGCCCCCAGCAGTGCTGGATCTAGGAGTCCCGCTGGACTATGACCCTGATGGTCCAGAGGGATGAAACCCCATCCTGAACAGGCAGGTATCCCATCTCCTGGACTCCGGGACCCTTACCTGCCAGGCTTCCATCTTCCCAGGATTCTGCTTCAGTGTATTGGCTCATCACTGAGTCCAGACTCTGCTTCAGGACCTGCACAGCCTCTCTGTTGTCACAGAGGGATGCACCTGTGTGTCATCAGCATACTGATGGCCCTTGGCTCTAAATCCCAGGGGTTTGATATAGACCAGCCTTCCCCAACTTCACGCCTTCCAGACACATTTGGACTATAACACCCAGAATCCCCAGGCAATTTCCCTGTTGGATGGGAATTCTGGGAGTTGTGGTCCAAATACCTCTGAAGGCCACCCAGTTGGGGAAGACGGATCTAGATGATATTTCAAGGTTGTCACCTTGGGACAAGATGGTACCCTGGGGAACCCCAAAGGGCGGAGGAATAGCCACTCAGTGGGCTTTGAAATGGACCCACAGGTAAGATTGGAGCTGCTGGAACTTGATGCTTCGTACCCCTAAGCCACAGAGTTGATCAGGAGGGCAGGGTCACACTCCGCTGTCCCTCTCCTGATTAGGGTCATCCCATTAGGGGGACCAAGGCTGATTCCCTGTCATAACCAGCTACAAACTGAACGGCTTGGGTCCTGGTTACCTGAAGGAGCGCTTATGTCCATATATGCCCGCCCGCCCCTTGAGATCAGCGGGAGAGGCCCTTCTCCGGGAACCCTCCGTGAAGGGAATTAGGAGGAGGGTAAATACCCAGAGGAGGGCTTTCTCTGCGGTGGTGCCCAATCTATGGAATGCGCTTCCCAGAGAGGTCCACCTGGCGCTGTCGTTATTTGTTTTTTGGCACCAGGCCAAGACCTTTTTATTCAAGCGTTATTTTAATTGTTAATGCTATTTATTTATTTTATCTTTTGGCCAGGGCAACTTAAATTATTTTTAAATTATACTGTTTTATATTTATGACTGTGAGCCGCCCCGAGGCTTCGGCGAATGGGGCGGCATAGAAGTTTTCTAAATACATACATACATACATACATACATACAAACTGGGATCATCAATATTCCCCAGGGAGTGTCCACAGCAACTCTGCCACATTCCCTAAGCAGGGGCTATTTGCAACTAGGTGATGGCAATCAAATGCCAATAGTCCAGAGGGGTATTTTCTACATGGTTGCCCTTCGGCCTCTTCAAACTGGCAGCCACTAGCCCTGCATGCAAAGATGCCTTAGCACTCTCTGGACCTGCCCAGTTAGCCCCCTTGGCTGGCTTGTACGGGCCAGGCAGGGTAAGGACTGAGAGCACACGGGGGGCTGCCCAGCTGCAAGGTCTTGCCCATGTCAGCAGGGACGCTGACTGAATCTGATGCCACGAGGTCAGGCAGATGGTGCTACACACCGCCGTTGGGGGGGGGGGGTGAACGCCAGCATCGAGCCTGCTACAGAGACGAGTGGCCCTGTCCTTCAAAAGGCCACAGTGGGTCGCTGCGAAGGCAGGCCCCTTCCCTAGGGATTGCCCCAGGCCACCTGGCAGGACTCGAGGGTGCAACGGAAGTGGCAAAGGAGCACTTGTTTGCAGGCTACACTGCCATGCAAGAGGCAGAATTATGTGCTCTGGACTATCAAGGCTCGTCTCTGCATCGAGTCTCATATGCTGGCTGACACCCAGGCTGTGTCATCTGCTGCGGCTCCGAGGAATCTCCTCTGCAGCACTGGAGAGGGTGCTTGGTCCTGGTGGGGCCTATGGCCTCCACATCTCTCTGTGCCACAGTGAGGCCTGGCTGGATCATCAGTTTGCCTTCTGTGAAATGGGTAATTTTTGTATGTACCTTGTAGGGGCAAATACATGTTTTGAAAAAAGGGGCTTACTGAATCCTCCCTTACACACACACACAGTGGGGAGTCAAGTTGCTTGTCTCATCCTCATCCGTTTTCCTTCTGTGAAATGGGTGTTGAAGCAGCAGTGGGTTCAAAGGAGAGAAATGTCTGCTCTGGTCTGGAGTTTGGATCTCATCCTACTTAAGTTCCTGGGCAATGTTCTTTTCATGAGACTCATCTGTCGGCCCTCTGACAGATGAGCATTTTGAGGCTGGACATGTCCCCTCACCCCTCAGCACTTGCAACACCTTCAAAATTCCAAAATGCTCAGCAGGCCAAAATGTTTCTCAGTCCCTTCCTTAGAACATGGAGAGTTTTCTTGATCAAGCTGGGGACAGAAATGCTCTTGGCCTGCGCACCTGCCAAGCAAGCAGGAGACCACAGGCCTTGCTTACTGCGTGCAAAGAATCAAACACTTTGCACAGAAAAGGTTCCACCAGCCTTCGTAAGCATTCACGGACTTGATCCTGGCTCAATTCACTTCCTGGCCAGGTCTGAGCATGTGAACGAAGCCTGGTGATTTTAAGAGAGTCAGAGTCCAGCCTGAGACCCACATCAGAAGCATTTGCGGGAAAGCTGTTAGCGTCCCTGCATTCATCTTCTGAAAGAGACCTTGCCAACTGCCATTAAGCCATTCTGAAGTTCTGTGGCATAATGATCATAGCACTGAGCTGGGACTGGGAAGACCTTGGTTCTAGTCCTCACTTGGCCACGCAGCTCACTGGGTGACGTTGGGCCCATCAAAGTTTCTCAGCCTACATCACAGGGTTTTGTTAGGATAACACGGAGAAGAGGAGGATCATGTGCACTGCCTCGGCTCCTTGGAGGAATAAACACAACAAATAAATGCTTTGAATAACAACATCTCTTCTTGCAGGATTTCCCTAAAGTGTGACAGTCTGAGCTGCACAGCAGAGTGTACGGCCTAATTCCTGACTAACAATTTTGCTCTGGGATTGTTCTACTGCTAAATTTTCTTGTTGCCTGGATGATATTACAGTTTGCATTCACCACTTTGGCATCTCTGCAGGAAGCAGCGTGCTAATATGGAGAGATAAATAAGTAATAAAATAATAAGATTGACTCCAGCTGAGGGATGCTGCCTGACTGGTGTTCCCCAGCTGCAATTTGATTAAGGAAACTCTGTGGAGTTTTTGGAGCGGGGGGGGGGTTTGGTATTTTTGACCTTTTGGTTCTTTTCTTTCCTTCCTTTCTTCCTGGAAGGTTAGTCCAGAAGGAAACTGAGGTTGCTGCACCAAGATAGAAGGAATCCTCTCTCTCTCCCCCTCCCTCCCTCCCTCCCTCCCTCCCTCTCTCTCTCTCTCTCTCTCTCTCTCTCAGCTCCTCAAAAAACCTCTGAGCTGCCCTTCAGGACTATCCTTCTAGCTAACAAAAAAGAGTGATTGATGTCAGCGTTTCTTTTGGGGATGAAGGCAGGACTGGATCCTCCACTGTTTCCCTCTTCCGTTCATAACTGGATGCTTGCATAAAGGAGCAGCTTGTGGCGCTGAGCCATTTGTCCCAGCATCATAGGTGCTGAAGTTCAATTGAAATGCATGTACTTGGAAGACCTGGTCAGAAGCAACCAAAACGTAAATCAGGCCCATGCCTGCATCTAAGCCAACTCCAAGTGACTATCAAGGCTTAAATAAGCTGATCAATGGTATTCGATCAATAGAAACTTATAAATGTGGGACAAAAGGGAAGATACAACTTAAGTGTGTGGCGCTAAACATCGATCCCAACAGGAAAGATGAGGGATAGTTGCAAAAAGGGATGGCTGAACAAAACCTCTGCTCATTGATTGAAATGGACCACTGGGGCTAATTACATGGATTTGCCTTATACATTGTTAAAGCACAGCAGCAGGAAGGATCTCACTGGAGAAAGACAACTGGAAAACTACCAGATGAAAAGCAGTTACTGCACTGAATGATGAAGAGCATTTAACTAAATCAAATCAGCTGAAGAAAGTAGCTATGCCTTCATTGCCACATGCCTAAAAAGGGATTTGTTAAAAAAAGAGAATGCTGCTGTCAAAGCAGCATTTTTAAAGAGCTGTGCATTCAACCCAAAACAGGCACATCCTTTCTTCTTGACTATTTAAGCATACATTCTGTAATTCGCTATTGCTATGGGGTCTCTCCTCTCCTCCAGCACTGCTACTTTCAGCTACTTGATGTGGCTGCATGGGGATTAAAACAGTCCATCCAGCCTGTTCAGCAAGTTCGTCTGCTGAACCAAAGCCATCACCGTAAGATGGGGCTCCCCAAAAGCCCCCATGACTATCAGTCATAGCTTAGGTTTAGGGCCACACATGCAGAATATGCTGCCTTTCGAAACACAGACCATTTAACTATGCAATCATATAATGGGACATAACAGGTAATTCAACAATCTAAGACAAGGGTGCAAAGACCTCAGGTTTGCCTGCTCTAATTTGTCTTTTCACTAAAACCCAGAGAACCACCAACCAGATTGGGGTGTGGAAGACACACTCTTAGAAGTAAAGAACGAGGGGTGAGGGTGAGCATGTTTGTGGCTAAGAACTGGAGCCCATAGTCCTTGCAGTCAAAAGCCCCTTCTGGTGACCCTGAGTTTTCTTCATTTTCAGGGCCCTGTTTATTTGGGACAAGCCATTTGGCTGGGTTGTGCATGATTGTGCGGTTGCAAATGGAAGCTGGAAAGTTTTGCTGACCTGCAAATCAACCACCCATCAGTGGATCCTGATCTCCTTTCTACAATCCTTTAGGCAGAGGATGTGCGCAAACTGATAATCTGGCACAGAACTCTACAACACAAGAAGCAGAAAGCCCAAGGATTTTAAAAACAAACAAAGGCAAAACATTACTTTATGGGTGCCTTTTTTAACTGCTTGGCTACTGGAATGACCAGGCAGGGCTCAGTTTTAGACTTTGGGGACCTTTGTTCTCATGATTTCAAAGGACACTGAGGCAGCATGCCTTAGAAATGGCCAAACAACCCATACGTCCCTTATGCCGGCACCGAGTAGAATTCAGAACTGGTCGATTCTGAGGCTCATATTCCTTTTGAACCTAAACCTTGGGTGCTTTCACACTCAGTGTTCCTCATGTGAGCACCTCCTTGTGCTCTCTCCACTTCTTCCATGATTTTGCATACCTTGGAAAAGATGGAGTAGCTACCAGGCGATTAGACCTGGGTAAGGAATGACTGACATTCCGTCACACCGGAGCTAAGAAACCCACCTCTGCCAAGTCAAAGAAGGCATATTAATAGTTTAATGCAGAAACCTAAAAGGAACCAGATTGAACAAAAGACAGGAGAGGGCCTTTGTGGGCTCTCCAGTTGGATTTATCTTATTCAGTTAGTTATTGCTTTGTAAGTTGACCCTGACCAAATCAAGCAGGATCTCCACAGATAGGGTTACCTGTCCTTGTAATTCATTATTGCTTTCTATTTATTGTGATGGAAAGTTCTTGTGCAGTGTATCAAATTGTGTGGCATTTAAAGGATGCTATTATATTTGTTACCACAGTATCCTTTGTTGCAGCTGTTTCCCTAGAGATTAGCATGCGCATTTGCATGATGTGATAAAAGACTAAGCCTAAATAGACTTCTCTGCAGGAGTCCGTGTCTTCCTAGCATGAGGTGAGGAGGAGTTTTAACTCACTCTGTAAAATGAGAGACCGAGAAAAAAAGAAATTTCCAAAGCCCTTTAATTTGGAAGGAAACCTGGTGGCTGGTGATTGGAAATATGGCAGCCAATGGTTCTTCATCCTTTCTGAAGAACTGTAAAGGAATTACAGAAAGGGCACAATCGAAGCATAGCCAATAGTCAGAAGAATAAAATCATCTGAACTTGTTAAACTGAACCGTGTACACACAGAGGGTGAGAGAAAACACACAAGTTGTTGTTGTTCATTACATTTCTGTGCACCAGTTGTTCTCAGTAGCACTTCAGACGAATCCCACTGCCAAGCAAGAGATGGAGGAGGAGAGTCAAACTCGGTTGTCTCTTCCCAGTTGCCCTTGCGGGAGTCCCAGGTGCTCAGGGTGCAGCCTCCATGCGGAACCAGCATCAGGGGTAGCTGTTACTGGGCCCTCATGGAGGGACCATGACTAGCAGGAGCCCACCGGCAAGGCCCCCTGGAGTCCTGCCTCTGCCCCCAGCTTGTTTGCCTGCTCCTGCCTCTGGCCCAGACAGTGGTGGTGGTGAGGAGCTGCGGCCGGCCGGCCTGCTTGCTACCTCAGCCAGGTGCCTGCTTGCAGGGATGCGGACAAGCACAGGGAGAAGAGCAGCCAGTGGTAATGATGGTGAGGGAGGGGCTTGGTGACTCTCTTGCCTGTGGAAGCTGCGAAAGGCCCTCCAGCCCATGTATGGATGCAGGACATGGAGGAAACCAAGGAATGGGTATGCTCAGGCACTGGGCCAGCGGAAGAGATGCTAAAGGAACCAGTGCTGGATCATGCTCTCTGCTCAGATAACTTTTTCTTGCTGGGTGGATTGAAATAAAATAAAATAAAATAAAATAAAATAAAATAAAATAAAATAGAGTGAAATGAAGAAGTGGAGCTTTTCCAGACATGTTGACAGACTGCTGTGCATTTGATCAAGACACAAATCTTGTGATGCTAGAAATGGTGGCAATCCAGTGTTTGTCCATGACCCTGAGCTGGAAGAAGCAGTGTTTCCTGGCCAAAAGATGCCTAGGTGAGGACCTGCAACATCCCCTTGGTGTGCTCAGGAACAAAAGACGGGCACCCTAAGCAGGCATGTAATGCACTGCATTCCCATTTCCCATCAACTGCATCCCAACTCCAGTTTGTGTAAATGAAGACAAAGAAGGGTTACTTTTCCAGGAAAACCACACCAAATTAGCAAACCAATCAGCGTCTCTAATTGCCATACCAACAGCATCATTTCTACCACTATGGAATAGTTTTCGTCTTTATTGTTTGCTGTGTGCTTTTTGAACATTGTTGTTTCTTTTTCTTTTAAAAAGCATCTTACTTGTAGTGCAATCAATATCCTGGATGTAGCAGAGCTATCGCAAAGGGGAAAAAAGATATAATTTGTGCAATCAAACATGCAGGGAAAATAACCGCTCTGCTTTGGACATGAGAAAGACAAGGCAATCAATGGTGCTGCTTCTGGAATGATGTGGAAAAGATGAAGAGTGTACAATTAAAAGTGAGTGCGACAAAGTAGCTCCTCCTAATTATATACTAAAGGGATTGGAATTAACTAACCTGTGGATGCCAGTGATGTGAGCATAATCAGCCATCAGCAAAAGTGCTCAGCAGAAAGAAAACGATAGATTTTTTTTAAACCCACAAGAGTCATCGACAGTAAAAATGACTTTCAAAACAACGCATGGTTATCCCAGAATGCAGAAGTGCTCAGAATGAAGAGGCCACAGGCCTGCAAGCCCAAAGAGATGGGCACACTGGGCCGATACGATGGGCCTCCACATTATCGCCTTCATTCCGATCAAGCCCCTGCTCCCTTTGCTCGGAGAGTGGCCAGCAAGTGGCCGTCTCCATCACAGCATGAGGGAGCAGCATGCCATGATCTTGTAATGCTCACCTGGCTAGCAAAGACACCTCCACCGTATTCCAGGAAGTTTGTGGAGGAAGCCACCAGCTCCAGGTGAGGAATGGGAAGCAGCAGCGCTTCCATAGCAAGCGCTGAGTCCACGGCTCTTTCCGACACGCACTTTCCAGGCTCCAGTCACTGCTGTTTGCTTCTGGGCTCCCACGGCCACCCAGAGTCCACAGGATTCTGGCGGCAATCCTGCATTTGCAAAATGGAGGTGTTTGGGACGATAAAGTTCTGTGTGGAATGGCTGCATCAGCTGTGCACACCTTGCCGTTCAAGGCAGTTCTTCTCTTAGAGATGCAACAGCTGAGGAGCTGCAGGGTGCTATGGACGAAGCTCTGTGGCCCAGCAGGCCCAAGCTGTGCTAACAGAACCGGAGTTATGGGGCAGGACTCCAGAGGGCCACCTGCTCCACCAGAGCAGTGGCTCCAGTGAAAGGCCAAAGTGGGTTCACATTCCTGGTCACCCACCTGAGGATGGTGCGATTCTACCCTGACCGACTAATCCCCCCACCCGCCCCCCCAGATCAAAATGGGCAATGAGAAGCCACCAGAAGGGCACTGCTGTACCCGCCCCACACTCGGGAAGATGGGGAGTGTTTGCTTGCTCGTTTCAGTTGCAGAACAAAAGTTAAAATTAAACAGAAGTTTAAAAGACCCACAAGCACAATTTAAAAGAACAAAACGATAATAGCAATTGGTGTGATATAGCAAGGAAGCATAGTCGCTGTGCAGATTAAAATGGAATATATATATATATATATATATATATATGGAATACATATAAACAACGTTAAAAAGTTTAAAAACTGGGAAAATAAAAAGGTCTTCACCTAGCACCAAAAAGAACATAAAGCAGGTGCCCGGTGCACCTCTTTGGGGCGCTCGCTCCAAAACTGGGGGGCCTCAACTGTAAAGGCCCCCTTCTGGTAGCCACCCATCCCACTTCCTTTGGAAGGGGTTCCCAGAGAAGGACCTCCAAGGATGGCCTCAGTCTCTGGGTGGGTGTATATGGGTGGGGGAGGGGCGGGGTCCTTCAGATGGCCTGTCCCCAAGCTGTTTAGGGCTCTCAGTGTTAATACAAGCACTTTGAATAGAGCCCAGATTTTAACTGGCAGCCAGTGATGACTGGCATACTATGCTCTCATGAGCCAATCTCCATCAACGGCCTTGTTACCCAGTTGTGGATATTTCTGGACTGTTTTCAAAGGCAGCCCCATGTACAGCACGTTGCAGTAGTCCAAATAAGAGATCGCCAGATCACCAAGAGCCACACAGCTAGGCTCTTTCTGTCCAGGTGCAGTCCAAGTTAGCACATCAGCTTAAAAGGAGTGCACACCACAAAATCCACTTGTCCCTCAAGTGACAACTCTGGGTCTAGGAGCACCCCCAGACTCTGGTTCTCGTCCTTTAGCGGAGTTTAGCTCCATCCAGAACAGGTTGAACATCACCCAGCTGGACTGACAGAGCACCCAATAACTCCCTGGATTGGGTCTCAGTGTGTTGGCCCTTATTCAATCCATCTTCATGCTCAGAGACTTACTGTGTTGGGGAGCTCAGGATCCCCCTCTGCCTTGACCTGAGGCTCTTGGGCAAGCTAGTCTTCTTTTCCACTCCCCAGGTTCCTTTCTGGGAAATGGGTGTTTTGTGACTGGCCATGCTCACCAAGACAGCCATTTTGGGAGGGAAAGCCCTTCTCACGGCAGCCCATGGCATGTTCTTCACATTGCACATGTGTCCGCTGGCCCCAAAAGGTTGGGCACCTCTCAACCGGTTGAGCTCCAAGATGGAGCCAGGTGATGTATTTGCAGCTGTGTGTGTGCTGCCAATAGTGCAAGCAAGCATGCTGGGGGTGGACACACAACAGGATGTTGCCGCTCATTCAGACATACCGGGAAGCCATGCAGCATGTAGGTAGTCCAAGAGTCTGTACAAGAAGCTTTTACAACCTATCAGTTACACACACATTTTAGGGAGGCTGGGAGATCAGGTGGGCAGTTTGTGAAGGCACATGAGAGTGAAAACTAAAAGGCTGAATGGATGAAAGAGGGGACAAAAGCAGAGGAGGTTTCAGGACAGGCAAACTTCAGCATATGTGTACTGGTGCATGTGAGGAGCAAGACTAGCAAGATGGTTTCCTGATCAGGATCCCATCTTAAACAAGACCAAAGCTGTCCTTGTGGCAGCCATATTAATGCAGACTATCACATATTATCTCATTTGGTCCTGACAGAACCCACACGAACTGGCAGAAGAGGTAGTGCTCTCCCCCAGCAGGTACTAATGAATGCCCATTGCAGTGATAACTTGTATGAGTTTCCCCTGCACCCCTGGAGCTGCCATGGAGCCATCCAAGGGGCAGGCGGGATGCATCCATGAAAACAGAGAGGCTTTCCATGTTTTACTGAACTTGGGCACACCTTGCACAGCAAAGCTGCCTTCAAATGCATGAGTGTCTTGCCCATTCTCCAAGGATGGTTGCAATCAGAACATCACTGGCTGTGCCTTTCATGCTGCCTCCTCTGTCATGTTGATGCTCCAGCACAGCCCTGGACATGTCTGAAAATATTTGGGGAGGGCTACACATCTGTGACTTCCTGCCAGCTTTCCCCACTGACCACCTGAAATAATGAAGGAAGTCTGCTAAAAGGAAATTACCTAATTGTTGCAATTTAAACTGAACCTAATTAAAAAGAAAACCTGACCAGCAAAGATGCCATAAAATAAAATAATAAAATAAAATAAAATAAAATAAAACTTTAATTGCCTCAACTGAATTAATGTTAAAGGGATCTTTAAGAAAAATAACATCCATTAAAATCATTAGGAAAGTTTGCAGTAGGTGTTCCTCCCCAACTCCTGCTCAGCACTTGCTAAATTAAACTATCATAAAGGAAATACTTTTTTTCTCCTCCTGAAGGTTATTAGATTTAATATGATCATGTACTTAAGAGAATGTAGTTAAACTTTCTTCTGGCTTAACTCCATCAAAGGCAATAGAGTTACAACGCCAACAGAGCATTTTGCTCAGCATAGCTATGACAATTAAAGAGTATTATTTTTGGATGTGAATACTTCCGTGGATTGTAAAATGTCAACAATAATTAGTTATTTAAACAGACCATAATCTTCTAGAAGCCTTTCTCAGAAAATCTCAGCATGTGATAACCCTCTGGGTTTACAAAAAAGATGCAGAGATATATATTTATTAGACCTGAAGCATAAATCAGGACATCTTGGTACTATTTTTCAGGACCTTTAAGAGCATTAAATGAAAGAATAAGAGAGCAATGGAAAACTGGGTTTCACTTATCATTGTTTCATGTTCTCCACTTTCCTGAAAGCTACGAAGTTCTAGAGGGTCATTTGGCTTGAGGATGAGAGAGCAGGCACTGGAGAATTTGAGCTTTCTACATGAGGCTGTTATTCCCTATTATATTGGTTTATTCACAGTGTTGTGATCCCACCTCTACACAAAGAGCTCTTCTCTTCTAGGTGGGGCCGTGCTTTAGTGCAATACCTTAATTATGCAAGGAGAAGTAGCACCATTTTCCTATTCTAATATAATGCACATTTTTCCCTATTCTAAAAGAAGAGGAAAAAGCAGAAATGGAATTGGGGGGCACGGCATTTTCTTCAGAGCCCATAAACAACCACCATGTGAGCACAAGAAATGCTTTGCATGGAGAAGTGCTTCAGTGCAACCCTTGGAATAAACTGTTTGCAGCAGGCAGGTGGAGAGCAAGCAAGAGCAGTGGCAGCAGCGCTAGACCTGAAGCTGGGCCTCCAGGGCAGCCAGAGCGCCACCCACCGCAGCCCCGGCTCCCAGACACGGAGCCGCGCTCTCCCGCCTAGCCAAACTCAGAACCAGCCGAGCCAGAGCGCCACCCACCGCAGCCCCGGCTCCCAGACACGGAGCCGCGCTCTCCCGCCTAGCCAAACTCAGAACCAGCCGAGCCAGAGCGCCACCC
>JAIXND010000674.1:37249106-37302324 GCA_023646645.1 Varanus salvator macromaculatus | reverse complement strand
GGCTTCATGTGTTTGCCCGCCGGGCAAACAGCCAGTGCCCAGGCAGGCCATGGCACCCCATGAAACCTCTTTGGCCCGGGGCAGGGCAAGGGACGTGAACAAGCATGCTGCAGTGGGGAAGAAAGGGTCCTTGGCAGGCCATGACAAGGCTGGGTCCCCGCACCACTCAGAAGAAGCCACGGCTTGCCTCTGCAATAGCACGTCCCTGTTTCACAGCCTCCCCTTCCTGGCTGCAGGGCTCTTGCAAGCGCCTGGCAGCTGGGTCTCTGGAGAGCTCAGCCAGCCAGCCGCAGCCACACAGCAGGGCCAGGGGCTGCCTGGCATGTGGGAAGCAGGGGGCAGCAGCTGCGGAGCACTGCCTGCTGCTTTCATGGCAGCTGAGGCCATGGCTGGAGAGCGGCTGGCGGAGGTGCTCCCAGGAGCTCTCTTGGTGAGGACAGGGAGCAGCACCCTTCGCTCCTGCCTCCCACATGAGGGGCTGGCCTGGACCATGAGGGGGCTGGCCTGGAGCAACTCCAAGCCTTTGAAATAGCTGCACAGGAGGGAAGAGCCTCATAACCTCGTCCCTAGTGCAACAGTAAACACATCTGAGTTGTAGAAGATGACTGAATGTCTCTTGGCTTCTTGTGTACAGCTATATTTGATCATTACAATCAATTAAAAATATTAAGGGAAAGAATCCTGTTGGGCCAGGGACCAGCTTTTCCCTTCTCACAGTTCTTAAGCGTCTTACCCTGAAGATCCAACTGTGAAAATCTTCCTACAGGACCATCAATCACTAGACGGAAGCAGATGCCTTGCAGTCCTCTCCGTGTTCCAGCCTCCAGCTCCCAGCAGCCCTAGCTAGCAAAACCAGTGTTGAAGGATGATGGGAGATGTAGGACAAAATGTCTGGAGGACCACGAGTCACCCACCCCTGAGCTAGATGCTTGTAATCTCGCATTGCTTCTGGTAACCCTGAGGCCTTGCCTAGGTTATCACTGGCAAGGCTTCTGTCCCCTTATTGTTCCTAGACTCCTTCCTCAGCTGAGGACAACCTGGGGTCTAGCAGGAAGGAGAACGGTGGGGGAAACAGCAGAGGGATGGTGGGGCCCAGGAATGACATTGCTTGCTTCAATGTTGTGCATTTACTTCTGTACAGGTAATCACTTTGTATTTCTGATATTTGTACTTTTGACTGCTTTTGCTAATACAGTCAACTTGGTAGAACCCCTTAAACAAGAGGGAAGTATTAGCAGAGCCAGAGGAATCCCAAGGCTGAGGAGGAGGAGGAGGAAAGAAAAAGCTCCTGACCCTCAAGACAGTTCAGTGAGAACTACAGCTGGCTGTTTAGAGCAGGTGGAGAACAGAAAAGTGGGGAGGAATCCTGTAGTGGCTGGATCCTGAACAGCAAGTACTCCATCCTGCGGTGCTTTGCTGAGGTCGCCCCTCCTGCCCCACAATCCTATGCATGTTTAGACAGGGCAGAGGCCCATGGCTCCCAGTATGTCTTAGCCAGACATTTTGTCTATCCAAACCTACATAGGACTTCTGTCTGTCCGAACCTGCATTTGTACCTTTACTCTCACTTCTGGCTAATGCTTCTCAACGCATAGCTCCGTGTAAGCATTCCTTCTTACAAGGACGGGCTTGCAATTGTCGCCAGCCCAGGCTGGAGTCCAGAGCTATAAAACTGCAGTACTGCTAGCATGGGGAGCACCGCTGAGGTGAGGGAGGGGTGGGAAGGACCACCACCCCTCCAGAAATTCCAGGCAGCCCCTCTGTAAAACCTTTCGCAATTTTGCCTTCAAATGTTCGCACATGCCAACTTGTGATGCTTGGCAATATTTTGGGAGCGTTCTCGTTCATCATACACGAGTGGTGATGCCACCATTGCACCTTAGAACGGGCAGGGCGAAAGAAACAGCAAAGACGGTATAATTACGCGACCAGCTTGCTTTCAAATGCTGCCATCTGGTGGCGATGTGGAGATAAAGCGACGTTAAGCGGCTCTGTCGTTTCTATTGCCCACTAGTGGGGTCGATATTCTTTTCAGGCTGAATATGCCGCGATGCCGGGAAGGAACAGGCAGACTGGCAGCCCCTGTTCGAGTGTGATAATGAGAATACCTAAAACTGGGCTGTTCCTTCTCCCATTAGCTCCTGGCCTTGCAACCGCGATCCTATTCATTTGATGTTTATCCCGCCCCACTAGCCGTAAGGCTCCTTCCAGGAGGAAAACATTGCTTCCGAATGCCAAGCGGCTCGTCCGTCTCAGGAGCAGAATGACGGCACCGTCTTTCATCTCAGAGACTGCAAGTCGACTGTGAGTGGGCAGGCTGTGTTTGTGTCAACAGTAGCTGTGGAAATGCAGGGAGATGACAAAGGAGAGAAAGGTGAGCCCAAGAAAAGGAGTTGGCATTGGACCGCCATGGCGTGCCCCCCTTTCTGTGCTTGTTGGGCTAAAGGACCAAGATTTGGGTCAAGGGGAAAAAGGTACCTGGAGATTTCCACCCACTCCAGGCCACCATCTCAGCTTCCAGAATCAGTCACTCATTCACATTCACTGCCCTTCTCACATTCTGTCCTCCTGCTTCAGTGCTTGCCGAATGGCAGATCTCCCCCCCCCCCCCGCTCTTCTTGCTGAAGCTGGTGGCACAGAAGCAGGAGGATCGCTGTGGAGGAGCTGGTGGTGGGCAGTTAGCTGAAGGCCCGGCAAATCCCCCCCTTGCGGTGAAGCAGGGGGCATCAAATTGCACCGCTTGCTGCCACTCGGGGAGCCCTGCTGGATACCCTCCCGCTGTGGGAAATGGCCCAGCCAGTGCTGCCAGCCACTCCGTGTCGCTCCCCAAGGACCTTCAGGGTGAGCACTCAGCAGAAGGGGTTCCACAGAACTCTTCCTGGCGCTTCCCAGCTGCAGCAAATGCAGTATCCGGCTTACTCCATCCCTGTTGAAGGAACTGCACCGTGGACTCTGGAGACTCTCTCAGAGATTATGATGTGGGGCAACCGGGAGGCTGTCCACTGAAAATGTTACTTGTATTGCTCTACTTCAACCATCCCCAACCAGGTGTCCTCCAGATGCTTTGGACATCAACCCCACCAGCCTCAGCCAACTTGACCATCAGGAATGCTAGCAGATGTTGTCTAAAACATCTGGAGAGTACCGGACAGGGAAAGACTGCTCTACTTGTATGTACATAAATCAATAAAACATAACTAAAATGTTCCAAGTCTCCAGCGATCCTGCTTTTCTGCTCTGGGAGGTCAGGAGCATGTAAAATATATTCCAAGGAGTTTGCTGAAAGAGGTAGCCCAACAGTGCAGTTGCTAAGCATCATCTGCCAACATCTAGAGCAGAGACAGGCAACTTGGGCCTGTCCAGGTGCTTTGGCTTACAAGTCACAGCAGTGGCTATGCTGGCTAGGGCTAAGTCACTTCCTGGCCAAACTCATCAGAAGCGCCACCAGCTGCCCAGCCCTGGCCTAGAGGGACCAACTTCCCCACAGGAGCAGGGAGGCCGAGGGGCATTTCTCACCCATCGTTTCTTCCTGGTCTGATGCCCTTACTCTGCCTCACACTCGAGTCCCTCTCTGTGCCTAACTTGCTATGGCCTCATCCACTCCTCATCTTGCAGGTAGGAGTGAGATGATAGAAGAGCTTCTCAATTCTTCTTTGAAATCTAAGGCTCCCATCAAAGGGTGAAAGAAGGTGGGGAAACAGTGCTGACCAGCTCTCCCCCTGCTGGTCAGAAAGGAATTACAAGCTCCTGCCACGGTCAGCGCCAGAGAAAGGGGCTGTTTTGACTTTTGGGAAGGAGCTGTGAATTACTATTTTTAAAAGTGTGCATTTGCACTAGCAAAAGTATGTATAATGGATTGAAAATATTTGTGTGTGTGCGCAAAGGGTTATTTCCCTGCACACATCCCCTTTCATCTCCTCCTACGTCTTCCAGAAATGCATTTGGGCATGACGCAATGAAATGACAATAAAATGTCTTTAACACAGTGGAAGCTGTGCCGCTGTCGTTCGCGTGTGCCCCAGCCACGGCAAATGCATTTTGCATAAATACAGAGACAGCCCGCTGTGATAAACCAAGGGGGCTACACTGTAGACCCCCTGCTGGTGAGTTTCCACAAGAACACCAGGGGACTTAAAGATGCAGCTCCCAGTTTGTTCTTCTCTCGCTGATGCATTTTATGTGGGCTGGTTCTCAGCCCACAGCCCTCTTTTGTAGTTGAAGTGCATCTCTGAAAGAAATCTGATCATTGTTTTCCTGTTCCATTCTGTACTGATGTGTATCTTGAGTCGGCTCCAAGTCATCTTTGAACAGTGAACTGATCTTCCTGCTTTGATGTTTGTACTTCACTCTTTCTGTTCCTCAGATAGCTAACTTTAGAAACCAAACAGGAAAGCAAATTGAGAAGAAGCACAATGATTAAGAGGCATTTAATAAGGAGCTGCTACAAAGATATCGAGTTACCCATTAATCTGTGAGTGAGATGGAGAGAGAGGAGAGAGAAACACAGCTTGAAGATCACCATTCGAAATGCACCAACGAAGTAAGAAAGTACAGATAAAAGAGGGCAGTGCATGAGAGACATGCAGGGCAATAAGGCTGAGAAGGAGATGGAGCCAAAGGCCTTGTGCCCCTACGGTGGAATTGGATTTTGAACACGTGCTAAGCTGCTTGGATCGCTTCATTTGCTTTACAACCAATCAGAAAGCCCAAAACAGAACAGGTACCACACCATATACCCACACAGAGCTCCTATCAGTCCATTTGACCCTTCTAGCCCAGTACTATCCTGGCCCTTCCAACAAGGTGCCCTCCAGACTCTTGGACCCTCCTGGTTTTCCTTTCATCCGACACAACTGTTTTTTATTGAAATGTTCTTTTTAATCAGGAGGCTGGTCGGCAGCAAGTGATGCCGGGCTGCCCTCCAGCACCATCTTTCTTTGGGTTCAGAGGCAGGGCAGGCTTGGCAAAGGGCTCAGGCAGCAGGCTGGGTGGAGTGGCCGAGTGCAGGCACGGCCCCTTCCCTCTCACCCACCTGCAGCAGCTGTAGTCTAGAGCTGGCGCTGGTCGGGCAGAAGCTCAGTGGCCAGCAGTCCTGCGTGGAAGGGCAGCTCGCCTCCACCCCTCTCGAAATGAAGTGCGGTGCCTGCTTCAGACCCAGAGGGAAGAAGACAGCTGCTCCCCAAGCCGGGTCCCAGCCTGCCACTCCCTCTTCAGGGCTGGGAAGTCGAGGGCAGGATGGTGGAGCTGGGAGAGGAGGGGAGGAACAAGCCCAAGCTGCCAGGGCAGGCATCCGTCCCCTTCCTTGTTGCTGGGTCAGCTGGCTTTGTGCAGCTGCAGTTTTCTCTCATAGCTGCCACTCAGCAGGCTGCCTCTCTGGATGATGGAGTCTTCACTCTCCAGCTCTCCACACACGTCTGGCCGCTTCACGTGACTGGTGATGCATTCCAGGGTGCATTGTTCAAACGCATTTCCACCATAATGCATTTGGATATTCAAGCCACCATACCTAAATCTTTGTGGCTTACTGGGATGTCTGAACCCAGGGCAGGGCAGGTTACTCCTGTGGTTAACAGACCATCTGCAACTCAGGGTTGTGGGAGCTTGGTTAACCATGGCAACAACCCATCTTGGACTGGGTTCAGATCATGATAGGCTGTGGTGACCACCCACTGTGACTTGAAAATTCACAATGGCTGTCAGCATGTGCCACAAACTGCTGTTTTAAATAAACTACTGTGAGCTCTGGTGATTGTGTGAGCTGGATCAGAGTAGCTTAAAACACCAGGTGAGTTCACATGATCAGGGAGGGAAAATAAGCCACAGTCATTTATTGTTTATTAATTAATAATATTAACAGGTTATTGTTCCTTTGTGCATCTGCTGGGTGCTTTTTGGCTAATCAGCCAGTGTCTTGTAGTGGTTAAGAGCAAGGGACTGGGACACCAGCAATCTGGGTTGTAGTCCCTGCTCAGCCATAGAGCCAACTGGGTGACTTTGGGCCAGTCACAGACTCTCAGCCCAGCCTACCTCACAGGGTTAGGGATAAGATTAAAGAGCAGGAGGAGAATGATGCAGGCCACTATGAGTTCTTTCAAAAAGAGGTGGGATATACATCAAATAAATAAATAGCATAATTACCCTTGCTGGACACAGGTTGGAGCTGGGGGTCAGACTAGATGGCCCAGGAGGTTCCTTCTGACTCGTGCTGTTTCTGTGTTTCTATGTTTCTATGTTGTTGTGACATCTGAGCCTTACAAAGGTGAGTGGCGGGGTGGTTACCAACCACCCAGCTGCCCTTGAACAAGCCGTGAGTTTCTGGGTAAATCACTGTTGCTTGGTTCAGACATCACCATAACCCACGCCTGGCAAGAGTAATTATCAGGACGCTCATACACAGGGAGGGAAGATGAGCCACGGTGCTCATGTCCTTTCCGTAAGCATGGGCATCTGGTCATTCTCTACCAGCCAGAGGTCTGACTTCAAGTCCTGGGGAGTTTTTTGGTTTAAAAGGTGTGCATTCACGGAGTCTTTTGAACATTAACCGTTCTTTTGTTGTTCTTCTGGGAAACCTCTCAGTGGCTGTTCCTCCAACATACTCCAGATTTGGTGACAATCTAAGCCTAGTTCTGTTTGTTAATGAAACCCAACCTGTCTGTAATTTTACAGGCTTATTTCAGTTTCCAGAAACACCTATCTAGGGAGTTACCAATATCTGAGGATTTATTTATATTCCCTCCATTTATGTACAACAACTGACATAATAATTGCCTGAAATGGAGCATTAGTAGAAGAGAAGCCACAAGAATATGCTGCCTTTGTGTCTTTTTAACAAAAAAACAAAAACTACAAAAAAACCCTCTGTGCACAACCCATCAGAGCTTGAGAGACTAAGTGATGTGGTGACTATGCAATTTATCAGCTCACAGAATGGATTTCATATACAAGAATTTGTTTTTATGAAAGTAACTCATGGTCTGATTATGACTTTCAATATAGAGTGATAGGGTGGATCAGCTGGATTTTTGTTAACCAGTCATATCAAAACAGTGGGGAAAAGTCAAATGATGTAATAGAATATTAAAGCAATACTGAAAGATAAGTGAGCAATTGTAAGAATCTCAGTTTATGAGTTTTGAAGAGATCTGCAATAACTGTGGTGAAACCAAGAAAGTAAATACACAATATTTAAAGAGACCTATATGACTTAGAGAAGACAGAGGAAAATTGGCTTAAAGCATTCAAATCACTAGCATTTTACAAGAAGCATTAAAAGAAAAGTTGGTTCAACTGAAGAGTGCCTGTCTATGCACATTTAGATTGAAAAAATAGTCTTGCAACTCTTAGCATTCCCCAGCCAGTCCTACTGCAAATTCTAGGACATGTAGGATTTTTCCTCTCGTGTGGATTAAGGAATTCCAGGAGTTGTAGGATGTTCTCATGACCAGCTGGTTGGGCACGGTGTGAGCAGAAGGCTGGCCAAGAGGGCCTTTGCTCCACTCCAGCTTTGCTCTTCCTATGCTCTTATCCTCATTCTCCCTCCCAGATAGGACTGCTGCGGCTGCGCCATCTGGTGGCTTTAAATAAGATTACATGAAGCCACACTGAATAAAAGGTAAAGTAAAGATAAAGGTTTCCCCTTGACGTTAAGTCCAGTCATGCCTGACTCTAGGGGGCGGTGCTCATCTCCATTTCCTAGCCGAGGGAGCCAGCGTTTGTCCGCAGACAGTCTCCATGGTCATGTGGCCGGCATGACTCAACACTGAGGTGCATGGAACATGTTTACCTTCCCAGCAAAGTGGTACCTTTCTATCTACTTGCATTTGCATGCTTTCGAACTGCAAGGTTGGCAGGAGCTGGGACGGAGCACGGGAGCTCACCCCATGTGCAGATTCGAACCGGCGACCTTTCGATCAACCAGCCCAGCAGCACCACACTGAATAGTGTGGCATTTTATGCGAGAGAGAAAATAGAGATCTTCTACTTGGAAGCCAAGAAACAAAACATTGTCTGGATTGTAAACACAGGCGATTCACCATTAGTGTACCAGGGGAACTTCAGACAGCAATTCTAGCCTCTGAGATTTTTAAAAACATCTATTTAAGTGATAAACTATGGCTCTAAAAAGCATGGAAATAATTTATGATGAGCTGCATGGGATCAGACCAAAGGCCTATCTAGTTCAGAATGCTTTTCCATGGTAGCCAAGATACCTAGAGGAAGCCCATAGGCAGGACATGAGTCCACTAACAGCCTCCTGCTTACCTTTCCTGGGACAGGAGTGCCCAGCCTGCTCCCCTCAGGATGTGAGTCGTAGTCCAACACGTCTGGAGAACTCCAGAATAGGGATGGCTGTCTACAAAGAGATCACAGCACCCTTCTGCTGCCTACAGACAGAGCAGTGCTTGGGCAAGTTCAAGCAACCGCTTCCACGCTGGGTCCTTGCCACGCTAGTCTTGTACAAAGGGCAGACAAGGACAGCAGAGGTGATCAATGCCCCCTGGTGCAAGGGAGTCTTCCCAGGTGCCTGAAAGAGGTTGAGGGGACACCATCCTGACTTGGATGAGGAAGATCTAGCAAAAGTTCCTTTCCTGAGCAAGGGGAGTCCTGGAATGGGTTGCTAACTAGCTCTAGACATTCTTACATGAGAATTTCTGTTGCCTTTTCTGAAAAAGGACATTACTGAGTTTGAAAAGTACAGAGAAGGGCAACAAAATTAATCAAGGGGCTGGAGTAGCTCCCCTGTGAAGAGCAGTTACAACAACTGGGACTGTTTAGGAAAAAAGCAAGTAAGAGGAGACATGACAGAGGTGTTTAAAATAACGAAGCTATGAAGATAGTGGAGAGGGAGACGTTTTTGCCTTCTCCCATAATACTGGAACCCAGGATAATCTCATGAAACTGATTGATGGAAGGTTTGAGACAGATAAAAGTATACTTCACACAACATATGGTTAAGCTATGGAATTCACTGGCATGGGAAGTGGTGACAGCCACCAATTTGGATGGCTTTAAAGGGGAATTGGACAAATTCACAGAGGAAGAGGCTCTCAGTGGCTACTAACCTTGCTGACTACTCCTTCACAGAGATGGCATGCCCTCATGCATCAGTTGCTGAGAGCTTGGTCAGGAGGAGGTCTTGCACTCGTCCTGCTTGAGGGATCCTGTGGGCAGCTGGTTTGCTACTGTGCGTACAGTGCTGGACTGGGTGGACCTTTGGTCTGATCCTGCACGGCTTTTCTTATACTCTTACACTATCCACACTGAAGTTCACAGTGCAAATAATCTCATCTTTTTAGTGGCAGGTTAACGGTCCTCTGCTTTCCAGCAGCTGACAGCATATGATGGGATTTTAATTTTCATTGTTTTATCATGCTTTAACTGCTTTAGATTGCTTTTGACTTTTTATATGTTGAAGCATTTTGTATCACATTTTTTGGTTTGTATTTTTGTGAACTTCTCAGAAACCGTTGCCTATCCTGCAGTACAGAAATGAAATGATCCGAACAAGAGAATAAATGGACTCGAAAATGGCAGCATGAAAAAACTAGTGGAAAGAAGAACATTTTAGTCTCCTGGGATGCTGTTCTGACTTGAATGTTGCTGTGCACTCTGCTAAAGGAGAATTGATCAGCAAGGTGGATCAATGAAAGAGCAACCCACACACGCCACGCAAACGCAAGTCCCATAGACAGGGCTGGCATCAAAGGTGAATGGGTTGGGCCCTTTGTGAGTGCCCACACTCCAACATGGCCCCACTGGCAAGGGCCCTGGATCTGCTCTCCCTTTCCATCACGGTGACCTGCTTGTAGCCCTGCTTCTCGCTCTGCCCCGACAAAGGAGGTGGGCACAAGAGGTGCAGCAGGTGCCCTGGCTACTTGGCTACTGGCCCCCGGCCTGTCAAGCGAGCGGCACGGGAGACGGGAGGACGGGACACGGAGCAAGAGCAGCCCCGACGATGGTGGAGCGAGAGGAGGCTCCGGGGGTGCGCAGCGCAGCGCAGCGCAGCGCAGCGCAGCCCGCCCGCCTCGGAGCTGGCAGCGCCCTTGGAGTGCAGGGGGCTGAATGCCAGGTGGGGATAGGAAAGGCACTCGCGCTGCAGTTGCCACGCCTGTCCTTTCGCGCGTGGGCGCAGAAGCACTCGCTGGGCCACGCTGGGCAGTGCAGGGCTGCCTCGTCTCTAAACGCGCACGGGATTCCACCCTTGGCATCTTTTTAGCCCTGCTTGATCGCGCTGCGTGCGCGTGTCGCAAACCTGCCCGCCTCTGACCGCGCAGCTGCGCCGCTTCCCCGCCTCTTTGGGAAGGAGCGCTGTCCTTCCTCGGTTTCAGGCTAAGTGGAGCCCTCCGGCCGCTAGAGGGCGCCAGGGATTCCTGCCGCCTTCCACGGCTCTGTTGCGTCGCGGCTCCAAATAGCCGTCACTTCCGGTTCGCCTAAAATCCCCATTGCCGTCCTGAGCCCGGGACCGGCGCACGCATGCGCACATCGTCTCTGGAGCAACTTGTTCCTTGGAGTGTATCAGTGATAGGTTTTCTCGTCAGTGTAGTCAGTTGTGCGTAAAGTTAGAAACAGAGGGAACATGAAAGCGCCTCGGCTGCGGAGCAGCGTGGAAATAAACGCACTCATGAAAGAAACTTGCTGCTTGCAGTTCTTAGTATACTGTTGAGACCGTTTATGGGACGGCAATTTTTTTTTTCTTTTTAAAGAGAGCGGGTTAATTTTTAAGTACAGAAAGCAAGAAAGCCCAAGTAAGGAATCCAAGATTGCAGTTTACGCTGCAAGTCATTCCTTCGCTTCGGTGTGAGGTAGTGGTTAGGGTACTGGACTGGGACTCGGAACGCCCAGGTTCTAGTCCCCGGTCGATCAGGAAGTCCCTGGGTGATCTGGGGCCGATCTCCGACTCCCAGCCTAACCCACCTCAAAGGGTTGTTGTGGGCATGAAATGGAGGAGTGAGACTCTTGCAAGGCGAGACACTGCCTTGCAAGAGGAAGAAAGCCGAGATATTAATGTACGAAAGTAACCATTTACTCAGAAGTAAGCCCCACTGATTTCAACGGATTTACTAGCAAGTAAACGTGTATGGGATGGCAGCCTCACTTTGTCTAATGAAGAAGAGTTCCCCATAAGAAGGAAGTGGCAATATCTGCAGCGAAGCACTGCTGGGGCTGTCGGGAGCGGCACGCCAATACTCCTGGAAGGCTGCCCGTGGCCAGCTCAGCGGGGCCAGAAGGCACGACCGGTCCGGCGCGGTGCTACGTATGGCGTCGAGGAAGGAGAGGCGCTCTCCTCCGACCACGCACATGGCGGATCCTAAAGGGCGACTGCAGCCCTTTGGTGGCGCGGGGCGGGAGGGTCGGAGCTGGCGCAGGAAGCGGCCTCCTGGGCCGCCATTCCGCTTCCGGGTGACTGGCTGAGTCACTGTCCGCCCGTCGGTGCGATCCGCCGCCCTCATTCTGCTTTTCTGAAAAGGCTCCTCTGCCCTTGTCTCTTCGCCGCGATGCCGCTCGAGAACCTGGAGGAGGAGGGATTGCCCAAAAACCCGGACCTCCGCATCGCGCAGCTGCGCTTCCTGCTCAGCCTGCAGCCTCAGCGGCCGGATCCCGCCGTGCGCCAGGAGCTCATGGCTGCCATTCGCGAGCACGGTGAGCGCCGCTCGCGAGCACGAAGGAGGGAGCGGGCCGGGCCGGGCCGAGCCGAGCCGAGCCGAGCCTCGTCGGCCCTGCCCCGAAACCCTCGCTGCGCCGGGCAGAAACCAGCTTCCTCCCAGCCTATTGTCCTCCAGGCCTGTTGGACTACAACTCCCAGCATCTTCAGTAAGGCGTGCTGGCAGGGAGTTGTAATCCAGCAAATCTGGAAGGCAACAGGTTGAGAAAGGCTGGCATAGAGTGCTTTTGTTTTATTCAAAGGGAAGGCACTCTGGATATGCTCAGAGTAGTAGAATTTAGTAACAAGAATAACACTGTAATAGTAAGTTCATCGTATGACAAGTCAAGATCTGACTTGATGCTGTTTGAGTGACAGCATCTCTCCAAAGCAGCCTTTCCATATTAGGTGCCCCTACTGTATTTGTTTTGCACTTTCTTACCTGTTCTCATGTGCCGGCATACCTAGTGTTCAGTGGTACTGAGAACTGTAGCGTGAAATGGCCAGAGGGCATCAGGTTGGGGAATACCGCTCCAGGTTATGGGCGGGGCTCATTCCCAGTCCTTCCTGGAGATGGTGAGGACTGAACTGGGACTCTTTTGTGCGTGAAGGATGTTTCCTGTCACGTAGCTGTGGTATTCCTCTCCTGAATTGCAAGGCATTTCTAGTTTTTTATGTATTAGTTATATAGCAGGTTTGGATCAGACAGATCTACACTTCTTTAAGATTTCACTTTTGTAGTCTTGGAAGGTGGGTAGCCTGCTTTTGTACTATATGTTGTTTTGCAATCAGATATGAGGATGGATGACTTGCTTTTTAAAAACCAAAGTGATATTTACAGTCCTGTAAGATACATAGGTGTTGCTCTTCCCATATTTCAGATGGATGATCTGTGGCCACCAAATCTGCTCATGGCATAGGTAGCATTCATAGTACTGAATCATGGAATAGTAGCAAAGAGAGTTGACTTCCACCTTGGTTGCTCCAGAAGAATTGCTAGAGCACCTTAGAGAGCGCCGGATGGATTCAGGTGGGGAGAGGTGCATGGCAATCAAGGAATCTGTCAGACAATAAACCGCTGGAGACTTTTTTCTCCTACCTCACCATCCTAGCTTCCTTTGTTTTGATGACACTTTTCCCTTCTCCTTGCTATAACTGCCATGTGCCATCCTCACAGCTCTGCTTAGCTTTTGACCCTGAATAGAACCACTAATAATGTTTAATGACAGTGCTACCCTGTTTTCCCGAAAATAAGAACTAATCAGAAAATAAGCCTTGCATGATTTTTCAGGATGCTTGTAATATAAGCCCTACCCCAAAAGAAAGCCCCAGTTAAGATCATCAGCCAGACAGACACATTTAGTACGTCTGTTGCAACACAGTTCGGGGTTTGGAGAGTTATGATGATGTTTTTTATTTATTTATTTATTTAAATATTTATATGCCGCCCCCCGCAGCAGCCTCGGGGCGGCTCACAACCACTAAAAACATATACAATATTAAAAACTGGCCCATCTCCAGGTTAAATTTAAAAACATACAACATAAATAAATAAACCATTAAATAATCTTAAATTAAAAAAAATGTTCCCGAAGATGACTTGACTGTATTTGAATAAATGTAGATTTTTGTACATAGATAAATGGAGATAATTATACATGAAAAAATAAGACATCACCTGAAAATAAGCCCTAGTGCGTCTTTTGGTGCAAAAATTAATATAAGACTTGGTCTTATTTTCCAGGAAACATGGTATCCACACAAGAGTGTGTGTGTCTCTTTGATTGTACCTTGCCTTTCTACCATGATAGTGGCAGTCAAAACACCCAAGAGGAAACTGTTGAAACAGTCATGACATTTTTGTGTACTGTAATTGCTAGTTCTCGCATATTGCGTCAGAGTGTTGGACTAGAATTGGAGAGACCTGGGTTCACTCAGCCATGAAACTCACAGGGTGACTTTGAACCAGGTACTGACTTGTAGTCAGACCTACCTCGCAGGACTGGTCTGAGGATAAAATGGCAAGGAAGAGGATCATGTACAAGCCTTGGACTTGTTGGAGGAAATGTGGGAGATAAATACAATAGATAAATGAAAAAATCTGTGTATTTATTCTTCTCTTTGGCAGTTGCCATATCCTCCTCTTCATCCTCTTAAGGTAGTTTAATTACACTTTTCACCACCTGAACCTTCCTTGCTGCTAATATTGCTCTGCCTATTTTCTTCATGTTAAAGGGACTTGGAGTTGTTCTCTTATGGCTATGATGTGTTGAATGTTCAAGGGCTGTGATATTATCATAAGCGTGCCATCTGGGTGTGTGCATGACGAATATTGAGTCATCCAAGTGCCAGTATTCATAGCATCATGGTCATCTTTGGGGAGTGTTTCACAATCTCCTCTTCGCTACTTGGCACTGGAAGAAAACTTAAGTAGAATTTAGACCCCAGTATATCTTTCACTAACTAGGTTCACACAGCCAGCCCCCTGACCTTTGAATCAGAAGGACTTGTCATATTATGTGAACCTGCCGTGGTTTATTTGGTGGGGGGTGGGCATTTCTGAGCCCAGAAAGATCCACTTGCTGCTCTCGCTAAGCAGCCCTGGGCAAGTGCCGCTGACAGCTGCCCCCAAAGTGTCCAAGGGGCTTCCCAGAGTGACACTCACTGCTGCCATTGTCTGTGGGATGTTGCTGGGGAAGAACGTGGGGGAGCCATGCTCTGCTTGGCCTACTTGAGCAGAGTGCAGCTCACCCGCCCCCCTTCAGGTGCCACCGCCGAGGGGCAGCATCATCTGCTGGACGAGAAGAGCTGTGTTCCTCTCAGTCTGCTTGGGAATAGGCTGAGCAGTGCAGGGCTGGGCTCTCCTATCTGGTGCCACCGCATGGCAGGACAGCACTGCCTCAGCTGGGATTGACAGCAGCACTGCCAGCCCTCAGCACGGCCTGTGGGGCCTCCTAATGACTTGAGATGAGAGCTGTCAGTGTCCCCTGGTTTCCCTTTCCCCATCTGGTGGTGGAGGAGGATCCCAGTGCTCCCACGGTGCCCACTGGGATAGCTATGGGAGGACTGAAGTGGGGGAGGGGAAGCAGAGTGCACCTACCCATGGTGTGCTCCACTGTCTTTTCTGCAGGTTGGCCGATGGGTAACTTATAGGCCAGACCGCAAGGGCTTCACATGACATGTTGTGTGGGCCCACCCATTCTGTATGAGCAACATGCTGTTTCAGGGATTTTGTTCTGGGAAGAAGCAGCTGTTTTTGGTGATTTACACAGATAGTTGTGGTGTTGAATTGAGACAATGCTAAGATGAAAATATGCTAGGTAATGTTTTTTCTAATGTGGTTTAGAAATAGACCAAATATTGAACGTATTCCTTAGCTTGGGTTTGTGAACATTATGAAGTGGCTTTCTATTCAGTTTGATGAAGTGGTCTTTGAATGTCACTTTGTATATTCCCAGAGTGGTACCCTTCCAGCCAAATCCACCTCTGTGTGTGTGTGTGTGGGCGGGGGGGGGGGTATAAGTGGGTCTGGTTTATGGGCTGAGGCCTCTCTCACATGTTTGTCATAATAAGAGCTACACAAAGGTGTTGTGCATGGTGGAGGACGCATATATGAGTGCTGCTTTACATACATCCCTCCCCTCCTCATAGTTTCTTCCCCTAAACTGCTCAGAATCGCTATGAAAAAGGCTGGATTAAAAGAAAGCGTTACTGGGCCAGGGCCATCCAGTACAACTGGTGCTTGAGAAAGAGTTGGAACACTGATTTCTCCAGTCGATACAGTGTCTGCCATAGTGGGCCTATATGGCAACCTAAGAGAGAGAAACAAGCTTCATTCATTTTCTTCTAAACTTTTTTTGCTCTTACTTACTTACTTACTTACTTATTTAAACATTTCTATGCCGCCCCATCGCAATAATGCCTTGGGACGGCTTACAACAATAAAAATTTTAAACATACAACTTCAGTTAAAGTTATTGTGCTCTTCAAACGTATGATCTTGCAGGATGAACTCTTTAACCAGCTCTGTGACAATTCTGTTTTCAGACATGGCCCCATACTATGAATCCCTCTGTAAGTCACTTGACTGGCAGGTAGATACGGAGCTGCTGAATAAGATGAAGAAAGCAAATGAGGAGGAATTGAAACGCCTTGATGACCAGTTGGAAGATGCAGAGAAGAACTTGGGGGAAAGTGAAATCCGTGATGCCATGATGGCCAAAGCAGAGTACCTCTGCCGAATCGGTGACAAGGTAGGTGGAGAACTCTGCTTCCCTGAACTGCTGAGTGGCTGAGCTCAAGTGTTCCTCTGAGTAGCATCCCTGTAGAACTAGCTTTGCTGCAGTGTTTCCTGCAGATGCCTCTCCTGTGTTTGGGAGCGATGGTCATGTGGACCAAAATGGTGCTTTATTTAATCCATCTCTTATCCACCTGGTCTGAGGAGGCCTTGCTTGGAATGCCCCATGCCTGACATTTGTCAAGGAGCACAGGACCGGTGCTTTTGCCGCTGGTTTTCATGTACTTGTTAAAGCAAGAGTGGGGAGTCTGCAGTCTTCTGATTGATGCTGGATTGCAGTTCCTGTCATCCCTGGACATCAGCTGTGCCGGTTGGGACTGATGAAAGTTGGCGTGTGAAGCATCTGGAGGGCCACAAGATGCCCGCCCCGTGTCTTTTCTGGAAAGTGTTTGGCAGGCTGCAGGGAAGGCACAAGTCAGTAGCCTGCTATTTGGACATTAGTCAATTACAGTTTTATTAGTTTCTCTTTTTCTTACTGTATTAATTCACTTAATTGTATTGAACTTGGAGTTGGAATGGAGCATTTCAGATCCCTGCCTCCAGCATCCATGGACTTCCTCATGTGTTCAGCCTGGTTCTGCGAAGTAAACTGAGCCAAGATGAAGTCCACAAACACTCGTGTGCCCCCCTCCCGTTCGGCAGCCTTCCGCAACAGGTGCAGCCCCCTGCCTGGTCCGCTGAGAGGCACCCGTGCTTGGTGCAGAAGCGGGGCATCGCTTGTGCACTGCATGGGGTGCACTTCCTGGTGAGCATGCCACGAATGCTCACAAAGGGAATGGATTGTCAAGTGTTGCAGAGAAGGGTGTGCTGGGGTTCCCATACCGCAGCCAGTTCGCCAGCTGTTGACTTAGACACTTCCTTTGTGAGCCTCCAGCATCGATTTGGCCCAAGAGCCTGGTTTTTGCTTCTCACTGACCCTTCGCCCAGCTTTGTGCATGCCATGTGGCTGATGGCAGAGGTGTTCTGTCATAGCATGCTGGGACTTGAAATCCGTTCTCAAGCTGAGTATGACAGCAAAATATTCTGCTGCCCTCTTCATTTTATTTATGTTCTAAAGCTCAACCTGATATAGAAGACTTCCACGGTTTGTGGAGGATGGTCTCAGAAAGTGGCTTTGTGGAAGTCTGGTCTTCTGTCAAAACACTGAGTAAAAAATACGGTTAGAAAATAGTGTAGATGCTTTAAAACTTCTGGAAGGTGATGATCTATGTCCCGGTCCATCCAGTGTGTGGTGAAACCTGAAATACCAAACAATGATTGGATTTGCACAAAGTGGCAAACCATCATGGGTAGCTAGCTATAGTCAGTTGCTGTGTCGCCCAAACCTAGACAGCGTGGCTTGTTCTGGAGCATGTTTAAGGGTCGTGAAACCCATGATGGGTTGTTGTGTCATCTGAATCTGGGAGACCAATCACATCACGGGTTGCAGGAAGTATCAACTCTGCTGCTTAGCCAGAGCGGCAGAAATGCCTTGCTGTCGCTGGTAAGTCAGCTCATTCTGCTCCAGTGGCAGCTGTTCCACCAATACCAAGGTGGCACTTGGGAGCAACTGTCACTGGCTCTTATCCCCTCTTTGGGGAGGAAGCACAAATGTGTGCAGCTTTATTCAGTGGAAGACCACTGCCACCAGTCTGTCTCATCCCAACACCTACGAGGGATGTATATGTAAATTAATAAATATTGACTGAGTGAGGATCAGTATAGCTTGCTTTTTATACACTTGAGAGCTGCCAAGTGAAAAGCAAAGCAGTACAGGATCCCCCCCTCCCCAAAAGGGGTGGCAAGTGTATCCCTTGCCTTTGGGGGTGATCCTCCAGATTTGTCAAATACCACTTTGCTTATGCTCGGTCTCTTCCACTTTTTCCATGCTGCTGCAGACTCTGGGTACTCCAGAAAGGAGAAAGATTTCAGTCCCTTTTCACAAGCACTTCCTTTTGTCAGCTTCCAGAAGAAACCCTTCTAGCATACTTAAGCATTTTCTTTTCTTTTGGGCGGGGAAATATCTACAGATGCCATGGCTGTATATCTCCCTTCCCGGTTTTTGTCTTGTTTTGTCTTGTTTTTTTTAAGCAGTAAGGGGCCAGTGACTCCAAAGTGTCAGTGGAGTAACTGTTGCTGATGGTGGTATGGGCCTCCACAAACCTCTCCTCCAGAGTGAACAAAGATGGCTGGTGATTCAGAGGAGGGAAGGAGAAGCAAGATGGGTTCTGCCACAAAGAGCACTGGGATACTGGGGGACTGACTGAGGGAGAAGGCTCTTGTGCCGGGTGCCCCATGGGGTGCGCCACAAACAACCCACACTGGGCAGCTTATTCTCAGGACGGGTTGCCATGTTGTGCAGGCCTGACCTATCGGTGGATTTGTGGGCCACTCTGCCGCAGGTCATAAGGGCCCTGCTCCTCATAAGGCCCTCAGCTGAATTCATTCTGAATCCATCCTCCAAAATGGCCCCCGGATGCAGAGTGGTGTGCATGGAACTGGCAGATGTCAGTTAGCAAGTTGGTCCTTTCTCCATGCAGTCCTAATATTAACCGATGCTGTCTTGTTAGGAAGCCGCTCTGACTGCCTTTCGGAAGACATATGACAAAACCGTGGCTCTGGGGCATCGGTTGGACATCGTGTTCTATCTGCTCCGGATCGGCCTCTTTTATATGGACAACGACCTCATCACACGGAACACTGAGAAAGCAAAAAGGTACCGTGTCCGTTATCGCAGCAGAGGGAAGGGACCTCAGGGACAGAAAAGCCGAAGGAATAGGGAGCAAATCATCTTGATGGGTAAAGTGTTAGTTGGCTGCCTCTTGATTAATGGCTACTGCAAGGTTTGACGATTAATTGCAGGGCAGTCTGGTTGCTGGTGAACGCTTTCTTTATCTAGGATGGAGTGCGTACCGTGCATTGAAATCCAGAAGTTAAACCATGGCAAGGAGCACACATTTTTTAGAAAAAGTTAAGACCAGGAGAAAAAAAAAAGAGTATGTCTGTGTGACAGAGGGGGTGGGGGTGGGCAAAGTGGGAAAACCGAATGCCCAAGTTGAGTGAGGTGAAATATATACGCTATTTATGAAATCTAAATTTGTAACCCATCCAAAAGCCTTATGGCTAAAGGGGTGGGATTTTTAAAAAAGCAAATAAATATATGACTGAATGAATGAATGAATGAATCAATCCTGAAAGGTATTATACACCAGCAGAAAATAATGCTTGTTTCTTTGCTTGTTGAATTTGTTTGAAAGCACCCATTAGCATCACGCTCTCTTATGTTATCCTCTCTTTATGAAACTTGTAATGATAAATTATTTTATTCAGTGATGACAAATACACCCAGGGTTGGAACTTCAAGTTGCTCCGCTCTCAGACATGAAAGTATCTGCTTTGGGTCCACCATGCTCCTTCTGTGAGAGGAAGGGCTGCGAGCGTTGTGTAGCCCTCCACCCAGATTTTGAGGACCCTGGGTTTCCCACATCACAGCTCATCCCATTCAGTAGCATCTCCTGACTTCCTGTGTGGCATTCTCCGGGGGTTGGAGGGTCTGCTGTGGGGAGGTGGGATTTGGGAGGTCTTTTCCACCACTGAATGTGATCCAGTGTAAATCTGGACCCAACCCATCATTTTGCCAACTGGGGAAAAGGGAAGAAACAAAATTAGCATTGCAAGTCGAAACTATCAACGTTTAGTGAACTAGAAGATTATGTTTGTGCTTTAAAATAGCATGTAGAACTCAGTTACCTCATACTGCTAGAAAGGATGCTGTCTGTAGCGTCATTAAAGACTAACAATAAATTGGGATATGCATCTAAGCTTCAGTTAATGGGGGAGTTTTCACCAGTGTGCTGTGAGCGGCGCTCTTCCTTTGCACTCTTACAGGGTAGCTAGCCCCATTTATCTCAGCTGGATTTGCTTCTGAGTAAAATGGCATAGGATTTGGCTGCAGATCACTGCAGAAAACCATACATATTCTAAATTCATATTAGTAATTTACATTACAGTGGAGTTAACGAATACATCTTTTTAAAAGTAGCATAGCTGAAGTTTATTTCACAAAGGATCAGTGTTGGACAAAACAGTAGCTTGGATTCTGAATGTTCGGGCTTCATTCAGTTTTTTCACACTTCAGTTTGATTCCAGCATTCAGTCGTTCGTTTATTTGATGCAGAGAATGGAATAATCTGAGGCAGGCAAGAAGCAAGGCACAGTTGGAAGCAGTGTGGTACAAAGACTTTGGCTTTAGGAGCAGTGTGACTTTCGGTGCTCAGATGGTGCTCCTGGACCTCACGGCTGAAGCTGTTCTGAATTTGGAAGTCCTTTCCTGACATCAAGCCTCAAGAAGTCCTAATGTGTCTGGTGCACCAGATTGGAGGGGCTTTCATCAGGTGTGGGTGCCCCCGCCTGTGGGAATGCTCGTGCACTTTCGAGCTGGTACTGGCAGGAAGAACTGACCACCTGATGCAACCAGGCCTGTGGTCCGTAGGCAAAAAACAAGGCCATCTCAGCCCATCGGAGCGGCACACGTGCTGTGTACCAGAACAACACGCTCTTATTTTAGATTTGATTTGCCAAAAAAAGGGTCGAGATCCTTGGGAAGGTAGGTGTCTGGGAGGATATTGCTTTTTTGCCTGACTGGATCGTCATAAGTAGCGTAGGTCTTAATGAAGCATTTGTGCATTGCTAGAGGGCAGAGTAACAGAATGTTTATCTGGTTTGTTTTGTTTTTTAAGTTTAATAGAGGAAGGAGGAGACTGGGACCGTCGGAATAGACTTAAGGTCTACCAGGGTCTCTACTGCGTGGCCATCCGAGACTTCAAGCAGGCAGCGGAGCTTTTCCTGGATACGGTTTCGACGTTTACATCTTACGAACTTATGGACTACAAAACGTTTGTAACGTACACGGTCTACGTCAGCATGATTGCATTAGACAGGCCTGACCTTAGAGAAAAGGTAAGCCCGGGAGCTGCTTGCCTATCAAGCCTGCAGATTGTGGATTGTCTTACCACTTTGATGTCTGACTGACTTTTGCTCTGATCTCCTTAGGTTATTAAAGGGGCAGAGATTCTGGAAGTGTTGCACAGTTTGCCCAAAGTGCGGCAATATCTTTTTTCACTCTATGAATGTCGGTATTCTGTTTTCTTCCAGTCTCTGGGTAAGACTCTTTATGTTTCTGACCTGCACGGCTTACTAGAATAAGGGGTGGGGGGCAACCCACCATCTGTGTGTAGCACGTGTAGTCCTGTTGTACTTGCTGCTCCTCTTGTAAAACTTGGATTGTCAAATATTGTGACCTACTTCTAATCAGGAAGGGGGAAATTAGCTGGAGATGTCCCACAAAGGGGTACAGTGCCCTAAAGCTGTTGCCAGATGTGACCATTCCTGTCATCATCTGGCAGTGGGCATAGCAATTGAAGAGAAAAGTAGAACATGCTTTGTGAGGACAGGAGCAAAATGCTCATGACTGCTGGGACATACTTTCCCTGATGCTGCCAGGATGATTGAGGCTGTATGTATGCGGGTGCCGAGGGTTTTCCGGTGCAGTGCTGGAAGCAAAGCAGCTCTTGCCGAGGGTTGCAGGGAGAGGAGTCCACCTATCCTTAGGACTGGGGTTAAGACACACGCTGGGGGGAAATTATGTCAGTGAGACTGTCGCCATTACATGTTTTATTTCCATTTCAGCCACCGTGGAGCAAGAGATGAAGAAAGATTGGTTGTTTGCACCTCACTATCGCTATTACGTGCGGGAGATGAGAATCCATGCCTATAGCCAGCTCCTAGAATCTTATAGGTCTCTTACGCTAGGTTACATGGCAGATGCTTTTGGAGTCTGTGTAGAGTTCATAGATCAGTAAGTTCTTTTAAAAAAAATACTCCATTTCCACAGGAATTCCATGTCAGAGAAGAATCTAGGAGCAACATAAGGCAGACAGAAGTGGGAGGATCATTGATCACAAGGTTTGCCCAGGCCAGAGGAAATGTTAGGCAGGGGTAGCCAGCCCAGGGTTCCCTGGTTATTTTAGGCTGTGGCTCCCATAATCCCTGGGCATTGGCCTCAGTGGCTGGGGTCACTGAGACTTAGCGAATATACAGGCTTCTCTAGATGTTGTGAATGATGACTGTTATCATGCAATGCATTTCACAGCAATAATACATTTGACACCTAGTCATTTCTCCATTGTTTTTGTAAAACACAGAAGCCTCCAATATGTTCTAGTTGCTCAGCAGGCGGTGCAGGGGGGTTTTTGTGAAAAATGCAGTCAGAGCCATCAGAGTTAGCACTCTAGTAAACATGATAAGTGGGAACGCACTTGCACCTTCCTGATGCATTCAGATGCCTTCAGTGACTGGTGCCCCTTATGGGGAGGAGTTAGGCCTGTTCGGTTTTTAATGCACTGAAGCCAAGAGAAATGAAGGTTCCTCCATTGCTTTCACCTGATAAACGCAGTCCTGGGGTGCGGGGTGGGGACCTTTGTGACGTTCCACAAAATACCACATTTTACTAAGCGGAGGCCACTCAGAGACCCCCTGTGCCAGCAGTTATAGTAATGGTGATGTGATCACATCAAGAAATAAAATGTGAGTTGAGCCTTGGTTAGAGTGGGGAGGGTCTAGAAATGAAATGGGATGTTTCTGCAAATAGAAATGGTAGCTGGGTTTGGGGTGTCAGAAGTTTGTGAAGGCTGCCATTTTCTTTGCAGATCCGTGTCCAGTGTAGACACGCACTCACAGCATTGTGAGGTAACAGCTGTGCCTTCACAAGTCTAAGCAGCAAGTGCTAAACAGGGCTGTGAGCTGCACTGCAGAAGCCATTAAGCAGTCTCCATTCTGATGTGGTTTGCTAATTACAGGCTTAAAGTTTGATAGCATGACATGGTTAGCAGAACCACTTTTAACTACTCAGTTGCTGCTGCTCTGAGCACTTTCTAACATGTCTTTCAGGAAGGGATTGTTGCCTGCGTCATACTGATATTGCTGTTAAGGTATCCATGGCAGCTTGTTCCTCCAGGGCTGCTCACTCTTGCTAAGACAAGGCCTTAAAACGGTGTCAAAACTGAGCAGTCTTGCCGCACAGGGTTTCATGTGCTTCGTAGTAGAATAGATGCAGATGGTACAATCCTGCAAGTGTTAGAAAAGTCTCTGTGTTTTTTTCCCCAAATAGGGAACTTTCAAGATTCATTGCTGCTGGGAGACTACACTGCAAAATAGACAAAGTCAATGAAATAGTAGAAACTAACAGGTACCCGTCAAATTCTTACTGTATTTTGGGTTATTCTGAAATGGGTAGTGGTGTTACTTAGACTTTGCATGAAGTGTTTTGCTGTCGCATTTGCCATCAAACGACACCCGCTGGGGTAGTACAGCAGATGGTAAGCAGATGCTGATTCAGTGGCTCTGATTGACCAAAGCCATGCAGTTAGGTGGTGGCCTGAACGCTGGTCTTCCAGCTCAGAAGACCGGCGTTCTCTGCCCCAGGGTCCAGAATTGCTCCTGTGTTTAGAAGAGTGTGTTTCTGCTGTTCAGTGGCCCATTCACAGTCAGCTCACTGGCTGCCAAAGACCCTGGCATGTTTTAGTGTGTCCTCAGAAAAGGGGGCTCGCCTGAACTAGATCCCACCTGCATTCTGTGACTGCATGCTGTAGCAAAGGGTTAGTGGCTTTCAAGGAAGCCTGCTTGCCGCCACCCCTTGGCTTCTTCTGGAATTTTTGATAAGCCTCTGGGGAATGTTGGAGTTTCAGGGAGCACAGTGAGCTGCCCTTTGATCATTCAAGTGATGGCTGCAGCTCAGCATGTCATCCAAACCCTTTGGGGGCGGGTTGTTACCATGGTTAAAAATATAACCCTGAAACAACCCATTGGTCTTGGTGCCTTGTTAATCCTGCAAACAATCTACCCTGTGTTGGATTCTGGTGATGCGACACACGCAGGCACAGGTTGAATATTCAGATGTTGTGTGGCATGTGCTGCAACCCCTTGTGGCTTAAATATGCCCCAAGCCACGGTGGGCTGCAGTGATTGTGCAAACCCCATTCATTTTTTCTACATCAGTCACTTTGCATCCCGTACTAAATTCTCTCTCCCTCTCACCTGTAGGCCTGACAGCAAGAACTGGCAGTACCAAGAAACCATAAAAAAAGGAGACCTGCTGCTAAACAGAGTGCAGAAGCTTTCTAGAGTAATTAATATGTAACTTAAAAAAGGGGGGGGTGCATATTTTGGCAACCATTTTGGAAGTAATTATAACTGTATTGTATAAGTTGTTATACTGTGGCTAAGCAAAAGGCAACCACGTTGTAGTTAGGGTTTTTACAGGCTACTTCACTCTGTAAACAGAACTGTGTACATGTTCCATTCATGTTTTCTGATCAGTTTCATTTATTAAATATATAAATACAATTGTCTGTCTGGTTTAGTTATTGAGTTGTTTAACTTGGTTCATAAAATGGATTTAAAGCCTAGTGCTAGAATTTGCTGTCCAAGATTGAACTAGAATGAATGAATTAAATAAATATATGCTTCTTTTGGGGAGCTTCTCCGATGGTTGCAGCTGCAATCTGGTATACTTGTTTGGGATCCTTACCTTGCTGAGGCTGACTCTTGACTGGGCATGTTTAAGAAAGCCCTGTAGCCTGGCATGGTTTTAGTGCTTAGGCGTCTTAATGCTGAATGTTACCCAGCACTGCTGCTTCAACTCTGCAGGCTCTGTCATGAGCATCACAGGGAACAATGTTTTCCAAAGGAGACCTGGAAATGAACAAGAAATCTTGGTAGGCTGGGTCAGTGGAGCTCCCCTCTGTGAGCTCTGCTGAGCTGTGCCATTCTGGAACGGGGCTTCCTCTCATTTCCGCTTGCTGCCAGGGACTCTCTGGCTCACATTGCATTAGCAATGGATCCTGCTAGCAAGCAGGCAGGGTTGGATACTGCCAAATGTGCATAGCCACAAAAGCTGCATGCGATGAAAATGAACGGCTTCGGCTTCAGAATAGCAGAAGATAAGAGCATAAAGTCTGAGGAAAATGGAAGAACTCGGGGTGTGATAATTTGGGACCTCTAGTGTATACGATTTCCATGGTTGCATTCTCGGGTGCCTCAAAAGGGTGGGGTGTAAAGCCCAGAGAGAGGTTGTGGAACACTGCTTAGTTAGAGTAGACTCTAACACGAGGTAGCCGTGGAGCTCTGCAGATCTGCTCCTGCAGCCCTTTCAATGAGGGGATGCCCGTTTGGTCCCTTCCCAGTTAGTGTACTACCTTTCTGTTGAGAGCAGGGATCCGCTGAAAGGGTCCCCAGTGTGGCATTTGTGGGCTCTTGCAAAATCCCTCCCTTAATATATGTATAAATGGATTTTTAAATATCCATATGTATGTATGACAGACAGACAACTTTTGAGGAATTTTGCAAAAGCAGACCAAGCGCAGTACTCCATTAACCAGCATTAGTTTCTGGTTGCTTGAGAATTACTATTAAAAACAGGCCTAATGCTATAGACCATACCATAAACTCTATTGATAAGAATATTGAAATATGGTAATTAAAGGCAAATTAAGACAAACTTCTGAGACCAAGCCTTGATGTCATAGATCATTGATGAACCAACATTTCCTCCGCGAGCACTACACAACTCTCAGCTTTCTCAAGCCTCTTGTATATTTTCATCTTCTGCTTGAGAGTAAGCACTCTGCATTTACACTAACTTGGGACATGTTTTGGCATACTTGGGGTTGGATGAGAACACAAAATTTGAATAGTATATTTACACACAGTGAATTGGTGGGAGACAAACATGGTGTGTAGTGTGGGTTTATTCATGGCATGGTGTGCCAAGTTTAAACGTACATTTCTGCTATAAATTTAACTGATGTAAAGTATTAATTCTTCAATTTAGTTAGCTGGTTGCTTGAGTTCCGGTTAACCAAGAGTCTACTGTATCGGGGGGGGGGGGGGGGGGGGCCCCCAGATGCTATCCATTCAAATAGTGAAAAGTGTTGAAAGGTCCCTTGCATTTTAGAGGGTGACTGTTCATCCCTCCAGTTCTGTAGTAATTTTTTAACAGATGTCAGAAAAAACATTTGCCGTTTTCTTAGATAAATTAAGAAAGCATGTATTTCAGTGACGATTGAGAACTGTTGCAGTACACAAGTTTAAGAGACACATTAGTTGTATTACACCGCCAGCAGTCAGCTGAATTAGTCCCTTGTTAAAGAGACATTGTGGTGTCTAGTAAACATGGAAAATGAATGTTTTTACTGAATAAGGCATAGCGTATGATCTATAGATGTAATGGATAGATGCCAAACTGTCAATCCACTGATTAAGCATTGAGGCTTGCAGCAGTTTCTTAGATTTCCAAAGGTCCAAAAAGTTTGGGGAGTTGGCTTCTAAGAAGCTTGAGCAAGTTTCATGTTTCATGTTTGGCATTCATTTAATAAGAATTATTTGCTTATTTTGTGTGTCTGTTTTAGTCTGTGTCCAAAAGGGATCAAGAGATGTTCCTGTGACAGGAAGCTCATGATCTGTTAAGAATCAAGTAGCTTGTACAGCATATACTCTTCACTAAAACCCATCTTGACCTTAGTCCTCACGATTAAATACTTAACCCTGTAATGATTAAATAGTTCAGAAAGGCCTTTGCTTCCTTTGTAGACGTCTGTTGTCTTTATATCACAGGAGTGAAAAAGTGTCTTCTTGAACCCAGCAAGAACAGAAAAAGGAGTGGGTGGGTGGAAGTACTTTAGAAGCGGGCTCCATGGTTCATGCCACAGAAACCTAGAGCTTTCTAGGAAATTGCTGGAAGGCTCCTGCCTGTTAGGATGTTCTTGCAACAAGACTTCAAGATCTGTGGAATCTGTGAAATGGCTTCAACAGGAATGGATTAGAGGGAAAAACATTTGAGAACTGAAGTTACTGGAATCAATGCTAGTTTTACCTGACCAAAGCCTCTGAAGCATTCCTGAGCAGGGTTTTGAGTGTGCCTTCAGGCCCAATGGGTTTTATCTCTCTGACATGTAAGGATAACTGTTTCTAATCTATTTATCAGTGAGTATCCTGTCATTACCACCTTTGTGAAGAATGTTTCATGGAGCCCCATTATCACTTAAAGATATGGTCTCTCAAAAATAGCTAATATGCCTAGTTTGTTTGTATAGGCAACCACAGAGAGCTTATCTTGATTAGGCAACTATTCATTAGAGCAGATGCAAAATGTGGAAAGCTCAGTCTCACAAGGAATGGGGGGAGGCACAGATTTTGGCACTTTGACATTAGTGGTCAGTTTCTTCTAAATCAGCCATGAAAAGGAATTGCTAGAAATAGCTGGGAACACCTTTCACTTAATGGCAGTGGCTAAGTGCTCTTACCAACTTCTGTCAATAGTGTTAAAAATAAGGAGCAGTATAGGTGTATGACTGCACCTTGATGGGCTTTGTGGGCAGCCAGAGACACTGAAATTTTCATTACATCTGAATGGGTTCCAGCCTAGCACAGATAGGCTGCATTCTCCAGGCCTCGGGGAGGGAGAACTGACTCATTGTGTGTCGCTTAATAGCCAAACCCACTTATGCCCCAGAATCAAGTAGGAATGGCGCTAACATAAGGTCAAGGCAGAATGGAGATAGACAGTACCTTGGGTCTTGGCTTGTAGTATAGGTATGCCGTAATTAAATCACTATAGTATTTCTTTCTATTCATAAAGCCTGCTGAATATACCCCAGAAGTGGTGGTAAGGAAGTGCTAAGCTTGGTTTCTTTGCAAGCCAAAACTAGCATGGCCTTGCTAGCCCCTTAGCTAAACCCAATTTTTGCTGGGCCTCCTTTTGAAGCAGAAAAGTATTGTACCTCATGGAAACATCGTACTCATTGAATTGCTTTTGTTTTAAGAAACATCTTGTTTTATTCAAGGAGCTAATTTTCTGGTCAGGAAGCAAAAGCACAACTTTTTTCTTATAAATAGTATAAATTATTTTATTTACAGAAACTTGTTACAAAACAAATAGACTATATATTTATTTTCTTCTTTTAAATATCCAAAGTAATTTTTTTCTATTTCATGACATTTGTTCAGGTACTATACAGCAGCCAACACAAAAGTTCAGCTTGGAGCAGATGCTCTTGAATATGTATACAAATTATCAAACTATTCACACATTTTACACAGGAGATTGCTTCCCCCCTCCCCCTCCCCCTCTGTGGAGCCAGGCTCAACTCCAAAAGCAAGAAGCTTCCATGGCCTACATTCTCATTGACATTATGTAGTGCTCATTAAAAATAATAATAATAATAATCACCTTTCATAAAAAGTAGGATATTTTGCACACAGCATTTAAAATAACTGGTTTTCTGCTGAAGCAGAACCATCTTTTCAAGTCCAACCCCTTCACCGTACAATTTCCCATTCCCAAAAAGACAGAACTAAAAGAATCCTTGGCAATAACAACTCTTGCCGGAAGACAACTTACCAGAAGATGAAGTGACACTACAAGCACAAGCATCTTTCCTGCCCAATCCTTATTGGCATGAAAAGGGAGTTGTGCCTTTGCAAAACTCCCACTCACATCAATGAGGTTTGTGTGCAGATGTTGTTGGTGGCTTGTGTCAGTAGTTTGTAAAATTGCTTTGAGAGGTAACTTACTTTTTCCCATAATACAAAATAATGTCATCATTCTGTATTTAACATTTAGAAGTTATTTGAATTCACTTGTTGAAAAGTAGCTCCAGAACCCTTGGCATTATTTATGAACTGGGGACTTGCTTCGCTCTGATCTTTTGCTTTGTTCCCCTGCATCCTCTCTCCCTCATTAATGGAAAGTCATATGTAGGTGGGAAAAGCAAGCTCCAATTTTTTTTTTAAAACAGAACATTCAAGTCTTTAAAGGAGAAGCTGTCTAAAAAACAGTCCAAGCTTAAAATCTAGGTATATAAATCAGGCACTTTCAGTTTTTCCATTAGTTTTAAACCATATAAAGACACACACAAATGGGCGCACGTGTGCACACATACACACAAATGCTAAAAAGAAAAAAAAAGCAGTGTGTCACAACTAAATGTAGTCTTCTGGGACTCAGGCAACTGTAAGCAATGCTATGTATACCAGAGGAGGCCAGCAACATGCAGCCAAATGCCACGCAGCCTCCCCACTCACAAGAGTGGCCTCTGCGGGCACGGAGCAGCGGCATCAGGGCCTTCGTTTGTATCCAGCAACTCCCGAGACATTACAAAGGGATGCAGCTCTCCCCCTCCCAAAACAGAGGCATCCCTTAAACGCTGCAAAGTAGGCAATGTTAACTATTGGCTTGGCAGTGAACCACTTCAAATTATAAAAAAGGGTATTTGCTTTTTTTCCTTTTTAATTAATAAATACTAGATGATTTTCAGTTGTACCAAAAACTGGATATAAGAAAAAAAGACCTGTGCAAAAATACATATTTAAATATGTACAATCAATTAACAAAATATGTCTTCTGAAATAGGGATACTTCAATATTTATAATAGAACAAGAAATTCCAAAATAAAGATACAAAAGTATGGGTTTCATTATTTTTGTATAATTCTTTGTTCATCATTGCAACATTTTAATTTTTTTTTAGGTTAAGAAAACTGCAGGAGTCATAATGAGAAGCTGGAAAGACTATAAAAAAATTGTATCTCTTAAATTAATACCAAAATCTTTCTAAGAAATAACCCAGTCACGGCAAATCTTGCAAGATAAATTAAATTTGAAATTTCCTTAATTATTTACAATAAGAATGTTGTCGGACAATAAAAGCTTCAAAAACAATTACTCCATTCATTACTCTGCCCCCCAAAGGAACTGTTTGTACAATAGTTGAGTCTACACTTTGAGGGCAGGCATAAATCGAAGATGTCCTCTGGTTCTACTGATGGCAAGTTTTGAAATCATAAGCCGTAACAGTCAGATACAAGACACAATCCCACACTGGAATGGCGCTTACATAAGCCCCACTGAATGCACTGACCTGGGATTTGTGCAAAAGCGTGACGGTTTTAGTGGGACGCTCCCCTTCCTTTCAACATGGCTTGTGATGCGGACATTCACAGTGGGAATTGGATCTGTAGCTGCAACCCATTTCAATTGAGCACAGTGGTAAAACGCTGAACATTTCACAGAGATCTGCATGTTTTTAAGGAGCCTGGGACTTGCTTTGATGCTTTTAGAGCAACATAATCTTTATAAAACAAAGAGACATTTTTGAATACTTAAAGCCACTAAGGTTTAACTTATGAAAAATTTGTCAGCCTTCGAAGGTAAATCTATCAAAACCAAATTGCACTTGTGATTGAAAATATCCAACACACAGGATGGAGCTTGTGTTGATTTTCTCTCTGCAGAGCAGATACATTACTTTGGTTGTCCCCTCCCACTTCCCAGGTAAGCCAATTAAGAGGTTTTTTTAACATTTTTGAGTATCCACTATAAACTGAAGGGTTGTTTAAAACTCCCCCTTCCCTCAACATGCACTCATGTTTAATATTTGCATAATCATCACTCGCCAAAGTATTCTCCTTCTGCTTAAAACCAACACATGATCTTTTGTGAATTCAAGGCTTTAGAGTTGTCTGCATAGAGTCTTGTTGCTTCACTGTGTTTTGATAATTCAGTAGCAAATTTCATGTTGATTTAAAAACCTAACAGGTAAAAACCAACAAACAACACCCCCCCAAGCAGCTGCTGCTTGTGGCGGCTTTAGAATCCCTGACGTGCAATGCACCACCTTAGTAGGGAGAGAGAGGCTGGGCTGTGTGAACTAGATAGGCTCAGATTGTCTAATGGTGCCCCTTTAAGGCAAAAATCTACAGGCACATTCATTCCACTGAGAGCTTCTCCTGCACAGGCCCTGTGGATTCAGAAAGAGTTCTTCTTCAATGGGCCAGTCAGCATGAACGTAACACGCTGCAGTGGCTTATTTAAATTGTGGTGTGAACTGGGTGCGGATTTCATAGTCGCTACCCAGCTGTGCTTTATGTCATCTGAACCTGGGTGACCAGCTTTCTTGGACAAGGAAACAACCCTGCAATAGCCCATGTATTACAGGAGCATTGTTTCCCTTTCCAGCGAGATGGGCTGCCCTGGTTTGGACAACATGACAAGCTGTGGCCAGGCTGCAATTATGAAAACAACGCCCTGCATGTGCTGCAATTTAAATAAGCTGCAGTTGGTTCGGATCATGCAAACCAGGTTAATGAGTGGTAACTTTTTAGCTATGCTGTCAAGTAGTAGGAATGAAAGTGAACTAGGTGATCTGATGAAGTCCCAAGCTGCAATGAATTCTACAGATGCCCCTGTGAGAAGCTGTGAAAATCTAGCATGCTGAAAACAAATCCATACACAGTTGATGCCCTCTGCCAATGCAGTCTGTATGGTTGGAACAGTGAGTTCTCATTGAAAAGGAAATGGCTAACCGAATCCACACGCTCCACTAACATGGAGAGGAAGTGCATTTTTGTAGACTCACCAAGGAAAGCTCCCCATGGATAATGCGCTACAGTTTGGGGTTATACTGTTTCTTCACATAAATTCCAAGCTGTGTTTCAAGATTCACTACTGTTACAAACAACCAAGTCTAGTGATATTTAAGCCCTTCTCAGGATTTTGCTTTCCATTTTTTCCCCTCATGGAAGTAAAAGGACCACTGGGATTGGATGACATGTTTAAAATACTCCCCGTTTGTTCACTAAATGGCAACAGAAGGGATGCATTTAACACTGTACTCAGAATTTGAACTGGCACTGAATCCAGTCATCAGAAAAACTGAATATGGACTTTATAAAATGGGGTGATAATTTATTTGTAGGAAAAATTTGGTTGTATCAACCTACTATAAAGTCTCTCCAGAAAAACAGTACTGAGAATTTGTGGTTCAGTTCTATAAGGGGTGTGTGTGTGTTTCTAAAGATCAGATGTTACAACCAACTTAGCTTGGCATTTTCTGATTTACCCACCCACCTCCCCCAAAAAACAAAGGCTTATGGCATACAGTATAGGTCAAGAAATATATTCTTTGGGAATTGATTTAGAGGTCATTCACCATTTTGAATATGGATGTTTTGCATCTGGGTTTTTCAGGGTGTCTATTTTTTTAAGTCAAAGAATTTTCTTCAAAATCAAGCAGGCATAGCCCTCCTCCAAACAATGCCACTGTGCAGCCTCCCTTGACTCCAAAGGACCTTGTACAGGAGTCCCACACAAGCTCCATTGCAATGAGCAAAGGATATTAAGCAGCTGTTCCTGGTGGATAATGCCTGTCAAATTGTTCTGTACCACATGATCTTCACTATTTAAAGAGGGTTCTTACTTTTTGCATGCTGGCCACAAACATTTGAATCTATTTTTTTAAAACTCCTGACAGCTTCTTATCCCAAATTACTTGCAAAATGCTGGGCAAAATGTAGACTTCATTTCTAAATTGTGCTATCTTTGCATTCCAATCAAGGAACGTTGCTATAAAACACTAAAGCCATATTCCCTTCTTGAGGGCATCTTTTTATTGTGCCTGACACATTGTGCCCCCTTCTTGAGGGGTTTTCACTGGATAGTGCCAACATGGTGGTCAGTTATGCCTATGACACCATCAGAACAGAAGAAAAACAAGTCCACAGTCATGTTCTTTCCCAAACATTGCTCTGCCCAACCAATCTAGAACAAATAGTGGCAAAAGGATGTACTCCTGTAAGTAATATCTCACAGGGATTTGTAGCGAGCTGTCCAGACCACTGGTAACACTGATAGGAACACTCCTGTGGCTGAACGGCAATCCAGTGTCCATTTCCAAGCTGCACTGCTACAGACATGGCTTGAGGGAAACTCCTTGATTGTGTGACAGCCCAGCAGATTTCCACACCTGAGGACTGTGGGAAGCTGGGAGAACTCAAGGCATCTCGGAGTCCAGAATTTCCAGATGGAGAGCTTCGCTTGTAGTGAAAATAATCCAGTTCTATCATGGTGTTGTCAACTGTTAGGGACGAGCCTTTGGCTTTGACACAAATGGGGAAAGAAAAAAAAGAATAAACAAGCAAGAAGTAGGTCAATTGGCAAAGCTATATCAAATTATACAATCTGAGATACCATAACATGCTTTGGCGAAATCTAACAGGTAGCAGCCAAACATTTTGTCTGTTTGAAAGACTGAACTTTTAACATTCCCATTTAATCAATCTAGACTTGATAAGATTATTTAATAGAGTATAAGAATAGTTATGTTTTGTTGCAACATCAAGCAGAAAGAATCAACTTTCTTTCATGCCAAAGGAAGAGCATTATCAAGAGGGTTGACAATCAAGAATGGTTTCCAAACTTCAATAAGCTTATTGATGAACAGAATATATGGCTTTGTTCCGCTAGCCAATTCTACAGCCTGGGCCAGAAATTATTCTCCACCTACTTCACTGAGGTTTAGCACTCCCAAACTCACAATCACTAGATGTTCACTTACTAGCAGGCTGACTGCTTTTGGTGGCTAGACTGCTATTCTATCTGGGAATTACTGAACTGTGAGGCTCAGGATGCCTGGTTGTTGTAACAAGTACAAGATCTTTCTTGGCTTGTGCAACAGCTTCCAAAAAATAATCACAGCGCTCAGTAATGTTACAAATCCTAGAAGAGGGCAAGAAGATTTGAATCTCACTAAAATCCGTACGGCACTAACACAAATTTACACAGCAGAGTCTATTGCAACAGCATGCCTAACCATTTCCAAAACATGCGTGATTCAGTCTTTTGGGCTAAATGCTGCTGGCAGTGAGAACGAAAAGTCCAAAAGCACACAAGAATCTTTGTTTTTCTGTAGCTGACAAGAGGAAAGCCTTGCAGAATAAGTGGATTCCTGATGTATCACACCATTTTTCACTAAAAAGTTGGAGAACATGGAATGAAAACATGCTTCTAAAATCTATGCGTTTATGAAATGCAACAGCTTTCTTTAAGAAAGAAAAGTTTATAAAAGTTTATATAGACCAAAACATGAAATACGTAAGCACATTTTTGGGCATGGCAACATCGTATATACAATATAAAAATACACACTGTGTTCAGAACGAATCTTTGTCACCATATGGCCCAAGTAAGACTTCATACCTGATGAAGGATAGAATTGTTCATCAGCCCTTGTGTCCCGGGGATTGCACCGGTATGTTTTGTGTGAATGTTGTTCACCGGCGGCAATTTGGCAACCTTGTTTGCTTTGCTGCTGCTGCTGCTGCTGCTGTTTATGCTGCTTGAACCAGGCGAGGACTTTCTTTTCTTTCCTATGAATTTATCTAGGGAAGGATGCGAATGTGAAAACCCGCTGTGTGAGTTTACTGGCAGTTCGCTCGACTGGTGAATGAACGGCCCCAACGAGAGAGTGGAATCGCCACTGTTCACCATCACACTCATTCTTTTTATCGATTCTGCAGGGCTCCCAGCTGGAGGGCCCCTCCCTGATTGGTCATGTTTGAGGCTAACTGAGTTAGCTTTACTAGTCACACAATTGAGGCCAACACCGTGGGATGAAGACGTCACAGGCGAGTGATACGAAGCCCCAGAGTTCCCACAGTTAACCACACAGTTTTTCCTAAAGGACTCTGTGGAATGAGAAGAAGGTGCTGGCAGCGCAGAACTGTTTTTACGCTTCTTTCCTGAGCTGCCGCTACTGCTGTTGCTACTGGTACTGTTACAGTTGGTGCTGCTAGCAGAAGATTCCTTAGGCTTAAAAGACTTGCTGGATTTTAATTTTTGAGGTTTGCCAGACAGAGGTGAAGGTACTGAGGAAAGCACTGGAGGTGTGGAAGGGGATGTCGACACTTGTCTTGATTGCATACTGCAGGCAGGTTCTGCTGCACCGAAACTAGCAGGGTTGGCATTTAGCGTAGTCCCATGGGATGGTACCGATTTACTGCTAAGAGACAGACAGGAAGGAGACACGAGCACTGGGGAGGACATAGCCGTGGTGGGTAACAGAAAACTTGTCGTGCTGGTGCCATACTGTGACACAGGTGTGGAGTTTGTCCGGTGTGGAGCACGTACTGATGCAGTGTTGCTTGTCGCTGGAGGAATTTTCCTAGAAGGCAGAAAAAGCAGGTAGCATGCTTTGCAGATAATTCTATTTTGCCCACTTTAAAAAATAAGTGAGACGCCTTAATCAAAAGAGACTGGTACGATATGCCTTCACAATCAATAAGTCAATTTTGTATGCAGCACTATGTGAACGGGTACCATGAACAGATAGGGCCACTTTAGGAACCCACCTAGTTTAACTAAGGTTGGTTCGCTGCAGAGAGCCAGCTTCCTTGCTCAATAACCTAGATACTGAATTTTGAGGAACACAAGGAATATTCCCTCATGTTTTCAAGCATATTTGCTTAAGTCTTGTGCACATGGCACGTCACCTGGATTTAGAAGTGAGATGGGAAACCATCAGCCTGTAGGCCTACTCCAGTCCACGGAGGTTCCTCATCTAGCCTGTGGAGATCACCTTGGATTACATGGATGAGCAATGCTGTTATGTCCAATCAGAGGTATGGGTGGTGGAGTAACCTATCCAGTGATGGGAGGAGCTGCTCCTTCCAGCCCTGGCCAAACCTATTCTCAAATGCCACATGTAATTCCCATAGGGAAGATGCACATTCTGCACCTCCCCTTTCTAGGAAAGACACAGCACAAGTAAAGTGGAGTTGACTGTGGTCCCAGCTGGAATGCTCCAGTAGTCACGTCTCCATAGAGGTGGCTTTCCCCATGGTCAGTGTTCTTCCATCGGGAGAAATGTGGCACAGGTGAGGCAGCCCTAGCTGAGGTGGCAGGTGCAGGCATTGCTCAGCCAGGAATGTTTTGCTGCACATGGGCTTCCTCCCACTGCAAAGCCAGTCCCCAGCCATAGCGCTGGGTGGAGCTCAGCTGGTACTTCAGATTGGATTAGCACATGCAACCATCATAAAAGCGGTCATGTCCAGAAAGTCACGGATTACGTCCATTAATTTAGAAATTGTTAATACTGCTTGGGAACCTTCCTTAATTGAAAGCCAACAAAAATAGGTACTTTGCTCCTTCATCTTTTCTGAGAATGAAAACACTTAATAATGAAATATATTAAAGTCTGTTCAGTTTCTACTCACTTCCACATCTGCGAGTTAAGATGCTTGTCCACCATGACATTAAGTGCACATCGGATATGGTTCCATCGTTTATCAAACACGTAGTAACCTCTTCCAATTTGTCGACTACCAAATGTGCAAAACTAAGGGGAGGGGGAATATTCATTTTAGTTATTTTCCTAACTGAAATTTGTATGTTACCAAATATATACTAATCCAAGATGGACATAACAGTTCCAATAAAAGAACACAGTGAAAAAGGTCATAACTGTTTATTCTGGTGAATAAGTTTCATATGTTTCTATACCAGTTGAGCCAGTCTGGTTGCTGGAGAATTTTAGGGCTCAATTAAGCCTTTTGAAGTCTCCATATTGCTGGATACTCAAAACAGCATATTCTGCCTCATAATAGTTTAAGGACTAGTGTAGCAACCATGACTAAACCCAATGACCACAATATTTAGCAGCGTTAGAAAACTTCTGCTAATTCTCAGATTTGAAGCACAAAGCAGCCTCTCTCTCTTAAGAAAGTATAACCTGGAACTTACGGCAGCTGGTTGAGGATGATGATCTGAATAAAGACAATCCAGTTTTTCAACAGGCTCTTCTTTTTCGTCACATTCTCCCTCGTCACTGGATAACCGAGATGCCGGCTCAGTTGCAGGCAGAGGAGCATGTGGAGATTCATGGACTGATGGAGACTCGCTAGGGGCATTCCCACTGTGTTGGGCTGGACAGCCTGAAGGCCTTCGTAAGAAGGAACAATTGAATACATGCAGTTTAAGGACTGATTTAAAACTCTGCTTAATAATAGCATTGGATGCAGTTTTACATACAACTATTTCCTGGGAAACATAAAGCAATTGTTAAACCAAGGTTGTATATATGACAAAATGAAACTCATAAGTAATGGTCCAAGGAGTTGGACGACCAATCCAATAGCAGCCTCTGAAATATGCAGTAAGTATATCCCCACTGGGTTTGAGACAAGCAGTTTATCAAAGCAAATACTAGGGCAGAGCAATGTGTGTAGAGTTGAAAGCATTAAATGTTGTGACAAAAAATCTCGTAGCAATAGTTTGAACGACTAAGAGCAAAATACCCAGCTAGACATTCCCATTCAGCTAAGCAGCTCTCTGGGTAGACTTGGCCCAGTCACTAATCTACCTGAGGCCACATACATGGGGCAAAAGCCACGTACATGTCCTTGTTTTCCTTGGAAGAAGCACGTCCATATAAATTTCCTTTCCTTCACTGATATGCTTACTATCAAACACTGTGGCTCTATGGTTTGTTTTTTTTTACCACTTCCTTTTAGCCAGAATTCATCACTTCTGGTGTTAAATAGATGATACATTTCCAACCTTCCCCAGCAAGAGTACTCAACTGAACTGTTAAAAAAAATCTCTGACCTAAAGAAAAACAAAGAACATTTAGTTCATCTGCAATAGGCAAAGTAAGAAACTAGGAAGGAGAACCAATATAGCCAGGGGCAGGGATTAGGATGACCTGGATTAAATTCCCACTGGATCAGTATCTCTCTCAGTCTAACCTACAGCACAAGGCTACCATGTATATAAAATGGGGGGAAAGGGACAATTATGAACACTGCCCCAAGTTTCTCAGAGGAAGCCTAGGATAAAAATAATAAAATTAATAAGATGAGAAAAGGACAACTATGGAGGCATGTACCTTAAAATTAGATAAAACAAACCCCTCAAATAGTGAGAGTTCCAACTTTCCTTTGTTATATAACTGAAACAGAACATTTAAAATATATCAGTAATTAGTCTAATAATTACAGGGAATTCACACAAATTCCCTGTAAAATTTAGGCAACATTCTAAATTCATGTTAAAATATATTTTAAATGATATCAAAAATGTTAGCAGCACTCCATGAGGTTAGAAAGTTCACTTTTTCAATATACGCATTTTTAATAAAAGATTTAACCACATACCTGCATATATGCATAATTTCTTTTTTAAAAGAGTTAACTAAAAAAGGCCAATGCTTCTCATCTACTAAGAAGAAACTTGATAAACTAGACCACAATAGGACCAATAAATGATTGACAGTTGTTTTACATGGTCCTGTTTGTCACCAAATGGTTCCTGGATGAATTGTTCTTTGGCACTGTTCCAGTCACAGTTGCATGGGCTGTGGAACGTGGTACAAAATATATCTATGTAAATGTGCTGAGTCACACATTTCTTCATTTGATGGTTAATACCCAGAGAGGTTTCTTATATAGAAAATACACCTGAAAACAACCTAATTGGGCAATACTCAGCCTTTGATAACAAGGTAGAGATGCGTGAAGAATCCATTCTGGGGATGGGATTCTGTCAGATTGCCCTGGCTTGGCTCCCTGAACTCTGCCCCTCTTTCTTGTGACTCTGTCTGACACAGCACTGAGCATTCATGCAGGTGCCTGCCAGGAACTGAGCCCATGAGAATGCTGTACAAGCTGTGTCCCTCTTCTATGCACATGACCTGTGAGCCTTGTTTGTGTTGCACGTGCTGTGAAGGAAGGTTGCTGGATTGTGTGAGAGGAGATCTGATAGCTTTTGCAGCCTTCCTTTCAGCTCAGCTCACTTTCTAAGCCAGGGCTGAGCAGAAGAAAGAATGCTGATAAATTAAAGAGGGCCAGTTTGGCAGGGTTGTCACAAGCCTACTAAAAGGCCTCCTCTTCTTTTGCACATTTACATAATAATCTTTCCTCAAACCTACACAGGCTGTACGGAAAACTTACTGCTTTACAGAATATATTTATTTGTTTTAAAACATCCTAAGGCCATATGCAACAACACACTTTTCTCACATGTTCTAGAGAGGCACTTCTACTCCCCGATTCAGAACAAGCTGCACAGAGTGGTCCCCACCTGCTTCACAATTACTTCACATTTACATTACTCAGGATGTGCTGCATACAAGGCTTCAAGCTTCCCAATTGTAAAACAGGTCCCAGTGTCTTGAAAGCACCTTCGTGAATTTGTTATCTGGTCAACCTACCTCAGGCTTGTATTAGTGATGGAGAACAGGAACTTTGAATATTTATGTGGGAGCACATGCATATTATTAGTTACACTTTCAAGACCACCATATCTCTGATTATTACTGTGTAGCTATTTAGGGTTTTTTTATGTGTGTTTGTTTTGCTTTCCCCCTTTTTCTGTATATGTGTTTGTGGTTCTACTCTAGTTTTGTATTCTCAGCTGGTTTTTTGCTGATGTTTACTTTTGTTGAAAGACTGTAAAAAATCAAATAAAAATTGTGAATATTAAAAAAGTGGTTATTCTGCTGAATTTAATAAGCAGAGCTATTTTTAGGTCCACCAAAGGCTTGTGGGACAGTAACAAACTGACCAAGTTATGGTATCATTAGCATGAGAGACAGTGAAATCATTGTGCCAAAAACGGTACGGTACTTTGCTGAATGTAAACTTTAATTCAAATATCAGTCTGCAGCATGGTCCAGGGCAGATGTGATGATGAAAATAATTTATGATCACCTTAAATGGGAGAGAAGGTGTGGCTTGACTGAAACAAATGGAGCAGGTAGACCGGACAGTCAAGTATGTGCCTGGCATGATGAAAAATGTCACTAGTTTTTCAAGTTTGCTCATCAAAACATCCAACTTATGTTCAGATTCTACTTACCTTGGAAGACTGGGGGTGTGAGGTTTGGGTTTATTAGGTACTAAAGGCTTTGATTCTGTAGGAATAACTCCATGAGAATTTTGGTGCAGCTCCTGGGAAGTTCTTGAAGGTGAGGGATGTGGTTCCCTGAGAGGGGGCATCTGCTGATGATGATCCAAATGGCGGAGTAATTCTTTTTCCCTGGTTTTGCTTTTGTGCTCAGCTAGTAATAAATCAAATCGCTTCCTCCGACCCTGTACAGCTCTCCGTTGAGTTAGGGAATGTGTCTGCAAAATAAAAGACCAGAGATTACTCTAGGTTGAAGAAGAATTGTGGAAATTAATCATGGAATACATATGAAACAAACGCGTATAAAAATTATAATTATCCTAAGCAATTTACTAATGAAGAGCTTTATCAAGGTCCAGGGTGTATCCTTTTTGGCTTTAAGAAAACAAAACACATACATTAAAATCATTTATCCAGTGTTGTGGATGAGAAACAGAAGAGCAGTAAAAAGACAGAAAGCAATCTCTCTGTGGTGCTAGGAAATCTGTATTTCCCAGTGAGGGAAGGCATTGAAATCCAGGCATGTAGCTTTACAGGGTACTGACAGTTTATGAAGTTGTTTAGGTCACACTGAGATTTGAAATTAGTGCTAAAGGGGGTAGCATTGGGAAAACAGATGGTGGTACAAAGATTTGGCCAGGATGAATCTCTGTTTAATCCTCAGTGGACAGGTTTGAAATGAAGAAAAAATATGAGGGACACAGAGAGGGGGGCAAAAAGTAAAAAGCTTGCAGGAGGGAAGAGGATAAATTCCAAAACATGTCCACAAGCTGCACAGGCTATGCTTGCATCTGACGTAAGAAAGGTATCAAAAGTGGGCAATAAATTCAAATTCTCACAATGGAGCTTCTGTTTTCATAAATCAAAGTCAGTAGATATGGTCGTAACAATAAGTAGTACAAGAGTGGTTAAGCATTAACATTTGATCATGTACCCAAAATCCTGCAATGCTTATGGTATTTCTAAATGCAGAACTTGATCAGTTTAAATATTGTAATGGTGCTATTTGTTAAACATTGTTAATACCTTCTTAGACAATGTGATGTCATGTGCTAAATTACATTAAGTGGGGCTGAGGCTCCCTCTGCTGAGAACACAGCAGTTATTTGCAAGCAATGCAAGGGAGCGGAGTGCAGGCATTACTGCTATAAATACCCTATGTTTCACTGGTGTATGTATGCCTGAAGTACTCAGTTCAATTCCAGTCACAGACGGAAAGCTGCACTTATCTATGGTAGTAAGGAAAGCAAAGAGATGCAGCATTAATCTGGCAAAGGGGTTGAGGCAACAGTGAGAATACATTTGCCACACTTTTAAAATGAAATTGCTTAAAAGTTATTTTGTTTGTTTTATAATATACAACTCAGCATCTAATCTTTTCATCAGAATTTTCTATAGATTTACTTTGCTTCCTCATATTAAAAACCCCTTTGTAAACAGAAAAAAATTGGATGACCCCAATCTTTAAAAAATCCCAAGAGCCAGTGCAGTGCTTAGAGTGCTGGATTGGGGACCCAGCAGCTCTGGGTTCTGGGCTCCACCAGGCCTTGAAGCTCACCGGGTGCCTTTGGGCCAGCCACTCATTCTCAGCTTAACCTATCTCACAGGGTTGTTATTGCAAGGATAAAATGGATTATAAGGATAAAATGGAAGCCAAGCTGCATTGGGTTCCTCACTAGAGGAAAAACGAGAGGTTTTAAATGCAATGTCCGAATATTAATAATAAAAATGGGGCAAAAAGTGGTTGGGGGGGAGAATTTGTTCGGACTGGCCTGGATGTCAGCCATTCTGATATGCACTGCTATTGTTAAATTACACTTGAATGAAATGTAATGCAATAGCAAGTCTCCTGCTACTACAGTGTGGATCTGACCTTGTTATTGGCTTCTAGTAGTTTGCTAGGTTGCTTTTGGGGACTCTGAGTGAGCTGATATTTAAAAAAGTTAGTACATTAGGAAGAGATCCTACCTTGCACGTCAAAGACCGAGTACAGGGTTTCTTGGTTTCTATGTCAATGACGCCACAGTAGATATCAGGATCAAATTCTCTCTCTGCTCAATGACAGGGAAAAAACTATTATAATATGTGGTTTGTTCAGAAGCCTACTCTGTTCACTTGAGTGCATAAATAAACCCAATTTCACATTTCAGATATGGAACATATTATGGCCTGCAGATTTTTCTTAGGCCTAGACCCTTATCCTGTACTATAATCCATGGGACAGAACTCGCAGAAAGAGTCTCAAGCAGCATTCATGAAAACAGAGATGGACCATTTGCAGCACTCTAGGTGTTTCTGGCTACAGCTGCCTTCATCAGTCACCAAGGGGTATTCCGTCCAGGCCAAAACAGGCCCTAAGTTGCCCACCTCTGTTTCCGAAGAAGGTTTGTCCGGAGGGGGCAATCTGTAGTTTTCCACATGTTCTGGCCTATGATATGAGGTATCACATCCTGACATCAATCCAGCCTCCTCCACTCACGACCTGAATCACCACAGCTATCAATCAGCCATCTAGGTTCCCTCCCCTGCCCTCCTCTGTAATCTCCTATGTTCAGAAGCATGCAGGCATCTCCAAGGAATCACATCCTATGCTTCAGTTCAGTGAGAAGGGATGTCTCTGTGTACGTATATGCATATGCATGAAATTAGTAAAGGCATTCTTCAGTTAACATAAACCTATTCTGGTTTCACAAGTATTGAAGATTAAGAAATTTTAGCAGAGTTCTTGAAAATACAGTGCTTTTTTACTTTTAACTATACATCCTTTCACTCAGCAAATCTTATGACTGTTTACACTAATAGACAGATGCATGTAAAGTAAACACAAGCAGATGATGCACTTTCCTACAGTTATGACAATGCAGCTCACATGGTCTAAAAATCAACCCTCTTTTCAGAGATTAGCTCACTGTCCATCAAAGCTTCCATATTAAATACTGCATAATAGCAAAGAACTGTGCATGGTCCTTTCAATCCTTGCTGGATATCTTTATACTTGCTGTTTCTTGCATAAGAAAAAAAATCATAGCAATGAATTCAAGAAATAAAAATAGATTCAAATCAAATAATTCTTTTATAATATTTAATCTTTACTATAGCATTCATTGTATTTATGGTCCTCCTCATACATTACCTCAGCAATTTCAAACATGCAATTTTAAAGCTTTCTTTTTAAAATATATTATAAACATGTCATTTACTTTTTAATTACTGGTATTCTATATAAACACACATTTTAAAAAATTACCTGACAATCTTTTGTGTAAAAATTTCCTATTATTTGTACTCTCTTCTTGCTTTTTGTCCAAATATGGAGGCACAGAGAGAAGACCTTTACCATTCAGTATCTGTCCAGGGGAAGGCAAGGGTGGCTTTGGTATTGAGGGATTAAGGCCAATCCTTATTGAGGAGCTCACAGTAGTAGAACAGGTTGGACCAACAGCAGGTTTCAATAATGTACCATCTATCTTTGGATGTATTTTTTCCACTTTGACAGATGGAGTCATGCTGCAAGAAAGAAATATATATATATATATATATATATATATATATATAATAATAATCACACAATAACCACTCTCATCTAGATTCTATTTTATATTGAACCAATATTTAATCCAAAATTACTAGTCTATTCTATTAAGGAAAATCATGTACAATTTGTTGTATCTAGATACCCTGGTTGTGTGGGGTAATGGGGCATTTTACTCATTTTACATTACGGCTAACACCACACACAGGGTGCAATTACTTCCATTTGCTGAGATCTTCAATTCAAAATGGGAACCTAAATAACAAGAGTTTGGCTTGCTCATCTCCCTTTTATAAAATGCATGCACTGTGTCTAATACGTGTGTTTCCCTTTCTGAGTTATGCAACAAGGCATATTTAGCCATTTGCTTTCATGCAACCTCCTAAAAGATCTTTGGCATAAATACCACTGCTCCCTATGATTTGTACTATATACCATATAAGTTTTTGTGGGTTGTTCTTCTAGTCAATAATTTTCAGCTTTTTGGTGCAACCTCTTAAAATCCCCATGTTCAGCCTATGACAAACTCAAACCTTTTTTTCACACAAACACATTCCTTTTCTCTCTGGGCAGATTTTCTCCTTCATCTTATTGTTCTTTCCCTTTTCAAAAAGTTTTAAAAAAACTCTACGGTGGCAATGTTGCTGGTGTGGCCTTACTTACATTGGGTTGTGCTCAACAGCTTAGAGACCACTGTCCTATCAAGAGAAGGATCTGAAGGCTCAGACACGCTCTCCCCACTCCTCCTCTTATGCGCCCTTATTCTTTTCAGCATTAACTATGGTTCAGTGCCTGCACTAAATTTAATTCTAGACATTATTACTTTTAATGATGATCTGCCAGTCTACTCTCACCATCTGGTTTAATCTACTGTGCCTGCATCCACCACTATACTAATGGAATTGATGAGAAAAGGAAAGGTGCAGGGCAGCAGGAGAAAGAGTTGCGCTCCATTTGCACTGGATCCTGGTTAACTGCTGGGAAGTAGTCCTAGACCAAAATGAAATGAAACTTTCCCAAATGGACATATTTTTAAAGAGACTGTGGTTACACCAGTGCTAAACCTTAGTTTTTTCCCCCCAGCGGGAGCATACTCACATTTTATCGTGGGGACCTTTGCTATGTACCAGATGCATTGGCCTGTTGTTTCCACTGATTGGCAGCTTGTCTTTGGGTGATTTCAACAACTTGGAACTGGAAGAGGATGATGCACTAGTTCCCCCACCGCTGGATGAGCGGCTGCTCCCACCTCCACTGCTACCTTTGTTTTTTGAAGACAGAGATGAAAAGAGGGAGAATACTGAAGAAGAAGGGGGAGTTAAAGGTGGCTTGCTGGAGGAGCTGTGTCTTCTTTCTGGAAAAAGAAAACAGGTGTCCATTAGTGATCACTGAGAAAACAGAAGTATTTTTTATCAAGCAAGATAAAACTACATCATCATCTTCCTTACACACAGGGAAAAAAAACTTACTCCCCAAAACTTTGATATCTTGATCAATTTTTGCTACATTTTTGTGTCTCAGTGTGTCTACTTTTTTAATGTGTTGTTGCCATGTTACTGTTTATTTTATTTGTTGGCATTGTTTTAATTATGTACAATGCTGTATTTCATAAAGCACCTTTGCCCATACTTATGCAGAATATCAGAACTGCAGGTAATGTAATTACACAGAGAGGGTTTCCTCTGTGGTGGCACTTTTGAATGTCCTCCTTCAGGAGGTATGCTTGGCACCTAATTTACCTAATCTGTGGGGCACCAGGTTTTACACATTTATTTATATAACCTCTCAGTCCATCTTTGCAATTGAAGCTGTAATTATTTTACTGGTGTTTTCTTTTGTGTCAGTCACATGTTGATTTTATTGTACTCTGTTAGGCTTTTCAAACATTTACTTGTTAGGCTGTACACTGTCCTAGACTCTTATATGGTGGAGTGGAATCATTATTTTTAAAATAAATCAATGCATACATAAACAAACAGCAGTATACATTAAAACAGCAACACTGGTTTGTGAGTTGCCTACAATCGTGATCATACAAATCACTGACAGCTTCCATCCCTTTGCTGTAGCTTGTCTTTTACGTCTTATAAATTGTCTCACCCTTTCCCAGACTATCACTTGATAATTGAAACTAGAAAGTAGAGAATCCACAAAAAGAATGGATTTGCTAAGCCTTCAATTCAGCCAAAAACTAACGGCCAAAGTGTTCCTATAGTTCATAGGCCTTTACTTTGAATTCCCAGCTCCAAGCCTAGAAATGTGCTCCAATGACAGAGTTCACAGAATCATAGAATACTAGAGTTGGAAGGGGCAGGGAGGCCTTTGGGTTCAACCCTCTGCTACTGCAGGACACTAACTGGGGATATGGACTCAGATTATCCTTCATCCAAGTGGGTACAGAAAGAAACATGCTGGCTACTTCTCAAGGTCATAAGAGACACCTGAGAAAATGAAAAAGGATGACATGCCATGGGCTGGGGAAGGGAGGAGACTGGGTCAGCCAAGATATGACATACGCTGGTGGGCTCCAGCCTCCTTCCCGCCTCTGCTAAAGCAGTGAAGCTAGACAGCTGAAAATGGCTGTCAAGCTGATTTGCTGGTTGGTGATCACCTCTGTATTCCTTCTATCTTTCCTGGGCTGTCTGCACTTTTCCAAGGCCAGAGGTTTCCAGGCACCCCCACTGGAATGCATGCTAGGCAGCACCCTACTCCTACACAGTTCACTCAATCATATGGGTCTAATATTGACCTACTATGTGATAATAACTACTGAAAAAACATGCAAAGCATTCTGATTACAACTAGAATTATGAATTGAAGTGTTTATGTTTGTATCCTTCAATTGAAAGGGGGAAATCACAACATCAATAAAATATATTAAGAATGGAATACTATAAAACAAAATAATAGTTACAAAGGCAGTATGAACAGCATTTTTAGTAAAAAGAAAGCCAGCCATCAGTGATTAAAAAACTGGAAGAGCTCAACAAATCCACAAGCAGGGTGCCACAGCCAAGACCTCTCCCTTCACTCCAGCTGGCAGGGATACAAGGAAGGGCCTCTGACACCAGCTTCAGTGTCCAAGTACGTTGCGTTAGAGAAAATGTTCCCTCAGGTACTGCAGTCACAAGTCATGAAGGGATTTAAAGACAAGCCCCAGAACTATGAATTATACTTGGAAATGGACCACAAGTTAGGACCTCATTAAGACAGTCAGTCCCGGTTATTAGCCTAGTAGGTACATGTTGTGCTAGCCAATGTTACTGGGCTGTCTTAAAACAAGCATGGAGCTTGCTGGACAATTGAACATGGTTCTCAGTAGTCTCTAATTTCACAAAATCCTTGGTTGGCTTTTCATTGCCCTCTGGTGCCCATAACAAGTACCAGCCCTGCTTCCAACCCTGGTTCCGGGGACAGGATGGGGATAATCCCTGCAGTTATGATGCACTTAAAGGTATTTGGAGCATTTTAGTAATTTATAACATTTTTATCTCACACTTAAGCCAAAAAGGCTCCCATCCCAGATGCGAAAATACAACAGTATCTCAGAAGCACAGAGCAGCAAGAGGGCGATTCCTGTCCTTAAGCTGAAAATGAAGGATGGGGCTTGTTTTCACACTGATGCTCAGTGCATTTGCAGGAATGAACCCTTCCTTACTTCCCAAGCTCCAATCTTGGGGTGAGAGAGGAAAGTGAAAAGTATCTGTAACCTGAGAATTGGAGCTACAGCACAAGGCCAAGGTCAAGGCTACAGCAAGCCAAAAATTTGCTGGCTACAGCATGCTGCAGACACGCATGTGCACATCTGTCTATCTATCTAGACTGATCCACTACACCCTGACTGGCAGCTGAATATTCAAGCTTAACCCTGTAAGAAAATCATATTTTTGAAGGCAATATGAGAATGTTTTTAGGATAATTCACAGGTACAAATAATTAACATTTCAGCCATTAAATAGTAAAGATGAATTTGAATTAGGGCCAGGACTGGTCAGAGCAGGAGTATAGGTTCTTGATGGTTTCAAGCCACTGGAATCAATCATATTCCTCAGTTTCAAACCAGTGATCAAAACTAAACATTATATCTTTACGAAATATTCTCATATAACCCCAGTCCTTTATCACCTCCATTGGCTTCCCATCGAAGTCCAGGCTCAATTCAAGGTGCTGGTTATTACCTATAAAGCCCTAAATGGCTTGGGACCTGGATACCTAAAGGAACACCTTTTTCCTTATATGGCCTCCCCCCTGCCCCCTAAGATCAGCAGCAGAAGCCCTCCTCCGGAAACCCTCCATGAAAGACATTAGGAGGGTGAGTACCCGGAGGAGGGCCTTCTCTGCGGGGGCGCCCTGTCTATGGAATGCGCTCCCCAGAAAGGTCCGCCTGGTGCTGTCATATGTTTTTCAGCGCCAGGTTAAGACCTTTTTATTTAATCAATATTGTAATAAGTTTTAACATTGAATTTTATTACCATATTTTAATTTGCAGCCAGAGTGGGTTGTCAATTTATTTATATTATATTGTTTACGTACTTTGGAATTTTATTTGTGTAAGCCATTCTGAGGCTCTTGCAAAGGACAGCATACAAATATCTTAAATAAATAAATAATAGTTATAACATTTGCCTCTTTCTCTGCAAGTGCAAGATCTAGCAACCTTTATTTCAGTTTTTATCAGTTGTTACCTTAATAAAATGTGACATGATCTAGCAACATGACTTTAAATGCACAGCATTGTTGTGACACAGCACGATGCAGGAAAACTAAGCTTTGTAGCCTAACAAAGAGGATTAATTATTTTTTTTGGCTAGTCTATGATTTGTCCTATGGGTGGTCCCTATATTGGGAATATACTTTGCAGCCACTGCATTCCTCATTACCTTGGGCATGGGTCCTCAAACTATGGCCCAGGAGCCGGATCCGACCTGCCATGCCCATTTGGATCTGCTGTACGCTTGCCCACGCACGTGCCCGCCACTGCTCACCTTGCCCCACGCACGGTTTGCTCGCTCAAAGAAAATGAGCCGTTTGCTCGCTTGGAGAAAACAATTTCCAAGTGAGCAAGCCACTGCCTCGCCCCCCCTCACCGCACGTGCCCACCCGCACCTCACTTCACCGTGCCTCATCGGCCGCCCCGCCCCCCCCGGGCCGGCCCACACGCACTGCCAGCACCGCCTTTCCGGCCCACGCCCAGCACAGGCAGCTTTCATCTGGCCCCCTGGTAAAAAAAGTTTGGGGACCCCTGACCTTGGGTATACTGTATGGACAGTAGTAAAATAAATATCTAAAACTTAGATCTAGAATATACTTAAGTTATTTATTTAGGTTCCATAATTATTATATAAGCAATAATCATCTTATCTCCTTTCTCCACAATATAACCTGGCCAGACCAGTTATGGAAGAATCCTCTAACAGGAAAGTGATACGAAAAGTTCAACAAAGTTGCCAAAAAAGATTTAAAAGGACTTCGTTTTGTTTTCTATTGTGCAAGCTAAAAATATTCTGTTACAAAGCCTTTTTGGAGGCTACATTTTGACAAACCATGGTAAACCATGCTCACCATGGTAAGCCTCTGGCAATTGTGAAAGAGAAGCAGCCAGGCAGGGCTGACCCAAGAAAGCCCCTGTCCTGCAGAGGTTCTTACTCCAGAACAGGAAAGGCTGAGCAACTTTACGTGGATGCCAGCAAAAGGAGACCCACGGAAATGGCTCCAAGCTAAGATGAATAACTTATTAGTCACACTTTCATTTTACAGCCTGAAAATTCTGTTCCTCACAAAATCAAGACATTAGTAGGAAAACCTGCCTTCTAAAAAATGTAAGAACTGAGTTGTTACAATTTTTAAAAAGGTTCCTTTAAACTATACCCGTATATGCTATTGTCTAGGTCGGCTGGTCTGTCTGTCTGCCTTCCCCAGATCTATTTTAGACAGAAAGAGGATAAGAGATAAAAACCCAAGGAAAAGTATGGGTTCATGAAGGCAAGTTTGAAGCTGGCACAGTATGTGAGTCTATAAAACATATTAATAGCTTAAATGGCATGGATGTTAGGATCAAATGCTTTAATTTGTAATTTCCCCTGTGTTTTGGCACATTACTAAATCTGCAAGCACTGCAACCTTTCTTTCTCTTAAAATTAACTAGTTGTTGTTTTTAAATCCTGCAATTGCAACTAAAGGGTATTTGATTCAGGGTACAACTAGGGAAGCTATATTTTTACAATTACAATTACCTTGGTTTAACAGGCGTTTAGTTCATTTTAATCCAGTTATGTTGTTGTAACATATATAACTGCTACTGCTTAACTGTTCATTCATAAGAGCATGCATAGAATAAAGTCCTCTCTTCTGACTTTTACCCACTACAGAGAAGATGGTGCTCTATTTAGGGAGCAATTCTACGGCCTCTAAACATTGTCTGAGGAGCCACAGGGCAGGGAAGATTTCCCCCTGCCCTCACATGGTCAGAGACAGTGCTCTAGCCTTAGAAAGGGAAGCTGGAAAATGCCTCCCCCCCACTCCATCTCATGGCCAGTGTAGAAAGAACTGTGCTGGCTAGCCCCCGAGGTCAGAAACTGAGTTCAGAGGAGGGGGAAAGGGGAATTTCAGTAAGCAAGAGGAGAGTAGATTCCTAGCATGTCCTAGTCATCCATGATGGCTGAGTGTTGTTGCGAGGTGGAGGGTATTTTATTATCTAAACGTGTATAGGATTGTGGATCTAGAAAGGAGGCTGCTACTAGTTTATCATGAGAGTATGATCCAGAGCACTTTCAAGGAATCACAGGAAAAAATGCTTTAGGCAGTATTCTTGTATAAACTTAATTTAACCTGACTCTAAGACTCTGTTTGTTTTAACCCTCGATCAAATATGTAAATAGCAAGGAACTAAGACCTTCCATGAGGAATGACTCCTCCAATTATAACTATTTCTTTTTAAAGATCAAGACCTTGTATGGCTATTTTTAATGCCACGGATGAAGCAAGCTTGGGCTAGAAGTAGCCCCAAGTAGCAGTCTAGTGGGTTTCCCAGTTTTAATAGTTTATCAACATCGGTTTTCTTGCATTAAAGTCTCCATCCTTGTATGAAGTTACAGGGCTTTCAAATTTCAGATACAGAACTGCAAATCAGGAGTTTGGGTGAGGATTTCCATGCTTTCCATCTCAGAATTTTGCATTGTATAGATTAAAACTGGACTCTTAGATGTTGGCAAGAGGTCATTACACTTCCCAATATGACAGAATTTCTTCCTGAAAAGTAGCACTGTGCAAAGCATGAAATGGAGCATGTTAAGAAAAGCAAAATCAACTTTTAGAACGGCGGTCGCAAGAAGGCTGGGGAATGGCGGGCACTCCGCTCTTTCTACTATTGGGGGGGGGGGGGGGAGTTCCAGCCAAAACCATTACAGCTTTGAATCTTTCCCGGCTGCAGGCACTGTGCAGGCTCAGCACCCATAATGTGCGATGCACAGAGGCCACGATAAAGAACCTAATAATTTGGAATTCTATCAGACTTTGGCCAATAGATTTAAATGTTTCACCTTGGTGTTAACAACCATAATATAAAACCCACTTCTAACATCTGCACTTGGAGCATCTTTCTGACTGACAGCGCTTCTCTATGGCAACCACAACAAGCAGGGTTTAAAACCTGCTATGCAAGATCTTTTCAGTGGCAATCTGAGGAAATGAACTTGAAGCTTTACATGTAGGCTGCACACTCTGAAATTGGCCATCTGCTCATGTTCAATTGTACACACACCTGTGGAGAGATTTTTAATTAATTCATAAATTAATTATTTTTTCAAAAGTTTAAATATTAGTTCAGTGTCTACACTAGGAACTGCACCAATGACTACAAGTGAAGTACATCCATATTTAAGTCTGATACATTTTCTGTGTAGACTGGACAGACATTCCTGAGTGTTGCTTAATTTCATTCTGATGCAGCAAAAAATCAGGGAAAAGGTTTGCACTCGGCACAAATGAGCCATACCAAAAAAAAAAAAAGTAAGTCAAACTTATAATTGTTACATTAGTATGCAGCTTCTTCCACAGCTTTAAGGCAGTTTAACACCCTCCAACCCAATTAATTAATTGGTACAGACCCTTCAAGGAAGCATATTGGTATTTCAAAACTTCATATGTAAACTAAAAAAATTCCTAAATTTATGTTATAATCCTGCATTCTTACTGAAAATTTAAAATCCTCTGGGCAAAGTTACTGCAGAACCACTGGTTTATGTTCAAGTTTTCATTACTAATATAGGTAAAAATACTTATACACAATAACCCAAGGCAAGGAAAAGTATGGTCCTTTAAAAAGTCTATATTAAGTGTTCAGACAGTTTCAAATACATATCCAATAAAATCCAAATAAAAACTATTACAACAATTAGCATTCTAGTAATTTTCAAAGTGACTGCTTTTGAACATAAAATGGTTTGCACTTCTCTGCTTAAAAAAATCTTTCTCATATCTGAAACAGAATTATATACCCTATTTACAAAACTACATGAATGCAACTGCATTTGCATTTTACAACCTAGTAAATCCTGTGCTTCTAAATAGGACAAAGTACCAAGTGCCAAGTGTCTTTTTATAACAATGGCTAGAATCCCAGAGTGGATTTGCTAAGTTGCTATTTGGAGGTCTTAAAAGTTCAGTGATGCTTTATGATGTAGGCAGAGCCAATATTAGTCATGACGAAACCCTTAAATGAAGCAAAGAAAAATTGCTGGATATTTTTACCTTCTAAACTACTCTACCCTTGGCATATTCTAAATCCCAATTCTTGTCACAGTTAAAAATAATATATGATTTACTGGCAAGTTACCAGCATCTTTTCATTTACATTTTCTTAAAATGACAGGAGAGTTCTCTCTTTGTGACACAACAGCAGCTACCAGATGAGAAACTGATTGTACTAAATATGCCCCCAGCAAGTCATTTTTAGGCATAATACCTTTTAACTGACACAAATGCAACTGTTATATTTTAGTAGACTAGCCTAAACAATGTCTATTATCTTGACAATGAGGTCTTCAATGGCAGTACTCCCAATATTAGTCCAATATTAGGATAAGACAGATAAGATGGGGAAAAGGAAATGTAGACAAAATTGTAATACAAATGTATTAATGTAAAAATACATTTACCCTTAGAGAAAAGTTGTTGCAGGTCAAAAGCGTTTTAGTGGGTTAAACTGAAAATTTTATTTATTTATTTATTTAAAGTTTTTATATGCTGTCCCCTTGCTACATAGCCTCAGGACGGCTCGTAGAAATGCAGCTCAGTTTTTCTTAAGTTATTTGAGTAAAATGAAATGGAATACTTGTCTACTATTATATAGAGAAAGCAACCCTTTGAGTATAGCCTTCTAATGGATTCCCGCATATAATATTCTATAGCACATTACTGTAGAAAAAACCTGAGTTAGCAGATGCTAACTGAAAATACAGTAGAGGTGACAAATAGATTTAAGGAATTAAATCTGATAGACAGAGTGCCTGAAGAACTATGGACGGAGGTTCGCAACATTGTACAAGAGGCAGCAACTAAAACCATTCCAAAGAAAAAGAAATGCAAGAAAGCAAAATGGCTGTCTGAGGAAGCTTTACAAATAGCTGAGGAAAGAAGGGAAGCGAAAGGCAAGGGAGAAAGAGAAAGATACAAACAATTGAATGCAGAATTCCAGAGAACAGCTAGAAGAGATAAGAATGCCTTCCTAAATGAACAGTGCAAAGAAATAGAAGAAAACAATAGAATAGGGAGGACCAGAGATCTCTTCAAGAAAATTAGAGATATGAAGGGAACATTTCATGCAAAGATGGGCATAATAAAGGACCAAAATGGCAGGGACCTAACAGAGGCAGAAGAGATTAAGAAGAGGTGGCAAGATTACACAGAAGAACTATACAAGAAAGAGCTTAACATCCCTGATAACCACGATGGGGTGGTCACTGACCTCGAGCCAGA
>JAIXND010000674.1:37214286-37243492 GCA_023646645.1 Varanus salvator macromaculatus | reverse complement strand
GCACGACCATGATCACGCCTGTGTTCCCTGCCCGAGTGTGACTGCGATTGCAGCCATAGATGGGTGTGACTGTGGTCACGCTCAGGCAGGGAACGTGGGCGCAACTGCAGCCATCTCCCCACTGAGCACAATCGCGGCAATGCCCCCCGCCTGGCAGCATGACCGCAATCACACTTGTGCAGGGAACACGGGCGCGATCACAGCCATCTCCCCCCGAGCACGATTGCGGCCATTTCGCCCCCCTCAGCACAATTGTAGCCATCTCCCCCCCCCCTGCAAGCAATTGCGCCCGTGCAGGGAAGATGGGCGTGCTTGCAATCATCTCCCAATGTGAAGTTTGCAACCTGAGGCAAAATTTGTCTGAAATTCTGTTCGCAACCTGATTTGGTCATGAACTGAGGCATTTGTGAGCCGAGGTACCACGGTACAAGAACCCAGGATCACCCATAGAAGCTGAGTGGTGAGAGATTCAGGGCACAAAAGTTGCTCACACAGTGCATAATGTATGGAATTTGCTATCACAAAATGCAGTAATGGCCATGAAGTCTGAAGGCTTTAAAAGAGGATTAGATAAAACCATGGAAGATAAGGTTATCAATAATTTCAAGTCATCGTGGATACATATTCCCTCCAGTATCAGAGGCGGTACACCTCTGAATACCAGTTGCTGTAGATTAGGAGAAGGAAGGTGCTATAACTGCTCCTGTCCTATGGTTACCGTGCAAACAGAATGAAAGACTCAAGAAGACTTTGGTCTAATGCAGCATGATTCTTCTTCCAGTTTTGAAGAAAAGATACAGACAACTATATTGATAGCTAATCCAATATTAAATTTACATTTTGAACAGGATTAGAATTTACAGACAACAAACACTAGTGGACAAAATAAACTACTATTAATTCTCAAGTCATTCTTTCAGTTGTACATTCTAACTCATGCACCACAAACTTTAAATTAAAGCAAATCTCTATAGGGCAAAACACATAGAAATGAGCTACTTGTGAATAGATGATGATCATTACATTACATTTGTATCACATCTTTTTCCTTTTTGAAAGGAACTCAAGGTGGCTTACATAGTCCCTCTCCTTTCCATTTGCATCACAACATATCTCTGAGGTAGGTTAGGCTGAAAGCCAGTGACTGGCCCAAGTCACCCAGTGGGTTTCATGGCCAAATGGGGACTAGAACCTTGATATCTGGAGTCCCAGTTCAGCTGTTTAGTCACTGCATCTCACTGGTTCTCTGTTCATATGTTAAAAATTGTATTTATAAGCAAATCATTAATAGCATGACCTCATGAAACCACAGTGTGATATAACTGTATAAACCATGGATCCTCAAACTACAGCCTGTGGGCTGGATCCAGCCCGCCATGCCCATTTATCTGGCCTGCCATAGCTCGACGCACTATGAAAAGGATCTCCCTGCGAGCAAGCCGCCACTGGGAGTGTGCACAGCAAGGTGCCGGCTTGCTCACAAGGAGACCGTTTTCTCTGAGCAAATCCAAAACGATCTCCTTGCTTGCAAGCCAGCACCTTGCCCTGTGCACTGCGAGGCACCGGCTTGCTCGCAGAGTGATCATTTTGGGCTCGCTCAGAGAAAACGATCTCTGCGAATGCATGCCCCTGCCTTGCTGCCGTGGCCCCACACCGCCCAGGCTGCCCATGCCCATCGCTGGCACCTCTCAACTGGCCCCCTCTTCAAAAAGTTTGAGGACCCCTGGTACAAACTATTACAGAGTGGATAAAGCTACCTTGGCTACTTGTCACAGTCGCTCCTATAGAGTGGCAGTGTGTCTTTCAACATGAGCTGCTGAAAAACACAAGTGAGAACACAATTGTCCTATCATGTGCTTTCCCAGGACTTTGAATGACCACTGTGGAACAGAATGCTTACCTAGATAGACCTTTCTTATTAGTGGCAAAATTGCATTCTTTCAGAAACCAAACCATTGTTTCCTCAGGTCTTTATAACTCAGAGCAATACAATAAATGGTAAAATGTCCTGCAAGTTAGTTTTTAAAACATGTAAATATGTTTTTCCAGCTCAGCTGGGAACTATCATTTGGCTCCCCTCCCAGCATTTTCTCCCGTAGCAGTCAGTAAACCACCAGCGGGATTTGAGATAGCTCATTAACAGGGCTGGCCAAACAAAGGCTCGGGAGTCTCATGTGGGGCTTGGAGTCCCCCTGTTCACCCCCAGGCTGGATCCCAGAGATGGCGTGGCCATGACTGTAGCAAGCTCTCCCAACGCCACCAGCCTGACCTGCTCGCTTCCTGTGCCTCAGAAAGAGAGCAGGATGGGCTGGCAGCCTTGGGAGAGCTTGCCCCACCATTCCCCATCTGCTCCTGCTTATCAGCACAAAGGCACTTTGGTGGTTCAGCCTCTCCAGGCAGCAAATCTGGTGATGTTATCAGATGTGGCAGTGGCAGCCACGTTTCCTCAGTGTCTTGGGTGGCAGCTGCTTCAGCTGCCATCCTACCCCCAGTAAAAAAGCCAAAGATGGGACAGATCCAGGCCAACCACAAGCACCTTCTTCAGGGCTTCAAGAGTGAGCGTAAAGTAATTGGGCAGGGAGGGAAGAGGGACTGAAAGTAACAACCTCACAACTTCCCATACACCATCTTCTTCCTGAGCCTCTGGAAGTGAGTGGGTTGTTGGCCTCAGGAGAGCTTGCCCCAGCATGACCTGTGCTATTCCTGCTGACTTTAAAAAGCCAACTTTGAAAGAGGTATCTTGACCCCTTTCCTGAATGTGGAGAGTGTGGGGATGAGTCACACCTCCAAAGAGAATTTGTGTTGTTTATCTGACAGCCCCTGAAGTTACTGCTGTGTTTCCCTTCTGCAGCTCCTTCAAAGGACCCTGACAGGACATGGTCTTCAAGTTAGAATTCTAACAAAGACTTTTCAGCACTTCTCACTATATTATAATTGCCATGACTTATTTATTTAAAGGATTTCTACCCCATCCTATATGCAAAGCATCTCAGGATGACTTAGAGAAATCAAAACAAACAATCCATAATAAAAAACAACAATACAGGCAGGATTTCGAAGGAGAGGATCTAGAGATCGAATTGCCAACATACGCTGGATCATGGAGAAAGCTAGGGAGTTCCAGAAAAACATCTACTTCTGCTTCATTGACTACGCTAAAGCCTTTGATTGTGTGGATCACAACAAATTGTGGCAAGTTCTTAAAGAGATGGGAGTTCCAGACCATCTTATTTGTCTCTTGAGAAACCTATATGCAGGTCAAGAAGCAACAGTGAGAACTGGACACGGAACCACTGATTGGTTCAAAATTGAGAAAGGAGTTCGGCAAGGCTGTATACTGTCGCCCTGCCTATTTAACTTATATGCAGAGCACATCATGAGAAAGGCAGGGCTAGATGAATCACCAGTTGGAATCAAGATTGCTGGGAGAAATATCAACAACCTCAGATATGCAGATGATACCACTCTCATGGCAGAAAGTGAAGAGGAACTAAAGAGCCTCTTGATGCGGGTGAAGGAGGAGAGTGCAAAAGTTGGCTTGAAACTCAACATTAAGAAAACTAAGATCATGGCATCCGGTCCTCTCACTTCCTGGCAAATAGATGGGGAAGAAATGGAGGTAGTGACAGATTTTATTTTCCTGGGCTCCAAGATCACCGCAGACGGGGACTGAAGCCAAGAAATTAAAAGACGCTTGCTCCTGGGGAGGAAAGCTATGGCAAATCTAGATAGCATACTAAAAAGCAGAGACATCACCCTGCCGACAAAAGTGCATATAGTCAAGGCTATGGTTTTCCCAGTTGCAATGTATGGCTGTGAAAGCTGGACCATAAGGAAGGCCAAGCGCAAAAGGATGGAGGCCTTTGAGTTGTGGTGCTGGAGAAGACTCCTGCGAGTCCCTTCGACCACAAGGCAATCAAACCGGTCAGTCCTAGAGGAGATCAACCCTGACTGCTCTTTAGAAGGCCAGATAGTGAAGATGAAACTCAAATACTTTGGCCACCTAATGAGAAGGAAGGACTCCCTGGAGAAGAGCCTAATGCTGGGAACAACAGATGGCAAAAGAAGAAGGGGACGGCAGAGGATGAGGTGGCTGGATGGAGTCACACAGGCGGTTGGTGTGAGCTTGAGTGGACTCCGGGGAATGGTGGAGGACAGGAGGGCCTGGAGGAATGTTGTCCATGGGGTTGCAATGGGTTGGACACGACTCTGCGACTAACAACAACAACAACAAGAATATACATAAAACAGTAATATATCTCCAATAAAAGCAAAGTCAAAACCAAATCAAAATCAAAATGCGACTGTAGATAGTTAAAACCAGCTTTAAAAATTCCTAATTCTTAAAATGGTAGGAAAATAAAAAGGTTTTCACCTGGCACCACAAAAAAATATAAAGTTGGTGCCAGGCAAACCTCTCTGGGGAGCTCATTCCACAGTAAGATGACATTTGCTTTGAGTAGTTCTTGTTTCTAAAAGTCCATTTCTTTGGACGAACACCCCACAGTTAGTGTTACAGGTGTCTGTGTGCCTCATCATGTACATTTCAAAAAGTATACACTGATAAGAACACACTTTCATAAATAGAATAAATGTTGAAAGTCTTGTGGCTCTCAAACATCTGAGATTTACTGTATGCGGCTCTTCTGTTGAGCAAGTCTGAACATTTTTGCTACAACATGTATTTTCATAGTTTAGTCAACAGTGGAAAAGTACACTACTTTTGAAAAACATGCACAGAAATGCACACTTTCCCATTTAAACTATACACTTCTGTTCAAATGAGCTAAATATGGGCCAAAGACGAGCAAACTAAAAAGAAATGCAAAGTTATTTTTGGAGAATCCAAATTCTCCTCATGAGCTGAGTGCTGGGCTGCATGGACTGCCCAGCATGGCTTTTCTTATGTACAGATTTGTTGGTACTTCTACCCCTAGGCTTCTTAAGGGCTAGAAGATAAACAGCACAATCATAATAGCTCTTCTTAAATCAAACTATATAGTATCCAGTCACAACATTAATAAAGATCATAATAAAACTAATTCTAGTATAATTTAGTCTAACTGCACACTATAAAATGATAAAATTAAAAACAAACAATAAAAGGAACAGCTTACACCAGCAATGGGATCACAGCTGCCACAGCCTAAAATGAGAACACTCTTAATAACATCATGCTGGTCTATATTGTCATCTCAGAACATATTTATACAAAGAAGAATGAGTCTCAACACAACAGAAAGTTGGGGACTTCAAGAGAAAGAGAGCATTTTAATATAATATGCTATTTGTAAAACAATCTGCTAAGATTCCCAGCACTTTTCAAGTGTCAAGTGGGGAAGGGAGTTTGATAACCACTGTTTTGGACTTCATTTTTGTTAACCAGAATCTAGCTAGTTCACTTGTCAGCTTCCCAGAATCTTTTAATACATGCTTTCTATCCAATTGTGAGCAAGCATTTTCTAATGATATATGACAACTGTTTCATTAAAAAGTTTACTAATCTGTCCAATTCCTGAAATTGTAGCAGAACAAGAATGTTTATCTGATCAGCTATCACAAAGAATGTGACCTATTAATACAGGGTATCTGTTGATCTGTAGCAATACTAGGAGGTGACTAGTCCAGAATGTGGCAAGGGGCGGCCTATAAATTTCCAAACAAACAAACAAACAAATAAGAAAGAATGAGTAGAAACATGCAATGCAAAGCCGAAGACTAAAAAGCAACATGTAGTGTCAGCAGGACCCGTTATTGGCTTTCTGCAGCGGAATCTTCTGAATGGTTCTTGGGAAAAGGATGGCTGCTGCCTTCAGCTAAGTGGAAAAATACAGCCCATACTAGCCCCTCCCCTAGCATGGCAGCGTGCATAAGCATCCATGTCCTGCCATGGGTTTCCCATAAACCTCTGGCTGTCCATGTTTTGAACATAATGCTGAACCAGACAGTGCTCTGATCCAGACAGAGCTCTGATCCTTCTGATCCAGCAGAGTTCTTATCATCAGTGCCACATTTTGGCCGGCTGGAGTTAAAGGCTCTGCTTGATACGAACCCTTGATATGAGCTTAAGAAATGGTCTCCAGGAAAATTAAGGAAGCTATGTCTAGAAGGAATGTATGGTCCTCCAGATGGTGCAACACAACTTCCACAGTGAACTGTTAAAGATAGGAGAGCTGCAGTCCAACTGAAAGGCGACACGTTCCCCATTCCTGACCTAGAAGGGGCACTAAGACTTAAATTTGCAATGTTTAAGGGACAGATGTGGCTGAAGGCATGGCTGTTCACAGCAGTCACTGCTGCATAATTTTTGTTCAGTTTTTTAATTTCTAAATTTTTTGAAGTAAAAAACACATAAAAAACACATGGTTCCTTCTCACAGCAAACCTAGAATATGAACACAGAGTACAAAATTTGAAAATAAATTAAAAGTGATGCCTGTGTACAATGGAAAGCAGGTTAGAAAGATTCTAAACAGCTAAAAGCACAATGACAGTTCTAACAATATACAGACATTTCCCCACTTTGGTTATAATTAGTGTCACAAAACTATGCTCAGATAAATGAGAGCTACCTTTAATGATTATATGAGTTGCACAATTAATTTATGCTTTGCTCCATGTATCACTGTGCAGAAACAGTATCCTCTCCATCTTTCCATGCATTTTCAACTTCCAGTCAGGAAAAGATGTGTAAGAAATGCTCAATTATTAAAAAAAGTCTATACAGAAATGTTCAGAAGGATATATGAATACCACAGTGCATTCCTGCTTCATCCAGAGTTAGCTTTGCCAGTGGCATCATGCTCCTCCATTGAAAGTCTCAAATCAGTTTCACTGAGCCTTTTCTTTGATGGGGCCATGCCACACTCAATTCCTCTGGGTTGCATCGAATGGATACCATTGGTGAAATGTATTTTCCTTTTCCTTTACTTATTCAGGCAGCCTCCTTATGTCCTTTCAATGCCCTGAGAGTTAGGGGACTTCTGAGGTGTGCAAAGGGACTGGATTTAACCATCCGTCAGCTTTGTTGTGTTGCTGAAATAATCCCTATCGGTGATTTTCAAATAATGAATTATGTGACAGGCAGCAATCTTATGTAGAATTGTCATAAGAACTTATTAGAAGCAATACTGTAGCATACCGGGCTGAAGGAAGAAAATGGTCATTCTCCAGTTTCACAGAAGTCACAAGTCCTCCTTACTATTCTGTATTAGCATAATGAACAAATCTATCACATGACTTAGTTTTATGGCAGTGTTTTTTTTTTGAGAAGCGGCCAGTATAACATTCGTGATAGGAATTAATATATCATAATAACCATTATGAATGTTTCCACTCCTAAATTCTGATTTCCTTTTTCCAAACAACTATCTTATAGCCTTTATCTTTCAATTAAGACAAAACTCTCTGTTGTTCTTGAATCAAATATTTTTACAGCCACCACTACATTGCTACACAGATTTGAAAAGGCTACTAAGGAGAATTATTGAGTACAGACACCTAAAAATGTGCTAGGGTACATGCTTTTATTTTCTTGGAATTTTATTATTCCAAAGTAATAACTGAAAAAAATAGTGCTGCGAAGACGACAAGTCAGACACTCTTCATCACCTCTTCATGGCAAAAGGGGCAGGATGAAATTCAATGCAAGTAATAAAGAGTATATAATATATAATGCAAAAGCAAACTTAAATAAGTTGTAAGATACTTTATGAATTAAAGTGTACAGTGAAGATCAAAGAAAACTGCAATTAGAGAATGAGCCAGTTCAGACATAATGCCAACCCATGATTTGGTACTACATGAATAAATCTCAAGCTTGCACACTCCCTACTCCAACTTACATTTATATTGCTTTCCAATTGTGTGGTATGATATCCTAACTTCCTGTTTGTTAGCTGTTGTATGAAAACAAAGCAAGTTATACTTTTCCTGGAAAGCAGGAATGGTAATAGGGATGGGAGGTTTGCAGTACACAGTTGGGACACTGACTCTCAGGCTCATTCATTTAGCTCCAAATCCTCAACAGAAAACCTAAGTGAAAAATCTCCTAATGCCTACTTATATTACAGCTACATAGGACTGAGTTTCTAGCACTTTCTTTGTGAATTCACTCACAATTTCTGATAAAAATATTACTCAACACTGCAGGGGTTCCTCTATTCCAAGGCCAGAAGTGTCTCAGCTCAATGGGATGCTAAACTATCAAGAGGGGCAAGGGAGTATATGATGCCAGTTGAAACAGTCATGTGCTCATTTTTTCATTTGTGGATTTTTCAAATCCCCCAATTTATATTCTAATAACTTTCAGGGGCACAGAAAATCATAATAGATGTAAAGAAATGAATGTTGTAATTTATCCTTTTGTTGTGGTTAGGGAAGGGTTCAGAAAAGGATAAAAGATTATATTAGAGTTTAATAATAACAAAAGCACACCTCAGTATAAATAATACGTATTATTTTCAACACAAATTTTGAATTTGCATGGGAGAAGGCTTTTTAGGCCTCTGCAGTAGTAGCAACAACTTGCTTGCCATTAAGGAGAAAAGATGTTTTGGTTATTTCTATTAACACTATAAAGCCTCCTTCAATGTGGTTAGGCTGTCAAAATCTTCTAGATTGCTGCTATAGGGTTACTATGTGCTGCCCAGAAGGACCACAGCAAAAGTTTTAGCATGCCATTTCACTATTGGCACTGATACAATCAAGTGATGATGCAAAACATACATAAGAAGTAGTAACCAGTGTTTGTATAGCAGAAAGCTTTTAAATTGTTTTATTATATATTTACATGAGTGTTATCTATTAAGAAAAACATGCCAGCATTTTGGAAACTTGGATGCAAAAGATGAAGATAAATAAATCATAGTTAATTGTCTTAGCCTGAATTCTATACTTGCCTCTCTTGGGGAAAGCCCCACTGAATGCTATGGGATTTACTTCAGAGTAAATATGTACAGAATTGCTCATTGGCAGTGTTAAAAAGGCAGAGTGCTCATGCCTGCTGTACACAAAAGGCATGAGTTTACAGCACTCTGTCTTGTAAATTTACATAGATCACTTGAGCAGTGTAGTAGATTTAAATAGGTTCTTCAGGTGATAAGCTGCAAAATTATTCTTTTAAGCCTGTGTTTATTAATAAATCTACAAAACAAAACAGTGCTCAGTTTTAGAGGGCTGAAAGAATTACACAAAATAACTTCATTTGTCTCCTTTGTTATTTCCCTTGTTTAAATGCTTTCTCTTTTATACAACCACGGATTTCAAACTTGTATAGAATAGCTGCTTTAACACAGATTGCAGTCTGTTCACTGAAGTTACTTTGATCACAGAAACACTTTAGGCACAAAGACGATGAACAAAACAACAGTTTAAGAGTTTGAAGCATGAAAAATGTTAATCTTGAAATTGTAACATCAGCTTTGTAAACAGTTGCACGTCTTTACAATACAGTTTGAAAAGAGCTACCATGTTCTAAAATAGTGTAAAGCTCAATGCAAACCTCAGCATTTCGTCTGAGTTAATAGCAAACTCAACTCCCATCTGCTCTTGAACTTTGGCCAAATCACATTTCAGAATGGCTTATGTGGGCCGCTTGCAGCACTTAATCCCTCATTTTGAGATTATCCACTTTGATCAACTAACTCTGCAAAGGCCATCTACCCGACTTCAACACTATTCAGCTCCACCTCTGGCAGAGCAAACAAACAAACAAACGCAGAAAAACGTACAAAGAGTAAGTCTCTTAGCTTCATGTCATGTTAGTACAGAAGTATACCAACCTTCTGCAAACTCCATTCAGATCTGGGCTCCCTGCCAATTCCTGCCTCTGAAAATTGCACCAGAAAAGTTACCCAGAGCTTTCAAGCCCTGTGCAAAGGGAAAAGGCTGTTCTGGAAAGCCTTCTTGTTGCACTCCCCCATTCACATAATTTGATTGTGCTTCACTGCACACTTGTTACTAAAGCTTTGCATCATAATTTGAGTCTGCCCACAAACTCCAAACAGGCTCCATGTTTCGGTTTATGTAACATTTGCTATTACAGTGAAGTACACTTGAGTCACAAAGGTCCTGGCAGATAACTAGTAAAAACAGGGAGGTGGAGTCTAATTTTATCTAACATGGTCACACCAGAAGCCCTTGCTGATGTACATTAATCGCTCTGTTTTCAGAACTTGCCAGAGTCTGAGAAGACTGCTTAAATAATTTTCTCCCTTTGTGTAATGTTGCCCTCATTCTTCTGTGATGTTACAAAAACTACAGAGAGAATAGATCATAGTAGACTTTACCTGGCCACATTTACTGAGAGGTAATTCATTTTTAGTCCCTCGGCAGAAGGATATGAGTATCTTGATGAAAATGGATGTCAAAGTCAATAAAATCTCACTCCTTGAAATAACTATTTTTAACACAGCAACATATCGTTGTGTAATCACAGTGTAACTGGTTCTGTGTGTCCATGAAGGCTTTGGACTTGTGTTTCTTGAACCAGCTCATCAATCCCTCTGCCAACTGCCCCCGTCCCCATGACACAACAAATTTTGAAACCAAGAATTCAAGCGTAGCTTGAGATATGGCATAGGCTGGGCTGTGTCTTAAAGAAGATAAGGCAAACACTGTTACTGTATAGCTGTTGAGCTTCTAAGTTTTTTGTTTTTTTTTTGATTCAGTAAGTTTTTTGATCCAGACATTTTTTTTAAAGTTTATTAAAAATGGGTGGGGGGTCCCCCCTAAGGACCAGTGTTCTGCTATTTTTCTCTACAGGATTTCCATTTTAAAAATCATTGCTACATAACATTAATAAGTGTGCGAGATAAAGTAAACCAATCAGTTGCAAAGTTGAGATTATATTTTTTTCAGAAGGCCACTGGGGATTTCCCTAGACCAGTGGAATCAAGAAAGTTGCAGGTAACTGTTGATCCTCAGTTCTGACATTATTTTCTGCTGCACGAATAAATTGTGCAGTAGTTAACCCATGGTTTATTGCTGTTTAGTCTCTAACAGTTCAGTGGTTCAGATTTGGAAGTCACACAGCAACACCCAAAAAGGAACTGATAATAGGCTGTGCAATAAAGCAGCTTATGCACAACAACTCCCATGTCCAAACCAATGTGCGGACCAAGCCACCAGGACAAATTTTTAGTGGACTTATGTAGGATTCTACTGTAAATTGCTCATGTTAACAGCTTTCAATACAAAACCTGAACAATGTAAGGAGAGTGCAAATGGTGTTGCCATTGACCCCACCACCAAAAAAAATCATTTTAAAAATGCACAAAAATTCCTATAAAGAATTTGCAAGTAAAATTTACCTGAATTAATTTTGATACAACATGAAAACTGTATTAAATATATTTTGATTCCCCCACCCAGCATGTCAGTTTAAGTATTTTTGAGTACTAAAGAAACTTCTGAATAATATATGCAGTGTGTAAAATCAACATAGCAAACTTTTCAAAAATTCATACAATGAAATACTTTTACTAGGCCTACGATAAGAAAATGTGCATTTTTTTAAAAAAGATCTCTAGATCTCTTATCAGGCAAGATGTTACAAAAAGCAGTTTGTGGGAAAGGGGAAGAGGGAGGGAGGGAGGAAGAACGAACAGGTTTCTTGGTGGTAAAAGGAGTTGAAGGCTACTTATCTAGGATGGAAGGCAGTTTTGAACTAACAGCTGGATTTTATGTTTTCAGAACTGGAAGATCAACAATTTTCTGCAACTTTCTGTTTTCCTAGGCACACTGACACCTGAAAACATCACATCAGCTGACAATATCCTCCTCAATATAAGCATGTGCTTATTTCTATGCTGCCTTTATGGAAAGACTCTCAAGTTGTTATACAGTAAATACTATTTATAATCATGATTCACATAACTCTCTGCAGGCAAGGGCCATCTGTCCATATTCTCCTGAACTCCTGTTGCCCTATGCAAGAAAAAGTATCATCAGAAACCTTAGAGGAACTAATGTAACAGCCTGAGTCCGTAGCTGCTTATAATCCTCTCCAAAACATGCATGCACACACAAACATGCACACAATGCAGAACAGAAAGCCTCAGGAATGCCAGCTGGATATTTCAGTACCTTTATAACACCACCAGACAAACTGCAAAATACGTCCATAACTTTAAACAACCATTCAGAATGATTCCAGTTCCTAAAACTAACTAGCAAGCTAGTTAAACCAACAGGATGCAAAGCAACCAAACAGTCTGAACTTCAGTTTAACCATTTCATATCTGTTGGGGTCCAAAGTTCATTCTGCAGAAGTTAATCATGTGTCCAGGAATACATTAGGAAAAGAGTTTAAAAATTTAAATATGTAAAGGAAACCTAATTTATCTTCAAAACACAAAATAAATTCAACAGGCAAGGCAAATAGAATAAGAAGTGCAGCACAAAAGGAAGAGCCAAAGGAAGTTAAAAAATGGAAGACCACAAGAACATAAGCCAGAGATCTAGATCAGAACAAAGGCTTTCAAGCTAATCTAGCACTCTGTTCTCACAGTCAAATGGGTACCTATAGGCAGCGCACAAGCAGGACATGAATTCAATGGGGAAGAGGGAACTATAAAAGGAAAACAGAGTAGGGGAACAGGGAAAGTGGGCAGAAGAAGTAGAGACTGAAAAAAATGCTATGGTGTTAAGGAAAGGCAAGAGAGAGAAAGAAGGAACAAGAAATGGAGGACTTCAGGGAAACAAGGGCAAACAGGAAGAAAACTAAGCTGAGAATAAGGAAGTTTCTGTTCACAATAACTCCATTTTTAACATCACATTTCTGTTTTGTGGACATTTTTCTACTGTACTGGTATGCATTCCTATTAACCACAATCTGTTGTGAGACTAATCTAGAAGCAAGAATACACAGTAGCTCACTTAATAACTGCCCATTATTATGACCATATTTGTATTTGGTAGGCACCTTGCTACTGTGCCAATTTTCATGCTTCTATTAACCACAGTAAGTTGTGAGACTATGTTGTAGAAGCAAGAGTACATAGTAGCACAGAGAGGTTATCAATTATTGAAGTCAAGTGTCAGTCTGATACAGTTAAAGGTTAATGCTTGCCTGTATTCATATAAGGAAAACAAAAGCTATAAAGTAAAACTGATTGGGATCATTCAGTCCTGTCATGAAGTCATTCAGCTAAAATCAGTAGGTGAGAACAGAGCCAGAAGAACTCTGAAGTACTGGGAGTACGAATCTGCATTACAAAACATGGAATACTGTAAATGTGATGAAAGACTCATGATGAAAGTGCCATAAACATGTTTGAGCAACAGGGAGACTTATTTGTTTTATGAAAATTAATCATATAATCAAGGAAAGGCATACATTTAGATCTTAGAGGAACTACAAACCTATGATTGTGAGCTGCCCCGAGATGCCATGCATAGGGGACGGCATATAATAGTTTTAAATAAATAAATAAATGACCAACCAGGAACAATGGGTTCAATCCAACATGAGTCATACTTAGGAAAAACCTCTTTAAATCAATGGAACTTGCATTTCAATTAAATTTACCCAGGAACATTTACACTCTTCTTCAACAAATCTAAGCATAGTGTATTAAAACTGTCCCCAAATGTTAATTTACTTGATAATTCTTAATTATCATAATTATGAACGCTAATTCATAATTCTCCTCCTCCAGCTCTCAGTCTTATCCCCACTAACAACGTTTGGTTTATGTGGTGATCAAGCCCCAAACATTGCCTTGTATCAAGCTTAGTACAGTTGTTGTGGGTTGTTGATCATGTTGTATTGGTTTTACTGTTTATTGTTTTATTTATACATGGTTTTTTTTACTGGTTGTTTATATGTCATTTAAATTTGTACACCACACAGAGAGCCCATGAGCCTTGGGTTGGCATAGAACTATAAATAAATAGTCCACCTGTGTTCAACCATAATATAAAACAAGTCAGAAACTGGACAGCCATCTCAGTGGGATGATGTAAATTATTGTCCTGCAAGAGCAGGGGGTTGAACCCAATGGTCTTCATGGCCCCTTCCAACTCTAGTATTCTATGAAGTTCATAAGCACAAAAATTAACAATAAAATCAATCCATGATGTGCAGATTCATTTCTGCATCCCCCTTCCATGCCATCACCAATTATTGGCTTAATTGCTTTTACAACTTGTATATGTATTACAGACATTTAAATTTGCAAATGACAATAGCAGAAGGAATAAGCCATGTATTTCAAGAGTCAGTGGAAATATTCTATGAGAAGTCTGTGGCTTCTAGTCTGCAATATTAGTTGAATAAATCCTGTCACCATATGCACAACCTGTTGCTTCCTTAGAGAAAAAAAGTGTTCCTAAACATTTCAGATGGAGATTTGGTAAGAATAAGAGAGATACCTAAAAAGTAAGACCTCAGTAAATAATGTTCTTGATCAGCCACATCTGTGACTAAAGAGAAAGATATCTTGTAATCAAGCTTCTAATTATTTACATGGCTGCCAGTTACAGAAAAAGGACTGGAGGGCTAAAATAATTCTGAAAAACCTTTTCCAGCACTACGGTGAACTTCACTAACAGCCTCTGCCCCACAGGAGATACCCATTCAGCATCCACACTAAACTTCATTGGAAGATAGTGGATTGCTCTCCTCCCTCCCATGCCACAAGTGAAGCACAGAGGCATTTTTGGAGGATGGTTCAGCTGCAACACCCCCCAACCATCCCCCTGCAGAATTTAGGCTTTGAAAAGCCTCAGATGTAGGCAGTGAGGTTGCCAGAGCATTGTCTAGCCTGCAGTATCAGTGTGAAGGTAAAAACCCTGGGGACAGCTAGAGGGGACTGGTAGGCATTCGGAGATCCGTCCCCCTGTAAGGCCTGCATACAACCCAGTGGCTGCTCACACATGAATTAAACTATGCTTTATGGAAGCCTTCCCCAGTCTTGTGCTTTCCAGACATGCTTGGACTACAATAGCCAGAATTCCCAATCAATGGCCTTGCTGGATGGGAATTCTGGGAGTTGAAGTCCAAATGTTTCTGAAGGCCCCCAGGTTTATTTATTTATTTGCATATTTATTTGCCGCCCCCTTGCAAAGAAGCCTCGGGGTGGCTATCAACAATAAATAGATACATTAAAAAAAACCAAAAAAACAATCACACTACTTAAAAACTGGCCCATCTCAAGATCAAATATTAAAAATACAATAAATACAATAAATATAAAAAAATAAATTAACAAATTAACAATTAAAATATCTCTTAAATAAAAAGGTCTTCGCCTGGCACCGATAAACAAATAATGATGGCGCCAGGCGAGCCTCTCTGGGGAGCGCATTCCATAGGTAGGGCGCCACTGCAGAGAAAGCCCTCCTCCGGGTACTCACCCTCCTTATTTCCCTCACGGAGGGTTCCCGGAGGAGGGCCTCAGCTGCAGAGCATAGGGGGCGGGAGGGCATATATGGTTGCAGGCGCTCCTTTAGGTAGCCAGGTCCCAAGCCGTTAAGGGCTTTATAGGTAAGAACCAACACCCTGAATTGGGCCCGGACTTCAATAGGGAGCCAGTGTAGCTGACGGAGAACTGGGGTGATATAAGAACCACGCCCAGTCCCCGTCAGCAACCTGGCAGCTCTATTCTGCACCAATTGAAGTATCTGGACCGTCTTGAGGATGGAAAACTGCTTTATGGTGATATACTCAGGTAGCCTGACCCACAAGGTTGACATATTTTGCTATCACAGGGCCATTTCTTAAGCCACTCTTTATCCTTAGTACACGTTATCCCAACACAAAATATACGTGCACCACATGATGTCTGATCTCTCTCAGCGACTCAGATAAACACAACTCACAGAATCATGACCATTATATATCACAAGACTTCCAGACAATCTCAAGACCTAAGAACACAGGAAACTGTCAGACCAGTCATCCATCTAGCTCAGGACTGACTGACTGACTGACTGACAATAGCCCCTCAGGGGTACTAAAAGATGAGTCCCCTGGCTTATATGGAAATGTCTGAGATTGAACTTGGGAGCTTTTGTCGGTAAAGTATGTGCTCTGCTACCAAGCCTTGGTCTTGCCCCAAGCAAAAGTATAAGGCATGACATACTTGAAATGTGCTTGGTGTTGCTGCATATGGATCCTGACATAGTTCTAGCTTCTAAACTAAACAAATTCAGTTATTAATATATATTTTTCTGCTCAGGTTCACTTCTATTGCAGATCGAAGAATGTGCTTGAGAAGAAAGAATAAATGTGAAGAGTAAATGTGCACAAACAGGAACTTTCACATCAAGGGGTAGGTCTTCAATCTCCCTCCTTTCAATTTCAAGCAACTGCCGGCTATAGCCATTAACAGGGGTAGACAGGGTCATCAGGCAACCTGGCGCTTGTCTGAACAGTCACTAGATGGCGCTGCTTCGGGCTTGCAGTCACAGCATTATCACGGTAAATAGGAAAGCGCTCTCTTTAGGACCCAACAGCAGAATGCAGAGTCTCAGTAGGAAGACTCAGGCTGTATGTTCCAGCTAATGAGCTAAATGAGTCATCCTTGCAACATGGCTCCTGCTCCCTTCCAGCCCTTGTCCTGAGTCAAGCATACTTGATGCATGTACGAGAAAGAAAAACTTTCTGTCCATTGCTGCTGAGGAAACTGTGAGTTCCAGTTCTTCAGAGCTACCACAAAATGGAAAGAAGGTAAAGCCTTGAAATAATTTAACAATGTATTAATAATCAGTGGGGGTTTTTTAGCAATTCATTGGGGGGAGGGGACCTTTTGATGCACTGACCCATTTATGTTACAGCCTGCTTTAATCCATTGGGATAAGTGTAACTCCACTCTATGCTCAAGACAGGCCCTGCACAATCTGGTATCATTCTTCAAATTCAGTGAAGCTGTTGAATTTTTTCCCAGTCCAAGGAAATAGCAGGTTTGTTTTTTTTTAATTATAATTCTGAATTAAATTCGAATCAATCCTGCTCTAATGAGCTTCTTTTACAAGGTTATACAAGTTACATGTTTTAACATGTAACCTTGCAAAATTAGTAAGAAAAGCAAAAGCAAATGATACCAGAGAAAAAGAAAGTGACAAAAGTTACTGGTTGAGAAGCAAATGACATAAAGAGATCTGCTAGACCAAAATAAAAGCTAAGGACAAACTTGAAGGGCTCTGAAGTTAAGCACATACAGAAGCAACATTCCAGTTTGCAACCAGAAATCAAACAAATCACAAATTGTAGGCACCCTAATAAAGCCTACTCCTAGCCCAATGGATGCATGCCAAAATCCATCCGTTACATATGATCTAAGTGGGAAGAAGTAGCTAAAGCAAGGCATACGATGAGAGTCTCAAATCAGGAGGCCACGCTTATTCTTCAGTTTTAAGAACTCTATTTGTTCAGTCTCATTGTAAACTCTTGGACCCTTCAGAAAAAAAAATAAAGGAATAAGTAAGTAAAATTTCAAAAGTGCCCCAAACTTCCCAAGTGACAGAAAATAACGTACCACGGCATTCTCCTTACCTCAGATACTTTACTTCCTGTTTAAAGTATCCTGTAACTATTAGGATCGTCTGTACTACCTGCCTTTATCTCCTTGTTAATGTTTTATGTCCCACCTAGATTTTCACCCCGTGAATGAAGTCGTATCAAGCATTTGCACATACAGCACAGATGTTATAGCAGGAAGAGCACAGGTACCTGGTTCCTTGGCCTCCAAAAGCTGTCATGTTGACACTGTTTTTTCCAGCTGTTCTTCTAGGTCAGTATCTAGAACTGTGATTGTGCTACTAATCTCGCATCAGTGCTGTATCGTGTCTTCCTGCATAGCTTGGTAGATAGGAGGGCAGTGTAGAGATTTCATGGTACTGTTACATTAGGCCAGAGGACACTCATACACTAGATCATGGCTTTAAGTGGCTTCCTCTGAGTTTGTATTAGATTAAGCAACAAGCTGTCTTCTGCTAGCAACTATAGCTCACTACTTCCCAAGGTATTAAAAAGTTGGATTTTACATTCAACTTGCTATATTTATAAAACCTGAAGAAAGCATGCAAATCAGCCACCCTTGCTGCAGTGAAATGCAGCAGGACCAGCACAGTGTAGATCAGATGGCTGGGTTTCCAGAAATGTCTGTGGAGCATCCAAAAATCTGGACACTCAAGCAATAAGAACTTTTAAAGGCATGTACACTGGCAGGACCTCCTCCTTCAACAGGTAGGCATGGAGAATATTCCAGGTGGTGTTACTTCAGGGCTTACAACTGGGCAGTGCCAATATTATGTAAAAATTAGTGCCTTTGCTGCAGCAGCTGAAAATGACTTTTGCTCCACCTTGGGATACATGCTACTCAGCAACAGCAAAGGATAAAACAGAATGGCTGCTTAAACAAAACACTGAAGCAGCTGTGAATTAAAGTTTGGGAAAGGAGTTTAGTTGGTGCTGAAGTGAAATGTAGAAGTGTCTCCTCCACTATATTTACGTATTTGAACCCTTAAATTATGACCTGAAGCTTTAATCAAGAAGCTCCTTCCAATGAGGGAGGGCATGATGTTACAGAAGAACCTCTTCTGTGGGGATGCCTCACCTGTGAAATGCCCTGTCCAGAGGAACTTGCTTGGTGCCTCTATGTGGGATGGGGTAACTGAAGACTTTTTATTCTGACAGGCATTGTAACTGCAGTTTTAGTGCTTTTAGATACTTGTGATTTTCTATTTTTGCTGCTGGTTTTATTTTTATTTCAGGTTTTAGTTTTATTTTATTATGTGCTGATTGTCTGTGCCCCTTGTTGCTGGTTTTATCCTGATTTTACCCTGTGCTGTTTTGTCATCATTATTTGGTATTTTATGTTTTTAATTTATTTGTACACTGCCACAGAACTGTCGTTATTGGGTGGTCTGAAACTGCAAGCAAGCAAGCAGCAGTCAAGCAGGATCTGGGAATAAAGATCAGTAGCAGGCACAGATGGGAAGCATCAACACAACACATCCACGCAGAGCATGGTTAACTGCTGAGAGGTGGGGGAGATCTGAAGAAGAGGAGATCTTCAGAGGAGATCTGAAGAAATATGACGTTGGATCCAGGAATTCCAATTCTTGGTGTGTGAATGTGTGCTACTTTAATGATATTACAGTAAAAAGCTCCATGTAATGCTTTCATAGGAAATAAGAGTTTGTTTAGCAAAATGACTCCCCAGAATTTCCTGCCCTGTTCTCAACTTTTTCATTAAATATTTTTATTATTTTACAAAGCTGCGTTGATTGCTTTTCTTGTTTACGTTGCTTTATGTATAATTTATAGAAAAATACACAAATACTTCAACTGGCCACAGCTTGGGATAAGGAAGACTGTTATAAAATCAATGCAGGATGACTGTATGTAATTATAATAAATCAAAGTACATTGTTCTAAAGTATTAACAATTAAAACATTCCTGGCTAATGGATAATTAACACTTTCAGATCAGGGGTATCAAACAACTTTCAGCCAGCATATCAGATTCCGTATCGGAGATGCTCTTTGAAGTGGCATTTTGGGGTGAGCAAGGGCAAAGCCAAAAAGGATAGGCAGAAGAGAAATGGCAAAAATACTAGCCCATTTCAGTTCAGTAAATAAGCTTTTAGGGAGGCATTCTAACCTTTAAGAATTGGCTGGCGGGCGGGCGGGGGGGGCAGGCTGCACAAAGCTATGAAATGTCTGGACTAGACACCTGGGTAAACGATGTGAAAGTAGAACAGAGTGTGCCCATCTTTGGAACCCCAAAGGGTCAGATTGGAGTCATGAACCTTAGTCTTCCTCTATTGCTCTAGATGATTAATTGCCATAGTTACACATAGTTCATAACGTATTCCCTGTAAGAATAGTCTAGTTGATAAACTTGAGCTCAAGTCCTACTAGCGAGAGTGTTGAATTTCAGCCCAAAAGTTCAAGAGGCAAATCCTTTCCCAATGATTGCGCAGCACTCAGTGAACTACTCTTTGCATGGATACAGACAAGTGTTTAACAACTAGTAACACAACACTGGGTATATGTATTCCTCTAATACGCTAATTGTCTATAGCCCGACTGAGGCATATATCTGAATATGTGAGGGCTTAAGGTGAGCTCTGAGATGGGGTGTATATAATGTTATTTGGTGGGATATGTTCCATGTCATCTATCATGGGAAGCATCTAGCACTATTGTCACAATAAACTGCATAAATGTGACATATGATAAATAAATTATTAAAGGATGAGATATATGCACAGGACACCCACTGTAAAACAGTATCTTTTCAGTTACAATGTCAGACTGGTAGTTGTCTCTTCTATGCTGGGATTCCTAGCAGTGTCTTAACTTACTTCAGGCAAGCAGCAGCTTGACGACTCTTGCTTGTTGAAACAGAATCTTTGGAAACTCAATGTTTGGTTCCTGTTCTTTCCCTCCTTAATATCTTTAACTCTCTGTTCACCCTGCTATGTATGCAGCAACTCTGGGCCTGAGGCCAGTTCTTTCTGCCAATCTCCTCATCAAGTCACCTCCCTAAACTATGAGATAGGAAACTGAAATAGATAGGAAGCTTTGTAAATGCAACACAAAATTCAGACAAACTGTACTTAACAAAATGACAGTGCTTTTCCACCTGTACCTGCATCTGCTTTAAAATACATGAAACATTGACGGGGCCTGCTCTTACATTTTAGTCATATTACATTTCCTCTTAGCTTTTTAAACACCCCTGCACAATTCATATCCATTTTGGGTATTTGCTTTGGTGAGAAGCAGAGATGTCTGAGAGAGAACAGAATCTAATGTTATTTATTGTTTTAATTATTGTATTACCATTATTTATTTACTATTATTGATTGTAATTTTAGAATTACTACTGCTTTTAATTATTGTAAACCGGCCAGAGGCATTTTATCGGGAAGGATGGGGTAGAAATGTTATAAATAAATAAATAAATAAATAAAGGGTGCTTATGTCACTACAGAGTCCCTTTTAGCCCTGTTGCGCAAGCTGCCCCCACCATTTGTGGAATACTGACTTTGTGCTTCTGGGGGCAAGATGAAAGGAGCAGAAATCATTGTTTCTGGAAGGAGGCAGGCAAGCACAGCTCACACAAGGAGGGTCCACTCACCCTTGTTTTAGGGCTTCTCCTAGGAAATACAAAATTTTCCTTGCCTAAGGAGTAGACCCTGCTTGTACAGAACTGATGGGACCCACCAATTGTGGAAGGAGATTGCTGTAAATGCCCAGAGTAAGTTCCAGAAAAAAGCTAGTTCTAAAAATGCTTTGTTTCATAAAATGAATTAGTCATGAATACACTATCAGTCAAATCAGGCAACCGCAAATTGAAAATATAGTTTCAGGAGAATCCTACATGGAAATATGCCTATTTAATAAATAATGGGCAATATCCAATAGGCACTTCACCCCCAGCAATTCCATTGTAGCACATTGATTTATTCTACAACTGAGCATTTGTGCAATGGGTATATAGCTCTTCATAGGCAGGCAGCAATTCAAGACTCTATTAGGCCCACAGCAGGAATCTTATATTTACTTTATTTGGATCATACATGGTGGGTTAATTAAACCATAGAATAAGCCATGGACAACCAGGTTGGAAGAGTGCTTGGTTCAGGTGACACATTAATCTACTGTGATATATACACTAGAGTAGGCTATCTTTTTGGGTGAACCCAGCGAGTTGGTTCACATGAAACATTAATCCCATCCCCCAGGAATTTTAGCTGTTCACTGTGGCTAAAATTCCCCTTTGACTGACAATCAGGCACAGAGGGGAATAGGGTCCCTCTTCCTCCTCATTCAGTTCTATTAAAGTATCCCAACAGACACAGCAGAAGACATGAAGGGAGCAGAATAACAGCATTTTGGCACTTTCAGCCTGTAGGAGACTGCAGGCCCACTTGGCTGCCTGGTTCTCCTGCAAATGCTGGCAGAAGCATTAGGTGAAGCAGCAGCAGCAGCAAGAAAGGACAGAGCATCTTGCTGTGGGCTCAAAATCTGCACTGTACTACAGCTAACCAGTGGGGAAGCGCCAGGAGGTATATTCAGCTGGGCTGCCTGGGCCTGCAGTCTCCTACCACCCTGTCCTCAGCTAGCACAGTGCCTATGGGCACCACCCCACAGGGGGGTAGGAGGGTGAGCAGATATCTGCAGCACCCTCTTCACCACTCCTGTTGGAGGCTTGGGAAGCTGGTGCCGGGAATGCACTGGTGTCACTTGCCTTGTGCGCCTCCTTGGCTAGAGCAGCAAGACATTTTTTTTACTGTTCTGACCAAGGGGCTCTTCTAATTTAGGGCTTTGCCGTGGCTTGGCATGTCTTCCCGGTTAAGCCGTGGTAGATTGTTCACACACTATGATAAGCCATGGGTAACTGGCATGGTTTATAAGTCATTCCAGGGTGGTTTATAAACCACCACTGGTTTGGCTGCCATGTTAATTCACCAAGGATGATAAGCCACTGTAGGTCATTGTGTTATCTGAACCCAGTCTGTCACTAAGAAGTCCATGGTTTACAGTCACTAAGAGTTCTTAACTTCCGCTTAATAAGTGATGGGTACATGTTTTTTTTCAATCGTTCTCACATCACTTGTTTATTAGATTGATATGGCTATCTAAGTGGTGATACTTTATTAAATGGTGTTCTATTTTAAAATAACTAAGTAATTGGTTGGAGTGTCTTTACTGAAACAAATCTGACGTTTAAGTTGAAGTGCAAAATGCTTCTGGGACCATGCCAGAATGTTTCTTGCAACAGCTATAGAATTGCATCGTGGCTTGCCAAAATGAAATTAAATCAGGCATTACTAGAACTAAAGATTAAAATCCAGCTGCTGGAATTTGGAATTGGTGAAATACTGTTTGAGGAATGGAAGAGTACTTATATGAAACCAGCTGAAGCTTCTAATGGTAATTTGCTAAATTACATAATTAATTCAGGCCTTTTGGTAGTCAGCCACCACATGTGCCTGTCTAGCATTAGCTTGATAGGCTGAAGGTCTCTTTTGTGAAGAAACAGAGGCACTACAGATTTTATTTTGGCAACTAGATCACAACAGATGGAGGATTTAGAATTCTGAATACTACATAAAAGCCAACAAGCTTCTCAGAAACTATTTTTATACTAATTGCCATCTGAGGTACAAGCAGCAGGTAAAAGTGACTTTCCTCCTTGTGTATAATCTAATTGTACTTGTTATCAAACAGCATATCAGTGGGATAGGATCATGAATAACATGAGCATTTGAGCAGAAATATTTGAGCATAAAAATTAAAGTACACTTAATAGGGTTTAAATGTTGACATTTCTACCGGAATGCAATGTGGCTGTGATCTGTAACAATGCCATGCCTTTGACCAGGTACCCTGTGAAGGAATTGAAATACACGGAGTGTGTGAACTTGAGGTTGCCACCCTGGGACAGACTGGAGATTCTGCTGGTATACAGACAACCTAGCAAAATATCTGGCTGAACTCACAGAATCGGATTCAGAATTAGCGTTGGATTCCCCCAGGCTGTTAATCCTGGGAGATTTCAACCATGCTTTTGAGTCCAGTTTGTCAGGGGCTGCTCATTCATTCATTCATTCATTCATTTACATATTTATATGCCGCCCCCTTGCAAAAAGCCTCGGGGCAGCTAACAACAATAAATAAATACATTAAAAACAATCACACTACTTAAAAACTGGCCCATCTCAAGCTCATACATTAAAAATACAATAAATACAATAAATATAACAAAAATAAATTAACAAATTAACAATTAAAACATCTCTTAAATAAAAAGGTCTTCGTCTGGTGCCAAAAAACAAATAATTATGGCGCCAGGCGAGCCTCTCTGGGGAGCACATTCCATAGGTGGGGCGCCACCGAAGAGAAAGCCCCCCTCCGGGTACTTACCCTCCTTATTTCTCTCACGGAGGGTTCCCGAAGGAGGGCCTCAGCTGCAGATCGTAGGGGGCGGGAGGGCATATATGGTTGCAGGCGCTCCTTTAGGTATTTATTCATTTATTTATTTAACATATTTGTATGCCGCTCCCTTGCAAACAAGGCTCGGGGCGGTTAACAACAATAAGAAAATACAATTTAAATCCAATACACTATTTAAAACTGGCCCATCTCAGAGTCTAATATAAAAATAGAAATATATAAATATAACAATAATACAATATAAAATTAATAACTAACAATTAAAATATTTCTTAAATAAAAAGGTCTTTGCCTGGAGCCGAAAAGCAAATAATGACGGCACCAGGCGAGCCTCTCTGGGGAGCGCATTCCATAGGTGGGGCGCCACTGCAGAGAAAGCCCTCCTCCGAGTACTCACCCTCCTTATTTCTCTCACAGAGGGTTCCCGGAGGAGGGCATCAGCTGCTGATCGTAGGGGGCGGGAGGGCATATATGGCCGCAGGCGCTCCTTTAGGTAACCAGGACCCAAGCCGTTAAGGGCTTTATAGGTAAGAACCAACACCTTGAATTGGGCCCGGACTTCAATGGGAAGCCAGTGTAGCTGACGGAGAACTGGGGTGATATGAGAAGCATGCCCAGTCCCCGTCAGCACCCTGGCAGCTCTATTTTGCACCAATTGAAGTATCTGGACTGTCTTCAAGGGTAGCCCCATGTAGAGCGCGTTACAGAAGTCTAACCGGGAAGTCAGCAACGCATGTATCACTGTCGCCAGGCAGTCAAACTCCAGGAAGGGACGCAGCTGATGGATCAGCCGAAGCTGAGGGAAAGTGCTCCTCGCCACTGCTGACACTTGGGCTACCAAGATCAGCTCCGGGTCGAGGAGCACTCTCAGGCTGTGGACCCTGTCTTTCAGAGGGAGTGCAACCCCATTTAAGACTAGGGTCAGGTCCCCCACTCCGAAGCCCGACCCACCTACCAACAGGACCTCCGTCTTGTCAGGATTGAGCCTCAGTTTATTGGCCGTCATCCAGCCCATTACCTCGGCCAGGCACCGGTTCAGCACAGCCACTGCCTCACCTGGATCGGTGGAGAACGAGAGGTAGAGTTGGGTATCATCAGCGTACTGATGATTCCGCAGCCCACACCTCCTGATGACCTCTCCCAGCGGTTTCATGTAGATGTTAAAAAACAAGGGGGACAAAATGGAACCCTGCAGAACTTCATGGCATAGCTGCCATGGCACAGAGCCATAGTCCCCCAGCACCACCATCTGGAATCGGCTGTTGAGATAGAAGCAGAACCACTGCAGAGCAGTGCCTCCAACTCCCAATCCCACCAGCCTATCCAGAAGGATACCATGGTCGATGGTATCGAAAGCCACTGAGAGGTCCAGGAGAACCAACAGGTACGCACTCCCCGTCCCTCTCCCTGCACAGGTCATCCAAGGCAGATTCAGTGCCGTACCCGGGTCTAAAACCGGACTGAAATGGGTCTAGATAATCAGTTTCATCCAAGAGTGCTTGGAGTTGTCCCGCCACCACCCGCTCCAGCACCTTGCCCAGGAACAGGATGTTGGCCACCGGTCTATAATTAGCGACCACCTCTGGATCCAAGGATGCCTTCTTTAGGACTGGCCGGACTACCGCCTCCTTTAGAGATGCAGGCACCCGGCCATCTCTTAAAGAGGCGTTGACCACCTCCAAGATCCAGGGCACAATCCTGTCCTTGGCACTCTTTAATAGCCAAGATGGGCATGGGTCCAGTAAACAGGTGGTTGGGCATACCGATCCAAGCACCTTGTCCACATCATCAGGCTGCAAAAACTGAAATTCATCCATCAATGGCGGACAAGATGGCACGGTTGGCCCCTCCCCAAGAGAGTCTGTATCAACAGTCGAGTCCAGCTCGTGACAAATCTGAGCGACCTTCTCCCTAAAATCCTTTTTGGGGCCAGGATTTATTAGTCCCTGAACCACCCGAAAGAGTTCTGCCAGACGGCATTGTGAGGAGGCAATGGACGCGGAGAAGAATTTCTTCTTTGCCGCCCTCACCGCAACAGCATAGGCCCAATAGTGGCCACAGCATAGGCCCAATAGTGGGATCTAAGACGTGTTCGGTCAGATTCGTCCCGTGATTTCCTCCACCTACACTCTAGCCTCTATGTGTTCATGATGACCAAGGTAGCCACAGGTTCATCCCAATTGCTCCCTGGACCAATACTTACTTCTGGACACACACTCAATACTGTATCTGGTTCTGGACAGCTGACTTTGGAGACTGAGGTTTCTATGCCTGCAGTCTTGCCTTGGTCAGATCATTACTTGGTCAAGGCTAAGGTCACAACCCTTTCTTTGTGCTCCTGCAGAGATGCAGAACCTATTAGGATGGTCCACCCTGAAAACTTATGAATCCGATTAGCTTCCAGTCAGCCCTAGGGGGGTTCTTTGACCCATTCTGCAGGTGATCCTGTTGAGTTCCTGGTCACAAAATGGAATTGAGAGATGACTCGGGACATGATTGCTCCCAGGTGTCCTCTATGCTCTGCTTCCAAAAGAGCTCCCTGGTATGTGGAGGAACTCCAATTCATTTAATGAGAATGATGATGACTGAAGTGGCAACAGCAGAAATAGATTAATCTCTGACAAAACACTGTATAGAGAGCATTATGGCAGTATAAGCAATAAAGAGGGGTTTCTTCTCTGTTCATATTGCATCTGCAAATTTACTTCCAGCAATGCTGTTTAGGAATATAAGGGACTTATTTCGGGCCCCAATGCCCCCTAACCTATCTTTAGTGCCATCAGTTGTTTGCTGTGACACTTGTAACAACCATTTTGCAGATAAAATTTCTTGAATAAAAGCCAAGCTTGATGTGATCCTGGAGGTGAAGATTGAGATAGAAATGCCCAGCAATCCCATGAATGGGGTTATCTTGGATCCATTTCATCTTGTAAGTCCTGATGACTTTGACAGGCTGCTTGGACTGGTGAGATAAACCACCTGCTCTCTCAAGCAATCTTGGCTGGTAGTCTGGGGGTGGAGACATAGATGAAGAGGGAGCTATTATGTTATCATCAATGCCTCCTTTAGAGAACACATGGTTCCTGTCTGCCTAAAGGAGGCTACTGTATGGCCCCTCCTTAAGAAACCTAATTTGAACCTCCAGACTGTAACACTTTAGACCAGTGTCAAATATATCATTTCTTTGTAAGATGATTTAGAAGACAGTGTCTCTCCAGTTCCAGGCAGGGTGACTTTCTGGATCTGTTTCAAACTTCATTCAGAGCAGGATATGGAGGCAAGATTGTTTAGGTAACTCTAGCTGATGTTCTATGACTCAGAATTGACAGGGGGAATGTGTGCCTGTTGGTTCTGTTGAATCTCTCAGTAGCCTTTGAGACAATTGACCATAGTGTCCTTCAGGATTGACTGAGAGAGTTGGGAATTAGCGGGCCAGTCTTCTAGTGGTTCCATTCCTACTTCTCAGGCTGATTCCTGATGGTGATGTTTGGAGACTGACTTGTGAAGTCCCAGGGGACTCCATTTTGTCTCCAATGCTGTTTAACATCTACATGAAGCCACTGGGAGAGATCATCCAGAGGAGTGATCCAGAGGTGTTTGCAATTAAGGGTTCGAATCCAGGATTAGACATATGTCAACCAGTTCTAGAAGGGGTTGCAGCTCCCTGAAAGGCTGTGTTCACAGTTGTGAGGGTGCTGCTTGAACCAGCCCTTCAGATGTCAGCACAGACAGAAGCTGTGGTCAAGAGTACCTGTTATCAGCATCAGTTGATTTGCCAACCTCATCCCTTCATACAGGAGAATGGCCTGAAAACAGGAGTGCATATGCTAGGCTCACTTTCTTCAACATGCTCTACAAAGGACTATCCTCGTACCTACTCTGGAAATGCAACTAGTTCAACATTTGAGAGCCTCCATCATGTCTCCTCTTACCCGCCTTTTTACTAAGCTAAACAATGCCAGTTATTTTAGCTTTTCCTCAAAGGGAAGTTGCTCCAACCCCTGTACTTTTTCTAACTCAATAGCATCCTTTTTCAAGTAAAATGACCACAACTGAATACAATATTCTAAGTGAAACTGTACCAGAGATTTGTATAAGTGGAGTAAGATTTTGCCAGTTTTATTTTCCACTTTATTCCTAATTATGCCTAGCATGCAATTTGCCTTCTTTACAGTAGCTGCACTGACATTTTCATTGAACTGTCCACTAGTACCTTTTCTTGTTCAGCCACTGCTAGCACACCAGTGTATACTTGAAGTTGGGGTTTTTGCCTCGATCTGCATTACCTTGCACTTACTTTGAACTGCATTTGACATTTTGATGCCCATTCTCCCAGGTTAGGAGAGATCCCTTTGGAGCTTCTCAAATTCCTTTTGGCTTAACCACCGAAAGTAGTTTAGTGTCATTGGCAAGCTTGGCCACTTTACCATCCCGGATCATTTATGAATAGTTTGAAAAGCATTGTTTCTAATACCAAACTCTGTGGGACTCCGTTAGTTATATCTCTCCATTGGCATAAATTTACATTTATTTCCACCCCGTCTCCTATTCTTTAACCAGTTAGTGATTCACAAGAGGACCTTCCCCCTCCTCCCCCGCACATGCACACTTGTATTCTATGGCAGCTTATTTTCCTCAGGAGCCTACGGTAAGGGACCTTGTTAAAAGCTTTCTGGAAGTCCAAGTAAACAATGTGTATTAGATCACCCCATCTACATGCTGACACCCTCAAAGAATTCCAGTAAGTAACTGAGTAAATACTTTCCCTTGCAGACGCCATGCTGATTTTTCCCCCCAAGCAGGACTTGTCCTCTATGTGTGCACTGAGTCTATCTTTTATAATGCTTTTTAATTACCTTTAAAGCCCTTCATGGCTTGGATCAAAAATAACTTCAGGAACACCTTTGCCCATATATTCTGCCTTGCCCACTAAGGTCCCCTGGGAATAATCTTCTGAAGTTTGCTTCTGCAAGATTAATGTCAACTATCCAGAGGACTTTCTCAGTTGCTGTCTCTAAACTATGGAATGGCCAGCTGAAAGAGATGCACCAGATATCAGAGACTGCTACCTTCAACAGGGAATTAAAAATGTATCTCTTCTGAGAAGACCTCCTAGATTAGTTTATTTAAAATGCTTTAGCTGAAATTTTAATTATTGTTGTTTTTAATCTTTTGCAAACTGTCCATAGCCTATGGGAATGGAGTATTATATAAATATTGAAGGGAAGGGAAGGGAAGGGAAGGGAAGGGAAGGGAAGGGAAGGGAAGGGAAGGGAAGGGAAGGGAA
>JAIXND010000674.1:37073624-37214276 GCA_023646645.1 Varanus salvator macromaculatus | reverse complement strand
GGAAGGGAAGGGAGAAAGAAAATATGCACTCCCTTTTAAATTTCAGAAGAAAAAGTGCTGAAGACTACTGACATGCTAATGAATTTTAGCAGCCCAAAGCCACTTGCATGCTATGTTGACAGCTACTCATATAATTCAAAAGAACTGATTTTTCCCAATAATATTCTGAGGACACCTTCCATTTCACTGTTAATATTTATTACTCAAAGATTAAAAAATACTTCAAGGATATATATCTATTTTTTTCACATACTTGCTAAGAATAATCAGCTGGAAAAACATGAAATACAACTCTGAAGCTTGGCTAGCATTGTATTTATAATTGGCATACATTAACTTTATCAAATGAAAAAATTTCTGCTCCACACTACTGCACTTGTTTGCAAGACTGCATTAATAATCACTGATGAACTCTCAGTCAAAGTCAATACACCATTGAAACAGTTGTGCTTTTAACTGTAAAGCAATGGCTCCAACATAGCAATATTTGCTTACAGTAAATTCGTAACAAATAACATAGCTGCAATTCATCTTATGCACAGTGCATTATGAAATTCTCTCTTCAAGAAAGGATGCAATTCATAAACAAAGAATCATAATGTTGATTCAATCATAAGATACATAAATAATGTATCTTTAGCCCACTCACTTGTGCCATTACAAGCATCATTTTGGATAATTGGCATCATTAATAAACAGGAAGAAATACCTAACCAGTAATCTTCAGTCTACCACACCTAAACTAAACAGATGGTAACATATATAATATATGAACGTTCAACATATTCCAAATTAGCCCTATGAAGAAGTGTACTGTTTAGCTAGCATACACAGTGTTCTACCATATTTATCTTGTTTCGTCCTAAAACAACTTTGTACAATATGATACTCTTAATTCCATTCTACTGACAGAACTGAGGACAGAGAATAGGAGCTTTGGAACACAGAACTATATAACCTGGTACTGGTTGTGCTTCCTTACAGAAATCTTTCACTGAAATCAAACACCATATTAAGTCATGATTATGGACATTCAACTATAATTTGGTGCAATGCCCAAATCAAGTTTGCAATAAGCCAGCAAGCCAAAGTCATTTTAAAGCAAGTTTGCATGTCATAGTGTGTATTTGATATCTGCATTAAACAGCTCCTCAAGACTGCTACATCTGGAGACAGGACTGTTGTGGAGACTTGAAAACAAAAGCAACTGTAAACCATGATTTAATCTATATGTTAACAGAAAAAAACCCAAAAACCATGGCTTGGCATTATTGCTTAAGTGCTCAGTTCAAATCTGTGAGATAAGTTTTCTATAAACACAAGATCCCACAAAAGTACAAATGTATATCTTATTCTGTTCCTTTCAATTATTTGGCACTTTAATTTTTATTTTCCTCCCAAGTTGTCTCATAAAACTTGACTTTGTATTGCAATATGTCTAACCTGGCAGTTATAGAAACATAGAAACAGAACGAGTCAGAAGGAACCTCCCGGGCCATCTAGTCTGACCTCCAGCACCAGCCGACTCCGCTCACGACATGCCCACCATGTGCATGTCCAGCCTGTCTTTGAACACCCTCACCGATGGGGCCTCAACGACCTCCCGTGGAAGCCCATTCCATGCCCGCGGGGTCCTGACTGTCAGGAAGTGCTTCCTGGCATCCAAATGGAACCTGGGTTCCCTGAGCTTTGCTCCATTGGAGCGCGTCCTGCCTTCCTCTACAGAGGAGAACAGGTCTCTACGTTATAAGAACCTTGTCATTTCTTTCAATTATTACAAATACTTTATGCTAAATCCAATGTTAGCCCTTCTTAGAGTAGACCCACAGAAATAAATGAGCCATTCATCAGACATAGCTAATTTAAGTCCCACTTATTTCAGCTGGTCTATCAGAATTTAACTTTCTCTCCATGTAGAGTTCATTAGAAATCTCTATCAAAAATATTATATTTACACCAAAATAACCAGAGGAATATTAGGTCACTTCTTTCAACTAAATAAACAAAGCTGTTTCTAGTTTGTTTTGCAGTGCCTACTTTCCTCTCAACCCTCACCCATCTCTGCTTAGTCAGTGCATGTCTGTGAAAAATTATGTAACAAGGTATGTATATATGCGCTTAAGAAACTCTTACGTTATTACATATTTACAGAGAACCAGCTCTATCAATAAGCAGTTTATTGAAATTGTCCTAAAAGGAAAGCAATCAGTGTTTCCTAAATATCCCTCTACTCCCCAAGTTACAGCAAAATTTTAGTTCGTATTTATTCAGAAGTAAGTCCCACCAGGTTCAATGGTTCAACAAGGTCTGCAGCCTAGTTTACCTTATGGCTCTCCTAGTTCAGTGCCAAGTCTGCTCTACAGGTGAGTATGTAGAGAACCTTTCATGTAGGCACATGTCTGTGCACAAGACCTGTGGCCTAAAATATTTCCATGAATAGAACAAAATGTCTCTGGTTGCCTCAACTTTTTGGAGCTTCCTTTCCAGATCAGAGTGGGAGGATGAAGCACTGAGGGAGCAATATTGGGATCAAATAGCCATAACGAGGGTGCTAATAGGGTTCCAAGATCTCTGGTCTTGGGTAGCTGTGGTCTATGAGGAGAAGGCTTTCTCTATCTTAGCCCTTCCAGGAATACTGCACTTCCCATTCAGATATCACATGGGAAGTCCTCCCACATAATTTAAGAAACTAGACTGCAGATTGGTTATGAACCCCACTTATTCTTCAAAGAAACTGAACTCTACAGAGACTAGTAGTAGTTTCAGATAATAAGGGTTTATTATTATTTTTAGAGTATTTAACATGTACTAAGTACTCAAGATAAGGTCTCCCTAAAGCCTACAGTATTTGCTGAAGCTAACTTTTGTTGGTTAAAAAAGCTTTGGAAGATTTAGAAATACATCATTATTTTTTAAAAAATGGAATACCTCATTATTTATCATTTAAAAGTGATTCTTTTGAGAAAAAGTGCGTGATTTGCACATCATGCTAACTGACACAGGCAATAAGGCATGATTAGTTGATTGCTGTGAGCAAAGCCCACAATGCGCCTGACAGATGCCAGCTGGGATCTTGGGATTTTGCAGTTTAAGTCCCTTTCCCTGCCATGACTGGAAGCCATTTTGGCTCACTGCAGCTTTTGTTCTTCCCCAGAGGTTCAGCCGTGTATATTTCTGCAGGAGTGAAAATGGGAGCCTCACCTGGATAATATCCTGGGAGGTGGTGTTGTTATGTGCTGTCAAGTTGTCTCTGACTTATGGCAATCCTATAAATGAAAGCCCTCTAAAACATCCTATTCACAACAGCCCTGCTCAGCTCCAGTAAATTCAAGCATGTGGCTTGCTTTATGGGATCAATCCATCTCAAAGTAGATCTTCCTTTCCTTCTGCCTTTGACTTTCCCTAGCATGACTGCCTTCTCCAGAGAGTTTTGCCTTCTCATGGAGTTTTGTCATTTTTGGTTCTAGGGAAAAATCAGGCTTGATTTGATCTAGGACCCACTTGTTCATCTGCCAATCTAGGGTATTTACAAAGCTCTGTTCCAGCATGTTTCTAATGCATCAATCTTGTGTCCTGGAAGGTACTTGCTGTCCAAGTGTAGGCATATGGACATATTAAAGACCAAGCAAAGAAGAAGGCAAATGGAAAGAGAGCTCTTCCTGGCTAATAGGCTGTAAGATCTTTAAAAAGATAGGAAGAAAGAGTGGGATATAAATGAAATACTATCATTATCACCATCAAAAGTAATGGGCAGGCCTGTGTTCCCAGTTACTGTATTTTTCCGTGTATAAGACGCTACTTTTTCTTAAAAACATTTACTTAAAAATGGAGGTGCGTCTTATACACGGGGGGCCAAGAGGAGTACTGTGGGCGCGTATGGGCAGGGGGGATGGTGGCGAGGCAGCACATGCAGGGGGCAGGGGGGCATGCCGCAACGCTGCAGGGGGGGTGAAGCCACATGCACGTGGCACCAGCTTGCTCGCTGGAGATCGGTAGGAAAAGTGAGGGGTGTCCTATACATGAGGGCGTCTTTTAGACAGAAAAATATGGTAATACTTATTCTGATGTTTAGTGTGATGTGTGTGTGGAGGGAGGAGAAAGGTGTGTACTTTGAGGCTGTCAGAATGACAATCTCTGCACAAAAGAAAACAATTTCAGTTTCAAATCTTCCAGGTTTTAGACTCTGGTGTGATCACCTTTAACACTGTTTGGAGTATTGTAAATTATATTATTGATGATTGCTGTCTCATTGTGTTTTATGGCACCCAGGGAAATTGTATAGAGACTATTATAATAAAATCAAGATTTTAAAAGCTATTCATATTAGTCTTAAGCTATTCATATTAGAGGGGTTCATATGAGACTTTAAGTCACCCTGAGAATGAGCTACAGTTGGTTGGTAGATCACAGACCAATCTTGTAGTGAAACTGACAGACAAATGGCTCATTGTGCCTGCTTCTTCCCATCCTTCCAGCATCCTTCTCTTATGGCCCCATTGCTATCCCCTTTTGATGCAACTTTTTTTTCTCCTGAGTCCCCCAAATGCTTTGTTGGGGTTATATATATTTTTTCTTTCTGGGCACATACATGTGCACAAATGTCTCTGTACATTTTGATTGTTATATTTTGGAGGTACGCAAGTACATACTTGTGGCTGTCCAATATGCGTATAGTCTTGCCAGGTTGATATCCTTGTAAGTTTCAATTGTCACAGGGAGCCTAGCCCAATTGGTAACTTTGATGGAAATTGGATTGTTTATGCAGTTGCCAATTAAATATCTTCAGGAGGGGGAGCAGGAGAAGCAAATGTTCCCAGAAGGGAGTAGTGACTAGATCTACCCCTTGACAACATAACCCTCTGAACTCAAGTTTTGAATGAACAATTCTCAGTCCCTTTCATGTTTTCAACATTTTCCCTCCATTTATTTCCTAACTATGAAATTTACTTGTATTTACTGGTCAAAGAAATGCTCAGATATGGCAGACTGGGAAATATGCGCAAATGTCACAATTAGGAGTTAAATATAGAGGAAACCTGTATTTCCCCTCCATTTACCTTCCAGCCATGAAATTTGCATGTATTTCTCAGTAGACAAATCTGTGCAAGTTTGACAGTTCAAAGAAGTAAGTCCTTATACCGGGGGCAGATGGAGCAAATGGAGCACCAGAACTCACACGACTTGCATCCATCTCCCCCAATGAATCTTCATTCAAATGCCTTCTCAGTGTCTTCTGGTTTCTTTTAAAATTGTAAGGGAACCACAGTAACTGTAGCAGTGAGTGCTCCAAAAAGAGCTGCAAAAAGTGTGTGTAATATAACTCTTTTCTGGAATAGATGAAGGCACAAGTGTCAAATTTGGAGGGCACTGAGAACAGCTGACCATGGCCTTTTCCACTCTTTCCCAGATGCCCATAGCTCTTCCATTGTTCCTGTAGGTGAAATGCCTCTTTTCAAGTTCAGTTACTGGTACCAAGAGCTTTAAGCTAAAATAAGTTGGCATTTTTGGCCTTGTCTAAATTGTGCCACCCACTACTGGACCCTGTCCCAAGATTCTCCAAAACAGAATTCAGTTTTTGGGATGAAAGAAGCCCAACAACGATAGTGAAAAGGTGACAGCTTCAGTTGCATCTTAGAGGCATGGCCTGGTTCTGAAACTTAATGTTTCCTACACTTCTTGAAGGAAATAAAGTAACTAACAGTGTAATCCTATGCATCTACTCAAAAGTTCCCCTGAATGCAGCCTGAGGTTAAAATGCCATGCACACTTTCCTGGGAACAAATCTGTAAGCATATAAAAGGAGAGCACAAAATGGGAAAACATTTTTTTTACATTATCCCTCCTATATGTGAGCCATTCAGCTCTGACCTGAAACTGAACTAATTAAATCATCACATGCTGAAGAACTATATCTATCAGTTAAAGAATAAGGAAAAGACTATAAATTATGTATTTACTCATTGCAAATACAGAAAGACTGTAACTTCTCAAAGCAACAACTGGTAATTTTTCAGGTGATGATTCACAAGCATTTTATTAGCAGATGTCTTTAAACAGGAAACTGAAAAGTCCAATTAAGTATGAGCAAGAGCTACTACCTGGGCACAGTAGTGTGGCTAGCCATATAATTTAATGCAGAAGGAGGAAAGACCAAGGAATATGGAGTTGGCTGGCAGGAAAGAGATGGTGCATTTCTTCTCATGCTGCTCTAATTTTTTTGATTAAGCATTTGGCTTTGAAAGTCTTAACACCTTTTTCACAGTTATTTGCATAGGTATCATGAAAAGAAGGTGAAAACTAGCTAAAAGTGTGAGAGCCAGTGTGGTGCAGTGGTTAAGAGCATGGAACTGGGACTCAGAGGATCTGGGTTCTAGTCCCCGCTCAGTCATGGAGCCAACTGGGTGACTTTGGGCCAGTCACAGACTCTCAGCCCAACTTACCCCACAGGGTTGTTGTTGTGGGGATAAGATGGAGGAGGAGAATGATGTAAGCTGCCTTGAGCCCTTTGTAGGAAAAAGGTAGGATATAAGTAGAAAAAAAAAATAAAAAAAATAATTAAAAAAAATAAAAAAAGTCCCCTTCCCTTTACAGAGGAACAAGAAGCTCTGCCTGGAGGCAACTGGAACTTCTGCAACAGACTGTCATGCAACTTCATGAAAGAACGCAAATAATTTGTACAAGTTGTCACCCAATAGGCTGGATAAGGGGTAGGAGCCACAAACTACCTAGAAGGTAATGAAAAACAGGTGAAATGAATACTAGGTATGAATTTGGAAGCATGCAATTATGGCAGGTAGATTATTTAAAGCCACCTGAAAGCTATAAATGAAGACCTAAGAAAAGCCATGCTGGATCAGACCAAAGATCCATCTAGTGCACAACTCTGTACACATGATGGCAAACCAGTGACCCACATGATTCCTCAAGCAGGACAGACACAAGACCTCCACTTGCCCAAGCTCCTCAGTAACTGGTGTATGCAGGCATGTCACCTTTGGTAAAGGAGGCAGCACATAGCCAGCAAGGCTAGTAGCCACTGATAGTCTTCTCTTCCATGAATCTGTCCAATCCATCTTTAAAGCCATCCAGATTGGTAACCATCACCACTTCCTGTAGCAGCACATTCCATAGTTTAACTATATGTTTTTATGAGAAAGTACTTCCTCTTATCTATCCTAAACCTCTCACAAATCAACTTCATGGGATGATCCTGGGTTCAAGAGTCATGGAAGAGTAATTGTTCCCTCTCCACTTTTTCTACCCCATGCATTATTTATCACATCTCCCCTTACTCTCATTTTTTTCTAAACTAAACAGTCCTAGTTATTGTAGCAGCTACTCAGAGGGCAGCTGCTCCAGCCCTTGATCATTTTTGTACCCATCTCTGTACTCAGTAATGTCAATGTCATTTTTCAAGGTAAGGCAATCAGAACTGAAGAAAATTTTATTTATTTATTTATTATTTTTGTATGCCATGCCATTCACATGAGCCTCGGAACGGCTTACATACAATAAATAAACCCAATACAAATAGTACACATCAAATCCAGATTCACCCTATTACAATGTGTGGTCATAACAAAGAATTGTATAAGATCTTGGCAGTTCTATTTTCTCCCAGGTATTGTTCCTAGGCAGGTAAACTGCCAAATGCCAATATACATAGCCATCAACAGAGGCACTTCTCTTTCTTTTTCATCCATTACTGATATTTTATTAGATGTATCCCACCTTTTTTCTTACAAAGAACTCAAAGCAGCTTACATAATTCTCCACAATGTTATTCCCACAAAAACAACCTGTGAGAAAGGTTGGTCTGAGAGTCTGTGACTGGCCCAAAGTCACCCAATTGGTTCCATGTCTGAGCAGGGACTAAAACTCAGATCACCTGAGTCCCAGTCTTGAGCTCTTAACATTACACCACAATAATATGTTTTCCTACATTACTTACATGTATATTTTCAAGGGATATTAGTGCAATCATAACTCCGCCTGTTGCACTATACTATGACAAGTTCAAGAGACATTTAAAGTAACTGATTCAGTATAGCTCAGCACCATTTGCTTGCACATATATAACATTATTCAGTTATCACTAGTGGAGAGAGATTCTCCAGTGTGTTATATTAAATTTATACTACCAGTTGTATACCATCCATATTATGATGGTAAAAAATGTTTGCATAAGGAACTTGGTACTGAAACAACAGCTGAGTTCTACTAAGTGCTTGATGCTAGCAGTATCAAGCATCAGTACTATAAAACAATTTTTCCCCTATAGTAGCCCGGTAAAAATTGCAAATTCATGCAAACAATGTTAATTTTAAATAGGAAAACTTGTAATTGTGACGTAGAAGATAAACTATTGCATTCAGCATAATCATCAGTTAATACTAGCATATCCAAATGACATTTAGTGTAAGTTTTTCTACAGTCAGGCTAATAACTTGCAAAAACAATAGCCCTCTACTACATTAGACACCACAGTGAAGTATATAAAGACCCTAATAATCCGCTATACTTCTAAAATCTAGAATAGAAGCCATTGGCAGAAAAGTTTTTCCTACTATACTCTGCAGCTCCCCAAATATGCTCCAGAGGTTTGGGGGCCCCTCTGAAGCAGATTTGGTTGGCGTGCAGGGAGTGCAGGGGTGAGGAGGGCAAGGAAATGACACTGAATCACACTCTGTATTATTGCCAATGTATAACTTCTGTCAAATGATACTGTGCTGGAGATTCCTACTCTGAGAGCACAGAAGAGGTCAATGCAGGTAATGTATACTCGACTTTAAGGGCAGAGCAACACACATGAAAAAGGAACCTCATCTGAAGGAAATGAAATATATTCCTAATTTTTACATGTAAAAGGTGAATAAGGTAAACTCCAGAGGTTTTTTTTCCCCCAACAAGAGAACACAAGTCAAATAACTTGGTTCTTTTTTTAAAGTGGCCTGGAAATTTGTATGTATGGTCCTTTTATACTTTAACATGACAATGTACTCCAATGCACAATTCAAATTTGCAGAATTCATATGTACTCCATCTACATGATGCCATATGCACCATCAGCTTTAAATATCACAAAGAAGGATAAAAAAAAATTGCCAGGCTTAATGCTGACTTCACCTTACCACCAATGATTAAAAAAATGGTTCAGCACTTACCATAATGTGATTGAAATGCCTGTGGTTTTACGACCTGATTACAGTGGTTACACATCACCAAATAGAAATCATCATGAGCTGGGCAAAGACCAAATATTGGCATATCTAAAATAAAAAAGACAAAGGATATGTCTCACAGCAGATCACAATAACTTTATATTTTAGGTAAGAGAACCACATGATGTCAAACCAGTGAATCATTGAGGTCAAATTTCAAAAGCACCATGTGGGGATGGGCGGATGAACACGTAATAGTTATGGAATGACATATCACAACAATGTATTATTTTCTTCAAGACAAATAACAAGATGGCTAATTAATTGTCATGATCATTGGGTTGCTGGGATATAGAATGATTTTGCATCACCTTAAGTGGAATATCACTACTTTCTTGTAAGTTATAAGAAATAACTTAAAATATCAGCTCAAACTAGACTATACTTTTTAATAGCGAGTTTAAAATAGCATATAGGTAGAAGAAATTATTAAATGAGTCTGAGTATTTAATTATTTTCTGAATTTGTAACCCTATACACACACATATACATGGGAACAGCTGCCAAGGAATACTGTAGAACTACATATATTTTAAAGGTAGAGTTTTTCCTCAAAAATGTAAAGTATCTAATAGTTTTATTTAATATTTTATTTCATCCAAGCCCTCTGATGTAAAGATGTACTGCATTTGTAAAGGAGACTAGAGAGAACTGAACAAGAAATGTAGGTGCACATTCCAAGATTTTAAAAAATGGGCATTCCATATCTTCATATAGGCGTTTTTCTAACCTTTTAAGAAAATCTGAGTGGGATTTTTGTTTTATTTTTAAGAATTCCCTTTAGGATTTTCAGTGCAATGGCTTTTTATACACAATCTCCCACATTACAAACAGTAATATGCTAAAATTTTATCACCACATAGCTTCTAGGCAGCCCCTGATTATTTAAAACTAGTAACATTCTCATGTATATTTGATGACCAAGAGAGCAAACATCTGACAATTAGATAGCACCTAAGGGGTCACAGGATACTGTTACATGCAAACAGGGTCTTCATGCTGTAACTCAGGAAACTACATTTGATTTAAATACTAGTTAGTAAGTAAACTAAGATCTGAAACTCTTAGTATGAATTCTGGATTGATCTCACTAGACCACAGTTCTGGCAACACTGAGTAATTAAAATAGTTTTAAGAGTAAACAATGAACAGTAACCATCTCATTCCTTTAGCCCATGCAATAAGGGACAACCATTCTCAGTTTTGTAACTTGTAACAAGTTTGGCATAGGCACATAATAGAATGGCATTTAGGATCACTGTTATCTGGACAAAGAACAAACACAACATACAGTGAACAAGCCTGGAGTATGCATAATCTCCAACAGTATCTTTTAAATGGGTAGAATAAGATTTTCTCATTCAGTGAAGTATTTACTGATATAAGGAACCTGCTACTGAATACTTGAACAGAAATTTGGAGTCAAAAGTTACTACACATCCCACAAGAGAAACATGTCCCCATTAGCTCTCGCTTGAATCACCACTTATAGTATTTATGTACAGAACAAAGATCTGAGTATGAAATGCTATGCTCAGTAAATTTTTAATAATTTATTCAGTATTTAAGAAATATAGCAACTACGCTTAGAATACCCTAGTTGCAGTTTGTTTAATAATAAACTAATATTTGCAAAATGACGATCATATGTATTTGTCTTCCCTTAGAATGTTAATTTCATTTACTTTAATTGCTAATTTATACGGGGGGGGAGAAGGAAGTAGGGGTAAGAGTGTTTCAGAAATATTTATTTTATTACTTAATACTTGTGATCAATATTAACCTTAATTATTTACTGAAATTAAATTAATTGAATGAAAAAATGCATTTGTTTCTGTGACCTATATACACTCTGTAAGAGCCTAATACTGAGTTTCAGTAGCCATCATGGGTTCCCCTGTTGAAGGTACTAAAAGTTTACAATACTAAGAAAGGCTGCTAATAGGAATTTTACTAAGAACATATTCAATTGCCCTAAAGAGTTGCTGTTTCATCTAGTAAGGGAATAAAAACAACCTTTAAGTCAGGATTCTTGTGATATAGTTCATGGGATTCATATATTCAGCCTTCACAACACATCTTTATTTTGTATGCAACCAATCCAGCTTTTTATTCTATTAAAAAGGTTTCCCCTTTGTAACACTGCAACTGTACTTCTGGCCTATTCTTAATAAAAGGAAAAGGAAAAAGAATCCATATGATAAATTGCATCTGTAGCTCATGCATCATCCTTCTAAATATTATCAACACAAATAAGCAAACAAGAAAAAATCTGGTTCTCCACTGACAAAAGGCACAAAACCCTTTGGCTTAAAGAAGGAACTATGTTAGACATCAATGTAATTATAATATAGAAAAGAACTTTGGCATGCTAAGCCTATTATCAAGAGATTTCACAATGCTACACTGAAGGGGGGGGGTTCATACATAACAACAAGCCACAGTGGAAACTGCTGGCACAGCATGCTGTTACATCTGAACCCAGCATCCATGGTGAAGCATAGTACATTTGGTTTTATAAAACCACATGGAGAAACAAGAGCTTGTTGTAAGGTCTCCACACTTTACCATGGTTTGCCTGAACACAGTTCTGATGTTTATGTGTGGTTTCCATGAGTCTGCTACAGGGTTTGCAGAAACTCTGCCAGCTTCGGCAGACAATGACGAGTATGTCCATGCTCCTTATTGTCCAAATCTTCCCAGCGACAGTTGGCGGCAGCCGTGTGGTGACTGGATGCTCTACATTCCCTTTCTTCCCTGGACATTCCAGTGCCCAGCTGTGGTGATGGGATCTCACTAGCAGCAAAGCCAGACCACTGCCAGACCACCTCCAGCAGCAGCGACTGTGAAGATGGCCGTGCCCGACGCTCCTCCTGGACTGGCGCACTGCACTGCACTGCACTGCACTGCACTGCACTGCAGCAGTGCCTGGTAAGTGCATCACCTTTGTGCAACACAGAGAAGTCCCAGTCTCTTCCAAGGAAAGCTGCACTGCATGCAAGGAGCACAAAGGCAGCATACAGAGCATCACCAACAGGACCAAAATATCTACTGGTTTGCCTCCCACCCTCTCCTCTGCTCCCACTGTGTCCCTGACAATCCTTGGGACTCTCAACAGGTCCCCCCATCCCCTTACCCCCGCCCCCCACAGCTGCAGGACAAACTGTCTTGGCAGCTTGCTGGGAAATCTTCCCAGGCATTTGCCCACACGGGCATCCTTGGGAGAGTCTGTCCAGCTAGCCATGGCTCCTCCATTTCTGGCATGAGTGCCTGTACTGATGTGCCTGACTGCAATGGGGAGGCAGCCCCAAGGCTGCATGTGGAAGTCCTGAACATATGCAGTGATGGAGGGCGGCAGAGGTTTGTGCGGAGGGTGCGCATGCGCACCAGCATGAAGTAGGCAGCAGCAGGGAGCGTCCCTACAGTTCTCCTCTCAATCAACAGTGCTTTAGTGAGCAGGTAGTTGGCTTTGCTGAGCAGGAGGAAAAGAAAAAGGCAGCTTGCTATGACCATGCCCAGGAGAACATGTGGCCCTGCAAGGGAAAAGCAGGTGATGCAGATGGTAGCACTGAATGTTGGCACTGATTCCGAGCCACAGGGGCTGACAGTATACTTACTATCATTTGGAAGTGTGGAAACCATACTATCTGAACCCAGGTCACAAGAGGAGATACCATGCCATGCAATTACTGTGAGGCATTACTTAGCGTTATGTATGAATGCACCATGAGTAGCACTATAATTCCAGTTGTAATTCCTTAGTAATATTCAGCAATGAAATGCTAAGCTATTTAAACAAACAGACAGACAGACAAATAAATCCAGAACTCACCTCTCCTTCCCTCCATGAAATAATAGTTATTACATTTCTATACTGCCTGTAGCTGAAACTTCTGGACAGTTCACAACATTTAAGTCACCCACTCAGATTTCGATCTGACCAAAATTTCCAAAGTTTAACTTCCAAGGTTAGTCAGGATCAGGCAATTTAGGCTATTGCCAAATCCTAAAACATCCTGCTTTTTCTATTTAGTCAGATAACATGAGCTCAGTACTTGTGCGTCCTGACCAAGTGAATGGCAGGACAAGGAAAAGGGAGGCACACATTTCTCCCATTCTTATAACAGATTTAAATGCTGAATGCACAAATGTATGTATGTATGCATTATATTTATTTCCCACCTTTCTTTCTTTTCTTCCTTATTTTACTTCACTGTTGTGACAAATCTACAGACCAAAGTTGATTTCAGATCTTTATTTTCTCTAAACCTGCAACCATAGTTTCCTGGTTCGGGTGCAAAGGGAACCATGGTTAATTAAACCAGGAAGTCTTCTACAGCAGCACATGAATGTGAGGCAGGGATTGCATGAGGATGAAGCATGTGGGCGTAAGACTTACGCGTATCTGTTTAGTGATGCTATGTTCAGACAGGACATATAAGCCACGGCTTGTGCAGGCTTCTATGGGAAGAACCCTCGTGTGTACTCGTACATGTGTATTACATTACCTCGTAGATGTGTATTACAAGGTGTTGGTATATAAGAGGTCTTATAAACAAAATAGAAACAAACCTTTCTTCCAAAAATATTTTCATAGGCTAATTTAAAGTAACTAATGTAAATATCAAATCAGGTAAAATTGCATTCAGTGATATTTAAAAAGCCCATATAAGACTAGAATTAAGGCAATCCCATGTTGGCTCATACTCCACAAAGCCAGGAAATTGCAAGGTAAGACTGATAGCTTGAGAAAGGGAATGATGTTGTTTAATGCCACATATTCTACTTGACTTACAACTTTCTCTCCATGCAACCAATTCTCCTAGGTCTTTCAGGCCTGAATCCACAAGCAGCACACTGGGTATCTGGGACCAGCAAATGTCCCATATTGTCCTAATCCTGTCCTATTATATGAAGCACCTGAAGCACTACACTGCTAGAGGAATCCATCTGTGAATTGACTCATGACTTAAGCAGGCACAATTTGTGATGTTGCATAACCTTTTGGCTGGCTTTGTTCACCTGGTCAGAACCTGTCAATTCCAGGACTCTTTCTTCATTTCACATTATGTGCTGTGCAAGATCAGGATCAATTCTCTCCTCTTCTTCCCACTTACAGGCTTGTCAGTGATGGAGAGGGTCATCCCAGGAAGCTGACTGGTGGAAGATCCATGACATATAAAAGGAAGGACCTCTTCACACTGAGTACAGTCACAATTCACTTCATTTGGACAGATTTAAAATTTGGAATTCACCAATTTGGGCAGCTTTAAAAGGGGACTGGAAAAAATCCTCCATAGGAAATGGATATTGGGGCAAGTAGACAAAGGGTATAGCAGGAGGAGAAGGCTCCTTGCAGAAGGCTTCTTTGGAAGGCTAAGGCTGATTATGACTTGCAAAGAATATCAAGGGGAATAAAAAAACGGTGTATATTGACATGCAAATAGCAAGAGGAAGGGGAGACAGGGAGTAGGACAACTTAATGAGTAGGAAGGAGATTCAGGGACTGATGTGGGGAAACAGGCACAGATGCTTAATGATGTTTTTGCCTCTCTGTTCTCTCCAAAGCAGAATGGGGGAGATCTATGGGTGGGGAGGGGGATGAGGCCAGGGATTTAGGGGCACAGATTAGAGTTACCCCCCTAGAAGTTGAGGAGCTCCTCGGGCACTGGACATTACAAAGCAGCCAGGCCCTGACGGGTTACACCCAAGGGTACTTCTGGAGTTGGTGGGTGTACTCTCGTGCCAGCTGGCCTCCAGTTTTTGCACTTTTTCAAACTTTACAATGACTTTTTCAAGGTAAGTTGACCAAAGCTGTACATAATATTCTAAGTACAATTACATCAAAGATTGGCATAAGGCATGTATGATCTTCGCAGTTCTCATTTTAGTTTCTTTCCTAATTATGTCCAACATGGAGTCCATAGTAGTTGTGTACAATGTTCTCACTGAGCTGTCCACCACAAACCCAAGATTTCTTGATCTTGATCTGTCACTGCTAGATCAGACTGCATCAGTCTATACAGCAGGATTCCTGTACCCTATGGTTCAGTTATTGCTGTTTCACTTAACCATGGTTGATCTTGGCCGAAAAGAGAAGTCATAAAGTGCCAATGAGAAGTTGTAAAATAAAGAGGACCCCCACCCTCTTTATTCTACAACTGGTAAGTTTGCTTAGGGGCCTTTGATGAGAGACTTTGTCAAAAACCTTTTGGAAGTACCAGATCACTTCTATCTATATTAATATTATACTAACTCCCAAGCCATGACCAAGATCCATTGTTTGTTTCTTGGAAGAGGGCAGGTTGCTGGAGCTTCTTTATGTTAGCTCCACCAACTTGTCCAATTCCAGAAATAAGCATTTCTGCCAATTTCAGGTTGCCCCCTGAAATGCTAAATCTTTGTTGTCCAAATGATGGAGCTGAAAGGATGGCTGCTCAGGGGCAGTCCCCGCTGGATAGTGCCCTTTGATTATTGCCCTTTGTTTCTCCAGGACAGCACACATGAAATGACACAGAAATGTATTCTTTTGGCCTGTCCTACTTTAAAGTCATTCCAAGTGTTCCAATTAAAAACTGTCCAGTGTCAACTGTCCAATGTTTGAATATTTAAACCATACTAAGCACATTTCTCTTAATGTTAAACCAAACTGAACATTTCACATTAGCTACCTTGGCAAAGGAAAAATGTTACAAGATAAACACATACACCCCCCCCCCCCCGAGATTTAAAAAAAATCAAAATGACATCTTTTAAAAAAACAAACAAACAAACAACCTGTGAGTTAGTCCTTTTGCAGTTATTAAAGCCTGGCACTACCACTGTTTATTATTTTATTTCTTTATTAAATTTATATACCACACCCATAGTTCCACATGGTGCTCTCAGGGCTGTAAGATTTATTGTTGCCCATCAATACACATTCCCTGGATGGTTTAAATAAGTAGCAGGGAAACGCTCACCCTGCTTCTTAGGGCCACTTTCCTTTTGCTGGAGGTATACACTGACAAATGTAATGCAGAAAAATCTTTTGTGGATAAAAAACAGCATCTTATCAGAAGCTTGAAGCATTACCCTTGCTTGGTAATGCTTTATACACATGTGCGTGCACGCACGCAAACATGGGGGGGGGGAAGGAATTGTAATTGATGAGGTCATATAGAAATGAAATGAAATGAAAGAAGCATTGACAGTAACAATTCAATTAAAACCTTCTTCATGCATTGAAGTGGGATCTAGTTCATTAAACCTTATGCCATAATAAATGTATTAATCTTTTAATCTGCCACAGGACTCCTCATAGTTTTTGTTGCAACACAGACTAATGTAGCCAACCCTCTCAAATTATTTAAAATGACAGCTGAACAATGCAAACATTCAACTTCTTAAAACTAAACTTATGATCTTCATATGGATTTGTGTTAATGCACTATTATTTATGGCTTAATACAAGAGATCAGAGATTATGCAGTCATCACAAACAGTAGAATCCAGGTGATACCATCCTTTCTCTCTCCAAACTATATACTTAGCCAATATGGAAAATCTTGTACTCCTATTTTACGCCCAGCTAACTAGGTCTGCAATGTGTTCAGTTATGAAATTATTATTTATGAGTCTACAAATTGGATAGCATGGACAGAGGAAGTAAGGAAGCTGCCTTATACCAGTCCATTTAGTCAGCACTGGCAGCAACTCTCCAAGATTTCAAACAAAATTATTTCCAGCATTACCTGTAGATGCCAAGGGTTGAACTGAGGGTCTTATCTACATGCAAATAATGTACTCTTACCCATAAGTTAAAATTCTACCTCATATTGCGGCATTTTCCATCTGATAAACTATTTTATGCAGCAACTACCATCCCATGCTTCTGCAAAGCTACACACACTTGTTACACAGTCTGGCCTTATGCATGTTTATGGAGAAGCAATTTCCACTGGAACTTCTTTCCAAATAGAAGTGTTCAGGAGTCTTAGCCTTCAAATAGATTTTGCTTAACTGACTAGTAGATATATACTCTGTCTCTACAAAGTAGATACAATTCTACAGTACAAAAAGCAGCAAAGCTGCATGACCAAAGGTTCTGAATTGTGCTTCTTAGCATGAGATATGGTAATCAGTGAATTTAGCTGTTTTTTCAAGGTTGCATTCAAATTCTTAAAAAATATGTTCATCTATGACATCAAATTTTTAGAATACCATTACACTCACAAGAACACTACAAGGCAAGTTCAAGAAACAAAGCGACAGAAAAATTGCTGTTGCTTGGACACTAGAAAAAAAATAACAGGAAGAAAGTCATTTTAACCTATAGTGTTTGCATAAAGTAAGGAAGTATGCTACCTACAGGAAGCAAGCTTCCTCTCAGACCTATAGAACCTTCCACTCCGTTAGACTGCCAAGAAGCCACAAGACAATGATTATATATTACAATTTCCCATATTTTAATAGGTGTGAGCACAGTTATCTGTACTTACTGCATTAGTACCAGCATAATAATATTCCATGATAGACTTTGCACTAGCTATTGTAACCTCTTTCCTACTGTCTGAAACTACTGCTCTTGTATGATAACAGCATGTGTCAGGATTCCATGAAATATCACTTAAAAGAGCAGCATTGGGAATGCAACACAGCATTACTCATTTTTCAGCAAGTACCTGTGGCAGAAAGTGAATAGGCTTATTAATAATAAGCTATTAATGGCTTGTAAACTTGGTCATTATGCATATATTTTGCTTCATAAACAGAATGAATGTCTGATAAGCCAACAAAACCTTTCAGCTAACTCTCCTACCTTTTAAACTGTTCAAGCATTAAATTCAAAACAATAACACAAACAATATACATCTATTATAAAATCACAGTCATTCACAGTACTGAGCAGCTTCATCTGAAACAATCTCCCCCGCCGCCCACAAAGTTATGCAAGCTAACTATGAGCAGTTCATTTCCTACAACTAATTCAGAGGCTGTTTTCAACTTAAGATTAACAAAGAAAAAAAAGGAATGACTGATAACAGAGGGATGAAGTGGAAAGTCAACTGGGCAATATGAATTAGGAAACTAGGCTATTTTCAAAGAGCAAAGGGGGGGGGAGGGAGGGCTCAAATAATACTGCTTTATTCAAAGTGTTTAGCTGTATTCACTCCTCTTTATTCTATCAGTTCCTTCCCAGGCACATCTGTTTATGTTCCTATGTTTCCATCAACCTGACACATGCAAGTACAGTCACACTGAAGAAGCTCTCTGAAGATGACCTTTCTGACACATTTTGAAAAATGGTCCCTTTAAATACAAATGGACAGAATGAAGGGTGAACACAGAATAAAAAGAGTTCCATTCAATTTGCTATTGAGATTGTAACTTTAGCATTTCCAATCAGCTGACTGATTGGTGGAAGTCACCATTCAATTTCTTCCAGACAGGAAAGCTTGGTCACTATCAACACCTGACCTTTTGCCAAATACCTAAGAGTATTAAATACCTCATGCATCATTCCCATAGTTCCACAGGTGCCCTTGACACAGCAACAAAAAGGAAATGACCTGACTGGGTGATGCATTCTAACAATGTCATTGTCCACTTTGTTATTTGAGTTCCAAACAAGATGATATCCCTTTTGGGATACTAAAAGTACAATCCTATGACCTCTCAACATTGTTGGTGCGAGGCATGGAATTATTCAGAGGTGAGAATGTGAAGTTCAAGCCCCCAACTCTGCCCTCCCTCACAGCTGAAACAGAAAAAACCATGCCAGCTATCTTTCCAAGGACACAACTGGGACCCAGAGAAGTCAAAAAGGGGTGTGCCACAATGGTAGGAAAGGGAAGAGGCTAGGGCTGCTAGCTTACATTGATTCCATTCAGCATCCAAACCTCCTTCCCTCTCCAGCAATTAATTCAGATGGCTAAAAATGGCGCTCTCGATGAAATAAATAGCATGAGGCATGGCGGCCTCAAGAGAGTGCCACTGCCACACCTTGCTCCATCCAGTGGATGCACATTACCTTAGAGTTCAAAGGCTTACATGTGTATCAAGTGGAAGGCATCAGATTGTGCCCTAAGTCTATTAAGCAAAGAGCTAACAATCACTGTATGTGATCTCCTTTATTCTCCAAACTATGCAGGCTGATTTCTTCCCTTTGTGAAGGATTATTTAAAAACCCCACTAAAAGTGCTTGAAAACAGTTTCTCATGCTTCTCTGCATGTCAATCATCCACTGTCACTAGAACATTTCCCGACTTTGTCTATGAAAACATCACCCTCCTTCTGCAGTTGCAGTGCATCACAGACTTAGATGCCCCTTATTTCAGACTAGCAAATGGATCCAGCCTTGCACAAAGTGGAACAGTCCTCATTCCCATTTGAATTTTGCACACTTTGTCTTGTTACAATCTGGAATTGAACTGGAATTAATTGGCATTGTTACTGCTTGGTGTGCACAAGATACTCAACACTGTGAAGGCACAAAATACTTTTATTGTAGCTCAAATGTTAAGTAAACAAAAACTAACTGGCACCTTTTGTCAGCATAAGTATTCACACCCCTGAGTCAACCTGTGGTAGAAGCACTTCTGGCAGCAATTACAGCTATGCATTTTCTTGGGTAAACCTTTATCAGCTTTGTACATCTGGATCCTGTAATGTTTGCCCAGTCTTCCTGGCAAAACTGCTCCAGCTCTGTCAGGTTAGATAGGGCCTGAACAGCAACGTTCAAGTCTTGCCACAGATTCTCAATTGTTTTGAGGTCTGAGCATTGACTAGGATATTCTAACACACTCAGGTGCTATCTCTTTTGAAACCACTGCAGTGCCAGTCTGGTTGTGTGCTTAGGGTCATTGTTTTGTTGGAAGGTAAATCACCCCAATTCCAGGTCCCTTCCAGAATGAAGCAGATTTCCCTCTACAATTCCCGTTTTTGGCTCCAAACACCTCATCTTCAATCCTGATCATGTTTCCAGTCTCTTCCAAGGAAAAGAATCCACACATCATCATGATGCCACTTCCATGCTTCACTGAGGGGTATGGTGTTCTCACAACAGTGAACAATATGTTGCCTTTGCATCACACAGAATTTTGCAGCAAAGCCAAAAAGTCCAATTTTGGTAGAGAACATTTTTGGAAGTTTGCTCTGTCTTCTGCACACCTTTTGGCAAAATCCAAACAGGGCTTGTTTCACCAATGACTTTCCTCTGGTCACTCTTCCATACAACCTATCTCTGTGGAGTATCTGGGTGACACTGTCCTATGGGTGGCTTCCCTCATCTCAGCTATGGCTCTCCTCAGCTCCTTCAGAGTTCCCACTGGCCTCTTAGATGCTTTTCTGATTAATGCCCTCCTTATGTGGTCATTTTGGTGGGTGGCCTTCTCTAGGCAAGGCCATGGTTGAGTATATTCCATCAACTGTGCAATCTGGGGAATGTTCATAGTTTGGGATAATTTTTTTTAACCCAGCCTTGGTTGGGGCTTCTGCAAAACTTTATCCTGGAGTTGTTTTTGATAGCGCCTTAGCCTTTGTGATACTGTTTCTTTAGATATATTCCTCAACAAATTACAGGGCCTTCCAGAAATAGGTATTTAATCTGAGGTCACGTGGCACTGGAATTTTGCCCAGCAGACTCTATTTGACTACTTACAAAATTTCTGGAAGCGGTGGACTGCATTCGAGCTTATTCAGGCAGGTGGGATGAATACTTGTACAACCAACAAGTGCTGGTTTGTTTTTGTTTTCCTAATGTTTCTACCAGAATAAAAATATTGTGCATATTCACAGTGTTGAGCATCTTGCGTACATCACGCAGTAACAACGGCAATTCAATTAATTTTATTTCCTGGTTGTAACACAATGAAATATGGAAAAGTCAAAGGGTGTATGTATAAATATTTCTGCAAAGCACTATACAGCAAAACCACCAAGCAACCGTCAATTTCTGAGAAAATTTTACCTGAGTGAAGGCATGCCTGCAGGCTATGAAAGACTTGGCATAATGCATCTCCATAACTCCACAAGGGAAGGACAAGTCCATTCCATTACCTTGTGAAGAGGCTGCTCGACATAAGGAGGGAGGGGCAGCTATATAACTGCTTGCTAATCTCCCATGGCTTCAAACCATGTGGATTGTAAAGCTATGAGCTGGTAAGATAAGTCTACTGGCTGAAAAGGTTACTGAAGGCTTCAACCAGATGGTTGAGATCTGGTATAATTGGATGGCATAAAAAAGCATTTAATAAATAAATATCAACGAGTGTGTGTGTGTGTGTGCAAACAATCTTAAGGTGCACACGCCTAGTATCCTCTTAATATGCAGGCAAAGTTTCAGGTTTCAAGGCTGTGTCTTGAGCTTGTCATTATTACATAGAGAAAGACACATGACTTTTATTATTATTACAGATATCGTAACTGGAGAAGTTCAACTCAGTTCATGCTAAAAGGTTACATTTGCATGGTAGCCCATACAGACTGGACATTTACAAACATTTGTCTTACAGTACACATTTATACAAGCATAAGCTACCTTATTTGAATTGTTATCTTTTGTTCATGTCTGCATAAACAGTAGTGCAACCTACAAGTTCCCCCCACCCCCCAACAATAATCATTGTAGTCAAACTTGTTTGGCTAGTCTTATCAAACTCTCTGCTCCACAAGGCAAAATTCATACACTTAACATTTCCAGGTTATTCACAGAGTCTTAGTTCCATGAAGCCAGACATTTTAGCACAGGTTCTTCATGTATGACTTCTGATCTGCACCATGAAGCCTCAACATCCTCCCACGTTATTTTGCTAAAGAGAAGACGACCATTATTATTCCCTTTATTTGTGATAAAGCAAACTTCCCACTGTCTTTAAGATTAATCAACATCAAAGATACCAGCCTTGCTCAACCTGATGCCCTCCAGATGTTTTAGACTACAACTCCCAACACTGGCCATGCTGGCTGAAGATGATGGGTGCAGCACTCCAAAACACCTAAAGAGCCCCAGGTTGGAGAAGGCTAAATGGAATATTTGGACCTCTGCTCTATGTACATTCTCAGCCACAAGCACAGTGAAACTAAGAGCAGGTCTCTGGCTCAAGTACTTCCTTCATCTCTCTAGTTGGTTTAAAATCCCTGAAGCTGAACATCCATGTACTTGTGGTATGGACAGATTTTGACAGTAATGTCTATTATTAGTAAATATGTAAACTTGACTCTTGTTTCCAGTCTCGTGGAGATGGGGAAGATAGAAATGGTCCTGACATGTTTGTTTTAACTTCTAAAGCTCTAAAGAGCTTGGGGCCAGGCTATCTGACCCAAGGAGTCAATACCCTCCTTTAAGAGTTCCCAACTAAAGAGGAAAAGTAGGCAGCTATTTTTTTTCCCCAGTAGCAGTACCCTGTCTGAATAATGCCCTGCACAGACAGGCACAACCTAGCACTTACAGTAGGATGTTTTCAGCACCAGATAAAGATCTTTAAAAAAAAATTCTCACTGGCATATTAGGAACTACTTGAGTGCTTTTAGATCTTTGCACTGTTTCATTTTTTGGTGCCAGTTTCATCATGTGCTGCCCCATTTTCACCTGTTGGTGCTTTTATTTTGTGTTATCTTATTACCATTGTTTTATTCCAATTTTGCATATTTTTGTTTTGACTTAACACCATGCAGAGAACGTTAATTACTGGGTGGCCTAAAAGTGTAATAAATACTTAGGAGTACAAGAGCCACTTTCTCTCAGGTACTTCAGTGGAGTCAATCACAGGTCTAAGAATACCAAGTGATATACGAGCCATGATATTACACTGAATTTCAGTCCACAATAAGGCATAAATTTAAGCTATTTGATCAATGCTTTTAAGATCTAACAAAGCTAAGCTTAAGAAGCAACTTTTTCACATGTTAAATCTACACTTAGAAAAGTATCTCAGGAATACAGCTATGGAAATCAAGAATATTGTTTTTAATCAATTCATATAATCTGTATCCTCTGTACCATGTGTGTACTGTGTATGTATGTTTCATACTCCATAAAAGATAATCCAAATTCATTCCAGCGGACAATATAAAAATAGAAGATAAGTAAGGTCTAGCCTATATTGATGTACTGGTAAAACCCAAGAGGAGGCTTATTTAAATGCTCTTCTACACAATGAAACAAAGATGAAGAAATTACCATTTTAAAAGTCAGTAAAATAAATAAAAGTAAATTGCACTCTCTCGAGAGCTGGCTTTCAAAATCATTCTACTTGTACCAGAACAATTGACACTGTTACATCCAGAGATTAGAAACATTTTTTGTTTTAATGCAATACTAGAATAAAAATATAAACCTACACCCACTTCTTTTTTAGTCTTTTAAGTCAAATATAGATGAGTATTTGAATTAAAAAGCAGGTCTGAGCCTAGATGGCCAAAGGAGAAACTGTAGTTCCAGCTGTGAACTTGGAAATATGCTCCGGGGTTATACCTAAGATTCCATATTTGGAGCGTCCTCCCTCAACACAGAAAGAACTCTACTGGCTTCTGGGATTGCAACACTGGCCTCAGAGACAGAGTTCTGTGCCATGTAGAAGAGAGCATATATAATATCCTAGTAGTGCCTCAGCCTCCCATTCTTGAGCTTCAGGGCAAAAGATTCAGATATCCAAAAGCAGCTGTCTAAGTCTTGCATGGCAGGAGGAATATGGAGGTGACTTTTACCTCTGCGCTTCTTCTGCCATGGACTGGATGCCTGTAATCCTCCAAGTTTAAAGTGTTACAGTCAGCCATTTTGGATTGCACTGTCCTTGCATTTCATTTTGGCATAAGTTTTTATAACCTAGAGTTTACTGCATCATGCACCTGTCAGAGTAGATTCTAATCTATGACATTTTCAGCCACAGAATAAAGTTAGTCTTGAAGGAGCTAAAAGAATAATTTCATATGTATTCAAATACTTCAAGTGGACAATTAATAATACACTCTAATAGAATGCTATGAATACAACTAGACTCAAATCAAAAATCATATAATTAACTTCATCCAACAATAGTCAAAGCAACACATCTTAAGATATGCTCCAAAATTAAAAGCCTGTAACTGAAATATCCCTACAGTGCTACTCTACTTGCCTCTATGTTAAAAGATAGATTTCTAGCCTTTACAGTTTGCCATCCATCAAAACAATACCTTGTAAGTCCTTCCAATGACAAACACTTCTAGAAACTACACTAGAAATATTAATAATTTTCAGAATTCTTAGCCTGAATCAACAGTCAAAAGTATATCTGATCCTATAAAAATATTTCACTCACTTCATTCAGTGGGACCCTCTGAGCGGAGCCTCTGAAAGAGTTAAGTTTGGGGAGAGATATTTAGAAAGATGCAATATTTTAGGAAACCTGGTTGCAGGCCATTTGCACATTCATGTTCAAAACCTGAAACTTAAAATTGGGTTTAGAAACAGATCAGAAGTGAGTACGGATGCTTCAAGTTCAGCGTGATGTGCCCATCCTGCTAGTTCAAGTTTGTAAACTCACTGTGTTTTCTTTGTGTTATTGTATGTTAGAGAAATTTTACAGGCTGTTAACTCTTAATGGGTAACAATTCTTTAATATCTATTTCTGCTTTGATGGAAAATTAAAAAGACTTGATTCCATGGTTCCTGCACAGGTGCATAGGGATGCTCAGGCTGAAAGGACTTTCCATGCAATTCAACTAAAAGGACAACTTCATGTGGGCAGTGAAGGGAAAGGAAGGAGAAAGTAACTTGAACAGAAATTCTATGTATATGTTATATAGTAAATATACTACAGTTTGGATCTACAAATATTACCTAAACAGAAACTGATTTACTGATGAAATATTTTTAAGCATTACCCAAATGCTTTGACTTCAAGGCACAGATCATCACAGATTTTTGATAGGCCGCTTTAACTATCTAGAAGACTTTCAACATCCCAGCTGTTTCATATCACCACTACTGTGTTACTTCCATGAATCTTTGCCAATTCAACATACTGTTCTTTTTTGTTCAAGGTCTACCTTTGTTCTTATTAATTTGTGACAAGCAAATTTAAGAGGTTGGATGTTTTGTTGTTTTTGAACACATTTTCTTCTAATGATGCAGCAGGCAGTAAAGCATGCAGGCCAAATTATGAAAAGTTCATATCTAAATTGGGGTTACATTAAGGTCATTAATGCTACTAGTTTTGTATCTGCATCCAAAATATTCAAAGTAATTTGGATAACATCTGCATGTAGACTGTAAATGCCAACCCACAGCTCAAGGAGACACCTTGGTACCCATCAGATATTTTGGACAGCATTTCATATAAACTGCAAACAGCACAACCCATTAAGGGAGTTTGTAGTCCAAAATACATAGAGGGCACAAGGTGTCCTCTAACTAGCTCCACAATAACCGAGATACTCAATCTGTACTGGAGCAGACTCATGTTTTTTACACCATTCATTATGCAACTACATTTTGCCACTGTTCTTCACAGAAATATAACCAACAAACGATATTTTGATACAGCAATTCCTAAAACAACAGAGTCTTCCAGAAAGATGGTGTGACTAGAAGCTCAATACAGCCAATTCCAAATGTTTCAGAATTATGGACTACTTCTTAAACAGTAGAACAACAACGTGGAATTGGCTCTTTGTTCATTGTCTTTCAGGAGACAGAACTTCACAACACAGTCACTTATCCCCCTGGAAATGTAAGGATTATCTTATAAAAAGAAGAATTTTCAGGATTTGTGGTCCAAAGTCAAACTCTTTAAGCAGAACTGGTAAACAGAAAACATTTAGTGAAACTTAACTGTAAAACATATCTGAGTGTTTAGCTCCTGTACTTTATTCTTCACTTGTTGCTATTATTAGCTCTCCATTCTGGGAATCCTCAACTCCCATACAAGAATGCAACACCTTGCAATACCGCCCCCCCCCCCTCAATATTACAACAGCAACCAAATAGCTGGCCAACACTTTCCAGATAAAGAAGAAAACATGCCAGTCAAACTCTGGAAAATGGTAATCGGTATAGTGTCCTACTTCCAATATAAGTGTGACTTCCGATACCTGAACTATAAATAAAGCTTTTTTAAAGTAAAACAGAATGTTAAAGGTATGGCTAGAAAGCAGCTTTTTACAGGGAACCAAATCAACATCAGTATTATTTAACTGAAAGGAGACAAACATCACCACTTTAGAAAAATCAAGATGGATAAATTTCTATAAAACTAAATCAATGAATAAATTTCTATAAAACTAAATCAAATAAAGACATTCAGCAGTTTCTGCTTAAATCTCAGCATTATCCCAATACAAGAAATATGCCATAAAGTACATATGAAGTATATGTGTACTGCTACTCCAATGGTTAATCAAGTAAAGACTGTGGCTTCATTTTTACAAGTTAAAATATAATGCAAAAATTGCAATATCATTTTACAAATTACAAAATTTCAACAATTTAGTTCAAAGACGCTCATTACATTAAGAAAAAACATTACTGATGCAAAATAAAAGCAGATATAACAAGAAGTTCCCTTCATAAAGCTGAAGTATGCACAGAAAACTCTGTCAAATACTTTTAGTTAACAGGAGATAAGGTGCATATGAAAGGAGCCTCTACTCAAACAACTGTGTAATCTAGGAAAAACATAAGTACACTGAAGTGCCCATTCATGCAAACAAACAGCCTTCCTATCCGTACTGTGCAACTGTGTTTTTCAACTGCCATAATTATGAAAACAATCATTAGATACAAAGAGCCCTTCTGGATCAGACCAGTGGTCCATACAGTCCAGCATCCTTCTCCATAGCAGCCAAATGTCTCTGGGAAGCCCACATGCAGGACATGGGGGCAAGGACACTTTACTGCTGCTACTCCTGAGTAACTGCTCCTGAGAATGCCTCAGCTATTGGACAGTATAAAAATGAGACAGACAGACAGGCAGATGAAAACGGTATTCAGAGGCATGCCTGTGAAGCTGAAAGTAGCATATAGCCATCATGACTAGCTGCTATTGACAGACTCTCAGCATAAATATTTCAAATCCCCATTTAAAAGTCATCTAAACTAGTGGATATCACATCTCATGGTGGTGAATTCCATAAATTAAGCACTGTGTGAAGCAGTACTCCCTTTGCCAATCCTCAATCTCCTGCCAACCAGTTTCATTGACCTCCCCCTATACATTTCCTCCCAACATGCTTAATGACATAAATGTTCATTATGCTCCCTTACTCAACTTTTTCCTAAACCAAAATACCCTAATCACTGTAGACAAGTAGAAGGGATGAGGAACTGATTGTTCAAATGTGTATCTTTGCTCACAGTGTGCAGAGATGGAAAGACACTTACCAGCAGCTCACCAGCTCCCTTACAGAGATAACTAGGACTGCCACCATCCCAAGCAGGACATTAAAGTTTCTCTGCAGGGAAGTGTATATGCATAGCCTGTGGATTCACCACAGTCATGGGTGGGTGGGATGTCTGTTTTTTATCCATTTAAGTCAATTAAACAGAGGCACAGGTTACAATGAAAACTAACTTTGTGCAGAATGAAAGCTTTAATGTGTCTGCTTAATAGTAAAGAAACCCTGGAGCCTAGCTGCTGTCCCACCAAAAAAGAGTTGGCACATACCAATTATAGCACACCTTCTTTTGTAAGAGGCTAACAAAGTTGTACCAGATAACTAAAGTATTTTAGAGAGCAATTTAATGGGATTATAGGACCCTTCCAACTTTTCTATTCTATGACTCTACAAAACAGGATTCCTCCCAGGCAGTAGACATTGCTATAACCTCAGAAGCAGGACTCTAATACCTAACCTGTCCCTTCCCCCCTTGCAATCATTGCAGAAAAACAGTACTGGCTGCTTTCCAAGGCCACATATGCAGCCTGAAAGATGTCTGGTGCACGACAGGAGAAGCCAGGATACACTTTATCCCACGAACTTTCCAGCCCCAGTTGTGTGCCTGCAATGCACCCTGTCTGAATGAGCTCAGGGGCCCATCTGGTGAAAGGGCAAGGAAGATGGAGGGCAAAATTCACCTCCATCACTCATCAGAGTTTGGAGGCTACTTTCTCATGAAGGCACCACAGATAAGATTGTGTCCTTTAAAGATTACAATTGTTTATTTTTAAAAGGAGACATGTGAACGTCTACCATCGGATATCGCTAAATACTTGTTTGAGAAGATATGCAAGTCATTGATTTGTACAGATCACTTTATCCAGCAGAATCAACATGCAGCTTATTTTGAACTCTACTGAAAGGAAATTGTTTAAAAATACACATATTTTAGTAGGAAACAAATTGTCAAATTTGTGAAACTATTTCTGCCTGATTTCAGACAGTCTGGATGGACCATACATGCCAGGAACTGGACAAGGGAATGTATCCCTGTTAGTTCTGCTATCAACCATGATTCAAGCTTGCAGCTTGGTTGAATTCTTGCACTCAGCTCCAAAGCTGGATGCCCAGGTCTCAAGTGGTGTCTCAAGGTGCATCTGCACAGCTGAGGTGAGCACACCAACTGCGTTTATTCCTAAAGGTGTTTCTTTGGCCACGGTCACACATGCCTTAGTTACATCTTTTCTGGATTACTGTAACAGTGCACTACTTGGGTCTGCCTTTGAAAAGTGTTCAGAAACATCAGCTGATTCAGAATGCTATAACCAACTGTTGACTGGGGTCAGTTACAGGAAGCAAATGAGTCCCTTCTTAAAGCAACTTCACTGGCTAACTGTCTGTTTCTGGGAAGAATTCGTAGCACTAATTATTACTTATAAAACCCCATACAGCTTGCAGCAAGGTTACTTGAGAGACTGTTCTCTCCCATACAAATCCTGTTTGGGTTTTTGATTCTTCTGAAGAGAACTTTTTTGAGACTGCTGCTTTCAGAGGCCCAGGGAGCGCCAGCTACCAGGCAGTACAGATACAAAATTCTTCTTATCAGCATCATCCTCATCCTCATTATTTGGTGATGTTCTGAGAGAAACTTTTCTGCAGTCACCCCAAGGCTGTGCAAACCCCTCTCATGTGAACCGGGTTTGTTTCCTCTCTGCTTCCTTCTACTGGCAGACAAAAACTACTTTATTCAAAAAGGCCTATTAACTGGTTTATCAAATTAGGTGATTTTTTAAAAATTCTGTAACAATATTGTTACTGCATTTTAGATTATTGTTTTATTGTTTTGATCAATTTTAATTATGTCCATAAGTGCCTTGAATGCCATTTTCTGATAGGACAGTGGAGTACAAATCAAATAAACAAATAAATAGTACTTCAAACATACTAGGCTGGTCAAATTGTTATATCCATCATCTATTTTGTATCTTTAGCTTTGGGGAGGAGTAGAAAGAAATAACAAGCCAGTAAGTGTCAGGTTATTGTTCAGGTATATCAAGAGACTGCCTAATTATACTGATGTACACTTTATCATAAGAACATGATGCTAATAAAAATAATGCCACACATATATTTAAAACAGGATTCTCTGTTATCTCAGTTCTACTCTTTTTTTGCCAGCCTATAATTTACCTTTGTTATACTTTATTTGCCTTTAACTGAAAGGGAAAAAGTTGCTTGATACTTCGATAAAATGAGATTTTACAATAAGCAATATCTTCCTCTAACCCCTTTCCCCCTTTCTCTAATGTGGAATACAGTTTTCAAGCAGCATCTCAAGAGGTAAAGGTCAACCATTTTTCCACAGGTTTAGAGGGCAGCTATTGCCCTCCTGTCCTGCTTGTGGATTTCATGTAGACAACTAGTTGGCAACTCTGGGAAACAGGATGCTAGACTGGTTAGGACTTTTGTCTGATCCAGCAAGGTTCCTCCTATGTTCTTATAAGGACTGTTCACATTCTCCTGCAGAGCAAAGCAAACAACTGGCCCCAAGAAGCCACCAACTCCCTTTTAAGATTCCATTTAGTAATAGTTATAGCATCTACTAAGCACTCTGACCCTTCAAAAACTACACTGAGCCAAGCCTGACCATAAGGAGGATAAGATTTGGCCCAGGGCAAAATTTTAAATAAACACATTCAATATGAACACTGCATGCATGGTGGAAAATGGCTATAATTAATCTCTTCTACATTTTGTCATAAAATGGCATATGAATTCATTTCAGTAATTTGGAATATGGGGAGATGGAAAATAAAGGGGTTGGAAAATAAAGATTTTAAAATATCTTATTTAGTATCTGTTAATCATATGACAGCAAACTTGGTACTGAAAGTTTCCCCCACTTATATAAGTTTTGTAGTACAGTTTTGTCCTAAACCTAAACAACTCCTACTCTTGAACCACTGAGACAGGCAGGAGATAACTCATACACACACGCCAGATTTACACAACACAAAAGCCTTCATAGCTAACCAGCCCCAGTGCATTGGCATGTTGTTTGAACCTGGACCACTTTGTACGGGGTGACGCTTTTTTTTTTCCTTCTTTTTTTGTGGCAACAAGTTACCCTGAAAACCCATGGCATGGATCCCACAGAGGAAGCAAACTGTGCATCCTGGGCACTACAGTCCTCAGAAGTTCCCTCTATGCATGTATCACAGGTCCTGATGCATCTGGCACTCTGATCAGCTCTGAGAAAGCAAAACAGCATCGGAGGCTTTGGGTGCATTTCTGGAGTAGGGCTGAACTAGACACATTCATAGATTTCTGGATAAGCCCAAAGACCCAGTACCAAGCCCAAGCATGATGATCTCTTTCTCCGGAAGTCTTACACTTCCCATTCTGTGCAAGAAGCTGCACAGGTTGAAGATTTGTTGTTGTATTTTATTGAGTTTTGTTTGTTAAATACGGTTAATTTGTTGTGTGTGTGTGTGTGTGTGTGTATGTGTGTGTGTGTAAATAAATAAAAAAATCCATAAACTGCCCGGAGAGTCCAAGTGGGCTATAGAGTATAAAAGTGTAACAATAATAACAATAATTTACAGCAGTGGTTTCAGACAGAAATTAGATGCTGAACTAGCAATAACCTCCGACATCTCACTGGAGATTTAGAACAATTTGGGGTCACAAATTCATGCTTATGCAAAACACCGCCTGAGCATCCATACATTCTCTCAGCTGTCCTACGAAGGCAGATACCTCTCTGTTTTAGATTTACCTTCTCTACAGAGTCGCATTGCTTCTCGGTTCTTCCCGTATTCTTTGAAGCTTTCTTCCAAGGCTGCTCCTGTACAATCATAACAGACAAAAGAAAAACTTTAGTGTTTGGAGTTCTTGTGGAGTGGCAGCTGCATGGTAAATGATGTGCTTCTTTTGGTCTACCTTAATCCAAAACATTAATTGCAAGGATGAATGCACCTGCCAAAAAAGTCTATAACAGAAACTCGCTTTCCTATAATTCACATGAACATTAGGATATGAATTCATTTAACAGACAAAACAGATTAAAAGTACAAAACCATCCACTCAAATGTAGTAGATGCCTAACCTTTTCCCTGCAGATACAAATTACAACAGCAGCAAGCTGCTACAATTTAAAAAATTGCTTGGGACAGCTTAGTTCTATATGTAGTTTAGGACTCAGATACCTGTCCCCATACTATCCTGCTTTCCTATGTATAGCTTTGTGAGAGAAAGGAAGAGTCTTCTTTGTAGTAGCACCGCTCCTTTAGAATGTACTCCATTCAGGTGTCTGAATGGGACTGTTGTCGGTAGCATTCAACACCAGATCAGGACTTACTTGCCCAAACATTTTAAACCTGGTTTATGATTTAGACTGTCCTTTTCAAAAAGCTATTCTCATTTTAAAGGATTATATTTTATCCTGCATTACATGTTTAGTATGATTAGTCATTATTTGTTTTTCGGCGCCAGGCTAAGACCTTTTTATTTAAAACTTATTTTAACTGTTAATTTATTTACCAAATTTTTAAGCTTTAGCCAAGATGCACTGGGGGGGGGGGGGGAGGTTAATGTATTTTTTGTATTATGTTATTATGTTGTAAGCCGCCCCAAGGCTTTGTTGCAATGGGGCAGCATAAAAATGTTTTAAATAAATAATAAATTAGTTCTATTCATGTCTTGAATACTGCCTAGAAATCTTTGAAGTGTGGTTTAAAAATAATTTTAATGAATAAGATCATTCATTGCATCACAAACATGGAAGATACAAATGTGTCATTCATTGACCTGGTTTGCATGACATGATAACCCATTGTTGTGTTGTTCAAACTTCCAAGAGCAATTTCACTATGGCTTGGGGCAACTAGTTAGTGAGCTGTTCAGCAAGACTGGTTGCTCTTCACTACTGCCTGAACTACAACCAGAAACTCCCCCTGCACCAATGCCCAAGCAGTACTATGGCGCACTTGCTATCTTTTTTCTGGTCCCAAACATGAGAATGAGTTTGTAACTTTTTGTGTTGTTGTTAGCCTTTCACAAGAGTGCTGTTATAGCATTCTGATACCTTTAGTTTGGTTTGGTGAATGTCTGTGTTTATTTCAGCTTTCAAAGAGTGGTAGAATAAATAACATGTAAAACTATATTTAGGCTAATTTGTGTACAGTTGTGAGGTCAATGACCAAACTGAAAAGTACGGATGAGTGGGGGCTGCTACCAAATTAAAATGGGAGGGAGGGAGGGAAAAGTGCACCAAATGGGAGGAGGGCAACCTCTGTTCCTTAGCAATTCTCTTGATTTTAAGTGTTGAACTGACAATTCTCAGTGTCTTCCATCTTTTCAACAGTTGTCCCAAGTCTGCAGTTACTCCAGAAAGGGGAGATATTAACTAGCCTCTTTTTCTTGTCTCCTTTTCAGATTTGCTGAGTCTTCATTTACTTCCCAGTCATTGTATTTGTGTATATTTTTGTATTTTTGCTTTTAGAACTATAAGAATACCACAACTTTCATGGGTTCAATTTTCATGGATTTGATTATTCACAAGTTTGCCATTAATAATTAAATGGGAATTTTTTTGTTTTGTTTCGTGGCCTACTGCAGAAAGTTGCAGACAACACACATAGACTAGAAAATGTAAAGAAAGATTTAAAGTCATTCTTTCTGTCTTAGTACTAGCCAACCTCACTCACATGTTCTGTCTCTCAGCGTGCAGTATATCATGCATTTCTCACAACTTTTTGCATCTTTAAAGTGCAATAAAATATCAACTGGGTCCAAAGTATTGTGCTTCTAGTGCTTCTGAAAGAGCTCCCAAGAGGCAAAAGAAAGTGAAGACCTTACAATAAAAGTTAACTGTAAGGTATATCGAGAAAAAAGAAAAATTTCTGAAGCCATTGCTTCACTTCCATATTAGCCTATTCTCACATAGGCATAAGGTGAGTAGTATATTTAAAATTTAAAAAGTTTTCAATTAACTGGTAGGTCTATATATCAAAAATGTAGGCACACACACCTACAGAGGGAGGGAGGGAGGGAGGGAGGGAGGGAGGGAGAGAGAGAGAGAGAGAGAGAGAAGCAATCCAGTACATGGATAGTCAACAAGATTAAGAGTTATGGTTGGGGGGGGGGGTGCTAGAATGTTCAGCTTTTCCACTTTTGTGGGGGTCCTACACCCCAATCCTTGCAAATGTGGAGGGCTGACTGTAACTGCCTCAGTTAGTAAAAGGCTGAAAAAAACCTTGCACAATCCCAAGTGTGCTTTTTTCATGCTCTGAAAAAAAGCCAAAAGCAATGAACTAAAAAGTGCAGTAATCCAAGTAGAGAGAGGAGTCAAAGCAGTTCCTGCCACATAGGACACTGGGATACATGCTGGAGCCAGCTGAAGGACTCAGGGCAAGGAAAGGAGGAGTATCCCAATCTAAGCCCAACTTTCTGTTCAGCGACCAACCCACTGTGGCTTATTTGTATGGTGCCTTAGTGTCATGTACAAACCCTATATAAATGAGCTGTCTACATCTATATACATGTCTATGCATTTCCCATGTTACAATTTCATTCAAAAGTATTCCATGTAACTGAGTCCCTAATACCATTTTGTCATAGCATACTAATCATGATTTAGCACAAACGTGAATAAAAACAACCTCTCCCTGGGTTCACATAGTCCCCCTGCTTCTTTCAGTTTCTCCTGAGAGTTCAGACATTACCACTTAGCATTTTTAATGCATTTCCCTGTATTATCTGAATAGAGAACTGTGGCTGGCTGAAACAAGTCAGTTTCATAAGCCACTGCATAACCATAGGTAGTATTAACTACAGTTGGGTGCATCAGATAATAAAATACAATGCTGATAACTAAAACCAAAAGTGAAAGAAAGGAGTGTGTACCCAGAAAGCTAAGCTTGTTTGTCACCATAAAGCATGCACTTGTCACCTTCCAAACGTAGTCACTGAAACATGTGAAAAGCAAAATCTACTAACAAGCCATATTATACACTTTTAGATTATTCTCAGAACAGAAATTGCTTGATTTTTAATGAAGATGGAAAGAATGTCCAAATGACAGATGTAAAGGGTAGAGTCATGGCTCAGCGGTTAAGCACATGCTTAACATGCCAAAAAGTCTCAAGTTTGATCCCAACCACCTCTAGATCAGTAGGAAAACCACTTGCCATAAACCCTGTAAAGCCACTGGCAGTCAGTGTTGGCAATACTGGGCTGGATAGACCAGGGGTAAGGCAGCTTCCTATGTTCCTAGAAAGTGTAAATAAGGATGTGGCCCTAACAGAAAATACGTGCCTATAAGTATTCAACTGGTCTTTTGGTTACTGAGGAAAATGAGGTGCAGGTCCCAGTTTCAGAGTGGAGGCATACTTGTGCCTAGAAATGGGAGAATTACCTATCATGGAGAAAGATAGGGCTACCTACATGTAGATAAGCCTTGAATGTAGGTGGCCCAGGATGAAACGGGGACCTTCCTGGCTACCACCTACCCTCATCTCAGCGTCTGGGACAGATTCTTGCCTACCTCCCGCATTCCGGAGAAGAGTCCTCAAGCTCCTCCCTCCCCTGCAGGCGACAGGCTGGCTTAACCCCTTTGCTGCTAAGGACGACCCTCCCCTCCCCTCCCCTCCCCCACGAAGGAGGGACTCTCACCGTCGTTCCCGTGAAGTTTAGCAGCATCGACCCAGTGGCTCCAGGGCTGCCCCAGCATCGCCTCCGGGCTAGGCAAGGATCTGCGCTCCCCGACAGTCGCCATTGCCGCGCTCGTAGCAGGGGTCGTGGTGGCCGGGCCGAGGCCGCTCTCGCCGCCTCCGCCGTGCCGGGGCCGCCGCTGCTGCCTGCTGGCCGCCGCTGCCGCCGCTCTGCGTTGCTCCCCTCTGACGTCAGCCACGGCCCGCGCCGACATTCTTTCCGCTGCTACAATGTAACGAGAAAAGTCATCAGGCTCTTTAAGGTGGCGCCGCCGCTTAAGGACGCTCCGAGAGAATTCCCCGCTGGTCGCCAGCTTGAACCGGGGCTGCCGCTACGGGCACAGGGCAGGCCTCGCATCGCCTTTGTTTCCCATTAACCTCCCGTGCAAGCCGCCACGAATTGATCATCGGCACAGTCCCGCTGGGGAAGGGAAGCGCACTAGCATTTCCCCGCTGCTACACTTGAGAGGGGGGAGGTTTCACGCGCGTCACCAATACGACCGTAGTCATCGGGGATCCCGACTCAATAGCGAAAGTGTTCCTCACTAGTCCGCTTCCAGACTCAAGCAGAGGTCTTTTCGAGGATGACATCAAAACGACCAAACTAGGCTTCTTCCCACCCCTCTATCGCACCAGACTTCGTACAGTCCCGAACTTCAGCGAAAGGAAGTTGGTTATTTTCGGAGTCTCAGCAAGGTCCGGGCGCATCACAACCGCCTCCGCCCCTTTCCTCTCAGAGACCGTCTCTTAAAGGAACAGAACAATCGCCCCCGCCTGCTGCCAGGAAGCCCGTACACTTCCCTCCCCTCCCCCACCACACAACTGTTTCGTTTTACAAGCACGTAACCCAAATCTCCTCTGACACAGATACTCTCTCCGGATCATCCAACGCCCTCTCTGCGCGGGAACTTGTCCCTCTCAAAGCTACCTTAACGCTAGACGCCTCCCTCCCACCTTAAAAGTTTTCACGTCAAGCACAGAAAGGGAGGCTGAATAGGAAACAAGCAGGAAACTAACCCCATCTATGTAACTCATCGCCCGCCCCCATCACCCTCGCGGACACCTTCCTTTCACAAATGTCATCCACCGATCTTGCCTTAAAAGGTCTCATTTAATATTTAAATCGTTTCTCCCCAATCCACCAATAGGATACACTAAATGCCGGTTTGTTTGTAAGAGTCGCCCAGTTCTTTGAATGCTTGACTTCACATCTGTCAAAACCATGAATGAAAACGCAGACTGCCAAATCTTTGCGTCTATCCCCCCCACCCCGCCACAAAGTACTTGGGGTTAAAGGAAAGCAGCAGCAGCAAGAAAAATATTCTCCCTCGCAAACGATAAGGTGCAAAGCTTGAAAACATTACCAGGAAGGAAAACATTTCGAACTCTATTTCCATAGTCTTACTTGCAAGTGTACTGGCAGCTGTAGTCATGACATTAAAAGGCATTCTCAGTATGAACCTGAGATCTGGTAACAAAATTCATTATATCAAATATATACCCTATACAACATATTTAAAATTTAAGATTTTCCTTGTTTACACAAAACTGATTTTGACAGAGGCCAATCTCCATTCAGGTATATTTATTAATTTGCATTGTTAGAACAGTGCCGCTTATTTCCTTAGTAAATGTCATGCTAGCAGTCTAAGTTGACCCCAAAATACCTTAGTAGAACAAACTATTTTAAAATGCTATATGTATACGTGTGTGTATACCTGCACACACTATAACAAGGAAAACAAAAACACACACCCACACCCACACCCAAATGCTGGGAGTGATAGAAGGCTGACTGTCAGGAAAACAACAAAAAATAAAACACAGACAGCTTAATAGCCTAGAGGAAGGCATGGGTTACTGACTGGAGAACTGTACAATATCTTTGAAACAGAGATAACACTTCAACATTTTGTTGCAGTTCCCACCTGCATTTTTTAAAAAGTGTGCATATATGCATATTTAAGTGTTTACATGTGTACTGAGTATACTAAAAATCACACATCCTGTATCCTAAAAATAATAACATTTTTATATTTAAAATGTTCTTTTTATTATCTGGGTTGCTCAAATTTAGCGTGTAAATCCAATCCAGGTAGTAAATGTAAAATGATATTCTTACAAATAGGAATCTAGTTTATTCTGTTGCCAAGAAGTTAAATTAACATTTAATGTGAATTAGGGCTAACAAACATGTTTAATAAATTAATACATACTAGAAGTTAGAAAAATAAGATGGAAGATAATATCCAACACCAAGCAGTATGTGTTGATTTTTATTTTCTATTTCAAAACCATGTCTGAATGTACCTTTACACACAGCATAACTGAGCTCTCTAAAAATGCATATAACTGCACAGTTTAAAAAAGTTCTACAGTTCACAGAACATTGCCTGAGAATGGCTGGAAATTGTAGGACTTTTTCCCATCTACAGATGCACAGGACTGTGTTCGAAGACAATTTGCATGCCCTTCTGTATGTGTGAAAGTGAACTCCTAATAAATTTTAGAAATGTTAGAAATTGTTAGACAAAATATGCCAACACTTCTGAGTTTTCTAGTTATATTCTCCTGGTGAATCCACACATTGTTGATTATAATATTTGCAGTTGCAGCTTTTGGATCCAATGCCCCTATGAGCCAAATATGATTGCTAAATCAGGAAAGCACTTGTTCCACATACTAAAAAGCAGTTTTAAACCCAACCTTAAATATGATTACTGCAGTGGGACTGACTAAGTATGTTTTAAAGAATAGAACCTTGTAGGCTGATCCTACACCAAATCACTCAAATGTAAGTTCCACTGAATTTAATAGGACATGCAAGCCCAATCCTATCAAGAGTTACTGAAAAACAGGTATATCTGTGTTTAGTGGGGCAACTATCAAGTGAATGTACATAGGTTTGCAGCCTAAATGACACAAAAATAAAATGGAAACTTTTGATGCATCATCTTTGCAACCAGAACAAATCATCCTGGTAAGATTGCAAAGATATTTATTGATGTTTTTCTACTAGAAGCTGGTAAAGGTAAAGTAAAGGTAAAGGTTTTCCCTTGACATTAAGTCCAGTCATGCCTGACTCTAGGGGGCGGTGCTCATCTCCGTTTCCTAGCCGAGGGAGCCAGCGTTTGTCCGCAGTCTCCGTGGTCATGTGGCCGGCATGACTAAACACCAAAGTGCACGGAACGCTGTTACCTGCCCACTGGAGTGGTACCTTTTCATCTACTTGCATTTGCATGCTTTCGAACTGCAAGGTTGGCAGGAGCTGGGACGGAGCACAGGAGCTCACCACGTGTGCAGATTCGAACTGGTGACCTTTCAATCAACCAGCCCAGCAGCACAGCGGTTTAAACCACTGCGCCACCTGCAGTCCCTAGAAGCTGGTAGGCTTTTAATTAAGGACAGCCCAAACACTCTTAAGAGGCAGTTGGCAGAATTCTATGCTTGTTAAATAATCACTGACAATAATACAAAACAAAGATTACAACATAAATAATGTTATTACAAATGGAATATTACAAATAATAAAGTAGAAATGGTATGTAGCGCCTTCATTTTCAAGAATGATACACCAGTATCTGGCCAAATTAGTATAGGTTGTTTGTTTGTTTATTTAGGATATTTATATGCCATCCTTTGCAAAAGCCTCAGGACAGCTTACAAAGATGTATAGTTAATACATGCATAAATTTATTATTTTGTAAAGTATATTCAACAACCCATGGCAGTTCAATTCAAAGAGTAAATGCTGTTTATCTGGCATTCCCACAGGACAATTTGCTACATGAATTGCCTGCACAGCATTGAGAGTTTTCATGCACTGCCACATGTTCCTCAGGTTGAAACTGGTTGGACCAATCCATATGGTGAACGGGTAGTTCTACAAATTAAAACTGCTCTGTTGAAGAGAAACTATGCAATAGCTATTTGAAGTAGTGTTCATATGATTATATAGACAGTTTACAACATTTGAAATGTACAGTATTTTTATTGTGTGCTTAGGTTCAACAGGTTTTACATGTTAGGGATTTAGCGAAAAGTTGTTAGTTCCTAAGTTAATTAAGATCCTAGAAGTACACTGCCACATATACAACTGTTCAACTATTGCGGACTATTAAGGTATCATTCAAATCTCACTGTAGGCTGTCATGAAATGGCTTAAGTTTAATAAATTTCCCACAATGAAATTCCAAATTCTTCTAGTTCCTCATTAATACTCATTTGCCAGCTAAAGGCTGTTCAGCTCCATTCCGAAATCAGAGCGGATCAAAAGAATGCTGTCAAAAGAATGGGAGCAGGTGGAGTGCTCAGTGTTCAAGAAAGAGGGCTCAACCCTACTGCCTAATGTCCAAGCAATATCTACACATGTCCTTACTGTAATCCATGCGACATGTTCATAGAGTGGGATGGAGAAACTATTTTAAGCACTAGGGCCAAACTGCATTTTGGAGAAACTCTTGGGGCCATACTGCAGTGGTGGATGAGGTTGTAAAAAGGGCATGGTCAAAAGCAAAATCAGTGGGATCAATAACACCATAATACCAGCAGGCTTTAGTTTAATGCTGTTACAATTTGTAACAAAGACCCAGAAGATGTGTTTCAATTTTTTTGAAAGGGGGAAAATACACAAAAGTGGGGGAACCACCAAATATTTAGCAGTTTGGAAAAAGATTTGGCCCCCAGAATTAAGGTCCTTCATCCTTGTTCTAAACTGACTATACGATCATATATCCTGGAATGCTCTGACAATTCAACTGTCTTTGTTCTGTAGGGCAGAGATATCTGGGTTCAGGAAACATATCACTTGCAGCTGGCTATAAATACACCCACTTTTAAAGGTTTTCTTTTTATTTTTTAAGTATTCACATGAATTCAGATGCAGAGGGAGTTTTGTTTCCTATCATTCTACCAAGCTTCGTTGTTCAAGTCTGAGTTTTGATGCCAATTAGCTGAGAAAGCACTGTCTATACACAAGCACATTTGCAAAAGTGCAACAAATATTGAAATAAGAACAGGTAAACCCAAAACAGCCCAATAAAGACTTCACAAGCTCAGAGATAACAGAATGTTAACTGAATATTATGGGGAAAGAGAAAAAAAAAACAGGTATGATATAGAATAGAATGTGGAGGAAGCCCCCGAGGAAGCCCCGGAGGAAGGCAGGGCTCATTAACACAAAGACCAAAGAAGGGCACTGCATATTACAATATTTTGCCACAGGTTCCAATTTTTGTGCTTTCCATATTGTGAAATAAAAATGTGCAAATACAGAATGTATTTTCCAGTGTTAATATTCATGCAGCTGTTCTGTAGAATCCTGGTTGTTCTACACTTTGGGTCTGTAATGCTTCTAGTCATAAAGAACAAAAATAATATAATATAATTTTATTATATATATTTTACAATCTAGATCGGATATATTTAAATATGTATTTTAAAAGAAATATTATCCCCCCAAAAAGTAAGTTTCATTTCTTCCTCCAAAACAACTGTACTGATAAGGTTTATTCTTAATTTGCCCTTACAACAAATAAATAACTATTTCAGTTATTTATTTTACTTAATTTATACAACTTGGAGCACAATCCTACAGATTCTATTTCCATAGAGGCTTCCAAAAATGAAGAGGGCTCTGAGAACAGAAATGTCCCTCTTTTCCAAGAGCTGCCAGCTGGATTTTGCTTCTCCTTCAGATTTAAAGAAAAAAATCAATTATATAGGCCTCTGAGTTTAGTGCACCAATAAGTAGTGGATATGGATGGAAAGAGAGAGGCTGTAGGAGCCTCTTGGTCTCTCCTCTCTCCCCATTCTCACCCAATGTAAAGCCCCCTTCTTGTTGTCCCCACAAAACAGCAGCTATAGTGCTGTATAGCTTGCTTGGCTGGCTCCTCAGTCTTGGGGAAAAAAGAAAGAAAAGAAGATGCTGCTTGTTTACTCTTAACAAATAAAAATAGATTTTTTTTAATCTTCTGAAAAAATAGTCCCAAAAATCTTCTGCAGCTGCTGTTCATCTTTGGGTCTTGGCTTTTCTTTTCTCTCCTATCCAAACTTTTCACAAAGGAGACCTGCTGCTGCAGAAAGGGTGCATTTTAACAACTTTGATTGGCCCAGTAAAGGTCACCTGAGCAATCCCTGCACAAGGAATAAAAAGCCCTGGAGGTCAACTGCTCTTCAAAGACAGTGCCTCATTCATTTCTGTTTATGCATAGGCATACAAGAGTTGAGACTGAAAGGCAGCAGTAGCATATAAAGGGAGAAGGACTTCTTGACATTCAGGACCCGAAAGCAAAGATCCAGGGTTATAAACATAGCATGACCCTTCCTAGCACCACCAATGTTTACAACTCTAGTACTTTGAAGAATAGCATCCTCTAATGAGAACAGGAAATAAGATACATCATAGTCTAGTAAGAAAGAGGCAATAGTTTTAACTAATAAAGGAACTTTGCCAGTATTAAAAGTTGTAAGCTTCCAAGTGTCTGTTTTACAGTTTTGCATACCTTTAGACCAAACAGACTGTCACTTCTTGCCAAAAGGTGCATGGCGCAGTAAAACACCATTCTGAGTTAAAGTAAGCCTCTCTCCTAAGTGCACACATAGGCACCCACAAATATTACCAGTGGTGGCCATAAAACTTTATTTGGAAACCGTCCATCCCTGGATGCCCAGCACAAGGTGAGAGAATTCTTTCTTCCTCCCAAGTTTTCTACATGTTGCAGAAAACTTAAAGGGTAGAATGAGTCTCTCATTTCATAAGCAATGGGAAAGTGGACTCCACCCTCCTTAGGGTTTGCATCAGACTTAGGAGTCACTTATAAGATGAAAATTAAAAAAAAAAGAAGCCAGTATTTCAACAAGACACAATGTCTTCATTATATGGAACTTCAATTTCCCTGATATCTGTTGGAAGTCAAACACTGCCAAATATGGCCCCTCTAAGAGATTCCTAACATCTGTCACTGATAACTTCCTCCAGCAGAAAGCAAAAGCAGGAACAAGAGCTATGGCTTTACTCAACCTGATCCTAACCAACAGAAAAGACTCAGTGGACAAAGTAACAGCTATGGGAACTCTTGGGGGAAAGTGACCGTGCCTTACTTGGATTCCCAATAATAAAGGAAGCTAAAGCTAAATGTAGCCAAACATGTGCCCTTGATTTCAAAAAAGCCAACTTCAACAAATTCAGGGCAATGATAAACAAAGTCCCAGGGTAAGAAGAGAAGTCAGTTCAGTCTGTGCTTTTGAAATTGATGGTTGGCCCAATGTAGGAATGGTCAGCATAGGAATGGTCAGAGGCATGCACTGCTGGGGGGAAGGTGCAGAAATGGAAGCTGGGGCCACTGATGGGAAAGGGGAATAGGCATTCCCCTACTGTCAGGGAACAGTGGCTGGTCCTTTTCATGTGCTTCTCCTTGCCCCCTTTCATAGCTGTTTTCAGCTGCTCCACCATTTTGTGAGGCCTTTTCTCCTTCTTTTTAAGCCTTCTCCCATTCAGTGTGTTTGCTCCAAGCACTGATGGTGTGGTTGCTGGAGCCCTTGCAGCCATGTATGGGGCACGAAGTTTTGCCTCTGCACGGGATGTTGCTGGACAATCTTGTGGGTCCCCTGTGATGGCTTGCATCACCATGAGAGCCCTAGTCCACATATGCCTTTAGGCGGCCTGGCTTGTTCTTCCTGGCTTGTTTGGTAAAAGCCTGGCAGTGTGAGAAGGTGCCGACTTGGTATTCTCATCAAGGCAAAAGAGACACAAAGAATGTCCATCAGAAGATGGCATTTCAACTCTGCATGATATAAACTTTCTAAAAGTTGCCTTGAGAGCCATCAAGGGAAAAGAAAGGTGAAAAGAAATTATAGATTTCTCAGGTAAAAGGACAATAGAAGAGGGCCTTTTTTGTTTGCTTTTCTTTGGTAGGGAAGATGGGAAAGGGTATCAGTTAAAAGAGATTTAGTGAGGAAAATGGTAGGAGGTAAGCATGAGGTAAAAAGGTCAAGAGGTAAGTTTGGAGGGTAAATAGATGTTTGAGAATAGCAAAGCTAGGAAAGACCCAAGGCACTCAAAACGGTGGTTGAAAGCGAACTGGGGAAAATGGCGGGAACCCCACCTATTTATACTAGAGGGAAGTGGGCGGGGCTCATGCCAACAATTCTAAGCTTAGCCAGGAGAATCTTCCCGAATGCAGACACTGTGCAGGTGCAGCGTCCATATGGGTGATACAGAGAGACCACGAAGAACATTATTTTCTTCCTTATTTCATACACACACATGGGGGGGAGGGTGAAGAGATGACTGTACCTTACAGTAGTTAGGTATGTCGAAATATCTCCTTATGCTGGTCTGTGCAAAACTACATTTTGTGAATCTGTCAGTATTCCAGTAAAGAGAGAAGAGTGCCACCAGAAAGATCAATTCATCACTTCAGTGGGCAAGATTATGAGATGTCAAGTCAAATTAGGAATAATAACCTTTGTTCAGAAACTGATTTTTATGGGGACTGGTACCACACGGTGAAATTCACATGCACATATTATAAGAAAAAAGAAGTTCATTTATTTATCTTCTATTATATCTTTAAATCACTCAGATATGATTACATATTGTTAATTAGCTGATGAATATCAAATATTTGGGGGGAATGGAAATGATTGTATTTAAATGACAGAAAAATAAAGATTATAGACACACAAGAAATACATTTGTCAGATACAGAATTTGAAATGGCTGAGTAGAGAAGTGAAGCTTAGGGGATGTCTTAGGGTGACCTAAAGAAAAAACAATGTCTACAAATAGAAACGCTTGAGGAGATGGATACTGCCCAAAAGGAAGAGAATAGCCCTTGCCACTGTCCTTCACGGTCATAAAGACAAATGCAAATTCAAATATTTTCAAGACTTCTAAATTGCTGACAATTAGCATTTCCCTAGAAGAAAGCATACTAGCATTTTGAGTCCCAACTTAGAACTATAACCCAGGAAAATAAAATATACTTTCTTGTTCATTTTGTATTTTTTTCCCCTGCTCTTTTCCTTCTTTTTAGTTCATTGCTTCTCAAGATTCATCTATAAACTACTCTTTGCTCACTGTTGTGACAATAATCATATACATTCCCAACATGTGGGCTAAAATAATAAAGTCTAGGTGACTGTCTTAGGTATATATTTTTTTTAAACTTCACCAGGTCTGCAAGTAGCTAGTGCAACATTTGTATTCCAAGTACCGTATTTTTTGCTCTATAAGACTCACTTTCCCCCCCCTCAAAAGTAAGGGGAAATGTCTGTGCGTCTTATAGAGCGAATATGTGTGTGCAGTAAGTCTGTCAGATGTGCAGCCCATGGGGAAGTGATGGGGAATGTGCCTGTGATTATGTGCCCATTTGATTCAGAATATTTTTTTTCTTGTTTTCTTCCTCTAAAAACTAGGTGTGTCTTATGGTCAGGCGTGTCTTATAGAGCGAAAAATACGGTAATCTAGAAACATTGGTTATAACATTCCTTTGAGTTTCTATTTAAAAAGTTGGGACAGAAAGACCAGGTTGCTTACCTCTAACTGTAATCATTTGAGTGATCATCTGCGCATCCACACTTCAGTGTTCTGCACCCACAAAGAGCCTTCTTGGAAATTTCTAGAACTTAGACTTTTAGACAGAAAGCCCTCTCTCCCCATTTCCTGCACATGCCTAGAGTGTGGCATTCCTACCTTCCCCCTCAGTTTCTGTAAGGGTGCCAAAGTAACAGCCCGAGCTGAGAGGACAGTGTGACAAGTTTCAGTATACTTGTAGCCAGATAGGAGAATGGGCTGTGTGACCACATAGACAACCATTTGAAGAACTACAGTTACAGGTACACAAACTGTCCTTCTTTGTAATCTCTGTGTATCACTCGTGGTTGATTAACCAGCAGACTGACCAGTGGAGGAAGGAACAAGTGACCAGCTCAGTACAGAGGCACTGCCCTTCAAAAAGACATTTTTCATTGTGTGCACATAAAGGCATGTGAACTTGACCAACACTGTGGGCTGGGCAGCCCAGAATAACTTATGAAGGGAAACATCACGGATTTTAACAAACAAGATAGCTCCTGTGGGTACTGAAGTGGGGACCCTCATCAGTCTTGGCAGGTCCATCACCCTGTTTTTGATGCAATGTTGTCTGTGCTGGTCAAAGAAAAGGGGTGTTTAGATTGTTGGGATCCCACTAGATAGGTAAGTCAATTGATACTGGCATTGGGACTGCAGTCTAGGGCTTAAGCAGTAAGGCTGAGGTCTTGATCTTGTAGATTTGTTGAATTGAATAAGTTTTGTTCACCAAAGGGCATATTCTTTATGCAGGATTAAGCCCATTTAATAAATCCTGCAGGTTTCCATAGTGCAATTGCTCTTACCACTGATATCATTCCACAGTCTGCAATATATTTGGCTGTGTCAGCCTGCTGCTTGGCGGAAACTACAATTTCAATTATAAAGAGAGGTGCCATTGACTGTTTGTTGTCTGGCAGATATTGTGATAGACTGGCAGTCTTTTGCCAAAAGAAAAATTGGTAGCAAGCCATAAAGGTTAGTAATTCTTGATGTAGAATGACAGTGTACTGGTAGAATCATTTTTATGTACCTATTATAATAGGTAAAACCAGTCAGAATGGCTGGATTTAGACAACACAATGACCCTCTCTCAAGGGTATGGGTTGACCATCAGTTGTTGAAATATGGATTATCACAGTATCTGAACCCAGCTGAAATAGCAAACCATGCTAAACAAGCCACAGTTCACAACCCAGCAACACCATAGGTTCTACTTATAGGTTGTTTGTAGTAAACAAACCATAGGTTATCTGTTCGTTGGCTTTAGACATGTTTTAACAACTCAAGGTTCAACACAAGCCACACTCAACCCATCCTCAACCCTTGAATGTGGGTTATTGTGTTTTTTTGAGCCTAGGCGATGAAATTGCAGGTCCTTTCTGGAATCCAGCAAGTGACTATAGTCAGATGATGGTGCATGGGCCTCCACCCAAGTTAGCTGTTCATGAGTGACAGAAATGGGGCAGAAGAGTCTCTTTTAAGTAGAGTCTGAAAAAAGGGCTTTATTCAGAGATAGTGGATAGAAACATGGAAGATATTTCATAATAGGAGAAGGTGGTGTCAGATAAGGTTCTTGCTGAAAAGTGGGCACATCATTCTGTAAAATGGGGAAGAAAATGTCCTTGTATTGGTAACTGGAGAGCTTTGGGGCTTTGTCCTTTTTGAGATAATGCACTCCAGTGTGGGGAGGTCTCTAGGGGTAATCTTCTGTTGCTGGGACCATGGTAGCAGCTGGAAGCAATGGTCAGAATGAAGCTAACAAGAATGGTGCTGAAAAGGATGCTGCTCCTGTGGACATTGAAGGAGATAGCCTTGGTTGAAATCCCTACTTTTTAACTGGTTCCACTGGTTGCAGGTTACACTCCTACCACACAGAGTAAAGGTGCTCTGCTTCCTTTAGTAAAACCTTGGCAATGTGTACATGATGCCCAACAGGACAGGCAGAGATTGTGGCCATCTCTCAATGGTACTCTACTCCCACAGTCCACACAGAAAGCCTTAGATCATTTAAAGAACAGGAAACAGCTACAAATACTGAAGCATAAAAATACACCACCACAAACAAAAATAGCTTATTGTAGGTACATACATATTTCATAAATAACATAGATTGATTCCAACCATTGCCTGGCTGCTGTCACTTAGCTACAGTGGCACAAGCAGAAGTTTGCATTGCAACACATAAAACAGCAACCCGTTCTGGATAAATGCAAGAGAGAGGTTCAGCTCTGCCTTGATTTGCCTTCACAAAGCCTTAAAAATTATTTCCACAATGTACTGCAGCAAGTACAAGGCTGTATTGGTACTGATCAGTTTATCATTATCTTAAAGTCTATCTGTGCAATGTATTTAAAGAGTAAGGTTTTCCTCAAAGGCTTCCCCCATTTAGAGAATTCCCCAAAAATGCAACAGAATCAATATCTTACCTTCCTACAAAATATTTTAACTGAACTAGGCTGGTGTGGCAGGAATTAGTCTCATACACACACACACACACACACACACACAATGAACTTTTAAAAGTTTGTCAGTACTTTAATACAGTACTCCATTTTAATTGGCCTTTGCATAAGTTCATAACTTACTGTTATCAACCCTAATTCTCTGGAATGCATTACACATCTAAAACTGGAACTAGAATAACAAGTTTGGTGGTTAGCCTTCTGTGAGTCATTGTTTTAAAGAATCTGTTCAAAGTAGAAATAAGGATAATCTAACTCCAAAATTACTTTTATTTCTACCTCAGAAATGCTCAAAAATTTGGCAAAAGTCTCTTAGCCACAAGGCATATGAAAACTTTTTTCTAAACCACCTATGAGCTGTTCAAAAGTGCCACAGTAGCTGCATGGTGCCTATGCCATTTTATTAATGATATTCTACTGAATCTTAGAAATGTTTATTTTACAATAAACCTTGATTAGCCAATCTAATTTAGAAGATACAAATCAGGAGGAGGAGGAACATCTTTCATGTTAACTACATAATATTCTAAAATCTAGATACCTTTTCAACCAAGTGTGTTATTTATAGGTCTCTGTAAATTGCAGAAAAAATGGTACTTGGCTATAAACTTGAGGCCAGCCAGTCAAAATCCTGGTATTGGACATATGAATATTCAGATATGACACATTAGAATTCAAAAGTGTCACTAACAATTTTCTCTGCAAATGAGACTGAAACTATGAACTGTATTGCATAACTGTCTTTTGATCATAGCTTGCTCCCACTAGTTTAAACAAATCACTGTTCCAAATTTGGATGTCTTGGGAAACCACAATAATTTAAAAGGGCAAGTACATTTTTATCTCCGTCTTTGGTACACAGGAAAAGAAGAAAAAGGTGTGTTGTACATTCTCTTTTGCACACTTAACAGTTTCTACAGACTTTTTTTTTCTTTGAGAAAAAAGCATGCATGTGACTTGTCCAGGCACTTACTCTTAAGAAGTGATGGCAGGGGCCTTCCTCTTGGCCTGTAACTCACTAAAACTCTGAACCTGCAATGGTAGCAGGTCAAAAGATACGGGGAGGTGGTCAAAGCTGACAGACAGAGCACATGTGTTCCATCCAGCAGGACCACGTCTCTGTCTTCTACATTTGTACTTAAAAGAAAGTGAAAGATCTCCGCCTGAGATCTGAACAGCCATCAGCCAAAGTAGGCAATACTGGATTAGATGGATAAATACTCTGACCTGACAGTCTCCTGTGTTTCAAGTATACAAGGGAGGGGTGGAAAAATCTTGCTACTAGTAGAATCTCTTCAGTACCCAGAGAAAGAGGAAAAGAAGGGGAGGGCAAAGAAAAGATAAGATGAACAAGAGGTGTGCAGTCCAGCAATTTCTGTGTTATCCATGTAACAGATGCATTTTATTTAAATACAGAGAAGAAGCATTGCATTTAACCAGCAACATTACATTTCAGTACAAGTAATACATTCGCAGCAGCAGAGGTGCACTTTGGCAGGATAATGTCTGTTTGGGATCATGAGGTTATGGGGAGGTTCTTTGTTCAAAGAAGCAAACAAACAAACAGAAACCCACAAAAGAAAAACAAAAATCTTACAAATGTTCAGCATGGCCAGATGCTAAGGATACTAGAGAATCCACACCAGATCATGCTTACATTTCATATCACACCACTGGGATTAGATGCTCTGCTTCCTTTATAACCCAGCCACACACAACCTGGTGCTCTCTAGTTGTTTTGGATTATAACTATAATTTCCATGATTATTGACAATTGGTCATGATGACTGGAGCTGATGGGAGTTACAGTCCAAAACACATGCAGTATACCAGATTTCTTTCCCCCACTATAACATAAGAGCAGTCAAAAGGCAAGACTAACTTCCAGAAGACCATATAATACTTTCTGGAAGTAGGGTTATTTAAAAAAAAAATGTTGGATTAAGTAAACCATGGTAAAATCCAGTAAAACACTTTTAATGTCCTTAAGAAAAGGGTATACTATGCTTTAACTATTCAGAGATTCCAAGCATCATTGCTATATATGAGACAACATCTTCCTTCACTAGCACTATCTATCTCTGAATTTCCCACAATTTTCAAAATCCCATATATTTTTCTTTGAATCATGTATTTGACTCCTTCCATAAAGGAAGAAAGGGAAAAATAGACTTTTCTCTTATGGCAAAACTATCCTTCCTGCATATAGTCTATACCACTACCACCACTGCAGTAGCACATTCCATAGACAAAGATATGTCAATGGCCAAAATAAATTATAGGCTATAGAAACCATACACCCATTAAAAACATTAAACTCCATTAGTCCATAAACTCATTAAAAAACAAATTCAACATCTAGCACCTCTTAACAGCAATGTATGTTTCCTAACAACTTATGTGTATGGTTTTTTTTTCTCAGTGTTTTGCTGTCCTTTGTGTCTCAGCAGCCCTTACATCTATAGTACAGTTGAAGAAAATATATATAGGTTAGTAGGTCACAATACCTTAAAAGTATGGTAAAACTCAGGGTTGATATATCAATTGATCATCATCTGTCTGGACTGTGGAAGTTTCCTCTTTCTTATGTTTGATTAAACCTGAAAAAGAACACATGTTAACAATCATTATCACAGTAATAAGATTTTGCCATCTTATCTAGCAGAAGTGAAAATAACTTAATTGAAATTACCCTCATCTGTTCTATGCAGGTCACTTAATAAGATCTCAAACATATTGGAATATAATTGTTTGAAGTTAACCTGCAAACAATCACTCTAGTTTCTGCATTTGAGGAATAGAATTAAATGTGCCTGCATTTTAACAATATTTACAGAGAACTGAATTAAGAGAATCTTGGATCTTTCAACATGCAGAATTAATGCTCCTATGGTCCTCTGGACAGTATGTTACAATGTAGCTATTTCCATTTTTGAGGTATGAAGCAACAGTAGAGGTACAAAAGAATACTATCTAAGAATGCTGTAATTGATGATAACAAAATGTCAGCAAACTCCCAGAAGGAGCCCAATACAAAAACAATATTGAAACCTTTTAATTCATAGCCATAATATTGGACTGTCAACTGCTGGCTTTCTGTATCATTAATGCAACTATCCCAATGTTTTGGTAGTGAACAACCTGTAGAAGGAACTGTTTGCACAATCAGTTTTGCACTGTTTCTTTCTTTGTACAATAACAACAAGAAGACATCCAGGCTTATTTCTGCCCTAAGAGTCAATCACTGGTTATTGTTGGTAGCAGATTCATTGCCATCTGCAGTAATTTTCCTTTTAACTTCCACTTAATCTTCAAAAGTAGATAGAATTGTTAAAGAGATAATAATATTCACTCACATACAGTAATTTGCTCTTTAAATAAATACAGCTACCTGTGTATATAAACACCCAAGCTGTCAACACACACACACACACACACATATATGTATACGTGGATATTGCATTGTTCCCTCAATAAAAATCATCCTTAATTAATCTGAAAGCTTAGTTAGCTAAATTATATTCTCATTAAATGAAAATATATGAAAGTATCTGAATGCTTCTTTCCATTTTGTATCAAAATTTATTTGAAAAAATGAAGCAAAAGTTTGAATTTTATACTCTGTCAGCCATCATCTTTCCTTATCAGAAATTATTATAATTAATAGCTCCAAAAGGTTTAATAGAAGAGATGGGTAAATCAGCCAGCAAACACATTCTTTACTCAACAGTTAAGCCCATAACTGAATACACACATTAGTCTCAAAAAAGCCACGTCCAATGCATAAAGTAAGCAAAATGTATAGCACATTCATTTACATCCAAGAGAAGGAGCTAATTTTTACAAAACACATGAATTTAAACAACTGCAAAATCTATTAAACCTAAATGCGGAAGACTGGGAATTTTTCACAGTAAACAGTTATGATTATCATCAACAGGACATGTCTGAAGAGTTCCCTAATGTTTCACTACTGAAATTTATTGTACATTTATCTGTGCAGTTTCAATATACTACCCAAATAAAACAAAAGGAAATTTAACTCCAATCTGTCTTGTAATTTAGCTGCTACACCACTAACCTTAAAATAGAGGTTTGTTCATTTACAGGTACATCACCATATCGCTATTCTGAATGTAAACAAAAGACAGCGGCATGCACCCCAGGCTAAGGATGTCAGCATTTTTCAAACACCTTTCTGACTGTTCCAATTTATGGTGATGCAATTTGACCTACATTTTCAGTGGCCAAAGAGAGACGGAGATACAAAGGGAGGTGGAGATGGCAAAGCGGGGGGGGGGGTGAGATTCTTCACCCACCATTCTACTCACTGGGGTTTTAATTGACTCCACAAAGGGGCTAAATAGCAGGGGCAGAGATACAAACTATTTCAAGGGTGAATATACTGTTTTCAGAATACAAGCCAAAGAATACAGAAGGCATAAGCAGGCAAGGAGTAGGGTTTTTTTAAGCTATTGACAAAATTTAATGTCCTCATTAAACAAAGTAGCAAGTAATCCAAGAAGGAATGTTGAAATACAGATGCCAGAGATAAGCAGCATTATTTTCAAACACAGCTCTCCTCAGAAGATGTATCTAGCATCTTTTGACACATACTAAAATTAATAAACAGCATAATTCCAACATTACTAAATTCTCCTTATTGTGTGATTTATGCTTGCATAAAAATGAGTTTATTGTACTATATGTACATGTGTGTTATTTAAACACATCCTTTATATTAGTCTTTCGGCCTCAGCATCTTTGATGCATCACTTTGCCAAATTCTTGAGTTTAAGACATTTTATACCTATTTTTATATAACTTTGAATCGCACACAAGAACCCACATCCAAACATTTATCATAAGTCTTGTACAAATGAGTAAGAGAAAAAGGAGCCATATGCTGAACTACCTACTTCAAAATGTTGTTGAAAGCATTTATTTTATAGTAGCCATGAAATAACGCCTGAGTGGATAGAAGCAGTTCTTGTACACTGGAGGAGTTTCAATACTTTCAAAAGGCAGACAGACAAGGATTAGTCAATTACTTCACTGGAGGGTGAAACTTCATACACACAAAAGGATTTATGGAGCCCACTTGGTCCTTGGCAAATGCCTTCTCAGCCAACTCGCAACAATAAGAAAATTACTGCTATGGAGGCTCCAAGCAGGCTCTTCCACTTCTTTGCCATGTTCCATTTTTAATTTTCTAACTGACAGTTTACATTCTATGGTTAGGCCTCACTGGAGTATCTTTTAAAAATTGGGGTGGAAATTGTACTTCTACAAACCTTGAAGGTTCCCAAGCAGGCCTGTATTTTTTTTTCCTCAGTGACTCAAAGTTATTCACACTCACTCCTTGAGTGAGACATCTTAACATCTGTCTTTTTATGTTTGACCAGGAATATAGATAACAGTGGCAGGTAACACATAGTCCTCCAGATGCGTTGCCAACTCCTATCAACCCTAGCCATCATAGCTAATGTAAAGGGATGATGGGACTTGTAGGCATCATCACCTGGAGGACAAGTTGCCTACCCCTGCTAGAAGCACTCCTAACTCCTTTAAAAGAGAAGCACAGATGCTGTTCCCTCACTGCTTCCTTCCTCTCTTACATGAACCGAGTAGCATAGTGTCTCACGGACTAAGCTACAAATCAAGAAGCCCTTTACTTGAATTTCACTTCTGCCATGAGCTGAACAACTCTCTCATGGGTAATATGGAGATAATACAACTTAATTCAAAGGGATTACCTGAAAATAATGGATGTGAAGAACTCTGAACATTCTAAAGAATACAGGCTGGCATCAAAATTTTCCAGGGCACAAGTATCTTCGCAAGGGAACTTTGTTAATTCCTGCTTTGGAATTTCTTTTAAAAATGCCCTGGCATTCTAAGCAGCACCTGGATGTTGCATCTAATTGTCATTTTAATTACCCAACATGCCCCAACCTAACAAGAATTTTAAATAGCACCCACTCAGCCTCCTAGCACTACTTAGAGCACTGCTGCTATCTGTCATAGAGTATGAACCTGCCAAGGCAAATCAATAGAAGAGGGGGCCAACAGAAGTACTTTTCCTAAGGCTTTCTTAAGCCTTGCAGTTATGAGTATCGAATGCTCTTTTTTCATACAGGTAAGATTCAGGGAGATTAATGTGTTTTTTAACCTTCAGGGAGATTTGTGCAAATTTAGCTTTCAAGTGTGGGGACAGTTGTGCCAACTTGCTAATATGCAGCAACTATAATTCTACAAAAGAAACTTTACTCCACCAATTTGCACTTATTAGCAGTGTAACAGATAGGCAGTTAAGTCTATACTACAAAGGCCCAAGGGATATGTGCCAAGAGCTGCAGCTAAACAAGCTACAACAAAGCACTTGATTAATTTGTCAGGTGTAATGTGGGTTAGCAAGCAAAGAAGCAACCCACTGGAGTTTATTTTCAGGGTGACTATCTTGATGCCAGCCCACAACATAACAGTAAACTGTCAGTTAATTCCTCTTTCATAGCACCACAGGAGGTAATCTAGGGGAGTAGTAAATGCACACAGCACCACCTACAGGCAAGGTGACTTCTGAATCTCAGTCATTTGTGTCCAAATGCTGTTGTTTCACTGGGATGGAAAATGAAAACACTGTGTTCTTTTTCTCTCCCTTCCATGATAGACCCAGACTACTGGAAACCTTCATTCCTATGCATATCCATGACTATGTAGAACTGAATTTATTTCTACATTATGTTGCACACAAATTCACTCACTCCTGTGCAGCACTCATGCTATATCCTTGCAAAACCAATTTTCCCTTTTATATGTTGCTAACCTCTACCTATTGCACATTGTTTCTCATAAATATTCCAGCCAAAAAATCTGGCCAGTATGGAAATACTTATCACCCAGGACCTGCACAGGCTTCCCAGTGCTAGTTTTCTTACTGTCAATTTGCAATAGTTTCAACTCTCAGTAAGAGTGGAAAAATGTGACAAACTTTTAGGTCTGTAGCATTTCTTTTTCCAAATCAAGGACTAAAATGGACATATTCTATACAAATTCAAGAGAGCATTTTCCCCAACACACAAATACACATGGGAACATGGCTTCATTTAGACAACATAATAACCTTCATTCAAGAGTTAAGTATGGGCAGAATGTGTGCTGTTCAGGAAATCTGGGTTATCATGCTGTCTGAACCCAGATATTTATTTATTTAAAATATTTATATGCTGTCCTGCTGCAAAAGCCTCAGGATGGCTCACATAGATAAAATACAATAAAAATAACATAAATAAAATTATCGACCCACACTGGCTGCAATAAAAACATATAGGTCATGATATAAAACTTATTAAAATATTGCTGAAATAAAAAGGTCTTAACCTGGCACCAAAAAACATAACAACAGCACCAGGTGGACTTCTCTGGGGAGTGCATTCCATAGGCGGGGTGCCACCGCAGAGAAAGCCCTCCTCCGGGTACTTTGCCTCCTAATATCTCACAGAGGGTTCCTGGAGGAGGATCTTTGCTGCGGATCTCAGGGGGCGGGAGGGCAAATACAGAAGAAGGCGTTCCTTTAGGTATCCAGGTCCCAAGCTGTTAAGGGCTTTATAGGTAATAACCAGCACCTTGAATTGAGCCCGGACTTCGATGGGAAGCCAGTGAAGCTGACAGAGGACTGGGGTTATATGAGAATAATGCCCAGTCCCCGTCAGCAACCTGGCCGCTCTGTTTTGCACCATCTGAAGTATTCAGACTGTCTTCAAGGGCAGCCCCACGTAGAGCACATTGCAGAAATCCAACCGGGAAGTAACCAATGCATGTTTCACTGTCGCTAGGCAATCTTCCTCCAGGTAGGAACGCAGCTGATGGATTAGCTGAAGCTGAAGGAAAGCACTCCTCGCCACCGCAGTCACTTGAGCTTCCAAGGACAGCTCCGGGTCGAGGAGCACGCCCAAGCTGCGGACCCTGTCCTTTAGAGGGAGTGCAACCCCGGGCAGGGCAAGGCCCAAGTCACCTACCCAGGAGCTCAATCCACTCACCAACAGGACTTCCGTCTTGTCTGGACTGAGTTTCAGTTTATTGGCCCTCATCCAGCCCATTACCTCAACCAGATATGATTAAAAAAAAAAAACCTATGGCTTGTTAACCACAGAATCCATGGCTTGGTGTTGTGTACCATTGCTTGTTATTTTGGCTGGGTTCAGACAACATAAAAAGGTAAAGGTAAAGGTTTCCCCTTGACATTAAGTCCAGTCATGCCTGACTCTAGGGGGCGGTGCTCATCTCCGTTTCCTGGCCGAGGGAGCCAGCGTTTGTCCGCAGACAGTCTCCGTGGTCATGTGGCCGGCATGGCTAAACACCGAAGTGCACGGAACGCTATTACCTGCCCACCGAAGTGGTACCTTTTTATCTACTTGCATTTGCATGCTTTCGAACTGCAAGGTTGGCAGGAGCTGGGACAGCGCATGGGAGCTCACCCCGTGTGCAGATTCGAACCGGCGACCTTTCGATCAACCAGCCCAGCAGCACAGCGGTTTAAACCACTGCGCCACCTGCAGTCCCTTCAGACAACATGATAACCCCTAATTCAACAGCAGCCAATGAATCAATGGCAATCCACATTCAACTCTTGACTGAGCATTACTGTGTCACCTTAACCTAGTCACAGTTTGCAAATGCCATCATTTTGTCATTTTCTAAGCCTCTTAATTAATTATATGGCTAGCCATCTGTATACTACCAGCACAAACTTCTCAGTTGTTGGACAGCTGCAGAAATGTTGCAGCTCCTTTTCACCCAACATCTTCCCCAACAATGGTTACTCAAACTAGGAAGGAAACCTGATTCCAACACAGGCATTTTCAAAGTTATAAACCCCATGAAGAAGACTTGGTCTTGTAATACTGGAGTCTCCCTAGTGTGTTGTACTGGTGGGCTTCAACATTTATGCTTAGGCTACCTTGTTCATACTGACTCAGAATGTTATGCCTTCCATGGTATCCATGGCTAAGTCCAAATTAGTATCTGGCCCCATGGGTTTTCTATGTTGGGTGATAGTGATCTGGGGGTGACAGAATTTGCTATACTTTTATTGTCATGGTCAGATTATACCTGGTAGGATTCATACATATTGGTGCTCTAACCCTCTACAGTAGAAAGGAGAATGATTAAGATGGGCCCCAGACCTCAATTTCTACATTATGTTGCATGCAAATTCACTCAGTCCAGTGCAGCTCTCATTCTATGTCCTTGCAAAAATAATTCATCATTAATCCAAAAATAATGGATTTGGATGGTTTTCTGGCAGCTCTTGGGAATGCTCTTGTCATCTTGGCAAGCAATTCTGTTGAAGCCCCGGCTGACCTTTGGAACATGGAAATGGTTAACATGATTGCTCCCAAGCATCCTATTCTGCTGAGCTGGGCCAATCAAGCTCTCTAAGTTTCCAGAGAGTTGGGACAATGAAATAAATGCAAATGCCACATTAGAAGAAAATACAAAATTAGTCCAACTTAATATGGGCTAAAATTCATTTGAAAACCTACTCCATGGTAGTGAGAATGGCATAAAATTATATTTCTCTGCCACTATCGGGATTTGCCCAGTGGAGTTTTATCAGGTGGTTCAAGGCCTATGACTCGACTTACAAGATGCAAATGCTGTTTAATCATCCACTCTGAAGAATTGGTGTGACACCAATGCTGCCTATATCCATGTTGACATAGATGCTACAGTTGACTGAACCCAGCAACAAAAACACCAAAATATTATTTCAATGATTAAAGATGATAGTGGTAATATGTATACTCATTCTGAAGACACAAGACTCTTGGTTTTAAAACATATGGTAGAGGTTATAAACTATAGCAAAATATGGAAACTTTCTTTTCTTATGTTAATCTCCCTGTTTAGATACAGGAAGGTAGCCTTTTATTGCCACCTTGCATGTTTAGGAAATTATAAAAGCAGAAACTAATAGGAAAACTAGGAAATCACCTGGTCTAGAAGCACTTACAATGGAATGATATAAAACATTTTCTAGCTTTTCAGTTCCCAAGCTTTATCACTGTTATAATATCATTTTTAAATAGAGTTCTTAGTATTTAACAACAATTACCACAATTCCAAAAACAGATAAAGATAATCTTATAGTGCTAACTATTAACCCATGTAATTAATTAACATCAACATTAAAATATTAACCACAATTCTGGATAATAGACTACAACAAGTTATTACAAAATTACTCCAATCAGCTCAGGTGGGATTAAACAGACAGGAGGTTAATAATCTCAGACTTATTGTTGATCTGCTGCATTAAACAGCAATATAACAGATACAGCTGCCATTATTTTTTGGATGTGGAAAAGACTCTAATAAAATTCATTGGGAACTTATTTGGTTACACTGAAAAATGTTGGGTTTCCTGAAGATTTTCAGAAATTGAGTAAAATCTCATATTCACCCTCAAGAGCAAGAAGCAGGAAAAAAGTCTGGGTTTTTTTTTAATATGGGTGAGGTACCACTCTCTCCACTCATATATGAACCCTCACCATGTGCTATCTGGCAAAATGTTAGCATACATGGTTTTGCAAATTGCAGAATTTAAACTTATTCATTATGCTAATGATCTATTGTTTATCTCAGAACACCAGTGATCTGTTCTACTTTGATGCAGTTGATTAATGATTTGATGTTATTTGGCGATTGTATTAAATGGTCAAGTTTGATTGATGTTATTTGAAGATACTATACCCCATAGTATGCTAATTAATTGGCAACTGAGACTTTGCCCAAAGTTTATTACTTATGTGGGAATACTTATCCCTAGAGATCTATCATAAATAATCAAACTGTATTAAGAAAGGTGATCAATCAAATCTGGCATGACATTGATAGATGGGCATCTTTAAAGTTAAAGGATAGGATAAATATACTTAACAAATGTAACACCTCAAATTGTCTGTATTCTATGTGATATTCCTCTAACCAGCAGCTACTTCCAAAAATGTAGTGCTTTGTTTCACAAATTACTATGAGGTCCCAGTTGAGGTCCCAGTTTCCCTGATTTCTTTCTATCATTGGGCCTTTTAGTTGACATCTACTAAATGTTGGTCTTTTCTGCTCATACCAGGTTTTTGTCCCTGTTCAGTTTTGGAATCCATATCCTTAGAGTCTCTCTCTAAATGGACTGCCTTGGGTGCTTAGTATACCAAAACAAATAGGGCAATCCTAGCAAATGACAGCAAAAGAGGTGTGGCACATAGTTTCACATCAACTGCAGTTTGACCTATTGAATATGATACACATGGTCTGAAGTAAATATGGATAATGAACTGGAGCAACCTTTTTTGCCCAATCAATGCAGTACTTCGATGGCATTCATTTCAGAAGAGGTAACAACTTGTCCATTCTTGGGTGCACACCATAACCTGGTGAGGGGGTCTGAGAATGTGGGAGAAGCTGACAACAATGTCACCAGGTCAGACTCTCACAGCTGATCCCCTAGCAGGGTCACCTTAGGAGAATGGTCAAATCTGAGGCACCAGATGAAGATGCATCTGTCCTCTTAAATAGTAATGGTCACATCAGCAGATAAGAAAGGATACTTCAAATAGTGATGGGGTGGAGAAACTCCTGTAGGGCACCTGGGCAGCAGTAGTAATTAAAGGTAGCACTGATAGAGGATCTTTCACAGACTATAGCAGTGATGCTAGAGCTAATAGTACTGCACAGGAACAAAAAGGGGAAATCACTTCTGAACATTTTTACCTTGAAACCTTACGACGAAACAATCCAGAACAAAACAAGAGATGGTGGCAGAAGATGAAGCTTCCAGACTGGAAGGAACTCAATCAGATACTGAGAAAGAACAAAGGTGTTCCTTCTCAGTATAAATAGTGCTGAGACAGTGCTTTGACAGCACAAAGTACAAATAGTGCTGTCACTAATGATGCATCTAGATCAAAGCTGAAAGGAACTCTTGTGGCTGGCATGCACAAAGGTAAAAGGAAAGTGCAACACTGTAGAATGCATAATATTGGGAAAGGAAATGTGAGAAGTATAAATCAAGGCAAACTGAAACCCATGAAGCAAGTACCATATTTTTAGCTCACTATAAGACTCACTTTTTCCCCCCTCAAAAGTAAGGGGAAATGTCTGTGTGTCTTATAGAGCGAATATGTGTGTGCAGTAAGTCTGTCAGATGTGCAGCCCATGGGGAAGTGATGGGGCTGTGATTATGTGCCCATTTGATTCAGAATATTTTTTTTCTTGTTTTCCTCCTCTAAAAACTAGGTGCGTCTTATGGTCAGGCGCATCTTATAGAGAGAAAAATACGGTAATTGAATGTTAAACATCAAAGTACTTGGTGAGAGTCAGCTAAAGAAGACCTTTTCAGTCAAACAGGAAGTGTTTTACTCTGGAAATGACAAACTTAGAAGAAATGGATTGGCTGTAATACTGAGTCAAGATATAGCACAGGAAGTAAGGGGCTATCGTATAAAATTCAACCAAATCATATAGATCAGTATTTGTGGAAAACCTATCAATGTAACTATCATTCAAGTCTATACACCAACAACAGATGCTGAAGGAAAAAACAACTGAAAACTTTTAAGTGTTCAATAGGAGAGAAAGAAACACTCATAATCATTAAGGACAGGTGAGAAGCAGAAGCAGAAACCGAAGGAGGACAGAAATAGGAAACCTGAATAAAACTTTTCAGCAACTATCGCTCAGGGACAAAAAGAACTATTACAATGGTCAATACAAAGAAATGGAAGAGGAAAAGCATGAGACCTCTTCCAGAGAATCCAAGAAATCAAAGGAAAATTCAAACCTAGAGTAGGAATGCTGAAATATCAACAGGGGAAGACACGATCTGAAGAGGAGAAAATAAAGAGAAAGTAGAAACACAAATATGGAAGTATAGTACTGAAGAGATATGAGGATGACAGACTCCTTTGAAGAGGACTAATATGAGGAACAACCTGCAATATTAGAAGGTGAAATGAAAGCTGTTCTGAAAGCACATGGAAGGAAGTGGGATCCCCAGTACCTACAGCTGCATTTTTACATGCTGGTTTAGCCTCTTGTAAGCCACCCAGAGAATTCTCAGGTTATTGGGCAGCATAGAAGTATAATGAAATAATAATAATAATAATAAATAATCAAGAGATGAGGAACTGAACTAGATGGACAGTACAGTATCCTCATAATACTCATAGTCCTCAATACTGGATGGCAAGGATGGGTTGGATATGCAGGAGAGTTTGAGCTGTGAAGTAGAGTGGGAGGCAGCTCCATAGAGTGATGGATCTCTGTTGTTGAAGCTGGTGTCTTGACACTGGGACAAGAGGAAGTGGATTCACTGGGTATCCCCACCCCCCAAAAATATCGGGATGCAGCTAGTACTGGGGATTGAATGTGGGGGCCTGACAGCAATAGTCCCACAGACCGATGAAACCCCACTATAGTTCTGATACCAGTGAGACCATCTGTCCCAGTCTCAGACCAAGGGAATGGGAGTATTCTCTGCAGTCTTGCAACTCAAAAAACTACAGATGGTACCGTAGGCACTTTGGAGACAGTGGCTGAGCAATAGGCCTGAAATGGAGGTGTGTCCCATATCTCACCCTCTGAAGCTAAAGATGAGATGGGTTCAGGCCCCAGTATAGGAGCAGGCCTTAATATAGTGGTCAGAACATGTATAGATGGCTCTGAGATTGATGGTACCAGCCACTTTTTTGGCTTTTGGACAAAAGAGTCCTCGGATCTTGCCTCCTTGGCCTGTTTGGCCAGCTTTTTCACCTTCTTTAACTTTGTCACCCTGCCAGAAAATGGGGGTGGAGAAGTAGCCACAGAGACTGTCACCAAAGGGCCATGGCTGAGGTGGAAGCCATGGATCACACAGACTGGGCTGAGGGGCCAGCAGGGTGTGAGATGCTGGGTCAAGAGGGAAAATGGAGAAGGATGATGACAATGATTTAAAGGAGGTAAAGGCAGTGAGGAAAAATGTGTGTGAGGGATCTAGAAAAATGTAATAAGGTCAGATGCTCAGTAGATAAAAAGAGAAATCAGACTAAAAGAGGAGAAAATGCTTGGGGGGAGGCAGCAAAAAACCTTCCCAAGGCACTGAAGGTAATAAAAGTAGTAGTGAGGGAAATGGCGGGAGCCCCTCCCTTTTAAAAGAATGCTGGGGTGGGGGAGGGCTTCACACCAAAATGCTCTTAAGTATTGAATCGTCCTGGCAATAGGCTACCAGCAGGCACAGAGCCCCTATATGTGATGCACAGAGACCACGAAGGAGGAGGAAAGACAAGTGAAAATGGCGGAAGAGTCACTAAGATATGCAGATGATATTACTGGCAGAAAGCGGCCATAAATTAGAACAATTCCTGATAAAAGTGAAAGCAGTACAAAAGCAGAACTGCAGCTGAATAGTAAGGGGGAAATCATAACTAGAGAAGAATTGCACAACTTCAGTGTCAACAAGAAATTGAAATGTTGAAAGATTTTGCAGACCTTTCAATTCAAAGGGAGATTGCAGCCAAGCAATTCAAGAAAACAGACTTACAAGGGCAGCAATGAATGGACTAGAAAAGATCATCAAGAGTTAGGATGTCTCACTGGACACCAAAGTCAATATACTCTACTCTATTGTATTTTTTATGTATTGGTGTGAAAGGTGGAAAGTGAAGAAAGCGGAAAGCAAGATAATGATGTGTTTAAATCAGGTTCTGGAGGACAGCTTTGTGAATACTCTGAACCAACAAAAAGATGAACAAATAGGTCCTAGATCAAATCAAGCCCTAGTAGCAAAAATGACAGAAGTGAGGCTCTCATACTTTGGACACACCATGAGAAGGCAAGACAGAGAAGACAACCATGCTGGGGAAAGTTGAATGCAGAAGAAAAGAAATAGCAAATATGAGACAGACTGACTCCATAAAGGAAGCCACAACCTTGAGTTAACCACAGTTGAACAGGTCTGTCAAAGACAGCACATTTCAGAAGGCATTCATTCATAGGGTCACTATAAATCAGAGATCACTGCATGGCATGTAAGATCAACATCACACCTTAGCTTATTTCATGTAGCAAAAAGGGATGTTTTAAATATACTGAAACATGAGACTGATTATCAGGATCCATGTCAGCCAAGGTTCTGGTTTAGGTACAGAAACAGCTTGGGTCACCCTGTCTGATGCCCTATGCCAGGAGAGAGACAGAAGTGCAATCCTTTTCATATTCCTGGAACTCTCAGCAACTATTGATAATGATGACCATGCTGCAGAATAAAGCCTCCTAGTCCCATCTTAGACAGACTCCTCAGAAAGATAACATGCTTGTGGCAAGGGGCGGCCTATAAATTTCTAAATAAATAAAATAAAATAAAATAAAAAATAAAAATAAAAATAACATAGCTTTGATAACATCATATCAAAACCCACCAAGTTTTTTCAGAAAACCAACCAGGTCCAGTTTCCAGTATAGACTGCACAAGTAAGTGACTAAAGCAGTCTCTGCCCATAACCAGGCCTGACAGCTGATTGATCTAGATCCAAAAACCCCTGATCCTGAGAAGCTATCACATGCCCACCACACCTTGCCCAAGAACAGAACACTGGATACTGCCAGAAGTTATACAATACAGTGTAGTTCAGAGAACTTTCTGGAAATAAAGGATTTACCACTGCCTCTTTTAGGCAGGACTGAATCACATCTTGTTGTAAAGAGACATTCACCAGTGCCCTCACCAATTCTGCCAATCCCACCCACAAGCACACCGTTGCTTTTAAAAGCCAGGAAGGGATAGGTTTCAGCAAACAAGTGCTAGGTCTCTTTTCTCCAACAATTCTATTGATATCCTCTGGATGTTTATCCTCTGGTAAACTGAAAAGGACTACCAGGCCTATGCAAGCAACCTTTGTTCAAACAACAGTATGGCCCTTGCCTTCATTCATACCCAAATGGTTGCCCAAAGGGGCAATCTCCCAGGCTGCCTATCTTTTTATGTACCAGTTGCAGGAAGCATGTGCAATCTTTCGCAGGAGTGAGTGCAGTCAGGAGTCTGATCCCCGAAGCAGATAGCATTTTCTGGCCCCAGAAAATGTTTATCTAGACTGGTCAGAGAGAACAAGCAGCATCGTAAAGCTCACTTACTGTAGAATGCTTACTTGCTTGTTCCTTAATACACATTTCTATCCTTGTTCTAAGAAACATGGCAGGCATCCCTTTGAGCATCTCAGAAAGAAACCAAAGCTTTATGAGTGGCTTCATTTTTAAGATTGCAAGGGAAGAGTAATATAACAGGGCAGGAGCTCATTAGATCAAACATAAGAATAAAAGAATAAACACATGATTGTTTAGTACTGAACTTTTCTTGTGTGGTTTAATTCTCCCTTACTGCTTTTACCATACACACCAAGTAAAAAGCTGCCTCCACCACAAACATGCCGCATTGTACGTATATGTAATGGAACATTTAATATAAATATAGCAAGTTATATTGTCATTTATTTTACCATAAATCAGCTTTAAGTTTCATGGTATTAAAAGCCTTCAAAAGAAAGAAACTAAAAATTTAAGAGTTCAGTTTTCAGAAGTTTCATTATTTCACAAACAAAGGAATTACTTGTATATCCATCCTCTTTCAAGAAGTGATTAATCGTTTCTTTTTCTAGGCCCTTAAACTCAAAATCCTTGTTAAAATGTTATACTTATTAAGTCTTTTTTCTACAATGAATGTTCAAGAGGGATAACACAGAAAACTAGCTAGTATACTCTATTATTCATCCATACATATAATAGGCAAGAATAAAAATCCAATTTTTTGATGACAATTAACTATTGATCTATTGTAATAAATGCAAATACAAAATTATTTGCTCAACAAATTCCATTAAAAGTATATAGCTCAGTTATTTACATTTCTGCTGACATCATGGTTGATGTTGGTAATAAGTGAGAGAGGACGCCAATCACCAAGAAGACAAAATACATGACATGGGGCAAGCCGTGGGGGAATAACAGAAGATTTAAATGTATTACTTGAAAGTACTAATTTAAAAGGAAAAAGTGTTCAGAGAATTGAATGTTATTATGGATATTAACTTTAAAACCCTTCCTTACAACTGGATACTATTGATACTATTTTGGTTGTGAGCCGCCCCGAGGCTTGTGGCAAGGGGCGGCCTATAAATTTCCAAATAAATAAATAAATAAATAAATAAAATCCCTGTAATGTACACTAGCCAAAGTTACTAGTCCTTTCTGGATTCAATCTCAGTTTGTCCATACTCATTCAGCCCATTATCAAATTTAGGCAACCACTTCCTTGAAGTCAAGTAACAAAAAGCAACAAAGCTGACTGCCATCAATATATGATAACTTTTGCATGGCAAAAAGCAAGTAGTAGTAGTAATTACAACACTGCATATTATGCTTGTGCAAGGAACCCAAGGCAGCTTACACAATTCTCTGCTTCACTTTTATCCTCACAAAAACAACCCTGTGAAGTAGATTAGGTTAAGCATCTACAACTGACCCAAAGTCACCCAGTGAGCTCCATGGCTGAGTGAGGACTAGAACCCAGATCTTCTAGGTCCTCAGTTCAATACACTGACCACCACACCATACTGGCTCATACAATACAATCTATGGAACTTTTCAGCCCTCATATACATTTACAGAATTGAATTCATTCTCATATCATCCATCATTCTAGGGAAAGTACAAAATTGATTAAAATGTTTCTTGCTATTAAAAGAGATTTAAAATGGATCCTTAAGATGATCTTCGAAAAAGACATTTCAAGGGATAAAGTAAAACTGAATAATAGAAATAAAAACAATTAATAATCCTGATCACAAGCTAAATGAGTCTTAGTTCATAATGTACTAAATTTAGTTATCCAGGATCTAGAACCCCCGAAGTCCAGCAACAAGAGCCAGATGCAAAATGCTATCTTAGGAGGCTGAGTACACACATAGGTACAATTCCGTATTTAACAAATACAGATTGGAGATTCTAAAAAACCAATATAAAAGGTGGCTGGGGGAGGGGGGGTCTTTGTTGCTATAATTAAAACAATTCAGTGTTAAAATCTTTTGCTGACCTAGTAGCAAATAACCTACCTTCTACTCACAACTTGTTCTGTGGTCTGCATAAGGAAGGTTACTGCTCCACTGCAACCCAATAATACATAAAATAATTATTTTAATGATTAAGAAAGCCAAACCCATCCTATAAAGAGAAGAAACATTAAATGTGTTTATGTCATCCTAGGACAGGCCGTTCCTCAGGATAGACACAAGCCTTATTTCTCAAACACACCTGACAATAGAGACATTGCAGCATGACACACCTTGTTATTCTTGCAGAGGAGTTTTTTATGCATAATTACAGGGTTTGGTTTATTTGTTATAAAGTATATTAGAGCAGATATAGAATATACTAACTGCTTCAGCTAAAATTTATGAAGAACTACTGCTATATAATTCCTATTTATTTCATCAGGCCTTGTATGAAGCAACTGAAAATATGCAACTGTAATTTTCACCAGGCGAACAATTAAAATTTTCATCATTCTGAACATTTAAATTGAAGTAAACATTTAGCTTTTCTAGTTGTGGACCAAACTTAAAAAACTATTTACACTAATGTGATATCCTTGGGGAAAGGGCAAAATGAAGGTGGAAGATAATTAGCAATTCATTGTATTTTTAAAAGTTAAATTCACTGTTTCATAATAACAGTTTTTCCCTATAACTGGCTTATATATCAAACATATCAATGAATATCTTTGTTTTATTTCATCACATTAATGCCCTAAAAATACCTCATTATTTGACAATATTTGACCAACCAACCAATGGTTGGTCACAATGCTCAGTTCGACCCCAGTTCTGAAGACACAATCTGGATCCCATACTAAAACATTTACAGTGCAATTATACATACTCATACAATCATACATACAAAAGTAAATTCCACTGCATTCAAAGAAGCTTTCTCCTAGGTATAAGTGTACAGCAAGGCTAATGCAACCTAGTGACCTCCAGGTGTTCTGGACTGTACCTCCAATCAGTATCAACCATCATGGCCAATGGTCAGGGATGATGGGAGTTGTGTTCCAAAACATCCAGAGTGCACTAGGTTGCTCTCCTAGTGTATAGGAGTGCAGAGTAAGTACTACTAGACTATCTTGCACTTATTTCACAGAAAAATTAAAACAACAGATGATGGACTATTCCTACAAATGGTTCCCTTTTTAAACTATGGTTTTCCCCTCCTTCTGTGCCTTTTCCCCCATTCATTCATTCATTCATTCATTCATTTAGAGCATTTGTATGCCGTCCCATCGCATACCCTTGGGACGGCTTACATAAATAAAATAAAACATAATACAGATAAAATCCAGATCCAGATTTGTGCTGGTAAGTACATAACAAGAACTGACAGGTTATTTAAACCATGGCCTGTCAGCCAGGAGCAAGGGTGCACACAGCCTCCAGCACATACCTTACATCTACTTTCAATTAACAAGGTACAATCACCCTGTTTACAGCCTAACAACTCTCACTTAGCCTAACTCTCACAGGATAAAATGGGAGTGCAGGAAGGTATGTAATTAGGTTTCTTGCAAGAGAAAGAAAGACAGGGTATAAATGTAATGTAATAACAATAACAACATCCCAACCAAAAAACACTTTGGATTGATTAGGAATTAAACCTGTCAGTGTTAACATATAATTTCTGGTTGGAATTGTTGAACTCATTCCTGCTGAAGTTCAGCAATTCATGAGTTAATGAACCAACCCATGCAGTGCTGTTCTTTACAAACTGTATCTGCATCTCCAACTGAAAGGATCTCTGAGAACAGGGCTAGGAAAGAGTAGGCAGCACTGGGTTACATGAATCAGTGGATGACTCAGAATAAGGCAACTTTTTTTGTTCAAACTCCTTAATTTCTAAATGATAAATACAGCTCAAATCCACTTGGAAGTCACATACTTTGATAGGAGACATCTAGCAAACCTAATAATGTTGAACTGGTATAGTTTCTAGTTAAGTCACCCTGTATATATTTGTCAATACTTTTTTTATATCACTTATTCTTTGGTATAAGGAACTGAAAACAGTTTCTGTGGTTAAAGCTAAACTGATCCCCCAACTCAAATTGTATGCTACCTAACAATAAAAACATTCCAAAGGTACATTCTTTGCATGCCTCATTTTCTGCAGTAAGATGAGCAGCTACCAGAAAGAGAGTCTTTTTGGTGGTGACACCTCAGCACTGGAATGCTTTCTTTTTTACTTTCCTGGAATCAAATCTGATCTTTTAAATGTCAAAGAAAAGCATGCCTATTTTCTCAGATTTGATTGTTTTTAGATCAGTTTTAGTTCATAATGAAGTATTCACTGTTGTTTTAACAGTGTTTTAATAGAACTGTTCTTATTAACTATTGTGTTTTATTAGTTTTAATAAAACTAATTAGCCGTGGAACAAACACATTGTCAAAATAACAACAACATGGTAAAGGTGTGAAATTAAAAGGATAAAGGACTACAGATTTGAAAGCCAGAATATCCTGTTTCTTGCCTGCATACCCACCCACATGTATCAATGTCAACTAGAAAGAAAAAAATACTTTTATCTTCTGTTTAGTGGGGGTATAATTTTTAACGTTCTATCCATTCACTCAGGTGGTACCCCTCACTCCACTCCAAATGCCATCACTGTGATTAACATTGCAAAAAATTACACTAAAAATGGGCAGAGCCCAGAGCTAAGGGAGTCCTCAGTTGCGTCTGAAACTCTTTATTCGCCTTTTATTGAAAACCCTTTCAACAATCATTTTTCAGCATTAATTTCTCTATATCATACAACATATTTAGTTATTTCCCTAAGTGTTTCCAATATGGCTGCCTGGATTTTTTCTCTAGGAAGGTTCTTATTCCTTTAACAGCTGAAGAAGAACAAAATACAAATCAAAACTTGAACGTTTCTCCAACATGGAAATGTATTCTACCTGCTGAATTTTTGCTTAAGAGAAAGGGATTCCACCAGGTAGAAAGGAGTTGGGAATCCTAATCAGTAGCATCTTGAATCGTACACTGCTAAACATACAAACTTTACGTTTGGAAGTAGTCTTCTGACTGTGATGTCTTAAGTATGCCACATAATGTAGGTAATAATATACCACATCAGTTGGAGTGATAAAGGTACATCATCTCACTGGAGCAGCCATTAGAACAAACAATGTAAGCGAAATTTAGCAAAATAAATATAGAAGGCATAAGGAAATGAACAAGATCTAGACTACATAGGAAGGTAAAAATATTATGTCACTAAATAAGCATTAGTACAAGCTTACTGGGTAACTTTTGGCCAGTCACAGACTCTCAGTCTGACCTATCTCACAGAGTTGTTGTTGTTGTTGTTGTTGTTGTTGTGAGGATAAGACTGAGAGGAAGAGAAGTATGAAAGATGCCGTGATTTCCTTGAAAGGAAAAAAGCCACAATATAATAATTTTTGAACATGCACATGAATTAAACCAAAGTGCCACAGAAAGAAGGTATAACATCTTTCTACAACAATTAAATATGTAAAATTGCCAGAAATTGCTACAGGTAAAAAACCTGAAACTTTCTGACAAATGAAAATGTACGTACATTGTCATGTGTTGTGCATATCACAGACAACAGGGCTCATTGGCAAAGACAATCATGGTAGGGATAGTCAAAGGCAGCAGAAGAAAAGGATGCGTAAATATGAGATGGAAGGAAGGAAGTCACAGCCTTGGGGTCACAAGACCTGGACAGGATATTTTAGAGGGCTTTCATTCATAGGATCACCACAAGCGGGAGATGATTTGATGGCACATAACAACAACAACGAAAACAACACACAATTGTAGTTTATCAAATCTAAGCTGTGAGTACGGCTTTAAGACTATAAAATACATCATATCAAATTGTTCCGTGTGACATATTTCTGAAACGTACAGAGCAATCTTATGCATGTTTACCCAGACATCCAGCCAGATCTAGTCCATTTTTTCCATGGACCACAGTCAGAGCTTGGTTCTCACCCAAAGTAACAAGCCTTCACTTTAAGCTAAGGCTTGGTTTCCACAACAGGTCGTTTTCAGTTTCTGCCCCTCCTCCATCTGACCTTGTTAATATCCAGCAAGACAGGGCAATAAGTTGCTTCTTTCCCATTTTGTGGCAGGGTGTCAGCTATTTGAGGGGAGAAGTGAAGCAGCTAAGCACAGGGGAGGGGCCAGATCAAAAGGCCAGCAGACACAAGATATTTGCTTCAGGTTATCTCCAAACTAGATCAAAGGTCAACAGGAGAAGGAAAGCAGCAATTCGCAAGTAGTGAAGGCCCTGTATGTGCCTCTCATGAAGATGGCAGCATATTCTATCTATCCATCCAACCACAAAATACGAAGGAATGCTTGTATAGAATGCTGCAGATTGTCTTATATAAAAATGTACTTGGTACACTTAAGAGTGAGTAAAATGCCTTAAAAACATTCCAATCATTCAGAAAGAAAATAGGAAGTCTTTGTTTCATTGTTCTGCTGAAAAAATATGGGGAACTCCTTGGGGAAATGAATGGAAAACATGTATTTTCCCTTCCCAGAACATCACTTCTCTCTGTATTGGGAAGGTGATGCACAGAGCGAGGGAGAGGGAGAGAGCAAGCAAGCAAGCACTAATGTAATAAATATAAGTTAGGGTGCAATCCTTTGACCTCCTCCAACTTTATCCCAGGGTGGAGGCACAGGATTATTCATAGCCCTAGCTGTGAGGTCCTGACACCATCCTTGGAGGCCATGCCTGCCTCACTTGTAGCCAGCACAGAAAAAACCTTAATGGCTGCCTCTCCAAGGTCAGAAACTAGCTTCAGAGAAGGAAAGGGGAGTACTGGGAGGCAGGGAGGGCATAAGGCTGGGGCTGACAGCTTACACTGTATCGAAATGGAGCCCAGCTTGCTTCCCTTTCCCTCGGCAGCATTTCATTTATATGGCCTTCTAGGAGAAGAACAGGGCCAAGGTGTGGTGCAGAACTCCAAGGCTTATGTGCATCGGATTGCGCCTTTGAAATCTCATAGCTAATTAAAGATTTAGAGATTTTCCATTTACAAATCAAATGAATATCAGCAAAGAATTAAAAATGTATCATATTTTATCTTTAAAAAGTTGCTTAAAATTCTCATCTGTGATTTTTTATTTGGAATATTTACTAAAAATTTGGTAAATATTTCACTACATTTTCACCCAATTTTTGATATTATTTGACATATAATTAGATTTGAATGTTCAATATTTTATATTGAACAAAATTTATTTCTGTATTGATATGCTATACTATATTTGGAGTATCTGTGAATGAATGGATGACTTTAATGAATAAGTCTTCTGAGCTTTCAAACAAAAACAAAAGAACATTAAAAACCAAAAGTGATTAAACTAAACTAAAACAGTTCATATGCAGTAGCACTTAACAATATTTTACAATTAATAGCTTGCCAGATTTTATATTTTTACCTGCCAAACCAAATAAACAGATTTCAGTGCGAATACAGCACAAGTTTCACATGAGAAGAAATGATTTCATGTGAAACTGAAAACAGAAATAATTATTTTTCAGGGTGATAAATCTCAAAAGCTTTGAATATTTTCACATTAACTCTGCATAGAGTACTTCCAAGTCGCTAGAAATGACATTCACCAATTAAAATCTTCTGCAGAAAACGCTCTAGAGCCGTGGTTTTTCAGGCACCAGTCTGTGGACCGGTATTTTCTGCCAGTCCGTGAAAGAGCCACAACAGTTGCATCTCCCTCGCCAGGACCAGCACGGGAAGGACTAGCAGCGCTCTCACTGCTGATTTCCCGCCTTTTCCTCGGCTAAGGAGGCTGGCGGGGGGGGGGGGCAGCTAATTGGGAGCCAGCCGGGGTTCATGCCGCGCTGGCCCACCCTCTGGAGGGGGCGCCAAAGGCCGGGCCTTTTCCTTTTTCTGCTGTGTTTTCTACTGGAAAGGGAAATGCTGAGGCGGGATTGTGCTGTGTCTGTGCTGGTGTGCATGAGGGTTTGAGTGAGTGGGGTTCGTTGTATTTTATTATTTAACATTATATTGTTGTATTAAGTAACTTTGTTTGATGTTTGTATTGCTCTGCTCTTAATATTGTATTTGGATTTGTATTTACTATGATCATAGTATTGCATTTATACTGATTTTACTATTGTAAATTTTTGATCAAGTATTCTTGAAAAGAAGCAAAGCAGATTTCATAGTAGCCTTATTTGCATTACTTATTGCTCTCTAAAAATTTCAGTTGTATTCTATTACAATTAATTTCAATATTTAATTTTTATTAGCATTTTTACTGCTCAGTTTCTGGATATTTTACAGAATTTTCGTTTTTGGTACTATATTTAAAAATGAATACACAAAATACTACTTTGTGTATATAATGCTTTTTATTTCTGCCTCACCAGTCCCTGAAATAATTTTCCTATTTTTGCTGGTCCCCAACTGTAAAAAGGTTGAAAACCACTGCTCTAGAGTGAAACTACAATATCAAGGAGAAGGATGTAGAGAGAGATGGACAGAGAGGTCTTCTGCTCTTGATAAGTAGGTGATTTGCAGGTTACAAGCAGAGCCCTGCAAGGGCTACATTTCAAGTACCTGCGCCACTTCTGCCATGACCTTCCCCCACACCCGCAACAGCCCAGACTTACCTAGGATAGGAGAAGGAAAAGGCAGTGGCAGCTGGATCTCCTAGCATCCCCAGCAGGAGCAAGATGGCATTTATATCAATTTCTCCCAAGCAGAAGGGTGGCTGGACACTTTACTGGGCAGTTGAAGCATTGCCATCACCACCATCTCCTGCCCCATCAGGTTCAGTCTGCTGTGGGCTAGGAAGCAAAAAATCCTTTACCACCCTGTACTACCCTTGATCAAAGTTACTTGAGTCATAATCAATTATTGAAGCTTGGGATGATGCAATGGGGGTTAAAAAGATGCAGTTTACAAACCTTTCAAAATGTTAAGAGTACAAGTAACAATATTCTACTCTTTCAATTGGTGCTGACAATCAGAGATACATGCTTAAAAGGGCAAGTTGCTAGTCATAGACCTACAAACATTCAATCAAACCTTGTCCATGCAATGCTGCAGCATCACAGCTACACACAGCATAATTCTTGGCAAAGTGAGCAAGGTTATAACAACAACACAAATATAAATATCTCCCTGCCAACATAGTAACATTCAATGATATTCCAAAGGTGGTGTAGTGAGGTCTCACTAAAATCAACAGGAAGAGTAGTTACAAGCAATTTATACAACTTACCTGGAGTATAAAACAGGTTTTCTAAAACTGGGCCTTTCTAAAACTGCACATCACACAAAACAAGCTTTAAAAAAAAAAGCAAATCAAAATGCAGATTATTAAGACCGAAAAAGAGAACTATTGTACTGTATTATAGGCTGACAATGCAATTCTGTCTCTCCTAAAAAAAATGAATGTTGATAAGGAAAGAAAAAAGAAGGAAAATAGAACTGAAGTAATAAGTGCCTATGGAAATAGTGACTGCCTAAAATAAGACGGATAAAGGCATAATACTGTGCATACCTAGGCAAAAAAAGCTCTACAACTGCTTGTATGCCCAAGCGAGTCATTAAAAAATCAGTATGGAGTGATGACAGATAAATATTTGAGATCAGGTTAGGTTTGTCCAGTCAGATTCTCCTATTTCGCATATTCATTTGCTCATTCCATTTCTATACCATTCAATAGCCAAAGTTTCTCTCACAAAATAACTTCATGAATGTTCAAAAATTTACAACAGTTTCAAAGAAATTGAAATGATTTAGCAACAAAGCTACCAAGATCTGACAAATTTTAAAAGTCCCATTAGATATGCTGTCAGATGCCTGAGAATAGAGGGAAGTCTTAACCTCTTAACCAAAAAGATGCCGATGTTGGCATGAGGAGGACTTTGTTGAGGAAAGCCTCAGTTGATAAGAATTACACATGGGTAGACTTGTACGAGGAGAGTAGCTGTATGGGCTATCGTATATTTAACCATAGCTGTATGGACTATTTACATTATGTAAAATATTGTACATAATTTACACTAAATTACATTATGTAAATTATGTGAGATGGGCTAAATATAGGATATAAACTTGTATTAAGTTATTCTTCTAAAGCAAGACAAACCCAAGCACTCAGTTCCCCATGGGGGAACTGAAAAATAAGGTATATCAATCCCTTCCTGTGCACAATACAATTGGTTTCTGGCTGGGTTTGAAACAGACTTATTTGCCTTCTATTGCTAATATATTTTGATAACAAATTAAACAAAACTGGAAGCTAAGGCTGTGATTACTGTTTTACTTAAAAACATATGAACAGTCATGCTAGGTCAGACTAAGAGACAATCTAGTTCAGCACTCTGTTCACACCACGGCCAATCAGTTGTCCATGGGATTTCACAAGCGGAACATGAATGCTTCCCACCCAAGTTCCCTACCCTATGCCGACATACCCACATCACTCCTTTGATGAAAGAGAATGTTCTACTAGCTCTTCTGAATCAGATTTTTCTCAACCTGAAATAGGACTGATAAGCAATGCAAAAAGCCCAAGGTGGTACAGTTATCTCAATAAAAGAAAATTAAACTTTTGATATATATGGCAGCCCTTTGGGGGTATATATCCTAGAAACTGTGTGTTCTTTCAGTGCAGTCATTTTTTGCAAAATATAACCAAACATCAGAATGAACTTGGCTTTTTTCATTAAACATTTACAAATAATACAATAAAATAATTTTCACATAAAGCTTTGAAGATTTATCCTCTATATTGTAATGTTAATTTAATTTTCCCCAAGCACAAACTTCAGTTCAAATATTTGGAAAATGTTTGACATATTTATAAAACGCATTTAACATGGGTTACATTTTTAGTTCTGTTTACTAGATAAGATAAATGGGGAGTAAAGATGAATCAAGCAAACATACTGAATCAGACAGCATTATTTAGAACACTGGAATTTTTTCCAGTTCTACCTTTTTCCAGAAAACCCACATCACTGCATATAAGCAGCAAGTGTACGCAGCCAGGATTGGTGTTATATGTTCAGACCTTCAGGCACCCGCTATCAATCAAGCTGCCACATTTAGCACAAGTTGCAGCTTCTGAACCACTTTCAAGGGCAGTCCCAGAGAGAGAGCATTGCAATGATCTCTCTTGGAGGTTACCAGATCATAGACTACTGAAGCCAAATTCCCTAATGCCAAAAGCACTATTACAAGGCAGCTTTAGAAAAAAGGTACGCAAGGCTGTGAGACTTGTTTCTATGAAATATTTCTGAAATAGTATCCAAACAGAAAGAAGTATATTTAGGAAGGATCAAGTTATTATAGACCAAAATACAGGAGGTGAAGTAATATTGGAAGAACTTTCATTGTTGGGAAAGCTTTTATTGTTGCTACAGTAAAGTACTGCTGCCATGTCCTTTCATTCCAGGGCTTCAGATGAACTCACTTATTCATCTTGGCCTCTACCTGAGTTAGGACTCTACTGCAAACCTGGTGTATTTGGTACTATCTGGTTTTAGCAGCTACTTTTGATCACACCCCATAGTACCCAGTTTGTACAAAAGGCTAAGCAGCAGAGGCACAGAACATCCCTGGGTTATTTAGTACTTCCCCACACACTTGCAGCCAGCTGACTTTACTGTTCTTGTTCAATTCACAGTAAATCAGGGTTTAAAGTAACTGACTTATCAGGTGTTGAATCAGGCCAATTCATGGCTAAAGCAAAGCATGGCTTACATAAACCATGGTGCAGCATTATGTGTAATTACAGTCTTGATACTTGCAATGCAACCTATTCATCTTCTCATACTGCTACTACAGTAATAGCATATAAAGATGATAACACATGTGGACATTTTCTAGAGTTAGGAGAAAATCAATGGTCCACCATGGGGATTCCGGCACCGAACATTTCCCTCAATGATCTGCTGGAAGTTGAATCCCTGAAATTCACCCCTACCGCAACTAAGCTCTTATTGCTCTAATGAGATCTATAAATTGAGTTTTACACTTGGCGTTTGGAACATACTAGGGATGACCAGTGCAACTTCTATTAGCACAATGGCATATTTATAATGACCTAAGGCTCTAAACATGAATAAGATACTGAACTAACTGAACTGGAGTGATCTTGTACAACATTTCCTGTGTTTCAATTGGAGGTTATCCTCAGGCTCAGAATGAATCCTTAAGCAAGTTCACATCCAAAGCAGGACAAACTGCAAACCACACTTTCATATTTTCCTTATCAGTTTTCAAAGCATTGTAAAGCATTTCTTGAAACTTGTCAAAATAAAAGAAAGGCCTGCAAAGGAAACCAGGCATTTTAAATATGTGAAATACTGATTCGTTCATTTTAAAATGTCAGCAAGAAATGGGATTATTGAAAAAAGATCTGTGCATGAACAATCTGGCCAGACCTTCAACATTTGAGACACATTTCTCTGAAATAAAATAAATAGATCCCATATGGTACAGCTCATGACTGTTGCAATATCAAAGTCTGTGGTTCAAAAGGACTACAGTGTTCATATCATCACTACACTATTCAGGGCCTGTCCTTCTACATGCTACAGCTTCCTAGAGTGCTCAGGAAGCTTTAACAGCCATCTTTCTCCCACAGACATACCCACCCCTGGATCACAGTTGGAGCTTCAACTAGGCCCAGAGGCAGTTCTGAAGAACAAAACCACCAATAAGAACATAAGCAAAAAAGGCACACTTCTGTCTCTCTGACTGACATCTCTCAGCATGTACACCATTCCTTAGTCCACTGTCAGCAGCTGATGCTTAAATTATCAGGAAAACAGGACATGAAATCCTGAAGACCAACATAAACATAATTACACTTACTGAAGGTAACTTTACCTTCAAAATCACAACTGAATTGCTGCTGCAGATCCTAATGTGGGTTTAACCACTGAATATGTGTAATTAGATATCCAAGATGCTGTGTTTGGAAATTCCTATTTGATATTCAGTATTTGATACAAGTGACAGTTGGAATCCGCTCAGCTTTAGTACATACTATTATAAGAGAACTGGTTTCAATGGCATGAGTTACAGATATTTCCCCAATATTGATATGCCCTATATTGGGTTAGAAGAAACGAGCAGGAGAAGAATTCTATGGATAATTATTCTCTATTATCTTAATTTACCAATATTACCATCACATATTGTAAAGCAGTAACAGGAACTTAGTTGAACATTAGGATTAAACCTGGATACAGATTTAATCTTACTTATAAGCAGACCCACTGAAAGCAGTATTTAATTATGGCTAAATTAAGTAGCACTGATTTCAATGAGTCTGTCCTAAGTATGACATCTGGGTCCAACCCTAAAACTGTGTAGCAGTATGTGCTACAACAGAAGGAAGTGTAGCCAGAGAAACATGAGCAAAGAAAGATAAGACAATGGTTAAGAGTTAAGCAACAATGGCAACAAAAGCCAACAAAATCATAAAGATATTCTAACAAATTGTTGGTAAGACTTCACAAAAATTTCATGGCGAGATATTTACACTGATGGAGATCACAATGACATACCTAACATAGTAGAAATAGCATTAAGGAAGTTGAAGCAACCACATTAGTAACAGCAGAAATGGTAGACATCACTTTGACCTTAATAGCAAAAATAAAAATAGAAGTGGAATGCGTGATATGAAAATGATGGGAAATAGGTGGTTTCTCAAGTATTTGAAGATACAGGAAGCATGAAATAAAGAAAGGAAACTATGTTAACATAAGACCACCATATCAATTATGTATCAGAAGCAGTAACATGAAACAGATGCCATAAAATGTGTAAGAATACTGAAAATGATGATGAGAGAAATGAGAGAAATGACCAAAATGGTAATTACAAAGGAATTGTGGCAACATCAACATAACAGACACATGCCTAATAGATGTGCCAATTTGATAGTAGAGCTGTAGCAGTAATGGTAATAGAAGAGCTATCATACTACAGCACTGAAAGAAGCAGTAAGAGTACAAAGTGTGAAACAAGTGAATACAATAAGAGAAGCAACTCCAGTGACAGTGCCACAAAGGAGGCTGAAATGGTTGACACAAGCTAGAGAAACAAAAAGGTGGTAAGAAAGGCTGTGTTTAGGTCAGTGTGGCAGCAGCAAAGAAGATGATGGTGCCATGGCAAACTCTACAGGCAAACTCTACTGGAAGAATATCACCATCAGAGAAATGGCAGCAAGCTGAAGTAATGGTGGCAATAGTGGTGACAGCAGCAATGATGATGATAACGGTGTCAATGCAGGAGGCCAAAGAGGTGGAGGTGATAATAGGCAAAAGTCATGACATGACAATGAAGCTGCGGATGAAAGAAGCCACCAGAACATGGTAACAGTGCAGGCTACAAGGACCATGACGTTGATGACAGCAGGATGCACATGGTAGTGGTGGTAGCAGCAACCATATTGACAATGGTAATGGAGGCCAGGGGTGGTACAGCAACATTGGTGAAGTAATGATACTGGCTGTGAAGGAAAGCGATAACAGCAAGGGGTCACAAAGAGACACAAGCAACCGCAGAGATAACTGACACTGGCAGCAAGAAGGGGCACGATGTAGTTGGCAGTGCCAAAAGGGCTGGTGCGACCCTGTGGCAGCCACATGGCGACTGCACAAAGGTCACCAAAGGTTACGTGGCCAGTGGCCAAGTCCAGGCCACAACCCATAGGAATGGGGGCGTGGGGTGGAGCCCTATCCCCTCACATGCTCCTCCTCCCTCTTTTGCCCTCACCTGGCGAGGAAATAGCCCTGCTGGAGTACTGCAGGCCGGGGCCCACGGGGCGGGGGCACACTTGGCGGGCTTCTCCTGCACTACTGCCGCCGCCGCCGCCGCGCCGCCGCCGCCCGCGCTCAGCTGCCGAGCCCAGCCCGGTCCCCCGCTCCTGCCGCGCCCCGCGCGCTGCCCCCAGCCTGCCCCGGCCCGGTGCAGCTCAGGCCGCCGCCGCCGCCGACACCGCCTCCTCCTCCCCCTCCATGGCCGCCGCTTACCCGGCTGCCGCCGTCGCTGCTGCCGCCGCTGCCGCTGCTGCATTGTGGGAAGCGGCCGCCTGAGCCGGACCCACCTCACTCGCCGCCGCCCAGACTGACTCCTGCCTCTGCCGCAGCGGCGGCCGCCGCCATCGCCATGGGGGCCGTGACCGACGGTGAGAGACGGGCGACCCCGGCCCAGCGCGGGGGCGGCTGTGGCCGCGTCCGCGCCCTCCCAGCCCTTGCTCTGCGCTCGGCGGGCTGGGACGGGCCCGGCCTGCTCTGCCTCTCCGGCGGCCGCTCCGCCAGGCGCACTCGCTCGCGGCTCTGCCGCGCTTTCTTCCCGAGGAGCCGGGGAGCCGGTTCCTCTCTCCTCCCCGCCCCTGCGCCCGGGCGTCGGGCTCCCCTTCCCGCCGCCTGCCGCCCCTCCTCGCGGCCTTCGGGAAAGGACCCTCCCAGTCCGTGAAAGCGGGTTTCGCCGTTAAGGGGCCTCGTGGTCCTTCCTTGGTGCGCGGCGGCGGAGAGGCGTGCTGATGCGCTGCCTCCCTGCGGCCTCCCTCGCTTGCAAGCTCCCCGACCTGAAGCCGAGCTCCAGCCTGCCTACCCCGTCCATGCCCACAGCCCGGTCTCCCTTAATTTAATTACTGTTGCTGTTTCTTACACCGAGCCATGGCAGTGCATGATGTTAGAGCGACAGAGGCAGCACTAGACAGGTTCCTGCTACCCAAGGATCTGTTTACGGTCTAAAATAGATTTTGGGGAAACCAGGTGGGGGAGAAGGAGGAAGTGATGAAAGTAGAGAGGAAGAATGCGGGAAAACGGTATTACCTATGCTTCGGTTTAATTATAGTTTATTTGGCATCTGTATCCCTCTTTATAATAAATTGTAATCTGGAATCTCTCTCTCCCGGCCCCACATCCTCATGGCTTGGGTGTTTATCCTCCCCAGGTACCCTATAAATGTAAGACTTAGTAAGTCGACATATTCATGCACAGTGGGGTGAAGGAGGCTGGTTCCTGCTTGGCCTGTCTCTGGCTTCCACAGACTCCTCTAAACCTATGAATAAGACCTATGTACATACAGCTTACATGTGCATGGCCAAGGTGGCTTTTTTCATGGCCACAAATTTGTCTCTTTCTGTCAAGAGTTCATATTTTCTGTTTGTACTTTTATGACAAGCATTTTCTGAGAGGCCAGTGGTGCTCCTCACCTCCCACCACTTTACTTCAGGCTGGTAAAGGTGGTCATTTCTTGCAACATGGCATTCTGCTTCCTTCATACTTCCTAGTTCCTAAACACACTATTTTTACTTTGATTGAAAAAATACTGGAAATAATAAACGTCTTGTCTGACAATGTGTTCGTTTAGAGATGGTCCTAGTTCTCTTTATATTTGTTATACATAGTACTTCATGTTCTCCCACACACTGTATCAGGCGCCTCAGTGCTTTAACCTCTTCTCCCCCTTAATTCTATATTGAAGTTTATTTTAAAACTTAACAGTGAACATACGGGGTGGATTCAAAACTTGCTGATATTTAATAAGATATTCCCATTTGTTTAGTGTGAATGCTTTAGTCCTAATCATTTACCAGTAGGTATACCTTATTGTACATAGTAGTTCTTCTGAGCAGACATATAGGATTATGCTGTAAGAGCCTATTTGTATGACTACATGAAATCAGCTGCTGATTATGTAAATAGACCAATGTAATTATCACTATGCTATGCTAGATCACTTAACAGTAAACACTAGGGAGGTCTCAAGCTCACATACTTCCAGCTAACTAAAACTATTTAATCAAGGGCTTGTTTTAAGTAAATAGGTATAGAATCAAGTGGTAGTTTTATCTAATGGCATTCTTCTGTGAAAAAAGCATCAGTATTGTTCACTGACAAATATTGTCTTTTACTTTAGATGAAGTTATTCGCAAGCGACTTTTGATTGATGGAGATGGTGCAGGTGATGACAGAAGAATTAATTTGTTGGTGAAGAGTTTCATCAAGTGGTGCAATTCTGGATCTCAAGAAGAAGGGTATTTGCTGACTGTTACTTGTAAAAGGAAAATGGGAGCAGTTCATTAAGTACCAGTGATGCATAATAATTTTACTGGAGCATGGGCACTGTGTCCAGGGACATATACCAGTAAGAAATGGCATAGCCAAAATTCATTGTGAGGATTCATTCAGAGGAAAGCAGTGTTTTAGGAAAACAAATATTTAAAACAGTCTAAGTATTGTAGCAAACTGTACATGGTTAAGAACAAGGTATGGTGCACCAATTATCTAATGACTTGGTATTTTCAAATATATGCTGTTTAATACCCTATGTAATTCTGTGAACATTTTTGGCAGCTGTTGATAATTGCTTTAATAGCAACTGCTGAATGGTAACATGCAGACTAACTAAATAGCATGTCCCGGAAAGTTTATTTGATCTAAAAGAACAAGCACACCTTACAGAATGTTTTTGTGAGAGCCTTCTTACACAATCATTTTTAGGGAGGTATGAGTTGCCTTCCATTGTTGTGTATAGTCCAAATGCTTTCTTTCAGGACTGCTTTTGCTATAGGGATATTGCTTCTGATAAGTTATCCTGTTTCCAGATAATTGACATATTGTTATGCATTTGCCATGTGGGAGTGTCAGTATAGCAGGCACCTTGAACATTGATTGTATCATAAATGGTGATGACACAGTATCATTCCAATGACAGTAGCACTTTGGGATTTTACTTTTCTTTAATGGAGTGAAGGGGATTGTGTGACCTCCAGATGTTGAATTGTAGTTCCCATTGACTTTCACCTTTGGCTCTATTGGCTGGGGCTAAAAGAAATAGAAGTTCAACAGCATCTGGAGAGCTGCACATTCCCTGTTCTTGCTTTGGAAGCTCAGTGTTCACCATCATGCTTCTCCAACATATCACTACCAGATTTTTGTAAAGGATATGCACACATTTCCCATTCTCACAGAATGCTTTAATGCTATCGTTATTGCATTTGGCTTTTGAAAACTCTTTGTTCTTCTCCAGCATTTCAGTGAATATGTCTTGTCGTTTTTAAAAAGTGGTAACTGACAGTATGACTGTTCCACATGTGGTTTGGGTATGGCACTATTGCTTTTGAAAAAGGCTATCATACAAAAGTTAAAACACGGTTGGACAGGCAGGAAGTGCTATTCCAAAACAAACTTAATTGGAAATATGAATATGTTATTAGAAAAAGACTTTTAAGTACTAGAATATATCATTTTTTTCAAAAGATCTTTGTAAAACTAAAACAGTATTGGCAAAGAATAGGATAGCATGAAATTTAACATTTCATTGTAAATTATTTATTGTTGATGAATGCTTACACAGACACAGGCAGTTGGCATCATGAAATTATGTTCAAGCTTTTAGATGTTTAGGCAATGCATATCCATTTAATGTAAAATGTTGCTGATTTATCATTTGGTTTTTAATCAGTTCAACCATTAAATTTAAATAAATTAGCATTTTTCATGTTGCTTGAGAACTGCTGTAGTCTGTTTATTGGCATTACATTTCCCTTAAGGCTGAGATTCTAAAAGTAGTTAAACTGTACTCCTCAAACTGCTTCCTGTGGCCTCTTTTATGTTTCTTTTAATGGATACAGTTTAACTACATTAAAGATCAGCTTGCCTTGCTGCTTCAAAACTGATCAAAATAGTAATAACCATAAGCACAACAGAGAATAGAGTTAGAAATAGGAGGGGGGGATTCATCTTTAAAAAGCGGAGACAAATATTTGCATGCTACTTTACCTTGTCTCTCTTATAGCTTTCTCTCTAGCACCTACTCTGGGAAGATAATCCTAGACCTATAATCCTTACCTGGGAGTAAGGCCTATTGCACTCGCTTACTTAGAAGTAAATGAGACTTCTAAGCAGAAATGTATATGATTGTCAGGCTGCAACCCAATACATGTTATTTGGGAGTAATACACATAGATTCTGAGTTAATTGAGCTGCAGCTGGTCAGGCTAGGTTAAATACACCTTTCCTTAGCCTCTTTCTAGAATAGAACCAATCGCAGCTAAGTTTTTTGGGCAATTTGTGTTTAAAGAAATAGAATGGGATGCCTTTATAACATTTATTAATGACTGGCACAGAGATTGGAGAAGCTGCTTGATGCCTCCTTGGCAGCACCCTCCTGTGACCACTCGACACTGCTCAGAAACTACATTGCTGCAATTTATTAATACCAGTTTACATGGACATTTAAAAATAAGAATTTGATAGCTGTGATAATAATTACATGCTCGAACCATGTAAAATAATACTAATGATTCCATTTTATATAATTATAATAAATTCCAGAACACACCATTAAAAACAACTAGCTTTGAAAGTAGAAGTAAGACTCAGAGTACTTGAATATAGAAATAGTTTTCATTTCTACTAATTTGTGCCAAGCTTTATTGCCTCTAAGAATTATTGTAAAATGTCCATGAGATATTAACTTACTGAAGTGCGTGAACTCAATGAATTTCTTCTCTGGTTTTTAGGTACACCCAATATCAGCGCATGCTGAGCACCCTATCACAGTGTGAATTTTCAATGGGAAAAACCTTGCTTGTATATGATATGAATCTCAGAGAGATGGAGAATTATGAAAAAATCTACAAAGATATTGGTAATCAATTGAATTTCTACTGAGTATTTGTACCATAAATAAAGTTCATTTTTAGAAAAAATGACATTGCATTGAGCAGGAAGGCATTTTAATTCAGACTGGCCTTTGGCAGTTAAGCTGGGTTGCCATGGATGGGGTTTTAAGTGGTTGAGGATCATTGCTTTTTATTGATGTTTGTATTGTGTTTTTAATCTGTCTTTATGTTTTGGGCTTGATTCTTACTATTGTTAGCTGCATTGGGTGCCATTTTTGGCAGAATGGTGGGGCATAAATTTAATAAATATATAAATATTAAAAGAACCCTTCTGAAGCTTTTACATATCCAGTATAAAATTTTAACTATATAAGACATTGCTTATGGTTGCCACAATCCTTTAAATCAGGGACTACATGCAGCGCCCACATGTTTTACCGCATTCTCACATAAGTTCCTTGAGTTTCCGATCACCATTGCAACCCAAATATAATTTGGCTTTGTTTATGTTACAAATTGAAGCCTGAAATTGCAAGCTAGAGGCCTAGGAAAGCCTTAAGTATGGTTTGCTGGAGACTACATTCTAAATGAAGCTGATTCCAGACTGAATCCAGATAGATAAAGTTACTGTTAGTAGATGTTTCATCTACCCATAAGAATAGAGTTTGCCCTCTGATGGAGAGGATTTCACTCACTCTGAAGGATCAGATTTGTATCCAGCTCTCTGACGTTGCATGACGGCTTCCACGCACTTTATAGAAATGTAGGTTGGTGTACTAGTTGGTGTACCAGCTGTCATTCTACCTGGACAAAGCCTAATTGCCACAATCATGATCGGGTGACCAGCCATTTGGACGACTGCAATGTGGGATTGCCTTTTAAGTCTGAAAAGATTGACTTGCAACTTGCTGACTTTAATGGATCTCTGTCCATTTCTGAAGCCAATTTAAAGTTCTGGTTTTGCTCTGTCAAGATTTTGGCCCAAGGTATCTGAAGAATCATCTGTTTCTTCATTTAGTGACTGTATTTTAAGATCTTCTGAAACTATTCATTAGGTACTCTCAGTGGATGGGCAACTGAATGAAGGGTGTTTTAGCACTGGCACCCAAGTTTGGAACTCTTTCCCTAAAGAGATTTACCTGGATCCTACTTTGATACCAGCCATTTTGGTACTAGGCAAAGGATTACTTATTTTCCCAGGTCTTTTTTGCTCTTGTACATTTCTAATTTGTTTTAATTTTTGTCTGCTTTTATGGTTGGATGCTAAAAGCCACAGGTGGGAAATTCTGGCCTGTTAGATCCTATTTGACTGCAGCTTGCATAGCCCAGCATAGCTGATAGTGAGAAAGAATGGGAATTGCTTTTCAAGAACATCTGAAGGGCCACATCCTCCCCATCCCTGCTATGAACACTTACTTGTGAATAAGTTTCTTTCACTCCATGCAGCTTACTCCTAAATTGACATATGCAGGATTGCGCAGTTGCCAGTTTTATTGTTGATATCTTTCATTGTAGCTATTTTTAATTTATTTTTATTCTTGTAAGCTTACCTGGGAATTTGGTTATAGGGTGGCAGGGTAACTAACATATCAGTATTTAAAAGGACATCATAAATAGATAAACCTAAATTCTCATCCAATTTTTTGGCTGGTAAGCATACCAGATTCTATGGCACTTACTGTAAATGTTTCTTTGGCATTTTTGTCAAAATAGTAATTTCAGTAGATCTGCATTCTGAGCACTCTGACAGTAATTATAGTATTAGAAGATGCAGTATGTTATGATTTATAGACCTATTCTCAATTATTAGAAATGAAACTTGAAAGCCAGATGCTTTATGTAATGTTGCCACGTATGGTACAAAGTTTTCACAGTTGAATAAATAGTCATTGTGACATTTATAGATTTGTGTCAATCACTTTTTATTTTATTTCTGTGAAAGAAAATAGCATAGCTGCAGCACATGACAAAATTGCAGAGTGCAAAAAGCAGATTCTTCAAGCAAAACGAATACGAAAAAATCGCCAAGGTAAGGATTTATTTTGCAGTTAGTACTTATTATATGAAAGGGTGTATAACATTTTGATTTAATGCTTAATGTTTCTAAATGACCATAATACTTTTCTTATAAAAATACTGGTTTCCTAACTCTTCCCAATTAAATTGTTAAATACGTTATTCGCTACTCACTAAACTTGAACAAGACTTGCTATGATAGAGCAAATCACCAAATGCCTGCTATTTTGGTATATTTTCTGGCAAAACTATTAAGCTTTGTTAACCACCCAAAGAGCCTCAGCTATTGGGCAGTATAAAAATGAAATAAATAAACTATTGAAAAATTTCTTCCTAGCCTGATTCACATTAATTATAATGTGCCTGAAGAATGTTGAACAACTCTCAATGTAACTTCCTTTTGGACTGCTGAATCTACATGTGATGCTAGGCATGTTGAAAGAACCACATTTGTTCATTCAATCAGAGTTTGATTCATTTTCAGGGATCTATTCAGATGTAATGGCAAATATGTAACAATTTTTAGAATACATGTTTTAAATTGAACATATTGCAAGCATTGTTCCTTTTGCTATTCTCTTTGCAGTTCACTGCATCCCTTCCAAATTTGCTTCAGAGAGTCCTGGAGGGTACAGGAAGCTGCAGATGCAGAGGAAAAAAGTTGTTTCTTCTTCTGCTGGCTAATCATAAGAGTTGCAAATAGCCCTTACAAATTTTCCCCAACCCGTGTGTGCAGAACTGGGCACACACGGGTTGGGGAAAATATGATTTCCCATAAACCAGGATCAGAAAACATATTTTAATCCTGTTTGTCATTCTAGTATGCAAGCAAATGGTGCTTAAATAGATAAATGCACAGCTCCTCTTACAGAGGACTGGTGTGGATTCCCAAAGTGTGATCTACACAAATGGGAATGCATAAGAGAGAGATATGAACTAGGAAGGAGATTTGTGTTGAGACGGGAGATTGAAGGAGAAAAGTGAAAAGCTGGTATGATATGGAGAAAGACTGATGTATATGGGTGGGTGTCCTTCTTTAAAAGGGAGGAAGCAACTGAACTATAAGCCTCAGTCATCCCAATTACATTAGCAAGTTTGCTATTTTTTATTCCTCTAAGTTTTACTTTTCTAAAAGCTATATATGTACTCTTTTAAAATAAACAGAATCATACTTTTTATTTTGTCTTACCAGAATAAAGCAGAATGTGTTCTTTTTGCTATTTTTTCCTTTATTTTAGAATATGATGCTTTGGCTAAAGTTATACAGCACCATCCAGATAGACATGAAACATTAAAGTAAGTATAAGTCTAACACTTAATACAAAAATGAGATAATTTATTAGAACTGCTTTCACATTTTTATAGAGTCAGGCAGCATGAGCTAAGAATCAATGATGCAATAAAAATATTTGGAGCACACACATTTCTATTTGATACACTATAGCAATTCACATAAAAGATTTGTACATTCACATGTACAAATTATGCCTCGACTTAATAACCAGAGTTACATAATTATGATCACAGTTCCTTTTGTAATGATTCATAAAGCGGTAGCCTGGTTTATATCGAGTCTACTTGTTGTGGCCTCTCTTCTGCTCATTCAGGGCTGAGAGATTGCATTGAGCTTTCTAGCCAGGGATTATACTTCTGAGATTCCTTCGTGGCTGTTCAGTCCAAAAACACTCCAGGAGTAGTATCCATATCCATGAGAACTCTAGTTTGGCTTCTGTGACCTTAGTAATGCTGCCTCTGCAGTAGGGATGACGCCAGGACCAAACTATTTATGAGCTGGGATCAGACAGTGGGTTATGATTAGCTTGCAAATTCTGAACTGGAAAGTCTGTGCTCTGAATTCTTCATTTCAGAACATTTGCAACCTCACTGTATCCACCATGAAAGCTTAGTTGTTCAAGGTATATTTCAGGCTTACTTGTGCTACAGTAATGCATATTAATCCAGCATTAATAACTGCTGCAATATACCATTATAGTAGTAATTGACTTTGCCCTTGTTTTCTGCTAGTTTACGAAATCCATGCGTATTAATCTGCAGAAAATTAAGTGGGTGTGTCCAAAGCTGCACTTATAGAATTAATTTTTGTTACTGAGGATCTAGATCTGGATCTAGAGAAAGTACTTGGAGGAACTCAGGCTGCCACCTCTGTTCACAATCCTTGCTCATGTTTATTGATATCATGTAGCAAGAGGGATGTAACCAGCTAGATCCACAGGGATCTTTAGCTTCTTTATGAAAAGGAAAGGTCCTGGCCACTTTGAAAGAGACCATTGTGAGACCGCTCCTGAATATTTCTTTCCTAGGAATGTGTTTGTGCAGTAGTTGCAGAGCAGCTTCAGCTATTCTTGGATGATACTTATTTGAGTTTACCTGAATCTGGCTTTGAGCCCCAAATTTGTTACAGAAAAATATCCAGTTGCCCCAATGACTTTTTTCTAATAAGGATAGGCAGAATGATTCTTCTAGGCCTCTCAGCAGCATTTGATATCATCCAAAATGATTTTGTTGCTGGGGCTTCCAGAAAGTGGTGCAGGCCCGTGGCAGTTAGCATATAATGTTATGTGTTTGCTTAATAGATTTTTAACCCTTCGTTTCATAGTATCTACTCTTACAAGGCATTTTACAGCATAACACTGACCTTGCTCTGAGGCAGAAGCTGGGACTCCACAAACTTGGAGCACCTCATCTCTTCCACAGCCGGGCTGGAAAGAACTTTTGGCTGTTAGAAATTCTTCATGTAACTCTTAAAGATGGTTCAGAAGCTGGCAGCAGCCAGATTATTAACTGGGACCCAGAGGTCCAAACATATAAGACCAGTTCTGACCTGCCTTTGTTGGCTGCCTGTATCCTTCCAGTTCCAATTGAAGGTACTATTCTTAACCTATAAAATCCTGCACAGGTTAGAAACATAGAAACATAGAAAAAGAGCGAGTCAGAAGGGGTCTCCCGGGCCATCTAGTCTGACCTCCGGCACCAGCCGGCTCCGCTCATGACATGCCCACCATGTGCATGTCCAGCCTGTCTTTGAACACCCTCACCGATGGGGCCTCAACGACCTCCCGTGGAAGCCCATTCCACGCCCTTGGGGTCCTAACTGTCAGGAAGTGCTTCCTGGCATCCAAATTGAACCTTGGCTCCCTGAGCTTTGCTCCATTGGAGCGCGTCCTGTCTTCCTCTGCAGGGGAGAACAGGCCTCTCCCCATCTCCATGTGACAGCCCCTCACATACCTGTATGTTGCCAACATATCCCCTCTGAGTCTCCTCTTCTCCAAGCTGAAGAGACCCAGTTCCCTCAGTCTTGCCTCATACGGCATCCCCTGCAAACCAGCCACCATCCTTGTGGCCCTACGCTGCACTGACTCCAACCTGGCTATATCCTTTCTGTAATGAGAGGCCCAACACTGAACACAATACTCCAGTTGCGGGCGCACCAGAGTCGTGTAGAGTGGTAGTAATACCTCTCTTGATCTAGAAGCCACACTTCTGGCTATGCAGCCAAGGGTGGCATTCGCCCTCTTGACCACCGCATCACACTGCTGACTCATGTTTAGCCTGCGGTCAACCAGTACCCCAAGGTCCCTTTCACAAGTGCTGCTCTCCAGCCACTTGTCACCTAACCTGTACTTATGACAGCTATTCTTATTCCCCAAGTGCAAGACCTTGCACTTATCCACATTGAACGCCATCCTGTTGTCTCCTGCCCACTTCCATAGTCTGTCCAGATCCTTTTGGATCTGGTGTATCTGCTCCTCAGTTGTGGCCACTGCTCCAGTTTTAGTGTCGCCTGCGAATTTGATCAGCAGACTGTTCACCCCTTCTTCCATGTTGTTAATGAAAAGATTAAACAGGATCGGCCCCAGGACAGAGCCCTGGGGGACCCCGCTTGTCACTGGCTGCCATCCCGACGATTCCCTGCTAATGGTTACCTTCTGCTTTCGGTCAGTCAACCATGCCCTAATCCACCAGACAGTGCTTTGGTCTATCCCAAAACTCCTCAGTTTCTCCACCAGGATATCATGGGCACTTTGTTAAAGGCCTTGCTGAAATCCAGGTATACCACATCCACTGCATCCCCTCCATCTAGCCATCTTGAAACCTTGTCATAGAATTCCACAAGGTTTGTCTGGCAGGACCTGTTTTTGCGGAAGCCGTGTTGTGTGGCTGTCAGCCTCCCTTCCCTATCTAGCATCACTAGATCTCTCACTATTATGAGCCTTTCCATTGTTTTTCCTACAATGGACGTAAGGCTAACCGGTCTATAATTCCCCATGTCCTTCCTACTACCCTTTTTGAAAATTGGGACCACCGATGCCACCCTCCAGTCCTCTGGAACGTCACCCGTTCTCCATGAGGCCTCACAAATGGAGGCCAGCGGGCGTGAGAGAACCCCTGCCAACTCTCTTAAGTACTCTCGGGTGTAACCCGTCAGGGCCTGGCGCCTTTGTAATGTCCAATGCCCTGAGGAGCCCCTCGACTTCAAGGGGGTGACTCTAATCTCTGCCCCTAAGTCCCCAGCCTCATCTAATCTCCTATACGGATATCCTCCATCCTGCTTTGGGGAGAACACAGAGGCAAAATAGTCATTTAGCATCTGTGCCTGTTCCCTCATGTCAGTCACTGGATCTCCTTCCTCCTTATTTAGTGGTCCCACCACTTGTCTCCCCTTCCTTTTCCTATTTACATGCTGAAAGAAGCCCTTTTTGTTGCTCTTGATATTCTTGGCAAGTCTCAGCTCGTAATCAGCCTTAGCCTTGCGAAGAATCCTTCTGCAACGGGCCTCCTCCTCCCGGTATACCCTTTTGTCTATTTCCCCCAGTACCCATTTCCTATGGAGGCTCCTCTTTCGTCTAATCCCCCTAACCACCTCCTTTCGCATCCATGGCGGCACTCTCCTCCGCCTCCCCACCTTACTGACTAGAGGTATTGTCAGGGCTTGCGCCTGCAAAACCTCCCTTTTGAGTGCCATCCACCCCTCCTCAACTCGCTTACCTTTCAGTAACCTCTCCCAGGAGACTTTCCCCAGCCTGGCCTTCAGTTGGCCAAAGTTGGCCCTCTTGAAGTCCCAGGTTAGGAGCACCATACCTGTCGGAGCAGCTCTCCCAACCCCAATCTACCCAGACACTGTTCTTAACCTCTGCAGCCTCCTGAGTACCAACCCCTCAAGAGGCTTGGAGGGTGGCAACTAAGGGCAGGACCTTTTTGTGGTGCCCCCCCCCCCAAAAAAACTTTGGAACAACCTCTGTACTGTGACCCACCTGGTCCCAAATTTTCCATCTTTTTGGCACCAGGTTAAGACAGCCCTCTTTGTGGAGACCTTTAAACACCTCCCTGGTCATTCCGGGGCCTGACAAAATTATTTTGGATGCCTTAATGTAGTTTCCTTTCAGTGCCATTTTATTTTCATAGGCTTTTAATTATGTTTAATCATGTTTTTCTCCTGAAAGATTGGTCTTTTTGTTTAATGTTGTTTTAAGATTAAATGTTTTGCAGTGTTTATTATTTGGTGTAAACAACCTGAGGGTTGTGCATAGTTGAAGTGTGGGATATTTGTAATTAGAATAAAATAAAGGTACTGTGTATTCACTGACGGTATACTTAATATGTTCTCAGGCAATTAGAAGCACTGGGGAAAGAACTTCAACATCTTTCGCATATCAAAGAAAATGTTGAAGACAAAGTAAGTTTTTCTTATTTTTCTCCCTTATTTATAATGGAATTATCTATACCTTTGATTACATGATTATTGATATAGAACAAAAAGAATGGCAAATGTTTCCATAAATTGAGTATTCTGTTTGTTTTTGTTTCAGTTGGAGTTAAGACGAAAGCAATTTCATGTTCTTCTGAGCACAATTCATGAGCTTCAGCAGACACTAGAAAGTAAGTCATTCAGTTATATAAAGACAAGCCTTGCTTGTAAGGAACTTACACATCAGTTCAGAATTAATGATCAAGAACATTCCCTTCCTTCTCCTTGTGCATTCAGATTCCTCCCTTTGCTTCCTTGCATTCGCACCAGGGAAAATGTGGAGAGTGGTGCAATGAGACATTGTCGTGCAGTTGTTGTTTCCAGTTCTCCAAACTATGGTTTAGATTTCAGCAACAATCAATTCAAACAAATCCATAGTCTTCATGACCTTCATAGCATAACATCTGTGCGACAAGGACTAACAGAATTTGGACTATGTCTTATGTCTATTAAATGCCATTGTTGCTTCTCGATAGACAGGATTCACACAACACTGCAACCCAATGTGGGTCACCGTGTGCCATGGTGGGTTGTCCTGTCATCTGAGCCCAGATGGTTTCCTGCAGGGGGACTAGTTTTCAGGCAATGATGCATCCCGGCAATTCATACTTTATTCTAGAGTAGTTGAACCCACAGTGGGATATGTAGGACCTCTGACTCTCGGAGGCCAGTCCCATTGGGGGCTTCAGGAAGTGAGTGAGCAGCTTGGCAAAAGCAGGCAAAAGGCCCTTTGATGAGTTTTCCATGCTGCTTCAGTGACAATTACTTCAGTGATGCCCAAGCAGCACTTTGGAGCAACTGTCATTAGCCTTTCGGGGGGAGAAGTTGCAGTAGCACAAATCTGAGCAATTTCTTTCATTTTTTTCCCCTGTCTTTTGCATGTGTACATCTACGGCAGCCCAAAATGTGGAACCTTATCTAGCCAGTATCTGGATAATTTTCTACTGCCAAAGTGCAATAGGATATAGCCATGTGCACCTACAAGTGAGATCATTTTGCTCACAGTTGTTAGCTGTCAATTGAAAAGTGAAGTGGTGAAGATTTTTTTCCTCGGGGGGGGTGACAAGTGTATCTCCCCCTTTTGAATCTGATTCTCCAGAGTTTGTGTGTTGTCCTGAATGCACACTACCCAGTGCACTACACTACCCAAGCCTCTAGGCCCTTTGGGAAGGTGTGATCTACATTCTACCCCTTTTTATGAGCACTTTCATTTCATTCAGCCTACTAGTAAATTTGAACTTTGGAGACGGCAGGGGGGGCATGGGGAGGGGATAGGGAAATCTATGCAGACTTCATGATTACATATTTCCCTGTCTCAAAAGTATGCTCAAATTTGCTAGATAGGTTGAAATAAAAGAACCCTTTCTTTTGATAGGGTCAAAAAAAAAACAATTGAGCAATTAACACTAGGAAACAGTTACATTTTGCATTCTTAATCTGTTGATTCTGGCATGTAGTAGGGATGTATACATGTTGTTAAATCTGTTTTATCAACTGTCTTTTGTTCCATCATCGAGTCACTGGTGAAATCAGCTTTGTTCTGTTCCGTTCTGTTTCTTGTGATGTGCATGAAACTCATGCAATTTGGAAATGTTTAAATTGCTACACCCTCACAAATTAAAAAAAAATTGGTTTGCAAAATTCACAGAACTCAGAAAAAATTGTATGAAATAATAAATTCTGATACGGCTGTTCAAAGCAAATACCTGCTTTGTTCAATTTCATCTTAGTATAAGCTTGTGAAATTCTTCAACAAAAAGTGATCTTATAAAAGACATCATAAGCTTCAATATGTCTAGTATTCTTTCAGATTCATCTTAATGCTGCACTAATTTCACAGAAGTATACAATTTTTAAAATAATGAGAAAAAATACTTATTTCAGATGATGAGAAACTTTCAGAAGCAGAAGACTCCTCCCCAATGGATGCAGAAGATAAAGAATAGATGGATTCTAGATGTAATTTAGAAGCCTTGGATTTTTTGTTTTTGTTTGTTTAAACTGATGAATAAATAGAACTTTTTGTCCTTAGAAACTCAGTCTTGTTTCCACTGAAGTGCATTTTATCTTGATGTTTAAATATTCTGTCATTTTTGTACAATGAATAAATAGATAGAATTCCATAATAAAATGATTCAATCTTGGATTCGCACTGTGTTGAAATAAGTGTTTTGAAACTGTAGGTTATAGTGTGTGTTATTTTATTTATTTATTTATCGATTTATATCCTGCCTTTTTCCTACAAAGGGCTCAAGGCAGCTTACATCATTCTCCTCCTCCATCTTATCCCCACAACAACAACCCTGTGAGGGAAGTTGGGCTGAGAGTCTGTGGCTGGCCCAAAGTCACCCAGTTGGCTCCATGGCTGAGCGGGGACTAGAACCCGGATTGTCTGAGTCCCAGTCCCATGCTCTTAACCACTACGCCACACTGGCTCTCAGTGTTACGCAAGACAACCTTCCAGATATTTATTTATTTATAAAATATTGGTAAGCAAGAGAACATCCTTGTCTTTTGAGTTCAGATTATAAGGATGAGGAAAATAAGAGAACCACAATTTGGTGGCAGTTAACTTCTTTAAGCAAGAATGTTTGCATGGAGAACACATGCAAGTTTTTAAATTTCTGCTACTTCATTGTCCTCTTTGAAACTGCTTAGAGGACTGATGTATTTTGTCCCTGAAAGACACACAGTGTTGCAGCTCTGGTACTTCTGAAAGCCAACAACTATATGGATTTTTTACTGATTTTATCTAAGAAACTTTCCACCCAGTAAGGAAAATGGGGAAGTACAACAAAATAAAATAATTGTATCCAAACTGGAAGATGAAAGTTTTCAGGCACTCAAGCAGTGAAATGTAGGAATGGTTTTCAGTGGAGACCAGGTAATAGATGTTCTTGAAAACAGTGGCAGATAATAATTAAGAAGATGAGTTGGACTCATTTGCCACAGCAGGAAAGCGGTTAGCAAGAGAAACTCCAGGGTTCTGAGCATCCTCAAAATGAGGCATAGGCTGGTCATTTGTTCAGATGTGCATCACTGGATACTTCTGGCTGTGCTTCTGGCTGCAGTGGAAAAGTGACCATGAGCTTATCCAGACCAGAGTAGACAGTGAGTATGGCATCATGATATTCCACCCTTCCCACTCCACTGCCTAAGGTGGGGAATCTACCTTGCCTCATATGAGGATAGGTCCTAACTAAAGCTTTGCTGATATGCAGGAATAAGAGTTGCAGTGAGTTACAATAAAAAGACAAAGACTTACGATGTAAGATATAATCAAGCAATACATTGTGTTAAGAGGTGTCTGCATTTGAGGGTTCCTTTGTATGCTGTCTGAAAAGTACCACAGTGATGGCATCTTCCTTCCTTCCGTCCTTCCTTCCTTCCTTCCGTCCTTCCTTCCTTTTGAACAGTATTCTTTTTTTGAGAAAATATTTTTCTTTCCAGATATGAAACCCGTTAAGAGGCAAGAAAACTTTCATGCAAAAACAGCATGGGTGAAGCTTTCTGTTCTCATACTGGAGAACCTTAATATGCCATGTATACTGTATTTTTCGCTTTATAAGACGCGCCTGACCATAAGACGCACCCAGTTTTTAGAGGAGGAAAACAAGAAAAAAAAATTCTGAATCAAATGGGCACATAATCATAGGCACAGTCCCCATCACTTCCCCATGGGCTGCACATCTGACAGACTTACTGCACACACACATTCACTCTATAAGCAGACATTTCCCCTTTTGAGGGGGGGAAAAGTGAGTCTTATAGAGCCAAAAATACAGTATATAGTCTCTGTGAGGTCAGAGTCAGCAATGGGTGGAATAAGGGCCAAAAATAGTGGGTCTTGTTTCCTTACCCTCGCTCTTTTCCTTTGTCTTTTTGTGTCACTCCCTTTCTACAGGCTGCATGAAATTAGGACCACATGAAACGAACTCCAGCAGCACATGTGTCTCTCAGACCTCAGGTCCCCGACTCCCAGGGTACAATATCACCCTGATGAGCATCATGATTCTGTTTTATATATTAGGATTGCTTTTCAGCAGTAGAGCACCTATACCTTTAGTCACTGTCTGTTATGTGTGAGATCCTGTTTACAGTTGTTATTTATTAAAGGATTTCTGAGCAGCCTTTGAAGCCCATCTGAATTGTCAAAGTGGAAGAGATTCTCTAAAGAGCAATCATAACCCAGGGGACAGAACATGGGAGTGTGGGGTCCAACAAAGCCACTCCACCTCCACTGGTTCTGTGGCTCTTGCTGGACCCCCTGATTGTGTTTCAGGGCTTTTGAGCTGCTGAAGGTAACCATGGGAATGAGTGGGAATTGTCATTTCGGTATTGGGACAGATAAACAGTTCCCTTATGCAAGCTCCACTAACCAGCTCCGTTTTTGAAATTGGCAATTTTGCTTATTTCACATATTTTTAAAATTACAGAAGCACCATTGTGCAAACAGGTGCTGTTAAGTACACAGATACAATAACAACTTAGCAGTTTCCCTTTCTTAAAGGAGTCAGGGTAGGGTAGGGTAGGTTTATAAGCACTGTTACATATGTTAGCTAATAAGGAACGTACATTTTTAAATGCAGCATACCTGGAAACAATGGGAGTTACTAAACACCATCATGCACACTAGTATAAGCACCCAGGACACCGGGTGGATTGCTTCTAGGTGATGGAATGCTGGATAATTCCAGAAATGGATGGATGTACATGTGGTCTCATCTAGCAAAGCAAGTAAGTGTTCAAAGTTTAGGCTACATCTTACAAGCACTCAAATTGACCATTATCTTGTTTGTGACCTTGTTTTTACCATTTTTAACATTAAAAACCTTTATCTGTTTTTATTTTATTGTAGTTTTAATTGTGTTTTTAATTTATTTGGTTTTTATACTACTTTTTAATTAAGGTTTTCTTTTTGATATGGATTTTAGTCATAGCTGCTTTGAACACTTTTTTAAGAGAGAAATTAAATGTATTGAAGCTTTTGCTACATTTAGGAACAAATAAAATTAGTTCCAAGTCAAACCAGTAGAGGGCTGCATCAGTCAAACAACTTTGAATTGGTAGGTGGCAGATGCTCAGGAAGGATTGGGAAACAGAATTCAGAAAGCGAATCTGAAACCAGTATGTGGTTTTATGCATGTTGTAACGAATTTAAACTTTCTTTTAAATTTGGTTTAAAGACTGAAGGCCTGCCTCACTGAACCTGGCTTTCTAATCCAGTCTGCCTGGCTTATTAACCTTTTCTCCTGCAGGTCAAGTAGCTGCATAATGGAATGTATCCTAATCCACAAGGCATCTGCATTGTATTAACCTTTAGGCTTCTGTATTTAGCAAAACGTTTGCACAGCACAGATTAGAACAAGTGCTGTAGGAAGAAGAATTGTGCAGCCAGATAACCCGTCTATCCTAATTAGAGGCTTGTTTTGGTACCTCCTCCCATTTTCCAATATCCTTTCTGAGATTAGAATAGTCACAACTATGCACAGATGATCAAAGGAGCAGTATGTGTGCCTAGTGCAACTTCAGTCCACAAGTGAGAGAAGGAAAACCGTAGTTCTTGTTACATGCTGTCAAGTCATCCTGGACTTAAGGTGCTCCTATGAATGAAAGCCCTCCAAAACAGCCTGTTGGTGACATCTCTGCTTAGCTATTCTGAATTCAAGGCCGTGGCTTCTTTTATGAAGCCAATCCATCTCTTATTTGGGCTTCCTTTTCTTCTTCTGCCTTCAACTTTTCCTAGCATGATTCTCTTCTCCAGGGAGTCTTGCCTTCTCATCATGTGTTGAAAGTACAACAGCCTCAGTTTGTCATTTTCACTTCTAGAAAAAGTTCTGGAATTATTTGATCTAGGACCCACTTGTTAGTCTTCTTGTCATTTCAGTTTATTCATAGTTTTGGATACATTGATTTTCCTCCTTTCAGCTTTCCTCACTATCCTGTTTTTACACTCACACATCTTGATCAGGAATACAATCAGGTGCATGATCTTGGCCTTCATCTCCTTAGGTTTGATTATCTGTTCTAGTTCTTTCATTGCTGCCCTTCCAAGTTTCAGTCTTTGTCAAATTTCTTGGCCGAGTCTCCCTTTGAATTGATGACTGAGCCAACATATGCAAAATCTTTTACAATTTTTTAGTCTTGTAATTCTTCTGCAGTCATGATTTTTGTTTTCTTAATCTTCAGTCCTGCTTTCACTTTCATTAGTTGTTTCACAACTCATGGCTGCTTTCTGCCACTAAGATAATATCATCCTCATATCTTAAATCATTGTTGTGTCACCCACTAATTTTCTCCCTCTGATCCTAATCCAGCTTTCTTTATAATATGTTCTGTGTTCAAGTTGAATAGATGGGGAGATAAAATACACCCTTATCTGATGCCTCTGTCTCTAGGAAAAACTTCTGTTTCTCCATAATCAGTCCTTACAGTAGCTTCTTGTCCATGATATGGTTTCTGCATCAGGTCAATCAGATGCTGAGGTGCACCTATTTCTTTCAGGAATCTGCATAGCTTCCCATGATTCACACATTCAATTGAAGGGGGAAAAATGGGTTCCAGAAATAACTACTTTTATATACAGTGGTACCTTGGCTCACAAACTTAATTCATTCCACGACCCTGGCTGTGACCCAAATTGGTTGTGACCCAAGTCAAATTTCCCCATAAGATTCAACGTAAATAAGGTCAATCCATTCTGTAACTATTTTTTTTTAAATCAGAAAAATTTGGAACAAAATGACAAAGAACAACAAAGTAACAAAGTACTGTACAGTACAGTAGAGAACACTGACCTAGGTGTGAGGGGGGGAGGTTATTGTTTGGAGGGAGAGTCCCCCTCCATAAGGACATTGGGGCGATCTCTTTCAGGGGTTTCCTCTCTTCTTTGTCTCTTAGTCTGCAGGGTCAATTTTGGCGAAAAATCTGTCTATAGTCACTTGTTTTTTCATGCACTGCTAACCCTCTGGAAATGAGAGACCACATTATCGTTCATCAGATTCAACACTCTGTCCATTACAGTAATGTTGGGGTGGTGGTTCTCAAAGAAATCTTGTCACGGGTGCGCTCCTGCAGGAAAGACGGGAGCAATCGCAGCCTTCTCCCCACCCCCCCTGAGGCCAGAATCACAGTTGTGTTCGTACAGGGAAGCAGTATTTGGGGGATCTTTGGAGAAGAGTGTTTTATGGATTCTACACCACACAGAGATCTTCAGCTTTGGGGCAGTATAAAAATTAAATACTTTCTGCATGATCTTAAACAATGTTCACTTCCAGCTGAACTGATGCTTCAAAGGAAGAAAGAGGAGAGGCTGAAGAGAGTTAAGGACAAATAGTGATGTCTGTTTGCCACAAGATCAAATGAAGGGCAATAGTCAACTCTGCTACAGAAGCAAACATGGAGCAAGCACAATCCAAACCTGGCCCAAATTAGAGCTTCTGCAGTGGAAGAAGTATTAATCTGGCCTGCTTTCCAGAACTGAACTAGCACAATGTTTTCAGTGGGAGTGGACTGCCAATACTGAATGCTGCCTTAAGTAACCCAGAATAAGCCCTACTGTTGTAGCGCCATGCCATAAAAAAACTGGAAGACAGGCTCGACTCTGCTCTTGAGGCACTGCTATGCCAGAATTTTTACATATGCAGTTGCTACTCTGCATTCACGCGTTCATGAACAAAGTGCAGCATATACTGTGTTTAGAAGGCAAGCAGAGTGCACAGCATTGTCCCTGTGGGAGAAGTAGGAGTTTGAAGGCTGACAGGTGCAGAATCATTTGTATTTATAGTCTGAGTGCACAGCACAGGCCAGAGTATAGCGTGGTGCTTATGGCAGATGTCGGAGGCCGCCATGCCCTTTCAGGCTCCTTTAAGACCACTGCAAAATGCCCCTCCTTCTCCCTCCACTGTCATCACCAGCAACTATTCCAGTTGCCTGTATTAGGGAGACAAGAGAGGCAAGGAGGGGAACAGCCATTCCACCAGCCCTGCCGAAAGAGCTTTTGTGAGGATGCCTCCTTCCCCAACTGTGTCCACCAGCAGCCATTCCAGCAGGCTGCAGAGAGGGAGATGAGGGAGGGGGTTCTAATCCCCCCTTCCCCTCCCTTCCCTTCCCTTCCCCTACTGCTATGTTGGATCCTTGGCCAATTGCCACCATGTGGGCAGGGGCTGCCTTCTTTTGCTAATTGCACATCAGCCAGCCAGAGAGACTTTTGTGCTCCAAAGTGAGATAAAGCATTTTAAATAAACAGACAAATATGCAGCTCTGCAGGATCACACCTTTTAGAGATGCTGTGATTCTTCGCAGTTGTATAGCACACACCAAAAATTAGTAAAATAAATATAAAAATCAAAGGTGAGGACATGGATAACTTCTTGCCCGCATGTCCCTTCCCCCACCTGAAGTCAAAGGTGAATGTGGGGAAATTGTTGCAAGACAGGTTCTACGGCCTGAAGTCCCTGCACTCCACCACCCCGTCATGACAGACCTTGCAGTTTTAGTGTGGCGTGTTGGTGAGAGTGTTGGATTGGGACCAGGCAGAGCTGTGTCCTGCTCCCCACTCAGCCATGGTGCTCACTGCCTGACTTTGGGCCACTCGCGGATTCTCAGACTAACCAACCTCACGGGGTTGTGAGGATAAATGGAGAAGAGAAGCTTGTAAGCTACCTTGGGTTCTTTGCAAGAAGAAGAAAGGTGGGGTATTAACATATAATGTGAGGCCAAAACATCTGGAGGACACCAACTTGCCTACATCTGCACTATGGAATTGCCCGTGAGTGGATGGATTTAAAGCCAGAAGCAGCCATGGGAGATTGAAGTTGGAAAATGGAGGTGGAGGAATGGTGTTTATAACTCTTTCCCTGTGCTGTTTTCCTGATCTGAATTGTTCTCCTTATCAAGGATGCAATCCTATGCATACTTGGGGGGCGGGGGGCGGGGGAGACTACTCCCACATGCTCCAGCTAGCAAGGCTATCTGGGGATACTCTGAAAGTTGTGGGGCTTTTTTCTGTACAAACATGCATAGGATTGCACAGAAGGAAGCTAGGTAGCATTTCTGCATTTCTTGACTAGCCAGGTCCCCACAGCCAGTGTGTCCTCCAAGGGAAGCATTTTGTCAGGGTGCCTTCAAGCAGTTTCTCCAACCCCCAACAGGCCCTGAAAGGTCCATGGCTGCTGCTATGAAGCATCAGCCTCAAGGTGTTCTGTTCTGGCACAGCTTCCTCTCTGCTGGGGCCTGTGTGAGTGCTCTGGCTGCCAGAGGCAAGGGGCAGCTTGTGCCGCCACCCCCCCCCCCGCGATGCGCCCTCCTTTTCACAGCCAGGCATGCAGCTCCCCTGCCTGCTTTCCCATGTGCCACACCATCCTTCTTGGGGAAGCAGCCTCCTCTGGGTTACACGGTGTGGTTCTGGGAATCCCAGACAGGCTTTTTAAACAGGAAGACTGCAGCAGGGAAGGTCCTGTATGCTGGATACCAGGCTGGAGAGCATGCATACCCATTGATTGCCCAGGGGGCCAAACATAAGCAGATACAGTTTCTCCCCTTCCCAGTCCTGTCATCGGCCTCTTCCCTAACCCACAGTAACAGATCAGCATTTCAGGCTTCATCCCGCCTGAAGAAGCCCTTTGAGGTTCCTTTGATCTCCAGCCACCAGGTGACACAGCACAATTTGGCTTCATTTGTACCTGGTTTAATTTTTAACCTAGATTTAATCTCGTGACTGTGCTTCTGTAAAGACTGTCATGTTTCACCATACTTTTACTCTCTGCATGCCCACAAACCTGTACGTTTTGCCCAGAGCAAGAGACATCTGATTACATCCAGGGTTTACATTTTCAGAAATGGGGACAGCCCTTGCTTCTTTGTCTCATATAATCTGACACCTGCAGCATTCGGCAATGACTCTCTTATTCAGTCTTCATCTCCATCTTGAGACAGTCTAAGCTGCAGCCCCTGTGGCCAGGACATCTACCCTAAATTTTGCACTTTTTGTTTGTTTCTTTCCTCTGTACCATTTAGCCCAGGAGTGAGCAATTTGTGACCCTCCAGATGTTTTGATCTGTAACTCCCATCAGCTTTAAGCAGGGTTAAGGAATAATGGGAGTTGTGAGACAAATCATATGGAAAGTCACAAGTTGGACAGCCCTGTCCTAGCCTGATGTAGAGTTCTGGTACTCTTGAAAGCTTGCACACTTATTTGTAGCCTTTTGGTTGATCTTAATAAAAGTACGACCTACCTTGTTTAAGATATGATTTCAGAATTATTATCATCATCTATGTCAGACCCAAATATTTTAGGGCAAGTGCAGCAAATTTTCTCTTCAATCTTGCAGCATTATTTAACACTAAACAACTTGTTTGGTTTTCATTTGTGGCAGGGAAAGAAGCCATATTGTCAGTACTTCCAGCAAGAAAACAGTTTTAATGGGTCTGTTCTACAACAAACTCAATTTGGATCGAACCCTCCCTTGCTCAGAAAACCATTTTAATTCAATGTTTCTGCCAAGGATGCTAAGAGGTCTGTATGAGAGATTGCTAGTCCTATCTGCAGTATTGCAATGCCCAGAGTCTCCTGGGTAGACAGGATGACAGTCCACCCCTTCCTGGATATGTTTGTTTTAGTGTAAATTGATATACAGTATGCGCAAAGTCAACAGTGAGAACTTCAGCTGAAATCACGCAGTAGCGCTTTTCCTACAGCAGGGGGCAGCAGAGGATAGCAGTGTCCTTTTGCTCTTGCTGGTTCCCTGCAGTTTTTGAAGGCTTTTGCAGTGACAAATACCTGGAGCATAACCTGCCAGATAGGGCAGTGCTCTGGTGGTTTCAATATAAGCAGAAGAACACCAGGGGACTAGCATGGCAGTGTGTGGTATCTAGGAAATAATTGCAATCCCATATTTCTAATTTTTTCCATGCGCTAAAACACTGATTGCAAACAAGTGCGCCCCCACCCCTGATGTTGGTGTCCTGCAGCTTCCATAATCCTTCACCACTCTCTGTGCAAACCAGAGCTGATAGGGCTTACCATCAAACAACATCTGGAGGGTCATGCATTCCTATTCTTCCCCTGGGAGTTGCTTCCATTTAGCCTGAGATTCCTGATCCTGCCTAATCTTGGAAGTTAAGCAGGGTCGGGCCTGGCTAGAGTTTGGATGGGAGACTTGAGCCCTTCAATAAGCTGTATGATTCTATGAATGCTGTGAGCTTCCCAAAGAGCTTTGGCTGTGGGTCATACAGACATGCAATACATAATATCTCAACCATTTTCACAGGGGAAGCGTCACAGCTTTGAGAAGGGGTCTTTTACTAAGCCAGACGATTGCTCCACCTATTCTAGTGTTACAGCTTTTCTACATAAGCCTGCTAATGCACTGTAACTGTCAAATTCCATGAAGGGAGCTGCAGCCTCGAGTTTCTAAGAGTTGAGAGGGCTGTGAAGGACTGGATATTCATTCATTCATTCATTCCAGCTGGAGGCAACTTGACGACATGCAACAGTGAAGCACACGGTAGATCCTATCATGCTCAGCCCAGTGGTCCGGCAGGTCCCAGCAACAGAGCCTGATGTATTACTTGCCCAACATCATCATCATCATCTCTTGCTGTGCATAACTTACTGGTATGCCCACTCCACCTCCACAAGCATCATGGTGAGACGCTGCAGCGATGCAGCCCTTGCCTTGCTTCCCTTTGTGAGGCAGTCACAGGAGACTCACAGTGTTTTGTGATACTGTACCTTATTTACAAGCATACAAGCCAAACTTAGTGGTGGCATAGCTTAATACCAGAAGTGAGCAAAGTCCACTGCTTTTGTATCAGATCTCCAGAGAATCGGCCTGCACCACTGGATGCTGTTGATGGCAGCTCCACTGCCGCCAACCTGTCCTAATTCCTGACTCAGCTCTCTGAAGTCTGTTGTGAACTGCAGTCTTCACACACTGTTTACTTTTGAGCGTTCTTTTTACACTCAGGCCTGTAGCTTCCTTCCACACTAAGAAGTGGGTGGGGGAGATAGAGAGAGGTTTCGTTTTTCCAAGATGGCTCTCAGCTTCCCAGAAGAGTCTCCAACTATTTCCTGGTCATTGTGGGCCATTCTTGTTACCATGGAAGACAAAGATCACCTCGGTATCAGGCAATCTTTTTCCACCTCTTTGAGGCTGGCTTTGTTTGGGCTCATGACAACCGAAACTTCACAGAACTAGAAGACACTACACACCCTTTGCAGTAGTCATGAGCTGGTTTGGTTTCCCTTATTTTTCAGCACGGAGAGAGCTATGTTTGGCTGAAGTTTCTGCTACATATGTTGGGATCCTTTGTGGTCTCTTTGCCTCCAAATTACACCCTCACTCATCCTGGATGAGTGGACGTTACGTGGTCTTTGGCTCCAGATAACTACCATGTTTCCCCTAAAATAAGACCAGGTCTTATATTAATTTTTGCTTCAGAAGATGCATTAGGGCTTATTTTCAGGTGATGTCTTATTTTTTTTCTTACGAAAGCCCCAAGAGTCCTCCACAATTCCTTTCTTGTACTTGCCGGAATAGCTCTTTCTTTTTGCACTCATCTTGTCTGGGGGTCAAAATATTATTCCCTTTAAATCTACCATTAAATCAAGTGTTAATTGAAGACTTACAAGACAGGAGTGCCAACACACGAGTGCATTAAGTACATCCGTAACAACGCATGAAGTATTGAATTATGAAACACGTCCATTCGTTATCAAGTGCGCATGCTATTTGTGTGTTGTGTCTGTTCTGATTGGTCATTTGGCAATAAGTCTCAAGTTTATCTGTTTACACAGGCATTTACCTCTTGTCCAAAGGTGCCCACTTGGGTATTTACAAATACTTAATTATAATTTATATTATCATTTATTTTAAGTATTAATGTCAATAATATTATTTATATTTAATTATATATTCATATTATCATTTTATAATTCAATACATCTGTCATGTGTTGCAACAGACATACTAAGTGCATCTGTCTGGCTGATGATCTTAACTGGGGCTTATATTTGGGGCAGGGCTTATATTGCAAGCATCCTGAAAAATCATGCTAGAGCTTATTTTCCAGTTAGGTCATATTCTGGGGGAAAGACTGTACCAGCTATTTGACTGTACCATTAAGAAATAGCACTTGGGGCCTGTACTGATTCGGGGAACTACATCCATATTCAGCCTTTCCACACAGTATTTCCAAGGAGTGTTTATCCCAGCCTTCTCCAACCCGGAGCCCCTTAAACATTTTGAATGCCAACTCCCAGCATCCCTGGCCATGGGTCATGCTGGCTGGGGCTGGTGGGCTTTGAAGCCCAAAACATTTGGAGATCACCAGTCTGGGGAAAGCTGGTTTAGCCTTACAGACTGGATGCCTACAAATTGCTACAATGATTGTGAGTGTCGCATCCTGTCCCCACAGACGCCCGTCCTGCAGTTTACTCCCCCAGAGAGTTTTTCCAGGGTTACATCCAGTGCATCAATACTCTTTGTATGGGACAAGCTGACAAACAAGAACTTCTTGGCCAGAAGAAAGAGAAAAGCAGCTCTACTAAAATGCCTCTTTTGTTTCTGGTGATTCTTACTTGTGTGGATATTGTCTTAAATTTCAGTTTTGACAAGCATTTATGAGTTCAAGGAAAAGGGAATCTATTCACATTTCAGCTGCCTGGACTGAAGTCTGTTTGTTCAGCATCCAGCTTTGCCACTCACTCGCTCTTTCTGAGATGCTGCTGTTACATTAGTGATGAAAAGGTGTAACTTAACACCGTTGCAGACGCTGTTGAAGACAAGTTTGTGCGAATCACTTGGAGCAAAATGCTGTCACTCGGCGTGTTTCCTGTTAATGCTGCGGAAATGTTTGGGTTGCCCTTACAGTTCAGGGAGCCCAGTCCAAGCAGAAGGTCCTGCTGTGTGCGTGCACACGATTCAGCAAGCATCACTTTTTTTTTGTTTTGTTTTGAAAGAGCATGTTGAACATTTTGATTATTTCCCTTTGGCTGGATGCTACACAAGGTGAGTGACCCATCTTCTGCTTTCAGTTATTCTAAAACTGAATGTGTCACCGGGTTAAGCTTAGTTGTTTCACTGTGTGTTATAACTATCCTTATCCTGAGGATAGAGGGATGTGCAATTTGATGGACTGGTTGTAGGGCAGGATCCTGGTAGGTGAATCTTTCTAATCTACTAGTAGCATTGTTAGATTGCATTCATATCCCACCTTTCTTCCTCTTGCAAGGAACCCGGGGGCGGGGGGGGGCTTACAAGGGTCTCCCCTCTCCATTTTAGCCTCACAACAATGACCCTGTGAGGCAGGCTAGGCTGAGAGTCTGTGATCAGCCCAAATTCACCCAATGGGCTTCCTGGCTGAGCAGGAATTAGGACCCAGATCGCCTGAGCCCTGGCACTCTTGGCCTCTGCGCTCCACTCCTGCTCCACTCCTGCTCTTGTTGAGACATCGCTGTTCAGGTTGCTATGGAAGATGAGCACATCTGGCAGGGAATGGAGGGGTGCAGAAGAGCTGGGGACCTCACAGGAGGACCCCTCCTTGATCCGGAGGTTCTGAGCAGCTAATTGGTTGAACGGCTTGGATCTTGGGGCGTGCATGACGAGCAAAGCGCCCTCTACGGATATGTTCGGCATTCCAAAAACAACTAAATCAGGGACTATTTAAGTGTCCCGTTTGCTGCCTCTAACGGCTGTTGTGTTTTTGCATGAGTAAAATGCCCCCTCCCCACCTCAATTTGCACAGCTGTTCAAGAAGACTGGGAAGGACTGGACTGCCTCCTGGTGGCCATGAAGGCCTTAGCATTCCCCGTTGTTTCCAGCGTCTGGAACACTTTATCCACTGCTGTGACAGCACAAAGTTCAGAACAGCCATGTTTGGAGCATTTGTCACTGCTGTTCCTACAAGAGCCCTTCAGGATGGACCTGCAGGCTGATCAGAAATGGGCCGCATCCTGCCTGCTCACATTGGATTGGCTCAGAAAATAAGCCCAGGTGTTTGACACAGAAATAGCTCAAGCTGTTTCCCAAAGATGATGCAGCTGCCGGCTCACCCACGTATTTGCCACCTCACTTCCAGAGACCAGGGGAGTGGAGGAAGCAAACACCTGGGTCTGAAGAAGGGATTTCCCTTCTTCCCCAGCAGGTGAAGCTTTGCTCCTGCTGCCTGGCTGAGGGCTGAGCCCGGAGAGAAACTGGAGTTGCTAGTTAGGACACCCATTATACCGATGGGAGAATGAGGCTGGAGGTTGCGGCTTGCACAGCAGACCGGGGCATCCTGGGAGATGCAGGGCTTTCTTCCTGTCTCAACTTCCACAGGACTACACCCCTTGGGAGCTGACGACCGAGACGAGCTTCCAAGCCAGTCACTTGCTGGATCGCCACTCACCCATTTAGCCTGGCACCACCCTGGGTGTCAGGATGCAGCTCATTCCAGTGCTGAATCGCCTGCTATCATTTGTAGGCAGGGCCAAACACGAGACTTGCTGAGGAGGAGGACAGTCCTGCTGGGCTGAAGCTGTTTGTGTCCCCAGTGCGATTGACATCTGTGGGTTTGCTATCGGATTTAAGTATTTATTAATTTCCGACTCTGCCTTTTTTCTGCAAGTAACCTAAGGTAGCTTACATGACCTTCATCCTCCTATCCATCTTATCTTGACAACAGCCCTGTGAGGTAGGCTAGGCGACTGGCCCAAAGCCAGCCAGTGAGCGTCATGACTGAATGGGAGCTGGATCTCCAACACTCTAACCACTGAAGCGCACTCTCTCACTGAGAGCAGCCTCAGGACTTAGGCTTCATCCCTTTTTGAAGAATGTGGCCCCTGCTTGTCTGCTTGCTAGGCTTCTTGACCCGCCGAGTGGCTGCGTCAGCCGTGCTGGTGCTGCACAAGGCAGAGCGACTCAGCTCAGACTTCTGGAGTAGCTAAGTGCAACGACGCTGACGTTGTATACAAATTAAATGGCTGTTGTGGTAGCCAAGCAGCAACAGAATTAAATACCTCCCTGAGATCATTTCAATTATAGAATTGTGTCTTGCAACATCCATTGTCCCCGGGGTAATTTCACATGCAGTTTTGTAATTCTAGCAGCGATGTGGAAGGCTGGCAAAATGATACTTTCATGCGGTTGAATATATCTTTCAGCATTAGGTCCAAAGTCTGTAGAGGAACTTTTGGGCCTGCATTCCAGTGGCAAGTGCCAAAAGCAAAAAGGGCAGGGCCGAAAAGACTAATAAATACCAGCATATTTAGCTGTGCATCTTTCTCCCAAGTAGAAATAACCTTAGAGCAGGGGTCTCAAACTCGACTTACCTGCGGGCCGCTGGAAGCAGAGTCTGGGTGAGGCTGGGCCGCATCAAGTATTCCACCACCGTGGTGGTGGTGGGCCGCTCATCCCACGTCGCCCCCGGAGGCCGGCCCAGGCGCCGCCAGCGCTTTGAAGCCGCAGGGCCCCTGCCCCTTGCCCTGGCCGGCCTGGCATGCAGCTCAGAGGGAACATTGCGCCAAGGGTAACGACTCACGCAGGTGCGTGTGAGAAAAACGCGCGGGCCGCACTATCACTGAACTTTGATATCAAGTGGGGGCCACAAAATATCGTCCCACGGGCCGCGAGTTTGAGACCCCTGCCTTAGAGGCATTTCTAGCTTTTCGGATGCTGAGAAAATGCACAGAGCCTGTACAAACACCAAGCAATTGGTTTGGTAAAGGGGGCTGTCCACAGGATGGGGGCATGACCACTGGGGCTGCTCTAGAGGCTGAGATTTGGCCCCTAGGCTCAGGTTCTGCCCCGCCTGGAGGGTCACTCTTTTTTGAAGCTTTTATGAATGCCTCCAGAGAGTAATCTCACAGCCGCTAGGCAGCATCCAGAGGGCCAGGGATTCCCCGGATTCCCAGGGCCAAGGCCAGAAGGCCTTGGAGCTGAGCATCTGCATTCTGATCCCTCTCCTTTGCCCTGCAGAGGAGTGGAGAAAGAAGCATCCCGGCTGCTTCTGCAAGGCTGGAAAATCAATCTTGCAGAGCAGGGCAGCTCAGGGACAGGGAGGTGACTGGGACCGCCAGGATATGATGGAGCTAATGGTGTTCCACCCTGCTTCCCAGTGAGTTTCCCGGGGCTTTGATAGCTGTTTCTCTGGGTGCCAAGAGTTATCCTGTTTAAGTTATTGGTGTTTTATATGTATTTTAAATGTGCTTTCAAATTCTGTACCACAATTTTTTAAAGCAGTATTTGTATCATGATGTTTCTTTTAGCTTGTATTTTTAATGGATCGGTGTAAACTGCCCAGAGAGCTGTGGCTATTGGGTTGTGTAGAAGTTAAATAAATGCTAAAATAATAACAACACATAGTGATACTTCCCCACCACACCAGAGCATCGCAGGCTGAGTTTCTAGCCAGCTGAACTGCAGGCCAAGACAGCCTGCTCCTGCTCTGCGTCAGATGCTTGGAGGTGGCGCCTGGAGCAAGACTGGAAAAAGTAACAGGTGGAGGCTGTGCTTCACCCTCATGGCTGGGTTCACACATCGTGACCAGCAACCCAGCATGGTCACCGCGAGGTTTGCTTGTTTTTCACCTCAGTGCGCCTGACAGATGATCCCGCGCATGGTAGTTACACTCCTCCCTCCTGCATCTCCTTCCCTTTCAGGCCTGCAGGGGGCATTCCAGGGGACACCGCAGGGAGAGGGGGCGGTCCTCACTTTGACAGCCATGATCGCCAGCCTAATTCAGCTCGCTGTGATTGTCGAGTTGCCTCTGTCGAAAAAAGAGGGCGCGTGTCCTGAGGCGCAGCGGAGAGGAGCTGATCAGGCGGCCCCTGCTCCTGCTGCGGATGGGATGCCAATCCACGCTGAGGCCGGGGGAGAAATCAGCTGAGTGGTGCCGCCGAGGGCACCACCACTGTGGGCTCCGGAGGAAAGCCCCTCACCTGTATGAGCAGGAAGGAGGAGGATCAGCTGCGTGGCGGGGGCTGGTTGGGGCAGCACCCTGCAGCTTCCCGCTACTTTATTTATTTATTATTTATTTTATTAACATATTTGTATGCCACCCCCTTGCAAACAAGCCTCGGGGCGGCTAACAGCATGACAAACAATCTAAAACCAATACACAATATTAAAACTGGCTACTGCGCCTCTCATGCACGTGAGGGGGAGCGGGAGGATTGGCTCGACAGCAGCGCCCACTAGGGGGCAGCACCACTGAGCTGACTGCCCCCTCTCCACTCCCAGCATGCCTAGGGAAAGCCCCTCCCAGACACAAGTGGGTGGAGCAAGAAGCAACTGGATGCGCTCTTGGAAGGGAAGGGGGCTGCATCACTCGGCTGATCGTCCACTCCTGCCCCGAAGAGGACCTTTAGGGCAAGAGGTGGGCAGAGTGGGAGACCTTGACAACTCTGCAAAATGGCAGCTGTCAGTGGCTCTGCAAAATGGCAGCTACTCTTGCCCAGCAGCTCTCTGGTTCTGGCCTTGGAGCCACAGTGACCTCTGTTTCCCAGGCTTGCACAGCACAGCAAGCCATCAAGGTTCTGAGAATCCATGGAACTGACCGTGGTACCTGTCCACGGTTTCCGAAAACCAAATGCCCCGTGCTGAAATGCTGCCGTGGGGTTTGGAGAAAGCAGGAGACCGACAGTGGTAAAAAACAAAACCACCCCATCGTGTGCGCATGCCTTCTAGGTACTTTGGTCCTTCATGTCATACAACTTTCATAGTAAAGCATCAAGTTTAACATTAGCATGCTGTGCATAAATATCTCACGAAACTTTCAGATAATGAAAAGTGCCAAACTCCTTCTCTTCCAGGTCTCGGGTTACTTCGTGTAATGTTTGAAAGTCCCCAGCCTTTGGCAGAAGATGCACCTGAATTTACAGTAGTAACCAACGTCTCTGTGGCTGTCCCTGACTACAGTTCCTTGGTGGGAGAACCAGCAATAGTCAATGCTAATCCAATAGTGCACCCATTTGCTATTATTCCTAAAGGTGCAGACCAGTGGCAGGTGCGTAACTGTGTGAAAGCTATGCTGTTATTATGTCCCATCCAATTCCCACACTGATCATTGCAAATCTATAGTCCTTACCTTTGTTGTGAGCCATTGCAGTGAGAACTCGTAGGGTAGCTAGTGATGAAGATCCAGACAGATTTGGCAAATGCTAGTGCTTATACATGCGTCCATATGTACATCTAGAAAGAGGTGCAATATATATTACAGACAAAATTAACATTCCTACAACAATGCAAGAAGACTTGCAAACATGATTCGCAATTTCCACGAAGTATCACTCAGAACACCTGGCTGGTGTTAGACATGAAAAAAGAAAGAATCAGATGATCGAAGCCAAAGTCTATTACAGATCGGCCTCTTGCAACTGCCATATGCTCTTGACTACAATGCTCATCAGCCTGCCCAGCAAGGCCAATAAGGCTGATGGGAACTGTTTTCCAAATGTCTGCAAGGGCCTACATTAATTCTACACTGTATATTTGTGTCATCCTAGCAGGAAGCAAGTTGTTAGAACAGCAGAAGGCAGTCGCAGGATCTGTCCCCCCAGTGCTGCATGAGCTTTACATGCGAGTAGGGAACGGTCCGGCCATGCTGCAGTTGGCTCACATCCAACGCGTGAGTGAGGCTCAGCAGCCATCTCTACTGCCTCTGCACCACACGCCTTGCATCCCACCCATCTATTTATTATATTTATATCCTGCCATTTTTCCTTTCAAAAAACTCAGGGCAGCTCAGACGATTCTCCTGCTCCTCTCAATCCTATCCTCACAACAGCCCTGGGCCGAGAGCTACGACTGGCCCAAAATCCCCCAAGGCTGAGTAGGGACTAGAAGCCCAATTGCCTGTGTCCCAGCCCTGCACTCTCTCTCTTTTTTTAAAGTAAGTTTTATTATTATTTTTCTACCAACTCACTAAAAGAAACTAAAAAACATCAATCATCAGAAACATCAGACCTACTGGGTCAGCCCCCTACACTTTTTTTTAATAGTAATCTGTAAACATATTTAAATCTACTCATAATCCTGTTTCTCTAGCCAATAATAAAAAGAGTTCCAAGTCTGTATCCTCTTTCTCCTTCAGAGACAAAGTCAATCTGTCCATTTCGGCGCACTTAACCACTACGCCACACTGGCTCTCATTTTTGGCTGGCTGGATGAGGGGCCCTGCGGGGATGGAAGGAAGCCGGGCTGCCACTTGGCCACTGCCTGTCCCAGCCTCCTCTCCTCCCTGCCCCTCCTCACACACCCCTTTCCTCCTCTCCCAGCCAGTGCAGCTCCTTCCATGCTGGCCGGAAGGAGGCCAGGAAGGGGCTTGGCATACGGAGTCCCAGCACTGGAGCTGGAGCGCCAACTAATCCTCCCCACCACCAGACACAGGACTTGCTTACTTGATTCTTGGCTAAGCTCTGCTCCATTTGTACATTTCACTGCATTTATTCTCTTCCAAAAACTATCAGTCAGTTCAAACAGGTGTGCCAGTATCCAGAGCTGAAACTTGACAGAGTTTTACCAACATTTTAAAGGTGTGTGTTCCCCAAAACTCCAGTTGATAAGACTGGATTTTTGAAGTAATAGCTCAGGACACCATTACTGTCAGGGAGAATGGGTCAAAATACCATATATTTTTACATCTTTTATATATATTTATTTTTACATCTTTTAAACACCAGCAAGCAATTTTGCTTTCCTGTATGTGCATTATATCAGTATCCATTGTCGAGTGTCTCTTCCTTTGCTAGCTTGCTTTGCAATTATTCATTCAACCTAGGAGGGGAATCTGGGCAGTCAGTCAAATAAAAGAACAGCGATTTCATCAGGAAACAATGGCAAGACAACAAAATGCGCTGATTGCACAGCCACATCAATGTACAAGAGCCATGGAGTTCTCTGCTATATAATCTGCCAATTGCTACCTGTCAGAAAGTGCAAAGAACTGCAGAAAATGAACTGGGGGCCACGTGGCGCTAAGCTGAATGAGGGCGAACATTTGAAGCCCTGTCTGCTATTAATTTCCGTGGCGGTGCTAACACAGATCCTATTACAGAAAGCTTAGCAGAGGCACCAGCCAGGTAGCCAGACAAGAACTTTATTGTGTCTCCTAAGCAAGCACATGGAATAGCTATGGGCAGCTCCTGACTCGACCAAGATCCTGTCCAGGATCCTGGGCTGCTCTGGTGGCCAGAACCAGAACAGGATCAGCCCCAAGCCCTGCTGGAGCGCTCATTCTGCTGACTAGCACCAGCTGGGAGTTCTGGGGCAGAGCTATATAAGAACAATAGTTACTGCTCCTGGCCCCTGCCTTTCCCTGTTGCCTTGCTGTTGTGCCTGCCCCTGGCCTGACCTCTGTCTCGCCTTGCCCATGTATCCTGCCTCACCATGTTGCCTCAGCGGCAGAGGGCTTCCTGCGATCTGTGGTCCAGCTCCTGCCTCTTGCCTGAGCCTTGCTACATCTGGCTCCTGTGGTCTCGTGCCTCTTGCCGTGCTGCATCTCCTGCCCTGTTACCCTGTCCAAGATACCTGCACCTCTCCTGGTCCTCCTGGTTCTCAGCCCTTGGCTTGGTCCTGGCCATGTCCTTGTTCTGCCCTCATGCATTCTTCTGGCTCCTGACTTTGGCCTGCACTATGACTCAGACTTGCCAGTAAATCCTGTTTTTGGACTCTGTCTTTCTCGAAGTTCTGTTGCCCTGGTCCTGTTGCTGCTGCCTTGTCTCTGGCTGCCCACGTATGTTCAGCTCCCAGGTTTCCTGACCATTGGCTATGCCGGCTGAAGCTGATGGGAGTCGAAGTCTGGGACATTGTAGGTTGGGAGAGGCAGGACTATATAATGACATGAGTCAGAGGAGGAAGAATAGGCAGAGGAGGGAGCCAAGGAATGTGGGCCATTTCCAGATGTGGAAATCAGAGAAGTGGAGACGCTTTTCTCAAGGCCCGACTCCCCAGTGGTCAGGCAGCCTCTGGGAATAAGCAGGATGTGCAGCAGGGGGGCGGGGACCCGGGGCAGGGACATTTTTCGGAGACAGACAAGGCTGGCATGGCTCTGGGCGCATGATGCGTCATCATCAGAGGAGGCAGCCCGATCAGAGAATCGGCATGTCGCGAGGAGGCATCCTCCTTCTCAGAAAGCCCCTGCCAGAGTGATGGGATCCAGGCAGGCACATGAGGGGACTTCTGGCGTGAACAAGTCTTCTGGGGAGACTTCTGGGCGCATGCTCAGAGTTTCCTTCTGCATGTTTGTGCATCTGGAGAACCCTTTGGTCAATAAAGGACGTTTTGCAAGAAAGTTCGCTGCTTTGTATGTGTGCAGGAAGGGAGCCAAGCTCATGGCAACACCATCCGTACGGAGCCCAAGTACAAAACTGCCTTAACGGTCCAGTATAATGTAGATTAGATGGCAAAAGAAGAAGGGGACGGCAGAGGATGAGGTGGCTGGATGGAATCACTGAAGCAGTTGGTGTGAGCTTGAGTGGACTCCGGGGGATGGTGGAGGACAGGAAGGCCTGGAGGAATGTTGTCCAAGGGGCCGCGATGAGTCGGACTCGACTTCGCGACTAACAACAACAACAAATAAAGTAGATCCTGGCTTTATAGGCTAGGAAGAAAGGATGCCAGATCCTGTACAAGCACTTGCAGAGCTATTTCTGGTACCCAGAGCTGTGTCCAGGTTCCCGTTTTGTTGACACCAGAAGGCAGCTGCGTTCAAGCGAGTGCTTGCAGAATTCTCGGCAAAGGGAAGGGGGTTTCTACCACTGGTTTTGGTTGTGGGTCATGATGCAGTGCCCACTGTCCATCTCTGATCAGGACAGCACTGGGGAGAAGAACGTAAGAAGCAAAATAAAATCCATTGACTACATCTAGCCTGGAATGCTGCCCAGGGATTGTGGTCACAAGAAAACAAACAGCAAGCTGCAAACTGTACACGAAGCCCTTCTTGTCAGTCTTCTCCCCCAGTGGGACTCATGTGGGCAACCTCAATGTTGCTGAACTTCAGGGCAGTGACGGACTGTGCGAGGGTTTTTCAAACAACGTAAAACAACCTTGAGCAGCAACCTACTGTGAGTATGCACTGAGAAGAGAAACTGAGGACTCGGGGTGTGAGTAGGCTGCACATTTGGTGGAGCACAGAAGCAACCTGGCTTGGCGTCACCGACCTTGCCATGTGTGCCACTTGGACACGGACCAGGCACATGGCGGCATCGTCTGCTGGTGGGTCAGATCTAGAAATCCCTCCAAGGGATGGCAAAGCAAGACGATGATTTGCAGAACATCTCCATTTGCTAATGCGTGTGTGTGGGAGCAAAATTAGGAAGTATTATAATAGTTCAGAGGGAAATAGAATCCATCTTGCATAGCAGGGAGACAGTGGCCATGTGATCTCTGTGCCTCCCTGCCCAGGCGGCTCTCCCAGTGCTAACCATGGGTGGGCAACTCCAGCGTTTTGCTCTGCTCTCTTCTTATCACCCTTCTTCTTTAGCCCAGACTAAGACTGTCCTCTGGCAGTCATTCAAACAGAGGATGGTCCTTTGTAAAACAGGGCACACGGCCATCCTACAGCCAGCTTGCCTGTGACTCCTGAATGGCCTTCTGGCCGGCCTCAGCTCTTTCCCTGATGACCAATTGCTCGGCAGTTTTTGCTCCCCACAATTCGGAAGGATCAAACCCCCTCTCCTAAGACACAGTTATTGCAAGAGAGACCCTCAAGCTGAAATGTGCCGCTGCTTTGTCCCCACACTCTCGCCTTAGCTCTGGGCAGTTCAGCTTCCATCCCGGCCACCCCGAGAGCTTCTCTAAAATGCAGTTCAGTTCGAAGCCTGGAAGATTGTCCTGTGGATCTAGCCCCCACTTTCATAGCACACAGCCCAAAGCACACAGTCCCTGTTCATATCCCAGGGTAGGGAAGGGACCAAGGCAGTCCAAGGCTTTCTCCTGCACCTCCTGGCCTCAGGAGCGGCTAAGCTGGGGCTTCGCATGACCCAGCCCCGGGAGCCGTGCACGCCGGCCTTCTCATCCTCCCCTTTTGCTGCGTATGGTGAAAGAAGCAAACAGCCCCAGTTTTGAAAGTCGTCTTCTTTCAGCCACTATGAAATACCTTCCCATGTTCCGAGTTCCTAACGTTGTGACGCTTCTTCTCCTGTACAGTTACTGACCACTGCGTCACCCAAACTGGACTTTGAAGCCGTCAGCCTCTATGCAATTCCAGTCATCGTGAGAGACAGCAAGGGGAACTCGGCTTCTCAGACCATCTTTGTCCAGATTGCTGATGTCAATGAGCCGCCTGTCCTCACTGGAGCCCTTTCCCAGCCTGGCCGAGGTATCGTCCCTCCATTTGGAGAGTGGTTCAGGGGGCTTGCCCCTGCCTACAAGGCACACCTGTCCCTGGGAACTTGGCATCGAAAGCCCCCCTTTTTATTGCAACAGGTGTCCTATTGTAGGCAGCACCGGTGAGCATTCAGGCTCTGAGGTTCAGGCTCTGAGAACCCTGCCTCCCCTGGGAAGTGTGGGCATGCCCGAAAGAAACCGTGTGTTCTCACATGACACAGGAGAGGTCATGGCCCGCACACACAAGCCCCTCCTCACGCTGCCTGTGTGTGGATGCACCTGCGAGTGCCAGCTCAGCTTTGTGTCTCCCGATGGCACCTGCTGAACGGTGCTTGGCTTGGCGGTCTGCACGCCATGGCCTGGGAACATGCAGCGGAGGCCAATCTGCTCACAGCGTTTGGTGCTGAGGCTGTGCCACCGGCTCCAAGTCGTATATCTAGACGGTAGCTGCCAGACCAGGCACTGCTGGGCAGCAGGTAGCCTCAGGTTAAAACACATCAAGGAAAGACACTGTCTTTTTATTCGAGGAAGTGCTCCAAACACTCTTTCTTTGTTCATTTCAGCCTGTGACATTTCTATTCCCCCGTTTTTGTAACATCGCTAGAGGCAGGATCCATTGGACCCTCAAGCGGCCTTCCATTCGGGAGTGGACTAGTCTTACACATCAGCAAGGACGCTGCATCCATTTCCGGGACCTTGTGGGTAGTTTCGTGTGGTACAGCTGCCTGCCACCCACAACACAATTCTGCAATGGTGCTCAGCGCAGGAAGTCAAGGGCAACTGTACTGGACTTGCCCCAGGGCTGTGGCATTTGGGCTTCTGCAGGGTTGTTGGACGCAGACTTTCCTCAGCCCCTGTCAGCACAGCCCAGGAGAATTGTGGTCCAAAGCCACCAGGAAGGCCTTAAGCTCCCAGGCACGACTTACGTGCTGCTCTTTCCCCAGGGTACACAGAGTGATTTATAAGGTTTATTAGCTTCAAAACATCATCTGCCTTTTCTTGAAATATCTTATTCAAATGCTCACATCCCACAACTGTGTGATTCCTTTCTTTTAGTGCAGCCTGACTTCAGGTTCTGAGAGCGTTGACTCTTTCGTGAGTGGGCTTTAAACGCCTGGGATTGTGCAAGGATGGATGGAATTGCAGCAGCATCACCTCATCTTTAGGCAGGGTGAATTTGATTTAAATCACTAGTCAGTAAGACTAGATTTAAATCATGGTTTTCGATGTAATTTGCATGCATGACTGCCTTACCTGTAGGTAGAGGAACTTCATTAAAACATTCCCAGACTGGGTTTCTCTTACGGCCTGCTGCCATTATAGGTTTTCTCCTCCAGGGAAAGAGTAATATGATGAACAGGCTATACACAAAAAGATCCAAAGACTTGCGGAGTTTTCCGCTCAAAAGGCTTCACTTTCATTTTTACTGCTTGCCCTTCACTTAGCTTCTTGTGCAGATCTGTTCCACTCCTAACAATCTTCTTCTATTCATTGATTTTTTTAAAACTTAGCACTTAAGAGGTAAGGGGTTGGTTCTGTGTACCTAAATTTGCAAAGGAACGATGGGATTAAGGTCTCTTTCTTGACACTGTATGTTTGTTTTATAATATTTTTGCTGTGAAGAACAGGCATGTGATTTCTGCCGACACAAATCCAGTTTTGAGAACTGTAAAACCAAGCATCTGTGATAACATCTTATACATATATAAATTGCCATTGTGAATGGCTTAATGGAATTAATTTACCAAAACATTTAAACATTGAATGAATATACAGCCTCATGCTACATTATTAAAAACTAATTCTTATTTCCTGATGAATAACCTTTGGACTATAATGTATCTTAAATAGGAAATGATCTTGAGATAGCTTTTTCCTCAAAAAGCATATTATTTTTAAAAAAATCCAATTTAAATGTTCAAAAATTGAATTTTTATTTAAAAATCATTGATTTTTATCCACTTTGTCCTTAGAACATTGAAGCAGATATTGAAGAAGTTGTGTAAATTTGAAGTAGAAATTTATTAACCAAAAGGTAAAATTCTTTACCAGAAATGTTCTATTTGTCTGCAGCTGCTGAAATTTATATTGCAGAAGATACACTGCAAAACACTAAAATTTTCAGAGTGACAGCACAGGATCCAGAGGGAGCTCCTTTGAAGGTAATTTTCAGTCATTAATACATTTCAGTATCGTGTGCTCTGAAAATAAGGCAGTGTCCCAGATTACTATTCCCCTCTCATGTTCTTTAAACACATGGAGGGGAAACGGCCAAGGCTGCATCTCTGTTTTTTCAAGTGCAACTCATAAAATATAAGTTGCACTAGTGCCCTGCACTAGTCTTCCGTATTGGCAATGCTGTGAATGATGGGAAATATAGTCCAGCACATCTTGAGGAGACCAGGCTGGGGAAGGATGAGTTAGTTTATCAGGCTAGAACCAAGGAGACCCAGGCTCAGCCTCCACTCAGCTCACTCAGTGAGCATAGGACAGTATATCTCAGAAAAACCTACCTCACAGGGTTGTTGTGAGCATAAAACAGAGGGCAACGATGCACGCTCTCTTGGTTTTCTTGGAACAAAGTTGGGATAGGAATACAAGAAATAAAGGCGTTCTGTGGGAGTTTCTTATAATTATAGCACAATGCTTTCCATGTTTAAGCTGAGACTAGCGCATGAGTGCATGCGAGCGGGTTCAACTGCATTTAAGTTCAAGCAAATGGCCACAGGCCTGTGCTGGAAAAGCTGGTTTAACAGCCCCCACCTCATCCCTGGGTAATTCTGGGGAGGGGGCTCTTAGAGCCTTTTCATGGAAAATTATCAGAACTTTTGCCAGGTTAAAAGGCTGAGGGTTGCATCGCCATGCAGTGAATGGGAGGTGGTACCACAAACAGAACTGGTCCTGGAACTATTGACCCATTACTCTTTTTCAATGACTCCCATTGGCAACAAGCAAGGCCCAGGTTTTAGAGGAATGCTCTCATTTGCTGTTTTGCATGCATTGCTGCCTGCCCCTCGGAAAGAAAGGGAGGCAGACGGAGGCTGGAAAAACATGCTATGAAAATTGTATGGTGGTTGAGACGAACAGCGGGGGTGGTGCTGAGGAAGCCGCTCCTACGGCAAACAGCTGGTCCTCTTGCCTCCGGCTCCCGACCTGAATTGGACGTCTTCTGTCAGGCTCTCGGACAGTGGCGCTTGATTCTAACACTGTGGCCAGACCTTGAGACTTAGCAAGCCTAGTTGCTGGAGATGCTTTATTAGGATATATTTTTTAAAAAAATAATTAGTCATCTCCATGAGAAGTAATTATATAGCGGGGAATGATACTTTAGCAATGCCTATAATTAAAGAACAATTTGGATTTTAAATATAAACTGCTATCTACAGGGCTTGATAATTCAGCTATGAAACAAACATTAAACACAAGCATGATGATTTTCAAGGTACCGAGACTTTATGTATGATTATAACTTGTTCTCTCATGTTAAGCTTTGTGGCAAATCATGCTAAAAAGCTATGCTCGAAATACCATTTTATACAGTGGGATTTCTCTTGATAAGCACAACTCCCATGGGCCTACTTGTTTCGGGGCAAAACAAGATTACACAAGGAGAATCTCATTATGACAATGCTTTGGGCTATCAACCAGCTTCCGCTGAAGAGTGAAGTGGAGGTTACGTGGGCTTCTGCACGGGTATTCTGTATCACCGAGGTCTTTAGAAATATGGGCACGATCATTAGACATAAAGGTGATTCTGTGCTGAAACGTGCATTGCTCTCCCTCGGTCTTTAAGACACTCACTGGGAGTTTGGCAAGAGTTTTGGAAAAGATCCATGGCAGAGGAGAATTCCAGTCCACTGAGGTTACTGAGGTTTCTCTCCATGAGGAATTTAAGCCGGTGCTTCACGGAGGCTTCTTCTGTTTTCTTCGCAGGAGAAAAAGAGTATAACTTACAAATGGGTTTTTCCCCCGAGGTTTTCTGATCTCGGGCTTCCTGTGTGTTGTAGCGTGTCACCACAAGGGGCCGCTGCAGGATCGTGCAATCGCTGAATTACGCGCGCCTTTATTCCGATTTGGGGCGCCTTTAAAATGTGTTATCCTTTTAACCTCCCTCTTTAAAAAGCCTCGAATATAGCTACAAAATGTGGGAGGGACTCATGATGCCACCCTGTAAAGGATCGACCAGGTGCCATGAGTGAAGGATTGTGCAAGAAATAAATAAAAAAATAAAATAAAATAAAATAAAATAAAATAAAATGGGCGTGCAATAAATGCCTCCTATAGAGAAGTCTTCCGTGTTATGGACCTTGCAGCCTCTGCAGAGCTGCTTCATGTCCACAGAGAGTGAGTGCGCACTTCCAGTCCCATGAGGGCATACTCCAGATGAGGATAATCCAAAGCCAACATCATCATGCACAGTACTCTTTTCTTATTGCCCAAGGCTGCCTTATGTCCCGAGTCACACCCAAGGCCCCTCCTGTCCAGGATTGCCAACTTTACGTGGCAGTGACTCTCCAGGGCGCTGGCAGGAGGTTTTCCAGCTCTACCTGGATATGCTGGGAATCGAACCCAAGACCTTCGGCATGCAAGGCGGGCACTCTGCCACTGAACCACCTCCTCTGCTTGGAACAGCTGATAAGCAATTGCTGATAGAGTCGTGTCAAAGAATGGCAGGGATGAGCAGGAGCTGCTACAAAATGCTTCAGCTTTGGTCTGGGCGTTTAGCCAGTGGTGCCCTGCTTGGCTCCCTGCCCTGGAGCAGACAGGTAGCATTCTGTGGCCACGGAGCATGGCCAGTCTTCGAATAGGGCTGCTTATACGTGGAAGGGCCAGCCCTCTAAAGCTTGTTGCCCCCTTAAGTGTTGCTCTATTTCCGTGACCTTTATGGGCTGAAGCCACCTAAGGCATTCCCCGTGCTGAAGCTTAAGCAGGTCTGGGGCTGGCCTGAGCTTGGAGGGGAGACCACCTTGGACCCGCATGTAGCCACCTTGGGTTCCACAATGGGAGAGAGGTGGGATATACGTAGAATATAGTTAAACAGACAAACATGAACATACTGATATTTCCTTCTTGTTTCTAGAAGACCTTGTTTGGGAGATAATCCTGTCTGCACTCAATGAACTCCGTTATATTGGGAGTTCATTGTCTAATATAACTAATTGCATATGGGACATGGAAATGCTTTATCGGTGCTGGGGAATTCAACCAATATCTATCAATCTATCTATCTATCTATCTATATATCTATCTATCTACATATACATGTGCACTTGTGGAGAAAGTGATTCCATGGCAGATGCAATTAAACTGAGAACAATTCAGGAGAAACTGGATAGGATGATCAAGAAGCAACTTGAGACTAAGTGCTCAGGAAGAGGGAAACATGTGACCCCCCCTCTTTCCCCCCTCCCCCCCAGAAATTATCAGTTTTCATCAACTGGTTGTCAAAACGTTTTAAAAATAATGAGGGCTCCCCATTATCCCCCCGCCCCCCATCGCAAGGGTGCTGTGCAGGAACATTTGCAGGCATGAATGGGATCCCATAGAAAGGGGGGGACCCACAAGGGGCTGTCATTAGCCGTCAAAGGGCAAAGAGATCACTTGATGATCTCTCAAAAAACAAACAAAAGCAATGGGCAAAAAGGGCAAAAATCCTGTGGTGAGCTCAGAAATTCTCACGACTGCAGCAGGGGAAGGGCAACGAGTCCCAAGGGACGTCCGTCCGCCGGAGAACTGATGGGGAAGGAGGAGAAGCACGCTGTGGGTTGTTTGAACAAGGCGCAACCCACCATGACATCCGGCCAGGGCCAAATATACCTGGCGACAATTGCATCATTCAGTTACAGTTTGCAAAATAGTTGTTTGTGATAACAGAGGCATCCTGGCCCTGGCAAGCTCATTAACAGATGCAATGTTTATCCTAACACTGAAAAGACGTGGACTTAAATGTGCTTAGCTACAGCTCCTAGATTGTGTCCTTGATGACTATGACTAATCCCACGGGTGTATCAGCATGTCCGTTTGCTGCTGATAAGGCATGTCAGCCACTCTAACTCAGAGGCTACGGTGGCTTTGATGGCGATGAGAACTGGTCCAGAACTTGTTCTGGTTCCTTCAGCTGCGTTCTAGCCTGACAGTTGCCTAGCAACAGTACCAGTCCTCTTGGAAATGTCAGTGTATTGGACAGCAAAAGCTATTAGCCACATTTTGATTGCATAACGAGGAAATGAGGCTCTTATGGCATCATCATTCCCTTTTACATTGGTGCATACACCCCGCTCCCAAGTGTAGAAATCTGTAAATTTGCAACAATGGTTGATATATGTGAATCCACAATGACAAATGGCCCCTTCAGGCAATGTACGTAGCGTGCAAGTTTTATGAATGAATGAATGAATGAATGGAATTCCATGTGATCATGTGACATCCACATGTTAGGTGTTCAAGGATGTCTGCAGGGTAATTGCATCAGGACAAAGGCATGTGTGTGTGCAGGCAGGACAATGGATTGTGCAAGGTTGCAGCTTCCAGGGCAGCCTGCACACACGGAGGTCTGTACATGTACGCTTCTTCCTGCAAGCCTGGTATATGGACACTGGGGGCAAGAGGTTGTCCACTCACACTTCTCCAAAGGGAATAAAGAAGAGGGCCAAAATGAATAATTGGCACGTGCTACCTGACATGTCTATTTACCAGTGTAACAATAATTAGTGTAATTTAAATAGAAATGCAGTACATCTTACCATTGTGGGAAAGACCGTACTGGGGAACCCTTGCTTGCTTGCCGGGGGTCTAGAGCTAGCTGCTGATGGACAGCTTTAGGGCCCCTGCTCTCCTTTCCTCTGGTTATCTTTCTTTAAACCTGACTTGGACTGGACAGACTTCAATAGAATGCAGGGGACCCAAATGCCCTCTGTAGGACATTTGGGTCCCCTGCAGGGTCGGGGGAAAGCAAGCGGTCCCTTTAATGAGGAATAGCTGCGCCATACATGTAATGCATGGGGGGCAGCCTGCTTACAGCTGTTTTGCAATATGCTGAGGGCCAGTGAGGGGTAGGAACTAGCGTCTTGGATGGGGCCCCAGGAGATTCGGGTCCACGTCTCCACTCAGCCATGGGTGATTCTGGGCCAGTCACTGATTCTCAGCCCAACCCACAGAGCTCCAGTGAGGATGAAATGACAAGGAGTGTGGGAGGACCATGTCTGCAGCCTTTGATTCCTCACAAGAGGAAAAAAAAAAAAAGTAGGGTATAACATTTTAATGGAATTTGAAGTTGCAACTTATTTGTACAAATTTTAAACTTTTAATTCTATTAGAGCTCACTGTTGGCCTTTGATGCACTGACTACGAGTTTTTCTTGATCCAACCCTAAGAATGAACACATTCTTAGGGTTTCTACAGAACTTGTACAAATATATCCATGCATCTCTATTTCCCCATCATATATAATGTAATCATACATTAAAATTGATATCCCAGCCTTCTAATTGTTCAGTGAAGGAAACAAAGGCAAAGGTCCAAAATGATGAATGGAAACTTGAACATTTGGCTAAAATGCCAAAGGCTTGGATTCTGAGATAAGTTACATTGAGGAAGTCAATGGCAAAACAGTTTCCACCCTTTCCTCTGCCTTCAGACATATGTTCCCCTCAAAAGCCTCTTCAGGGGGGTCTGGTGACCATCCTAAAGAATGTGGAACAGGGCGTGGGAAGCTGCTGGAGGAAGGGTGAATTTTTAAAGGGTTTGATCCAGGATCTGCCATCAACAGAGGAAGGAACCTTCTGCAAGAGGGAAGGTTTGCTTGCAGAAGGTTCCTCCACTGGATTTTTGAAGATAAAGTCTTACCCATACCACAGATTACTCCATTTGGCAGGATCTCCTGGCACTTTAGACAACACAACAAGCCATGGTAGGGTGTTTAATGTTGTTGGTTTATTGTTTTGTCTGCATCTCATCATGATATTTCACCATGGTAAGTTTGGTCTTTAGAAACCATGATAAGAAACAACCATTTATTATACGATTCCTCTGTATCCCATGGGTTGTCTGAACTCAAGGTCCTGGTTTTCACAGTCTTGATGTATGACTACCACAACATCCTCTGGAAAAAGTAGCAACTGCAAGAGCCACTCCAGCCATCCAGCATCTATGAGTGGACCAATGAGAAAGAGGCGGGCTATATAGGCAGGAAAGCAATGCATCCTGGGATTGCCTTTCAGGTGCAGCGATTGATTTCGTACATGCCAACAATGGAAGGACTGAATGGGGAGAGTGGAAACCATAAGAAGTAGAAACCACTTACATGTCTGTCAGGTAGATCATGCTACAAACACTGCAAACCATGGTAGCCGCGCTTGTCATATTGTGTGAACACAGCCTATGTGTAGCATTTTCAGGAGCCTGGAGGAGCTGCTATGAGAAGGAGAGGGTGAGCACAGCCAATCTGGCTTGACTCAACATCCAGCCCATAGCTCTTATATAGGTTTTAGCTACTGTTTTGGTAGGATACCATATGGAGGCTAGGATACACAGAGAGGTAGGGGTGGGGTTTAATGTTTTAACATATCAGGCTATACAATTCTTTTAACTTTTTCCAACCTGGGACATTTTGCATGAATTAGTATATTAGGAAAAAAAACCCAATACTTTTTTTTCGACTAGTTCTCTATTGAGATCTCACCGAACCACACCATACTTGAGATTGATGAAACAGGAGCAGTTTCTACAACAGAGTCCTTTGGCTTTGACAAAAGGTAAGTGGTAACATGCTATATGTTTCTATTTTGAACTTCGTGATTATGGTGTGCAAGTGGTGAAAATTCTGCATTTTCTTCATTCAAAATATTTTCTGTTTATGGTTGCTGTGGGGGAAAGAGAAGAAAATGCAGCTGCAGGATCTCTCTGACAAACTGGAGAGAGAGAGAGAGAGAGGGGGGGGGGGGCAGAAAGAAAGTTGATTGCCTTTTCACTGTCCTGAACTAGAAACGTACGCGTTTCCATTTTAATTTCTACCATGATCTTGCATGCATTTTGGCTTTTGCCAAAGAAGTCGTCTTCTTGAGTAAGCAGCTTTCCCTCCAAGCCACCACTGAGCATTTCTGAGAATCAACTCTCAGAAATTATTCAGGACAACCATGGCTGATGAGGAGAAACAGAATGATGGGTGTAGCAAAACACTACATAAACCAGTCTTCTGCAGCCTGGTGCTCTTCAAAAGTGCCGAACTGCTACTGTCAAGGGCTGAACTGGCTGGGAATTATGGGAGTTGTAGTCCTTGGACGTCTTGCAGGTGCCTGGCTGAGAAAGGCTAATAGAAACCACTCCTTAGCCCTCACAGTGTGAAAATTCCATATCATCCAATCAGGTGACACAGCATCTTACCACTGTTTAGCAATATACGAGCCAGGGTAAGTTAAGGAAGAAAATCAAAAATCTGCTTTTAATGGAATGGTATTAATAAAATGAAATAAATTCTTCCCTAAATCTTGAGGAATAGCTAGTCCATATATACACAAACACATATTGACATTAGCCTGAATAAAATTAGTGTAACTATTGAGCTTCAGCTATTAGGCGATAGAAGATCATCGAATGTAAGGAGGTTTTACTGGAAACCAAGGCCAAGATCATCCAAGTAATTATATTGTATTGCTGGGCAGTGAAGAAAGCTGAAAGGAAGAAAATCGATGTATTCAAAACAAGCTCCTGGGAGAGAGCTTTGCAAATACCCTGGACTGACAGAAAGGCAAACAAATGGGTCTTGGATTGAATCAAGCCAGAGTTAGAAGCAAAAGTGACAAAACTGAGGCTGTCATACTTTGAATGCATCACGAGAATGCAAGACTCCCTAGAGAAGGCAAACGTGTTAAGGAAAGTTGAAGGCAGAAGGCAAAAGGAACGAGACGGATTGGATCCATAAAGGAAGCCACAGCCTTGAACTTGGGAGAGCTGAAAGGAGCAGTCATGGACAGAACAGTATAGAGGGCTTTCATTCATACAGTTGGCAAAGATGATTTGACAGCATCTAACAACAAATGGGATCTCGTGTAGCACAAAATGCAGTGAAGAGAGAAGGAGAAAGAGTTGAAAAGGAGATCTATGCAGGGCAATGCCCCTTTAATGCAACCTCCGTCCAGTAACTATGCACATGCGTGAAGATAACATGAATTACTTCTGAGTAGGCATGCCTTAGAGTGCCATTGAAGAAACTGTGATTTACTCCTAAGTAGACAGGGGAGGAAGGGGGTGTGGAGTCAGCATTGTGTCTACTCTCCTGGGGAGAAAGAGAAGCCATGCCAGGGGAGGGAGGCAAAGGAGGGAAAGGGGAAGGAGGCAGGAAAGCAACTGAAAGCTGATTGGGCTTATCTCCTTCTCACAGCTGCTTCTATTTTGTCAAAGCCCAATAGGACGCTTCCTCTTGCAGGACCATCCCTGCCAGCCCAATGAAGCCCCTCCCACCCTCCCCAGAACAGTATCACAAGTTTAGCACACACCAGAATATATACCTTGAAAACAGTCTCTCTCTCTCTCTCTCTCTCTCTCTCTCTCTCTCTCTCACACACACACACACACACACAGAGAGAGACAGAGAGAGAGAAAGAGAGAGAGAGAGAGAGAGAGAGAGAGAGAGAGAGAGAGAGAGAGAAAGAGAGAGATGCATACATATAACATAAAAACACTTGTGGTACAACTGGTTTGAAAAACTTGAGATAAAATGGCATGAGGCGGATGGATGGTTTGGGTGAGCATTATGACATGGGCCAGTAAATCAGGCATTATGATGTCTGTAAAAAGTGCCTCGTCTTGATCACCCCCTAGAGAAGGGCCGAGGCATTCTGTTCCGGTGCCACTTTTTATTGGCTCCAGCAAATCTTACAAAAACTAGACAGGGAAATAAGTTTTCCAAGATATCCTCAAGCATAGAGAGGCTCATTAATTCTAATTGCCTCCACACTGACCTCACCCGCCCTTGCAGGGCGCAGCCGGGTTATATCTGCATGTTGATAAGACTGTACTGCAATTATGAGTCTTCCTCTTCACCTGCATATTAATATCACACAGTGTTGCATTTAAAAATAGAAGGGGAGACTTTTTTAATCATAGCACTTCCTGCAGGGGTGATTTGGAAATAAATGAACTTGTCTTGAAAAGATTGTAGAATCCCCTTTGCTCGCTTCATTTTTTTTTCCTAGTGAAGGAGAGAAGGCTACACAAATATTATCTAGAGAGCTCTCCATCTTCGTCCCAGGGAGACTTGCAGATCTTTCTGTTCAGTGAGAGGAAACCTCTTGATTTAATTACCCACTTCTCAATTACGGATGGTGGTTGTTTATCACTGTGGTTTTACTCCAACAAGTTAAAGTGACAGCTGAAGCCAACACTCGCTCTACCTTGCACAGTTAAAAAAAACAATTTGAAACACATATTTTCTGCCTTAGCTAGCTGTGGTTTAGCAAAGGCAGACAAGGAGTAGATGGGGCTCTGCACTTGGAAGGACGGGGCAGGCAGATGCCTGTGGACACTTTGGGTTTTCCAGAGAGAAGCAGACATGCATTTCTTTGAGATATTTTTCCACTGACTTTCTGCCACGCGGTGGTGGTTGAGGTGGCCTGCAAAAGGACCACAACCCACCATTCAGACCAATTTTGGGAAGCTGCAGGGGGGAAGGGCCCTCCTCTGGCATGGGTGAGTCCTGTGCACGGGGCAGCCTGGAAAGATCTGCAGTAAGGGAGGGGAAGGAGGGTGCATGTCTGTGAGTGGCTTACACTCTGGTGTGGAGTGTGGCAACTCAGGGGAGTGCTACTCTGCAGCAAGGGTGCTATTCTAGTGGGAAAGCTGTCGCTTCCACTGATCAGGGAAGAATGGTGGGAGCAGCTGCCTGAGGACTGCCTAGGGAGGGTATGGACCAATGAGGGAGAGGTAGGCAAAATGGGTAGGAGCAATGCACCCTGGGATCACATTTCAGCCACAGGGGCTGATGGGACACCTGCCACCATGAGGAGGAATAATGGAGGAGGGTGGAAACCATGCAAGTATGGAAACCATGGGATTGTCTGAACCAGGAACTGGGCAAGAAACCACACCACAGGGAAACTGCCTGGCATGGTTTCCTGTGACTTGCAAATGCCCCCCCCCATGCTTTGGAAAATAAAGGTTGTGGTATCTTCACAAGACTTATCAACTATTTTCTTTGTTGTCTTGCTCAAGAAACAACCAGCTGAAATGCATGTCTACTCAAAAGTAAATTAGATTATCTCCGGTGTTCTTACTATATGGACTTCAGTGGACTTAATGTATTGGAAAATGTGCATGGGAGAAGTTACACTTGCTTGCTTTTGGGTGGGAAAAAGAGGCGTGCTGGTCCCAGAGACTTCATCCCAGGAATTGAGGGGACAAGAGCCTTCAACATCCCCCTTTCTCCTTCTCTGTTATTTTTTTCTGAGGGAAGCAGGAGAAGCTATCAATTATTTTTTCCTTTAAAAAACCAATCTCCCCTTTCCCTCCTTCAAGTAGCTGATTGAACTCAAAAACAACACCAGAACAAATGAACCTTCAAGGGCCATTTCCGACACACGACTCCTTTCTAGCACCTCTGACTCCTCCCGCCATTGCATTCAAGTTTTCAAATAGGCTGCATTCATTAGCTTGCGCTCCAACTGTGATGAAAGCATTCTGTGAAAATACCACAACTTTGTTCCCTTATCAACGGAAGGGGCCGTTGCGGGTCTCCCCGAGGTGAGCGCTAAAAACCAATTGACAAGGACCTCTGCCAAGGGCAGACGAGGTTTTTCAAAACCTCACAAACACACCTAGCTCTGCAGCACAAAGCTTTGCAACTGCGGGAAGCGCTGCTGGGAGAACAATGGAGTGGGAATGTGGAGCGCAGAGCCAGAACCAAAGGCCGGAAATGGAGTGGCAGAGCACGCGCGCAGAGAGAAGGGGAGAGGGGGAGAGATTGGGGTTGCCCCTGTGGCTCGTACTAGGTGCACGGTAGTGGGCGATGGGGCTGGTGGGCTAAGGTAGAAGGCCTGTGGCCTGGTAACAGGCTCTGGGTAGAGTCTATGCATCTTGGGACACCCGCGAGAGTCTCTTCTTCCTTGCCACCCTGCCTGCTCACGGAAATCTCAGGGAAGACCCTTCAGTGCGGCAGCTCCATTTCTCTGGCACTTCTACATCTGGAGGTAAGACGGGTACCAATATTGGTTGGTTTCTGACACCTCTTGGAAATCCAGGATGCCTTCCTGAACTAACTAGACATGTCCATGTTTGCACCTTAGTGCTTACTTGTTTGACCTGTTGTATCTGTTGGCATTCACTGCTCCACATTTGGAATATGGAGTGGCATGTAAATCATGCAAATAAATTGATGAATGCTAAGGCCTGGAGGAGGATGGGGCCCATGGGCAGAAGGATCTCTATCTCTGGACTAGAACATGCAATGACACCAGCGACACAAAAGCAAGGAACACCGCACAGCATTTTATACATAAGTAGGCCCTTCAAGCAACAGAGATGTTTAATTAAACACACACGCACACACACACACACACACCCCAGCCATCCATGAATTATAGCAAGGAATAGCACCCAAACAACATGCGGTCCATCAGTGAAAACAAAACTAAACTTTGGAACAGATCAGACATCACCCCCTCCCCCACATAGTAGATCAGAGAACAGGCAGAATTCACTTGGAGGGAGTTGTAACCAGGGTAAAAATTATATATATTTATTCATTATTGAAGGACCAGAAAGAGTGAGAAAGTGCTCTTCCTGACGGTTGCTTGCCTCACTTCTGGCATCAAGAGCATGAGGCAGGGGCTTCTAAAGAGGACTGTAGGTGCCCAGTTCTTACCGGAAGAAATCATCCAAGTATTTGGTCCCACACTGTTCAGGGCATTGAATCAACCCCTCCAGAAACACAACTGGGACCCAGTGAGATCCCTTACGATTAATGTAATAAGGGCTTGCCTGATGATGCTGAATGCCCCACATCCATTTTAGAATCATTTGCATTTTCCAGAAACCTTGCAAAGATTCCCCCAAATACAATACACGGTCGTAATCAAGGTAGATGAGGCACAAACCTGAGTTTGGTTGAATAATAAAGCACTCCAAACTTGTTCAGAATACTTGTCTGAAGATCTGACTCTCCCTGATGATCATACCATCTTCTGCCTCTCCACTTGAGGTACATTTTGAGTTAACGGGCATCGAGGCTGCGAATCTCTGCAGGGTCCTAGTTTAGTCTCTGGAATACATCCAGGATTACTAGGTTCTCAGCAGAGCACATCCGATAATGAAAGGGATAGCAAAGAAGATAGAATAAATAGCTCATATAATAAATAGCTCATTTCACATTGGTGTGATAACTGTTTTTCTATGTGTTATGCTTTCGTTGCTCGTAGCTATTCGGTGAAGGTGACAGTAGCTGATTTAGAGGGGCTTTCTGTGAATGGCTATTTGACGGTGTTTCCTGTGCAAGTGACGCACAGTGACCACATTCTTCATTGCATGTAAGTAGTGGGGATAGTGCTCAGAGCAACACATTTTGTGCATAGAGACTTCGACAGTTTCCCACCCCCAGAATAACCCAGATACTCTGCAGGGTATTGAAAGAGTGATTTAATGCAGAAAGAAATGCTATTTCCCCTTCTCCCCCTTTCCACCTTGGATTCCTCTGGTCCAAAAGTGTTTTGGAGTTTTGAGAAATTAGAGTTGCAGAAAATTTGCAGAATTGCAGAGTTTTGAAAAGTTACAAACCACTGTAAAAACTGTTTGACTAGAGGCAAAAAATAGTGAGGCAATCAATAAATTAGTCACAATACAGACAATTCTATCACATTGCATCCAAGACTCCAAAAACCTCTTCTTCGGAGGAAATATGGATTGCTTTCTGCCCAGTATGGAAGGATATTACATGCTGCTCTACCATGGGTCATACATATATTTCGTTCTGGAAACAAAGATAGCATGAAATTCTGAAAGGTTCATATGGATGATGTCAGATGAAATATCTCATGCCCCTCACCAGATTCTTCAGTCATTTTTTATTTATTTTTATTTATTTGGAAATTTATAGGCCGCCCCTTGCCACAAGCCTCGGGGCGGCTCACAACGGAGAGTCATTGATCTCTCCTTTCATAAACTCCTTCACTAAGTGAAGAAGTGTGCTTACAATGAGCTTCAGCCTGGAAGTCCTCTGTTCAAATTCACCTTGCGTGAGAGCCCTGTTCTCTTTCATTCTCATCTTTCCAACTTCAGTATGGGAATAATAATATTGACGTATGTTTCCGGAAAGACTGAGAGAATAGTCCCTCAGCCTCTCTTTCTTCCACAGAAAGCATGAATTGGCAACTAGGCATTACTTGTGGCATTTCTATACCACCTGCAGCTGAGGCTCTCTGGGTCATTCACAACAGTATATAAAAACATAAAATACATAAGCAGCATTTAACAGATTTCAAAATTAAATACAATGGCATTAACATACATTAAAATCAGTTTTCAAAAATGAAAAAGACCTGGCCAAGAAACAGAAAAGGCACCTGGATGAACTGCTAGGCCCCTAAATAGGGAAGGCACATGAACTGGGCACTAGTGTATTACACTAATTTTTAGTCTTTAAAAAAACTCCCACAAGCCACCAGTTTTAAGAAATATGATTACTATTGTGAAAAACACCTTATCTCTTTTTGGAAAGTTACCAGTAAAAGTAGGAAAAGAAGGAAGAAAATGAATATGGAGGGGTTATCAACAGGGCCTGCTGGGGAGAACAAAAGGTGATACAACTATCTAAATTATCTCTTCTAAAGCTCTGGGAGAAGTGACAGGTACCAACATTTTTGCTTCCCCTTGACCATTTTTGAAAACAATTCCCTTCCATTACTTTTATTGGGAGGGCATTAAACTCTCCATAGCAGGACTGACACACATCTGCCACTGGTCTGCAGCTATTCCAGGGACTGAATGTGTGTCTATGGACTGGTCTGAGACTCTACCTGGAGATGAATCCTTGCACCCCCCCCCCCCTCGGCATGCCTACTTTCCCCCTTCCCAACACAGGAATCCCGGTGTCAGAGAAAACTGAGCCTCATTGGTTTTCATGGTGGCAGGAAGGACGGTTCTGATGTGAGCTCTCCCTTTGAGGGTGGTCCTCTCACTTCATCCTTGGACAGGGAGCCCAATAGATCCTATAGGCCCTGGGGAGTGCTGCCAGTGACTGTAGGATTGCACCCGAAGGCTGCTACAGCAGGGATTTTTGATTGAGGAAGATGCTGCAACCCACTCAGATGTCGTTGGACTCCAACTCCCACCAGCCCTTGCCAGCATGGCAGAATATCAGACATGGTGGAAGTTGTAGACCTGTCACATCTGGACAGCTACAGATTCGCCACTGCTGGTCTACCAAAAGGGTGCTTGAGCAAAGACAGAAGTGTACTTGTGCAGTGAAGATCTGTGTGTCCATTGTAGGTCCGTTTAAGTGTTCTGTTGCCTTTCTAGGTTTTTCAGTATTGAAAAAGGCCGGCTGACCGCTGTGACGGAAAGCTCTGTTTCAATGAAGCTGGTGAACATTACCTTGGATGAAGAAATTCCCATGGGAAAGTCTGTGGGCAAGTGTCACGTTACAGGAAAAGGCCCAATGGCAGATATCACCTTCAGCCTTGATTCGAGCAATCCTTACTTCATGATTGACAGAAGTAAGTCATCATAAAGTGAAACCCAGCAGCCTTCAAGGAGCTGTACCTGTGCTGTGCAAGCATATGCTGGCGTCCTGCCAGTTCACCTCTTTCCCCTGGCATCTCTGCTGTGATGCTGGTGGAAACCTGTGTGCCCCCAATACCACTCTTCAAGCCTTCCTGATTTGCAGTCCTTCCTGACTTTTTATTTGTTAAGTTTCTTTGTAATTTTAAACACACAAACTCTGGTAGGCTAGTTTGCTGCAAAGTGAAGCACTTTGGGGGATTTTGGAACTCAGATTCTGTCTACATTTGGGGGCAAATTACTTCTGGTTTAGTCTCACCATTTTGCTGTGAGAAATGAAATGCTTTGTAACTGGCTGCGTTCACCTCTTCAGCCATTTATGAAAAGGCACTCCCTCTGCTCCATGGCAGCCATTTTGTGAGGGTACCATGTAATCCCTCAAAATCCCCAATGTGCACACTGGCCCACAAAGGTTTTTGGGAATGTACTTCATACAAGGAGCCACATATGCCAAGGAATATTCCCTTAGGGATTGCACCCAGTAGGCAGGAGGGGGCCTTGCTGGGCAGCTGCTGATGCACCAGTAGCTGGCCCACTGCCTGCTGCTGGAGTGCCCTTGTACTGCCAGTCACTGGACTGCCACCCAGCCCTGGTGCTGTGCCCTCACCTGGTTCTTGCTGCCTGTCCACCTGCCTGCTTTGAGTGGGCCTGCTTGTAGGGTGTGGGGCAAGGAACAGCAGCCTCTGCATGACCGATCATCTCCTGGGATGGCATCTGCTTTGGGACCTGAGTGAGAGGCAAGCAGATGAGCAGCAGCAATACCAACGAGGAGGAGAAGAGGAGAGCTCTTCAGAGAAAGGGTCCTGTGGAGAGCACCTTGACCAAAGATCCCTGGCAAATACGGACTGCCGCTGGAGTTCAATCTACCCGGTGCTTGTCCATACTTGTCCAAGGCTGGTGTCACAGTGCAGTCTTCATGACCCTAAAAGAGGGGGACTTTCCTGTAAGTTTAGTTTGGAATGTTTTTCTGTGGGATGTTTGAGGTCTGGGTAATCCACATCTGTGTCACAGCCTGCCAAGAACGAGAAGGAAGCAGAACAATTGCAATGTGTTGCTTGTATACTAGCTGGATGTGTGACAGCTGAACCAAACTAACACAGGGGAAAAGGAAGCTACTTTGTATTGAGTCAGACAATTGATCCATGTAATCCAATAATGCTGACCCTGACTGGCAGCAGCACTCAGGGGTTTCTGACAGAGGACTTTCCCAGCCCTGCCTGAAGATGCTACAGAGAGAAATATAGACCTTCGGCATGCAAAGCATGTGTTTTGCCACTGAATTATGGCCTCTCCTAACAGACGTCACATATTCTGAATAACTAAAGGTGGGGACATGCAGCAGCGAAACTCTATCTCCTTAATGCCTGCTGAGAACAGAACTGTCCTTTGTTTTTGTCTTTGTGTTTAGGATATTGTTGAGGAGGCCCATGTTTGTGCATCTGCTAGTCAGTTTTAGCCAAAAGGTTAGTCATTTTGAGATCGAAGGTCTACTTAGAATGTAGAAGTCCACATAATCCACTCAGGGCAGGGTGTGTCAGGCGCACCACGCTTCTGAGTGCACCAACCCCACCTCCCAGGTGGGCTGGCCCAGTTCCCGTGTGAGACGCCAGGCTTCCAGGGCTAGTGATGCGATGTGCTGGAGCCAGGTCTTGGGGGCAAAAAGGATCCAGTGCAGACAACTGGATTGTGCTTGAACTGAATGGGGAAAATGTTAGCTAGTCAGCATCAGCGACCAATGGCCTGACTCAGTGGAAAGGCGCTCCCGGTGTGGCTGGCTGGCGGGCGGCTTGTGACTTGGAGGCTCACCTGACTTGGAAAAACCTCCTCCACGTAAGCACGTGGCCCTAAATGATACATTGCAATGCTGGTGTGGTTCTGATCTCTGGCAAATGCATGGTGGCGTGGCCATCCATGTCTTCAGCTAAGTCCTTCAGGCATCTTGCTTGTGCTGAATTGGGCAAGGGGGTAGTTGCATAGGCCTAGTATTTATTTATTTATTTATTTATTTGGAACATTTATATGCCGCCACCTTTGCAAAAACCTCGGGATGGCTTCCAAAACAAACAAACAACTATGCAATTACCTTAAAAATCAGGAGACATCCCAGCACAGGTATAGAATCAATAAATACATTTAACAATTAAAATAATGTTTACATAAAAAGGTCTTGGCCTGGCACCAAAAAATAAATAATGATGGCGCCAGACGGACCTCTCTGGGGAGCGCATTCCATTGGTTGGGCGCCACTGCAGAGAAGGCCCTCCTCCGGGTACTCACCCTCCTAATATCTTTCATGGAGGGTTCCCGGAGAAGGGCCTCTGCCACCGATCTGAAGGGGTGAGAGGGCAGATATGGACGCAAGCGCTCCTTTAGATAGCCAGGTCCCAAGCTGTTAAGGGCTTTATAGGAGATAACCAACACCTTGAATTGGGCCCGGACTTCAATGGGGAGCCAGTGAAGCTGACGGAGAACTGGGGTTATATGAGAACAATGCCCAGTCCCCATCAGCAACCTGACAACTCTGTTTTGCACCAATTGAAGTATCCGGACCATCTTCAAGGGCAGCCCCACATAGAGCGCATTGCAGAAATCCAACCGGGAAGTAACCAATGCATGTGTCACTGTTGCCAGGTAATTGTTCTCCAGGTAGGGATGCAGCTGATGGATCAGCTGAAGCTGAAGGAAAGTGCTCCTCGCCACCGCTATTACTTGAGCTTCTAGCAACAGCTCTGGGTCGAGGAGCACTCCCAAGCTGCGGACCTTGTCCCTCAACCCCATTCAGGGCAAGGTCCAGGTCCTCTGCCCCGAGGCCTGAACCGCCCACCAACAGGACCTCCGTCTTGTCTGGATTGAGCCTCAGTTTGTGCTCATAATGGTATCATTCCAATGATGTCCCTCTCTATGCACACTGAATGCCCTTGAGCCACGAACAAGCGAGCGTCTTCAGCCTGGCATCTGCTCTGCAGCTCATGGGACTCTGCTGATCGCGTCTCGGCTGGACGTGGAAGAGGATGGATTTCTGACTGCTCAGTCGTTTGTGGTTAAGGCTTGCAGCAAAGAGCTGAAATGTCCAGCCATCCCCGTCGTTGCAAATATTCAAGGTCTCAACGACAACGGACCATTCTGTGATCCATATGTGTACAGGTGAGCTAGTGAGGTCTGGGTTTGAAGTGGGAGCTGATGGGTTTCCTTGGTAAGAGGAAAGCAGCCATAGTTGTGCAAAGAAATTCCCACTGACCTGATAGCTGCCAAAAGTAGAACCACCTGCTCTTGCATGGCTCCAGGGGGCAAACAAAACTAATCAACTTAATCTAAAACAGGGGAGGGCAGCTCCTTCGTAAGGACAGTTCTTCTTTGACAATCATCTGACTTTTTTCCAACCCTGCCTGTTTTATTTTTCCATGGAATTGCCAGTAGGAAATTTGTTGTTTTTGTTTGTCAAAAGGTAAGATGTGGTCTTTCTTATATAGCAGCAGCCTGTTAACATAGTGCTTTTGGCTCCTCTTGGTCTATTTCAGAGGCCGCAGAGTGCCAGCCTCTGCCAGTCACTGAAGTTCATCAAGTCCAGAAGTATCTGTACTGACCAGAAGCACTATATGCACTGGCTTCAGGATCAATGGAGCAGCCCTCTCTTTTCCTTGTTTTCCATGATAGTGCAGGGTGAAGATACAATTAATTAAGAAACAGAGAAAAAGAAGTCGATGAAAACAAAGGAGGTCAATAGAGTCTTCCCTTCCTAATTTGCATTAAAATAGACAGTCTTCTAAGTAGTACAAGATTAACCATCCCTTAAATTGAACTACATCAGAACTTTGGGAGCTTGCCCCAGAAGAATTCTCAGTGGGTGGGGAAATTAATTTTCCCAACAACAATATATTGTTCTTTGCTGCAATGTCAAGTATTTTGGAGTGACTTGGCCTTGAATGGGCAATTGAGACTCATTCGCTTTACCAAAGACCTGCTCCTAGGGATGAAAATTCATGGAACTCGTTTGTAGATAAGGAGCCACAAGTTGCCTTTACTTTTGGGGTGCCCTTAAGGAAAGGTTATGGGGTTGAGCACCTGTGCTGGAGAATTTACCTGTACACCACTCCTCCTGCCCCCCCCCCACCATTGCAAATTTGTCAATAGTGAAAGTCTGCTGTGGGTGCAGGAAGGAAGCATTTTCAAGTTCCCCTAAAAGGATGAGGAAAAACCATCAAGTTAAGTCCCTTTATGTTGTTGCATAGATATTAATAACAGTCAGTTCTGGACACTTTTGCAACTAGACAATGAGGTTCATCAGAATTCTTGATAGGGTTGCACTTTAACTGCTTTGGTTATGAAAAAGACAGACAATTTTAACAACAACAACAATTTTATTGCTATACCAACCAAAAGCCAAAGCTCTCTGGGAAGTTTATAAATTGTTAAAAAATAATGGAATTTTCAGGGAATCTACACAGCTGGGCTTACGTATAGAGTTTGCATGCTCTATATGAGAATCTTGTGGAATTAGCTTTTGGAATGGCAGGCAATACACTTTCAGGCCTGATAGATGTGAAAAAGGGATAATGGAGCTTATTGCTGCAAAGTGTTTTAAAGAAGCCACCCCCAAATTTGGACCACTTCCTTTTGATCAGATATACAAGTGAAGAAGTTCTTCCAAATAACACTGTGGTTGCTGATATCCGGTGTCATGACAGAGATAAGCCACCTGACAGACTTCATTATGAACCTAACAGTGGCCCAGTTGGGGCTGGAAAGCTCTTCGAACAAGTTCCAAGTTCCAGAAATGCTGTTCGGGTGAGTAAATGCAGACCTGCTACTAGGGAGGACAAATGCGAACATTGCATGATAACAGGACCTTTTCTGCTATAGCACCCCAAGTATGGAGCTCGCTCCCCAGAGAGCTGTGCTTGGCATCAGTGCTTTATTTGTTCCTGCATAGGACCAAAACCTTTTTATTTACCCACTTTTTAAATTGCTAAATGGTATTTTAGCGATCAAGTACTGGCACTACCGAGTGTTTAATGTTTTATCGCTTAAATTAATTGGCTTTTAAAATTGCAATCTGTCATGAGATTTTTAATGAATGACGGTACAGAAAAACTTTAAATAAATAAAATGGGCAGGAGGGTGGGGAATGAATGGGCAGAACAGCGACACCCGCTCTGCCTGCCTTCCCTGGCTGTTCTTCTCGGCTTTAAGCATTTCTCTTGTGCTTTGGATGTTCTCCCAGAACTCATCTGAGCGAGGACAGAAGTGCTTGAAGTGATGGGCTGTAGCAGATGTAGGTGTGTTCCACTCCCCAGAGTTCGTTCTTACCTGCGGCTGGACACATTTTTTTCCTCAAGGGGGAAAACTAGTCTTTTTGAGTAGCTGGGCATATGGAACTTAATGAGCTTTCTTGAAAAGAAGCAGAAGAGAAAAAGGGACCTAGAACACAAAAAGAAATAAAGATGAATATTGTCTTCATCAACTTATTGTGTTAGTATGATAAAGCTTTCCCTTACACCTCCCTTTTTTGTACACCTCTTTCTATCTGTATTCCTTCCTTCTTTCATCTCTTTTTCTTGTCTCTCCCCATTTAGTCTAATAGTCCTTCTATTCTCTATTCTTTCCTCTGTTTCTTTCGCTTAGAAAAAAGATCGGCAAAGTGGTGCTCATTAAGAATGTGGGAGGAGCCATGCTGGGCCAGACTGAGGTCCAGTCAGTCCAGCAGTCTGTTCCCACAACAGCCAGGCAGCTGCTCACGGGGAGTCCACCAGCCGGACACAGCGCCCTCCACCAGGAACCAGTGTCCAGAGCCATACTGTCCCTGCTACAGGCAGCGTACATCTGTCAGGACTAGTAGCCATGCATAACCGCCCCCAGGGAAATGTCCAATCCCCCTTTGAAGTGGTCTAAGTTGATGCCTCCTTCATGGATCACTGCCTTGTCATGGCGAAGGGTCTTGTGTAGCTCAACGAAGCTATGAGCTATGCCGTGCAGGGTCACCCAAGACGGACAGGTCATAGCAGAGAGCGCTGACAAAACGTGATCCACTGGAGAAGGAAATGGCAACCCACTCCAGTATCTTTGCCATGAAAACCCCATGGACATGAAAACCAAAAGGCAAAACGATATGACACCGGAAGATGAGCCCCTCAGGTCGGAAGGTGTCCAATATGCTACTGGGGAAGAGCAGAGGGCTAGTACTAGTAGCGCCAGAAAGAATGAAGCGACTGGGTCAAAGCCGAAAGGATACTCAGTTGCCGATGTATCTGGTGGTGAAAGGAGAGTCCGACGCTGCAAAGATCTTTACTCCATAGGAACCTGGAATGTCAGATCCATGAATCAAGGCAAGCTGGATGTGGTCAAACAAGAGATGACAAGACTGAACATCGACATCTTAGGAATCAGTGAACTAAAATGGACAGGCATGGGTGAATTTAGTTCAGATGACCATCAGGTATACTACTGCGGGCAAGAATCCCTCAGAAGAAATGGAGTAGCCTTCATAGTCAATAAAAGAGTAGGAAAAGCAGTACTGGGATACAATCTCCAAAATGACAGAATGATCTCAGTTCGAATCCAAGGCAAACCATTCAACATCACAATAGTCCAAGTCTATGCCCCAACCACTGGTGCTGAAGAGGCTGAAGTTGACCAGTTCTATGAAGGCCTACAACACCTTCTAGAATTAACTCCAAAAAATGATGTCCTTATCATCATAGGGGATTGGAATGCTAAAGTAGGGAGCCAAAAGATAACTGGAATAACAGGCAAGTTTGGCCTTGGAGTACAAAATGAAGCAGGGCACAAGCTGGTGGAATTTTTTCAAGAAAATACAATGGTCATAGCAAACACTCTTTTCCAACAACCCAAGAGACGACTCTACACATGGACATCACCAGACAGTCAACACAGAAATCAGATTGGCTATGTGCTATGCAGCCAAAGATGGAGAAGTTCTATACAGTCAGTAAAAACTAGACCAGGAGCTGACTGTGGCTCAGATCATGAGCTTCTGGTGGCAGAAGGGGACAGCAGAGGATGAGGTGGCTGGATGGAGTCACAGAGGCGGTTGGTGTGAGCTTGAGTGGACTCCGGGGGATGGTGGAGGACAGGAGGGCCTGGAGGAACATTGTCCATGGGGTCGCGATGGGTCGGACACGACTTCGCGACTAACAACAAAACAACAACAAAGTTGATGCCGTCAGAACACTGTTGTCGCCATCGCTCATGAGGTTCCAACCCTCTCTGGTTCCTTCATCATTTTAGTTGCCCCTTTCTGCATTGTTTCCAGTTTTACAATATCCCTTTTAAGTGCATTAACCAAAACTGTGCACAGTATGCCGGATGTACAAAGAGGCATATGAGATTGGATTTTTAAAACCCCTTTTCTAACTATGCTTAATATAGAATGTTCCCTTTTCACTCTGGATCGCCCTTGCCATCATCACCTCTCCATAACTTTTCCACCACAACCTTTCTTTCTTGCGCATCCCCAGTAGCTCAGATCCCACCAGCTTATACTTCCAGTTGGGATCATTTGCCAGGGTGCACTTACGAGACAGAACTCCTTTTACCATCTTGGTGCCTTTTCTTCCAGTGTGAAGAGAATTGTTTGGAGCACCTTGCAATCCCTGCTTTGTTTTAAGCACCCTAAATAATGTGCTGCCATCAGCAAGCATGGCTCCCTCACTGCTCAAATCTAATTTCATATCACTTATGAAGAAGCTGAAAAGCTCGGGCCCCGATTCAGATCCCTGTAGTATCTCACCGATTACATTGGGAGAACTTACCACTTACTCTCTGCTTCCTGTTTCTTAACCAGTCGCTGATCCATAAGAGAACTTTTCCTCCTTTTCCAGGACTGGTAAATTTACACAAGAATTTTTAATGAGAGACATTGTTGAAAGACTTTTGGAAGTCCAAGTAAACCATGTCTACCAGGCAACACCTAACCAAGTGTTTCTTAACTCTCACAGAGAATTTTAAAAGTTAGATATGATTATTCCCAGAAGTTGTTGGGTGATACACAATACATCTACAGGCTTTAAGAGATCACATTATTTTTTGTTGTTTTCCATTCCTTCTTTATGCTCTCAAAGAACTCTGAAAGGTTCTTGGGATATAGGAAAGCTTACCTATACAGAAGTCATACTGTTTCTTTTTTCAACAGGGCTTGTTCTTCTATATACTTACTAATTTTATCTTTAATACCACTTTCAACCAATCTAAACTAATCAGCCTGCAATTTTCTGGATCCCTCCCAGATCCCTTTTTAAAAATTGGTGTTACACTGGCCATTCTCCTGCACAGAGGTTGAGCTAAGAGACATGTTACCTATTTCTGTTAGATCAGTAATTTTACCAATGAATTCTTGAAGAACACTAGGATGGCTATCATGTGGGCCTCATGATTTATTAACTTTTCATTCACTATAAAGTTGAAAACTCTATGTACTATCATAGCCAAAGTGCAAAGGTATCTGCCCTGGTCTTCTTTAGTGAATACATATGAAAAAATCATTGAGCTTCTCCACAACCTCCTTATCCTCCTTTAGTGCACCTTTAACTTTGTTGTTATCCAATGAGCCAAGTGGCCTCCAACTGGATTCTTGTTTGTGATATGTTTAAATAATTATTTTTGTCCATTTGTGCTTGCTTCTGTTCTCTTCATTTGGGCAAGACTGTCTTTTTCTGAAGAAAGCCTTTCCTTTCCTTTCCTTTCCTTTCCTTTCCTTTCCTTTCCTTTCC
>JAIXND010000674.1:36856094-37073614 GCA_023646645.1 Varanus salvator macromaculatus | reverse complement strand
CCTTTCCTTTCCTTTCCTTTCCTTTCCTTTCCTTTCCTTTCCTTTCCTTTCCTTTCCTTTCCTTTCCTTGACACTGCTCGTTGACCATGCTGATGCCCTCCTGGACTTGGCGCTACCTTTCCTACCTGTGCTATACATTGAGCTTCTGTTATTGTGCTTTTCAGTAACTGCCAAGCATTTTGAACGCATTTAACTCTCTTCTCTCTTGTTCAGCTCCCACTTTACCAGTTCTCTAATTTTAGAGAAGTTCCTCTTTTGAAGTCAAATGTGACTGTGTTGAATCTTCCTGACAATCATTCGCAAATATGTATTGAATCTGAAAGCACCATGGTCACTGATTCGAACTGATTCAACAGCATTCACATCTTGTACCAGGTTCTTGGTGGCATCACTTAAGACTGACCAGCCTTGCTTTATCTCTGGTCAGCCTTTTCTGGGGCACAGTCCTTTAGGGCATTGAGAAATTTAATCTCTCCATTATGACCGAAAAATGCATTTATCCAATCAAAGTGCAGGTAATTGAAGTCACCCGTCGTGACAACAATTTTTTGTTTGGATGCCTCTCTGATTATTTTCCAACTCTGGTTTGCCCTGAGCTATCTGGTATGGAAGATGATAGCCTGTTCCTAGTACTAAATTACTTTTGGAACCTGTAGTGCTTTTGCGGAGGAGTCTGCCCCTCTTAGATTTTCTAGTCGGCTTGATATGATGCCCTCTTTGACATACAGAGCAACACCTCCTCCAGGACAACCTTTCCTGTCCTTTTTATAGAGTTTCTAGAGATGACTGTATCCTACTGGTTCTCTTCATTCCAGCAGCTTTCTGTAATGTTCACTATAACTAGGCTCGCCTTAAAATCCAACATTCCAACTGTCTCATTTTGGCTCCTGATCTTCTAGCATTAGCACAGAAACGCATATACCTGGTGCTCCTCCCCAGATCCCTGAAGTGGGCACCCTCTGCTCATGGCTGAATTCCATCTGGACAATGGGGAGCATTTCCCACTTCTTCCCCTTTGTGATTTGATCCAAATCCATTGCTTCCCAGCTCCTGTCAGCTTCCCACCAGGGTCCAGTAGAAAAGGTGATCTGTCACCTTTATATGTTAAGCACCAGTGAGCTGGTTCTCTTTTGGTTCAGAGAGTGCCTATACCTCTTGTTCAGGCATGACTTGCCCCAAAATGTCCCCCAGTGCCTAATAAACATGAACCCCTCTTCCCTGCACCATGTTCACATCCATCTACTTCACAGGGGACCTGTCTAATTGGCCTGGTGGTCTTGGCTTCCAATCTGTGCTCAGTAACCTAAATTTGGTTCCCAAACTCTCACAATTACATTTCCGCACATCATTTATATTTGTATGAGTCATAACCACTCACTGCACCTCCACACTATCTACAAAGCTTTCTTGATGTTGCATGATTAGCTGCAACCAACCCGCCAAGCAAAGAACTGATTGTGTGGTCTACATACTCATTATAAACCCATCTCTCTGTCTAATGAATATCCTACTGCCTGAAGCCCTTCCTCCCCCGAAACTACATCCTTGGTGAGAGAGGATATTTGATATTTTCATCTAAGGTATTAGTTCTCTTTTTCTCACAATAGCATCCTCTTCCAGGTCTTCCATTCTGTATCACAACAGAGGATACAAGGATCCGGACATGCTGCCGGCTCCCTGAATGTCTGGCCCACCAATCTCTCTGCTTCTTTCAGCTTCTCTAGGCCAGCAACCTTGGTTTCAAGGAAACTTCCTTTTTCCCTGTGCCAGGGCCAGACACCCATGACGTCGGTCTTGTAGCCAGATAGTTATACATGTGGCATCCAGTGCTAGCCTTTTACCTGTCTTTTTAAATGTCCTTGAGACATTGTGAAGGGCGGGATATAAAAGCTCTAAAAAAACGAATTATTGGGTTCATTTACATGGAAAGGTATGCTGTTTACTAGGAGGAGGTGCGGGATTTATAGTTATTTTTCTTTATAGGTATTTACTCAGAGAAGCAAGGCAGAGTCAACTGCTCTGGTCTCCTTGGCTTCTCACTAAACTTGGACAGCACTTAACTTACATACGTGTTGTTGCTTCATCGCTGAGGCTGGAGGACTTCAGCAGTGGGACTCTTCATGCCCTGAGGGCTGAGTTCCCCTGCACTCTGCACTCCCTTTGGCTCTGGCTGGCCCCGGCTGCTGCCACAACCCATCTGATTAGAGGGACTCACTGAAAAAGCAAGGGAAGATGAGCCTCGACTAACTTCCCGTGGGTAGAAATCTAAGTCGGTGGAGTTCCCCACCAGTGGGGATGTTCTGCTCAGGGGAGAGGAAGTAGTTAATGGATTGCTGGAAGGAACAATAGGCCACAATTAATGGGATTGAGGAAGGGATGAAGACTGCATCCCTTTAAACCAAATGGTAAGAAGAGCTGAACTCTCACACTTGAGGGAGGAGCTTAGAATAATGAAAAGGCATCTTAGAATAAACCTAGTTGCTCCCCTCCCTCATATACTGTTGACTGGAAAAATAGAAACCCGCCCCCACCATATCTCATGTGATTGGGATAGGCAGCTGCTCCACCATGTCTAGTTTGGTCAGTCATTCCTACATACGAATGTGGAATACATATGAGCTTTTACTAGTATTTGATATTATGGCACGGTTTAATTGTTCACTGTTGCTGTGTTGGAAGGTCACAGAAGACTTGGACTATGAAGACCCACGAAATCTTGCTGTCAGCAGCACCCACCAAATGACTATCTCTGTTTTTGATGATGTGAATCCATCGCACACAGGTAGGAATTTTGAAAGCACTTGGAAGTTTTCCAGGATGTCACACTTTTTGCCCTTCAGAACCCCCCCTCCCCCATTTTTGAGGTGTTTGCCAGAGGACCTGATTTCTTTCTATGTCTTCTTTGACCTACATCTCACTCATGTGGAATAAATAAGGCTGCTTGCTTCCTAGGAAACTTGGGCAGGTATCACATCTGATCATAGTCTCTGTGTAGATAATGAACCATACACAGGTATGGCTGGCATTCTCTCTATTTCTGCAGAAGAGATTTCTCCTTGATATTGCTATGAGAGTGACATGAAGGGAAAATTGTCTCTAAAATAAAATACCTTTCAGTGGTCCAAGTTAGGTAGTGAAGGAATATGTGCCACGCACTGTTTTGGCTATTCTTCTGGAAATGAGCATATGCTAATTATTCAGAGATTATGACATAGCCGGAACTTCAGCCTTTGATTTCAGTTAACTCTGCTGTATTTTTCTATTTATAGTTGAATGCTCTGGGTAATGTTTGAAGATGTTTCTGACCCCTTTGTTCTTTTGGCAGTAACTGCTACAATCATTGTGGAAATCAAACCTGTCAATGAATTTAGTCCCGTATTTAGTAAAGACAATTATGTATTTGCTGTTTCAGAAACAGCTGGAGGTAAGTTAACACTGGTTTACTTTTTTTAAAAAACCATGTTTTGTTAAGAATCTCAGAGAAGTCATCAGTATCAATCAGTAAAAATATCTAAGCATTCAGATCTACTATTAATAAAGTGAAACATGGGCACGGCATCCAAACTGTTGCACCAAACCTGAATTAGGAGTCAAAAACTAAACACGTGCGGAAATGATGCTACACCATGACAGAGAACGTTATACAAGGGTGTCACTGGGAAGTGGCTGTTCCATAATCAGAATACTTTTGTTTCTTTAAATAATATTCAGTTCGAATTGGACACTGTTGATTTTAAACATAAGAAGCTCCCTTATACCAGATCAAAGTATTTGTCCATCTAGCCCAATACTGCCTACTCTGACTGGCAGCAGCCCTCCAGGGCCTCAGGCAGTGGTCTATCCCATCAGCAACTACCCCATCTTTGTAGCTGGGGAGGTGAGGGAGGGAACCTTGGGCCTTGTCCGCATACAGCATGGTCTACTGCTCAGCTGCAGGGATGGCATTGCCTTGAATCCATGAACAAAATTACGCAGGTGAAATGGCTCGGTACTATAGCTGGATTGGAGGGCCTAATTTTCATCCAGCCGCAGCACCTAGCCTGCTCTGGATTCTCTGGACCAGCAAAACAGGAAGGACGAGGAAGGAGGAAGGGCTGTTCCAATAACAGGTCTGTCAAAACCAGAGGCAACACCAGGGCAGTCCAGAATCACACCAGTGCCTGAAACAAGGAGATGCACAAGGACTGCAGGGTGTGGAAATGGAGGAAGTGAGGGCGAGGTCCTGGGGCGAGGCGAGGCCAAAGAGGGGCTTGCCAGCATCACGTGCGCTGGGAAGAGCCGGGGGGAGCGAGCCAAAGAGCCCTCCTGGAGTTGCTGTCCTAGCCCCAAACAACCAAGAAACATGTGTCACTTGCCTGTGCCAGAAAACAAAGCCACTTGTGTCTGGCACAGTGCTCTTCACTCTGCCGCAAGTCCACTAACAGACATTTGAGAGCACTTCACTGTAGGCAAAGCTCGCACACACAGGGAGATGCCAAGGATTCAACGCCATCTATCAAAAGCGGGCCAAAAAGCAGGAGGGCTGAACGCTCCCTCTCTCCCTCCCTCCCTCCTTCCTTCCTGGAATCTTGTACAGAATTATATTGTCGAACAATGACATGTACCGTATTTTTCTATACAGTATAAGACTATTTTATCAACTATAAGACGCCCCCATGTATAGGATACCCCCCCACACACTTTTTTAACGATCTCCGAGTGAGCAAGCTGCTGCTGTGCACGCGTGTGCATGGAGGCAGGAAGGCGGTGCTTCCCCACATGCGCGCGCACGTGCCCACACCAGTCTCCCCCCACCAGTGCTCCTCTCGGCCCTGAGTATAAGATGCCCCTATATTTTTATGTAAATATTTTTAAGAAAAAGTGTTGTCTTATACATGGAAAAATACGGTATTTTTTCTTCTAAGGCAGGGCAGAAGAGGGTGGCAGAGAAGGGGGCGAGGAAGAGAGGGGGTTGGATAAAAGGGGATGAGAGACTGAGAAGGATGGCAGAAACAGAGAGTGAGCCCCTTGACTTTACGAGGGAATGCTGTTGGAGTAGCCCAGCAACACTGCTGGGGCACATGGTAATGAATACAGTGCAGTTTCTGCTGTGCTGAAGACATGATCTTGTGTCAGACACAAATGCAATTGTGAGACCGGCAGGAGGAGATGGAAGGAAAAGAAAAGGCCTTCAAAATAGTTAAGGAGCAAACAAGCAGATTCTGTTGTTGTTGTTTTTTAAACTGACAGGTCTTCCTTTCCCTTCACAAAAAATCGCGCAGAAGAAGGGAGGGGGCATCCTGCTGCCTGCTACTGTCCTCCTACTTCCCATGGCATGACGTGGGCGGGAGAAGCACCCCAGTTCCTTCCACCCAAAATCAGTTCCCGAGAGCACATGCAGCCGCTGTCTTGTGCCAGCTTTCCTGAGAAAGGCTCGCCCAGAGTCAGTGTGACTTACCGTATTTTTCGCTCTATAAGATGCTCCTGACCATAAGACGCACCTAGTTTTTAGAGGAGGAAAACAAGAAAAAAATATTCTGAATCAAATGGGCACATAATCACAGGCACATTCCCATCACTTCCCCATGGGCTGCACATCTGACAGACTTACTGCGCACACATATTCGCTCTATAAGACGCACAGACATTTCCCCTTACTTTTGAGGGGGGGAAAAGTGCGTCTTATAGAGCAAAAAATACGGTACTTCTCCGTGAGCACCACTGAGCTGCCCTAATGTGGCCTGCACATGGCTACTTTTGAGTGGGCAACTTGGCAGCTAAGGCAAGAGGTCCAAGGAAACATTTGGAAAAAGGAGCATTCCGTATGGGTTGAAAGGATGCTGGAGGGGAGGCGGGGGCAGCATCATACTGCCCCATAGTCCACTGGGCGAGTCAGAGACAGAAGAGAAGCCGTGGGGTGGGGTGGCTGTTCTGAAGAAATATGGGCTATGAATGGTGTGAAGAGGATGGGTTGGGGTGAGCATCAGGTGACATGCTCTTAAGGCAGGCATTGCAATGCCAGTACAAATCGAGTGCAGGTTCCCGCCTCCCCCGAGAGAGAGGAGGATGGAAGGGTGGCAGGAAGAGGGAGAATGAGAAAGGGGGTGTGATGGAGAGAGAAAGCGAAGGACTGCTTCCTGCCATTGTCTGCCTGGGCTTCACCCGGGGTTGCCCCCAGCTCCCCACTAACTGTTCCTCTGGGTCAACAACTCTTCATAGAAAAATATTCTCCACCCCTCATTTGTTCCAGTGTCCTTTAAAAGGAACAAACCAAGTCAGCATTTTGCATCACTGCAATGTCTTGTATGAGGTCTTGCTAGCAATAAATGTGAATAAATTTCTGTGAAACTAGAATATTTAAAGTCATTTTTTGTGATGAAGTTTGGCATAGGCATGGATCCAGCATGACAGGGAACACGAAAATGACATACACATACAAATTACCTTCCTTCTAGGCTGATAATGGTTTTTTTTTGTTTAAGAAATCCAGAATAGTTTTATCATAAACTGAAAAGCTCAATCACATTGTGCTGGGATTCACAAGGGAAATGCAATTCACTCACGTTCGTTTTCAAGAAGCAGCTCTGGCAACCTTGCAGGAGGTTCCATAATAGCTTTGCTTTCAAACTGAGCTTGGAAAGTGCGTGAATCAGCTTATTAAGTTTTATTGGAAGTTTAATTTGACACCCCCCAAATCCTCTTTGATTATTTCTGACAAAGTCTTAAATGTGAAAATGAGTGAGACTGGTAGCATACAGGAACAGCAGCTGCATTTACCCCATACATACATGCAGTGCTTTTTTTGTAAAAAAAAAAAAAAAAGGTGCCGGAACTCAAGTTCCCGGCAGGAGTAAGCACACACACCAATCCTAAGCCGAGCAGCATCCCAAGCAGCTATCTCTCACTATCAGATATTATTTGTTTATTTATTTATTTTATTTTACAAATTTGTATGCCATCCCCTTGCAAACAAGCCTCCGGGCGGCTATAAAATACATATATATTTATTTATGTATTTATATATAAAAATACAATATAAAACAATGACATAATAATATAAAACAAACACACAATTTAACACACAATTTAAAACTGGCCCATCTCTTGGTCTAAAAATAAAAAGTGTAACAATAAACAATAAATAATCATAAATAGCAATATAAAATTAAATTACAAATACAAATTACTATTTAGCAATTAAAATATTTCTTAAATAAAAAGGTCTTAGCCTGGTGCCGAAAAACAAATAATTACGGTGCCAGGCGAGCCTCTCTGGGGAGCGCATTCCATAGGTGGGGCGCCACTGAAGAGAAAGCCCTCCTCCGGGTACTCACCCTCCTTATTTCCCTCATGGAGGGTTCCCAAAGGAGGGCCTCAGCTGCCGATCGTAGGGGGCAGGAGGGCATATATGGTCGCAGGCTCTCCTTTAGCAGATAGCAGACACAATCGCAGCCTGCAGGCACTATGTCAATAATGTTTGCTGCTGATCTGCTACTCTGTTCAAAATCACTTGGTAAAATCCATTGGAAAAAAGGTGCCGGAACGCCGCTCCGGTGCGGTGCGTTCTATGACAAAAAAAAGCCCTGCATATAAAAAAGGTACAGGCACACATACATATACACATACACATAGCTAACAGGACCAAGACCCTGACTTAGGAAAGTGAGCATTGTTCCCATGACTGTAAAGCTTATAGCCTAATCTTTGTAGACATGAAAGGCCACATGCAACCAATCCTGAGCTTTTGAGTCCTTTGCATGATATAAAAACAGTCGACACTGCCATCTCTCGAGCGTCTCTAAAACCCCTATAATATTTATTTATTTATTTATTTATTTAAATTTTTATACTGCCCAGTAGCAGATGCTCTGAATAAATTTCTTTCTTTGTGTCATTTATTTATTACATTCCCACCCTGACTTTTTAACTCTTGCACGAAACCCAAGTTAGTTTAAATGGTCCTTTTTCTCTCTATTTTTACCCTCACAGGAAGCCTGTGAGGTAGGTTAGACCATGTGCCTCAAAGTCGCCCAGGGAATGTCTAGCAGAGCCATAGATTGTCCCACTCTAACCACTACACCGCACTGTCTGTCACATGTTCCCTGCACGGCAGTGTGAGAACCAGGGCGGTGGAACCACCAGCTTGGAAAGATCCAAGGGGCTCTGGGGATGTAGTGCCTGGATGGTTCTGGCAGGTGGGATGGCAACCAGGCCTGGTGGGACTACTAGCCCATGCCATGCCCTTTTGATGACACCAAAGCTGACCTCCCACCATCGGAATGACAGAACTGGAATCCACAGTAGCTTAACTTGGACTTAAGTCCTATCAGAGATCACAAACATGCTGCTCGGGCTGGAACATTGCACGGTTTGTTTCCAGATGCGTATGAAAGGGGCATCCCCCTTTAGTGACATTTGAATTTTTCCCACACGCAAGTTGACACCATTATCTGAAAATATAATGTCAGCTGGCTAAATGCACATAGCTAGTTAAGGGGAAGATACTCCTCTAGAGTCTTTTATAGATAAAGAGATCAAATTGGAGAAGAATTTAGTGGTCAATTAAGCGACAATCTCATTCTAGCAGCGATAAATGCAGCTCATGCCTTGTACTCCTTGTGAGGTAATTAGTGGGCTGCTGTTTGTGTGATCCGGCCCTGTTATGTGGCTACACAGAAGGGCTTGGTAATCAGCTTTATAAAGCAGCATGCAAGAATTAATAGACTCATTTTCGGAGCACTCAGCTTTCTCTATTGAAAAAAGAAAGCAAGGCACTACTGCATCTATTCCAAATCAATGAAGTAAACTCCCTGCCTATTAGCATTCACAGAGCACTGCTCTCATCTCACAGCTCATCATAAAGTTGGAAAAGTAACTGCCACCGACAAGGACCACCCACCGAATTGTGTGACCTACAGAATAGTCAGTGAAAGCCTTCATCCCCCTGAGATATTCTGGGTGCATCCCGAGACTGGAACAATAGAACTCACAACCCAGCCAGATTACGAGTCTGCCCAGCAATACAAGCTGATCATTGAAGCTGTTGACTGCGATCTGGCTCATCCTAGATCTGCTGCTGTTCTGGTAAGTCAAAGTTTTCCAAGAAATTGGAAATCCATGATCTGAGCAATTCTTTCAATTCTACCTCTGAATGTCTATTTGCGGTGCATTACATTGGGAGAGTAAAAGGCGGTTTACTATCTTGCAGATCACATGATAAACCTAGGTTGTGAGGCCTTTGCCACACCATCTTGGTGACACCAAAGTTTTGAAGTTGGCATCAAGTTTGTTTCTGCTAGAAAAGGTTTCTTTAGAATCAGCCCCTCAAAATGAGCAGGAAGAAAAAAATGCTCAAATACTCCCTAACAACCAAATCTAATGGTTAGGGATTTTGAACAGGAAGAAGTGGATTTCCTTTGGAGAAGTGAAGACAAATATGTAGGGCTGAAGAAGATTAAAACCAGTCAGAGAATTCAGTCCCACATGGGTCTGGCTGAAATGAATCCAGGGAAGAGATGGGAAAGTCACAAAGATGAGGAAGAAAATGGGGACATCTTTCTTTGTTTTAGATAATTAATTGACTTATTAGGGAGATACAAAGCTAAAATGAAAGAAACAAACAGAAAAGGAACAATATGAACTAGCAAATGCAAGTTTGTGACAAAAACATTATGGGGTGGTTCACATGTCGTGACAAGCCACTTTGGGTCAACCTGCCTGAAGGGCTCTGAGGCATGTGCCAGCTGCCATTTTGAACACATAAGCTGCAGTGGTGGTGGGAATTTTTGGATAACGCTTGAACAACTCATGGGTTCACTAAACACAGATGCCATTGGAGGATTGCCTATCAAGGCAGGGCATCTGCTTCTAAACAGCTTGCCTTTTTATTTTGCTTGTAGTGTATTAGGCTTTTAGTCATAGTGTGTCTATCCTATGTGTAATATCGAAGAGACACTGTAGTAGTTGTAGTAGACACTGTAGACACTTTAACAGTAGTTTGTGGCTGTGTGCTAAAGACAGAGGTCAGAATAGATGAGCTCCAGAGGCCGTGTGATCAAGGCAAGGGGTGCTTTCAGCCTGGATGGTTTTCTCCAAATGACTGCATACTGAGCGCAGAGGAAGCAAAACAATCCATCCCTTTCCCATTTCCTTTACAGCGGAGGTGTTGCCCTGCTTTCAGCAAGAGCGCTGAATATCTAATGGTGGATGAGGCTGAAGTCAAAGAGGGCAGGGGCAAAAATGTGGAAATCACCAGCATATTGCAGCAAGCAGCTCCTGCTGTCAGTACTGAAGGCTCAAGAGAGGCAAGCTTTTGAATGTGGGACCCACACAAAGCCAGTCAATTAGGAGACAGGGGATGGGACCAGTGAAAAGGGGTCTGAGGACCCCTGGAAGGCTTGATATTCAACCCATGGTGCTGAGGTCCAACATCCCTTCTTTAGAGGAAGATCAGGCTTTATCTCCTGACCTTGTAATTTTTCTGGTAGAGCATGTAGAACAGTATCACAGCTGGATTCTGCAAGTGCTCTTGGCTGTTGGCTGAATTCACCACACGCAGATGTACAGCTCAAATAGCATTTTCAGTTCAGCTCTGCTGGTATGTGCCCATGCTTGCACCGATTTATGTCTCTTCTGTCCCCAGCCACTGGGATCAAGTCCTCTTCTTTCTTGGTTTATGTAACCCTACCCTCATGATCACTTCCGCAATGGACGGGCCATGCTAACGCTCTGTCTTCAGTGGGGACCCTCCAATGCCTGGACAAAGAAGCAGGTTCAGAAGTCATGATCCAGCTCTTGGTACAGCAGTGACTCCCTGGTTGGGAAGTGGCCTATGGGGATGGTCCCCGAAATGTGTCTTCTCATCCTCCCCATCTAGGCTCATGTAGGCTGGATGCTCTGCATGCATTTGAATGAAGAAATGGTGGCATGTTAAAATCCAGGCTGTGCAAGAAGCACCACGCTGGTGTGCTCTGGGCTTCCCATATTATTCATGCTGTAAGACTGCTGTTTTCCAGGCCCACCAGCTTGCTGGAGAATGTCTATTCTGTCATGGCACAGAGAGCCTGGCACCCTCACTTGGCCCACAGGGAATCACGACGGTGCTTTGGGTATGATGCACACATGACCCAAGTCAGAAGACACCGCTCCAGGCTAGCTGGATCTCATTTTATCCTGGAAGTCCTGGAAGGCGCGCCACAATGTGAGTGTTAAAGGCATGAATCTATAGGATGCCCTGCTTTTTAAAACTCCACCATCTCTTCATGCAGGCAGATCAAGGGGGAGCTTTGGTGCCTTTGCTTCCTCTGACTGCAAACAACTGGAAAATGCACTCAGAATTGCTCACTGCCACACAGGTAGGAAAGAGCTTCCTGAAACAATTTTCGCTGAGAATTATTAAAGCAGTTTTATAAAGTGGAAGCAAGCCAGTGAAGCTACATTCTAGCCCAGCCACTTAACAAAAGCTCTAATTGTTTGGCACAGTTAATAAAAGTTGTGTGGGGGGGCGGGCAGGGAGAGGAGAATGTTTCTTTCTAGAATGCGTTTTCAGAGATAAGCATATGGAGATTACTCATGAATGTTTCAGGTGAGAAACTATTCATCATCTCTAAGGCAAGTAACCTTTATGTTTAGTTTGGCATTTTGAGCTTGTTGGCATTTTGATCTTTCCTGTGTAAATTAACATCACAGCTTTTCCTCCCTGGGTGTAGAAGACACAAGTGGGAATGTTGCGATACAGCCTCACTCACGCTCTGACCTGGTTTGCATGTAACAGCAAGCCTCAGTGGGCGAATTTCCCTGCAGGGCTTGCCATTTGGCCTTCTGAATATTCACGATGCTGTGGGGGTGTGCCACTTAGGAGGGTGTTACATGCAAGCCAGGCAAGGGTGGGTTGTAGGGCTGGTTAACAAGCCCATGGCCTGTTACGGTTGTGGCTAGACTTTTCAGATTGATGCTGGCACTGTAACGAGCAGCCCTGTGGGCAGGTTCCCCCATGATAGCTTCTTGTTCTGTGCAGGCACCCAGCGCTCCAGTGAGCCCGCCATGCCTTCTTCTGGTTGCGAACGTGTTGCCATGCCATGTAAACTCACCCAATAACTTATATTCAGGGTTTAATAGGTTTGGTTTAGAAGAAATACTTCTTCCTCTGACCTATTGGATGAAAAAGATTCCCATCTGTTGAGCCAAGCCATGCCGTGTGTGTTCAAAACCTTTCTATGGGTCACTTTTCTTTGTCATTCATTTTTATAGGTTACAATAAATATTGATGAAGAGAACGATGAAGCTCCCGAATGCAGACCTTCTACCTACAGAGCAACAGTGCTTGACAGCGCTTTGCCGGGGACAAACATCAACAGCTTTCAGCTCAATTGCCATGACAAAGACTCTCTTGACACTGCAATGCGCTTTGAGATCGTGTCTGGTAAGAGTCCCTGTACCGACTCACCATCTGACTCCTCTCCTTGTAAAATACCAGATCTGCCTGGGGCCAGCATGGGTTGCCACCCCCTTTTCCTGGCAGAGGGCCCCATGCCTTGAACAGCTGTATGAGAGAATTGGGTAAGCAATGGCCGGAGCCTCTTCCTGGCATGGACCTGTGGCAGTGGAGGAAGCCTCACCTGTTGATTTCTCCCTGTTGTGCTCCTGGGAAGGGCACAGAATTGTCTGTGAAAAGGTGCTGGCAGGTTTTGGCTGTAATAGCTACTGATGGCCCCAAAGGGAAAGAACAGGAAGAAGGGGTGTGTCATTCTAGAAAGGCAGAACATTCTTCTCCAGGGAGTTTACTAAACTGGGGGGAGAGGGTTGATTTTTTGGGGCTTGTTTATTTTATTTGTTTATTGGGATTGGCTTTTTTCTTGCAAGGTACCCAGTGCTGCTCACATAATTCCCCATCCCCACCCCGTCCCCCACCTTCATCCTCATGGCCACCCGGCGTGGTAGGCTAGCCTGAGAATCAGTGCCTGGTCCTGAGTCACCCAGTGAGCTTTGCAGCTAAGTGCAGACTTGAGCCAGGATCATCCACGTCCTATTCCAATACTCCAATCTCTAGACCACTATGCTGCTTTGCATATGCAAATCTGCTTAGGGGTTGTTGTGCTGTGCAGACTTGGAGGGCCTTGGGTAACCCTCACATAAGCCATACCTGCTGGATTCGCACGACACGACAAGCCCCACGCTGGGCTTGCGTCCTCAAAACAGCAGCTGCATGTGCCCAGGACACACCACGGCATGGCATGCAATCTGTGTGGGCTGTCATTTTGCCCAAAGGATCCCATCCTAACCTCTTCTTCTTTCCTCACAAAGGAAACCGTGATAACCATTTTGGATTTGACCCAAGTCGAGGGTCCAGTTCATCGAAACTGATTGTGAAAACGCCTTTTGACTTTGATGGTATCATGGAGTTCCAGCCACTGTATCATCTTGTGGTTCACATTATAGATGACAATGTATACAATACCATTGTTTCCAAACCTAGGACAGGAACAGTCCTGATAGATATTGTTGTGCTGAGAACAAGGACTCCTCCAACATCGATTCAGTCTGAAGTAAGTAGGAGTGATCGGGCGTGTAAGAGTGATCACACATAGAAACCAAACAAACAGGTTTCTGATGCAACAAAGCTATGCTGCACGTTGTACGTGGTCCCCGATAGCATTGTTCTTTGGCTTGGAACTACTGACAACACTATCCTGTGCATGTCAACAGAAATAACTCCAGTTGAGCTCATTGAGTTTCAAAAAGGAAAGTTAGGACCTCAGCCTTTTGCACCAAAGTTGCATCCATGAAATACCAAAAAATAAAAATAGAAAACCTGACAAAGGTGAAACATGATTTAAAAATCCCCAAATTCACACTTCACTTTTTATATGCAAAAATCTTTCCAGAGTGACTTATTTTTCCCATGGGTAGCAATTTCTCACTAAGAATATTGTAGGGAATATGTGACACTCCATAAAATGTGATATTTGCCCAATTTGTGTAAATCAGAGTTTTGCCCTTCGGTTCCCATCATCTCTTATCATCGGCTCTGCTTCTGAGGGTTGATGGGAACTGCAGGCCAAAACCTCTAGCGGGCCAGAGGTTTCCCTTCCCAGCTGTTAAGGATGTGCAGTTCATGCAAGGAACATCTGGCTGGCAAACCTAGCCTGCGGTGGCTTCCTCGATCTGTTCTGTGGTGTTCATTGGGCTGGGCTAAACATTGCCCACCCTGCACTGGGAGACAGTTGACCTGAGAAAGCTGGAGAAAGCTTGCCATGTTCCTTGACCCACACTGGTGCAATGAGGGGTGAGCAATTCCAGTATTGGGGGTGGGGGGGGGAGGAACTTGTGGAAGGCCCCACTGCCATTCCTAGTACAGTCATTGTCTGTCTCTGAAACCTCATTGTGGTTTCCAGCTCAAGAAGATGCTATTTCTAGCCTAATTTGAAAAGTTTGTTTGAAAGATAACAAGGCAAACTCTTTCTGCTCGTTGCCTGTTGAGACGATCCCCACTGGCACGTTCAGGTGCTGCGTACAACACAGAGCGACTCTTCGCTCTTATTAAGCTTAAAAGTCAGCAGGCTGCTCTGAGCCACTCCATAGCCTGGCTGTCAGCTGCGGTTGGAGCTTTGTTCAGTGGATGTGAAGGAAAGCCGGCAGCAAGATGACTTGACGGTAATGGGGACAGAGGGGAACGCTTTTGGAATAGAGGCTGCCTCTGTCTGCCAGCCAAATCTCATCGAAGGACAGCCTCAACAACCACTGTTTATTTGCTTGCTAACCTGAGCATAAAATTGAAAGAATGTACTACTTTAATTAGTTAAAACCAGAGGGTGCAAATGCCAGGGAGGGATTATTATCTGCAAAATGGCCTAATTGGATGTAACTCTTGAGATGCCAGCCCTGGGAAAGTGGCGGGCCAAGCGTGCAAAGAAGCAAGGCACACTCTCCTGCCCCAGTTGTGAATGTAAAGGTGCACTAGACCAGTGGACTAGGACAAGCTGACTCGTGTGGTCCACCTGAAACCTCACTCTATTGCACCAGTGAATCTGTTGTGCAGGTGAGGTTTCTATCAGTGGGGGGAAATAATATGTGTGAATGGGTCTTTTATCAGACGCAGAAGCCACAGTGAGCCTGAGTAAGCTTCTCAGTCACATACACTTCTCTGGGCACCTCCTGTGCAGCCAAGACCTTGGAGGCATGGCCTCCCAAGTGTCTCTCAAAGTCAGCTTGCCCTGCTAAGCCGCTGTGGGTTAAGTAGCCCCTGGGGCTTAGCAGCACATGTGGAAACTGTTTTGATCATTCAAGCTACGAGCATAGCTTGTTACGTCACACAAGCCCAACAGGCTGTGTGATTGTGATGACTAACAAAGCTTCCTTAACCCATGGGCAGTTTTAGGGTTGTGGATGGTTTGTTAACCATTCCAAAAATTCACCCCACTGGGTTTGCCACTGTCACTTTCTAGTTATTCCAAAGCGTCACATGCTGCAGCCACCATCGGTTAAACAAGCAATGGTGGCCTGCAGTGCTGGTGCCCACTGCATCTCTGTGTCTGAACCTGGACTTGTGGTTTCTCACTCACCATGGTTAAGCTAACTTCATAACCCATAATTTGAAGTTGGCTTGTTTTGAAACTACACATAGTGAGTGATAAACTGGAATGCCAGGTTCAGGTGCGACACAATCTTGAGTCTAAGAAAAAACTGAACATTAATGCTCTGGAAATTCTTTTCTAATTGTATAGGAAGAGGAGGGCGGAGAGGAGAGGAGAGGAGAATATGAGCACACAGCTTTTGCAGCTAATGTAACTGTACTTTAGTATCATGTGTAAATATGGCCCATAACTATATATATCTAATGTTTTATATTTTCCCACAATGCTTTAAATATCATTTTAGGTATAGATTTTCCTCTTTAAGAGGGTCCCACCCCCAGGCTCTTGGGCTTCCCCCCCTTTTTTTCTTTTTAGGGGCTGTTTGCTTGTTTGTTTAGTGGCTCTTGTTAAATCACAGTCTCCAGGCAATCCTATGGGGATGAATGTGTTGTGGGTTGCCACCGAGAGTAGGCTGGACTTACCCCAACCAAATTAAAACAATTTAATCTATTCTTTCTCTGTCTGTCCATATAGGAAAAGAAAGGCCTAACCATTGTCTACACATCCGTCAACACTTTCCATTCTTCCAGTTGGTATATCTCATTCGCCTTCACTCTGATGGCTATCATGTCACTTGGATTGGGTGCTTGGTGGTGCTATCTGATTTGGAGATATGGCAGATGTAAAGAGACCTGCCTGAAGCAGCAAGCCAAAAGCCCAGGGGAAGTCCAAGCGTAAGTTTATCCAGGGCCCAAAACTGGGAAATGTGCCGGAATTAAGGTAGGAAAAGAGGACCATGTGTAAAGCTGGCGTCATGATTTCTTTGCCTCGGTGCTCTTTGCTGTGGAAGGACCAGTAGTGTGTGCTCGCCTGTGAAAGTGAAATGCTATTTACAGGAAACGGGAGAGGAGCTGGCCGTGTGAGCACAAGAGCTCCGCCCAATGGCATCTGCTTCCCACAGTGGCCGACCAGGCGCCCAGGGGCGGCCTGCAGGGAGGACACGGGGGCAAGGGCGCACGCGCACATTGCTCCCTGGCGACCGCTGCTCCGGGGCACTGTGGAGGTAGTGCGCTGGCATCGCATCTCCCAGCCATGGATCGCTTTGCCTCCAAGAACCGGCCTGATTGCCTTTTAAAGCAAATCCAAGCTGGTGGCTCTTATGAGAGTTTGCTATAGTTTGATTATGTGCTTTCCTTTCATTGGCCCTGAACTGCCCACCAGTCGGCCTCCTGGAGAGATACCAGGGCATGGGCTCTGGTGTTATAAGAAAGGGAGAACAATGTCTCTGTTTCCTCCTTCTCCATGCATAACCCTATACACATGTTATCCTGTACCTTTTCCTCAAACCAAGGAGCCTCTTGTTCTCCTTTTGCCGCATTCAAAAAGCTCAGAAAGTTGATCCAACACATAGGTTCATATACCTGAGTTTATCACAACTAACGAAAAGACATGCCAGTCCTCCACAGTTGGGGGTTTCCTTACACAAGGCTTTTATTGTGTTCTTGTGATCCCACTCACTGAAGCTTGTGGGCCTTTTTTATGACCCCATTATCCTCCAGAGTCTCTCCTGTGTTTTCCAGCCTTTTAAAGAGATTTTCTTTAGAGTGAGGAAATGATAATACTGAACTTTAAGCCATAACACACTGGGGAAAAAGTCTCATGAGAAGTTCCAAATTCACTAGACATACAAACCTTAGGGGAGAAGATCCTCTGTAAAGGAGCATTTCCTCCCACGGAAGAAGAGACCTCCTTAAAAGAGTGGGTTAAACCGCTCAGGTAGAGAAATCCTTAATCTACCTGCTTTAACCATCCTAGAGAACACGGCCCTATATTTTATATGATTGGAGCTAAAATGTGCTGCTTTGATATTGTTGTAATACATCTGACTCCCTCTAAAAATGTATATTTTTATTACAGAATAAAGACATACAATTCAGGTGAGTCCTTCTGTGCTACTATATATAATTCTGTTATCATTTTGTTTTGTTATGTCTATGTAATACAGAGGTTATGCGTGTGTATAGCTATAAAACTGTTATGCCTTCATTTTGCTCTTCCTAGAAATAAAATATCTTATTGTTCAAACAGGAACCCCAAAAGAAAAAAAGGAAATCATAACAGTAAGTAAGCCAGACTGAGTGCTAATTTTCTTGGCAGAAGGCCAGGGTGTCAATGAAATAGCAAGGGACATTTAGTTTCGATTAAAATGGCAGCATGTGTAATGGATTTCAGTATGGAAGATCACATCAGTTACATCAATGCAGTGACTTTGCAGTGCTTTTCTGCAGTTCCTTTCATGCTATGAAAGGCAGCTGATTCCTCCATAGAAACAAACAGGGAAGACCAACGCGGCCCAATACTTGGTTGGAGCGCTGGGATGGGCAGAGGTCTTGGCTCCGCAGCAACACGATCTTCAAATCAGAGTTGAGCACAAGCAGTACCTTGAAATTCTCCATCCTATTTCACCAAATCTCTGCAGAAGAACTTTTCCAACCATTTTTCAGCCACTGTTTTGCATCCCTCACATTCCACATTGTTCTGAGGCTGTGCGTGTGTGCGTGCGTGCGTGCGGGGGGAGGGTTTGTGGAAATGGTTGCCATCGCAACAATTGGTGGGGACTATCTGGGGAAAATTCTGCAAAATTACCTTTTTTTGAGGGAAGTGAAAACAATACACGTTTTAGAAAGCTTCTCAGAAAAATTGTCTTCTAAGAAATATTCTGCGACTTCATCATGGGCCTGAGTGAGTATTAATGCAAGCAAGTGGCTTCTTTAGCATGCTGTTTATGAAACACCCGTATTTTCTTTTCACTTAAGGAGATCTCTCATTATGAAATGGTGTTTGATGGACAAGCCAAAGATCCAGGTAACAATTAGTTTACCATTTGCTGTTGGACAGACTTACAACATGTTTTCAGTAATTAGTTTCTTTCTTTACTGAAGTGGTTCTTGTCAGAGCACCTTGAAAGCAGCTGTGAGACAGGATAACGGGGTTCAGTAAGGCAAGATCCCTTTTGCCTTGGACCTCAGAAGTTTATTGAAAGACCACCCAGGCCCCCTGCGGCTACTTAGGACAGTACGCTACTGGGTGGTGGTTTTCACCAGCAACTACAAGCTTTTAGAACATACACAGAGTGTTTTATAGCAGGATGGATGATGGCAAAATAAGGGGAACACAGTCAAAAGAATGTGAGAGATCTGGCTCAATAAAATTGTATTGATTATAAGAGATTAACATAATGATCACTGAAGCACAGAAATTATTGTGGGTCCTGCTATGCAAAGGAGGAGGATTGCAATACTGCTAGAAAAACTTGTCTGGCCGCCTTCTCAGTTTTGTTTGCTGTTAGCCCAAGAATAGTCAGGGGTTAACTTTCCTTGGGAGCCCATTCTGCAAAGGCTTTTCCAACCAAAGGCAGTAGCCAACACTAAGCAGAAGCCTGTCCCGGAATTCTGGTACTTTCTGAGAAAGAGATGCAGATATGTTGAAGGTTTGATTTTATAACACAAAGGCACATATAAGCAACCTTTCTCTACCAGGATTTATCTGGATTTCCCTACATTATTAAGGTATTGGTCATTATTCACTTGGATTTTGAGTTTAAGTTTCTCCATAATTGCTTCACATATAGATTTATAAGATATACCACATGTTTCTAAAGCCATGTCGTAGGATCTGTTGACGCCCGTATTCTCCAGATGTTAATCATATAGCTGATACAATCATACCAAGTGATGAATGGTAGAAAGATGCCGCTTTGACAGGTCTATCCATAGATCAAAGTCACTCTGTGGACAGAAAAATAGCACATCACAGTAGGAGAAAGCTTCTAGTCTAGTCATTTCCTATTTATCTACATGTAAAAAAATTCTTAATGTAGGGCAATTTAAGCATTCTAAAGATCCTACTGTTTCCATGTTGGACCATATCAAGCCTGCATTAAAGTGAATTGGCTAATGCAGTGCCTAAAATGTTTCTAGTCGCTGGGTGATCACATTACATCTAGTTTGCACTAGTTGCACTGACTGTCAACAATTTCCAAGCTCCATTTAAGGTGTATGTATTAATCTCTAAAGACCTAAGTAGTTTGGGATCAAGCTACTGTCATTAATGGAGTGGCACAAACATACACATAAAAAGGTGGGGGGAAGTGGGGATCCTCCTGTCTCAAGTCACATAACATCTTGCTCTAGTCCTGCAAGCAAGATCTGGTAAGTTAACCTTTGGGGAAATATGTGGACAATGCTGCCAAAGGATATGTGTGTGTGTGTGTGCGTGTGTGTGCGCTCATGAGTTGAGCCGGTTGGAGCAGAGGGTCAGACTAGATGGCCCAGGAGACCCCTTCTGACTCGCTCTGTTTCTATGATATCTGATTGACCGTTGACTCCTCCTGTGTTTTATGATCATATTGCTGGCTCCCCAGTCTTTATTGCAGGGTTGCTGGGTTGTCCTTCATGCCTTTGTAATCCGCATGTTAAGAGTAGCACGGAAAATAGTTACAAGTAAGCACTTCAGCTTGCCCTTTTGAATCATGGGGTGCAGAGTACATGCACTGGCCTGGATCTCTCCTCCTTCTCTAGGCAGAGGCCTTCAGTAATGATCAGTGGTTTGGGAGTGTGATGATGTGCAACACACATCTGAGAAATGTGTATTTTACATTTAACACTTGAGAAAATCTACTGGTGTTAAATGGTGCCATCATATCTCATGTGAATGGCCCATTCCTTTGTTCTCCTCAGTAGTGTACTCTGAACATTTGATTTCATCAATATAAAATGAAATTGACTTTGTTGTGTTAATTGTAGTCACAGGTGATAACTCAAAATGATATCCTTGCTTTTTCTGCCTAGTCACCGGGAATCTCTATGAGTATAACAGCAAATCAGGAGCAAGAAGGTGGAAGGCCTATCAAGAACCGAAGGGAAGAAATATGACACTCACACCTATACGTTCCGTTTCGAAAAGTCTTTCATCTGAAAATGAAATGGCAATTAAAATACCTGAGGAGCCATGGCTTCCCCAGTGATTAATTCCCATGAGTTTTATCTTAACTGTGATTTATGTCCATATCCATTTTAAATGAAACTAGTGGCATTTTAGATGTACTTTTGACCACGGCTGATGAAGTTTTTCAAAATGAAGGCAAGATTACTTTGAAGGTTGTTAAGAAATCCCATCTCTCCCTAGATAGCCCAGGATATATTATAATTATATCGCTCTGCCTCCCTAAGCAACAGCCAGTAAAGAAGAGCAGGGGCCTAGGGAAGCTCACAGTGTAATCACTCCAAATCATGTACTTGTGTTATTAGATGCTGTATAGAATCTTAGAGCTGGAGGGGATCGCGGAGGGAACCTCCTGTTCAGTATGGGGGAATCTTGGCCTGCAGCCGCTCATCCAGCCGTTGCTTCAATGTCCTTGTCTTTGCATTGTTGAGCAGCTCTCACCATTAGGCACTTTCTGCTCGTGCTTAACTCACGACACCTTCCTTGCAGTTTTCACTCATTCATTTTGTTTATATATCTAGCTTAGATTTTTTTTTTTATCCTGCTCCTTTAGCCACATGGCTTCCTGGGCAGGTTGAAGGAAGGACTGTTGAAGGAGTCCTTCCTTCAACAGCACCAGATATGTTTCCGCTCAGCCTTCTACAGGATGCAGCACCGGCTACCACCGAGTGGTTTGAGATGGGGATAGCATGCGGCCATGGAGGAGAAGGCTGTCAAGGGGCCATTATGCCTGAGGGCTATGCTCTACCTCAGATATCAAGGACAGTGTGCGTCGGGGGTACACCAGTTGCTGGGGAAGATGGGGAGGGGGCTGCTCTTGCTTTTAGGGCCTACTTGTGGGTTTATGTTTTCCCTAAGTGGTTCAGTTTCACCTACTGTATAAACTGGCATACAAGGCAACTTAGTATAAGATGAGGTTGATATTTTGGACTGTTTTTCGGGGGGTGGGGTCATACGTTGGGCATATAAGACGACCCCCAATTTTTGCTCCACTATTTTTGTTTCAAGGGGCTCCTCTATGCCAGTATATACAGGCATTTGTCAGCCAGCGGCTTCTAGACTCCTATGATGTCACATTACCACATTCTAGCTAATGGTCACATTACCTCCCTGATTTGGGGGCTGACTGCGACTTGCAAGGGGCAGGCTGGCTGGCTGGCTGAGGGCGGTCGGGGAGCACAGCCAGTGCCAGCGCCGTGGCCAGGTGTGGAGGGCAGGCACGGGGGGTGGGCGAGAGGGAGGAGGCCTGCACGGGCCATGCTGTGTCTCTGCAGAGACAGTGCATGGGCAGCGCTCCCTTCCCAGTCGCTGCCGTCATGGCTGGCCTGGAATAGTGTGCCACCCCCGGCGAGGGCAGGATGGGCGCCAGATTCCGGATGGGGCCTGTGGCCATGCACAAGGCTTGTGATGCAATGCAGACAAATTCCCCTGGTACCAGTAAGAATAATTAAAAAAACAATTATTAATAAAAACGATCTTATAAATACAATTGTCTTATCTATCCTTTCTCTCTTTTTTAAATTAATGAATGCAATATGATGATAAATTTTCACCCGGCATATAAGATGATCCCCCAATTTTTGCCTCACTATTTCTGGTTTCAAGGGTTGTCTTATGCGCCAGTATTTACGGAAGCTGTATCCCGGCACTTAGGCTCAATTGGAAACCTGCTCAGATCAAGCAAGGGAATCCTGATTGGTATCAAACACTGAGGTTCTTCAACATCTGCTTTTGATGCATACCTAGAATTTGGAATTATTAAATTGGCAACTATTGTTCCTCCTGTCAGCTGAGGAAAACAGTATTCAGGGAAGGCAGAGAGTTGATACGTGCCTTTCAGAATTGGGTATCAAATTCAATATCTTAACAAATGGGAGCCCAGTAGCACTATTTGCCTTGTTCTGAGGCTTCCTTGAAATGAAATTGCTTTGGATGAGTGGCTCTCAGTGCAAATCGGACCGTCCAATAATGTTTGTGATAGACACCCTCATCTTTATCATTTCTGGTGCATGGTGGGCAGTGCGTGGCCACGCTGGGGAAATATATATGCTACTGCAGAAGCAGACTAATTTCACTTATTGATCGGTTGTGCCAGATGACTTGTTTGAGGTTAATTTAACAATGAAAAATAATTTGAACAGTCTTCTATCTTTGTGTGTGGAAAATGAAGCAATACATTCCGGCAAGTGAGCAGGCTTCCCTTCTTGCAGTCTTAATTGGCTATTAGTAACGATACATTTCTAGAAAGCCAAGATACCCAAGGTGTTTTGCAGTGTTGCACAACACAACAACCCATGGTGGGCTATTCAATCCATGATGGGCTTGCAGTGCAGCAGGCTGCCATTTTGAATATGCGATCCCCTTGCTGCACCTGGCAAGGGTAGCTTCTATGAGGGTTTAACAACTCTTGCAGTATCTACGTCTGCTGTGTGGTTAACCCTTGCATACCTCACGCTCACTTAGTTCACATGCCACAACCACCCTGAGTGGAGTTTGCACATACGACCTGATGTCCACAGCTGCCATGACTCAATGTAAGTTAAATAGCTCATGTGGCCTGCGGTGCATTGGCCCAAACCCAATCAAAATACTCAGTCAAATAAACGGTACCCAAACCCTGCAAACCAAATGGAACACCAGAATATTACCCCGTTAGGTTTGAGGGGGTCTTCAGGAGCACAAATTTCCTGGTCTCAGCTCCTTTTCTGCCGTCCTGGGACCAGCACAGCTATGCCTCCTCTTTTGCAGAGGACAGAATGCTATTTGGTGGAAGGCTGCCCTCTGTTTGGAGGGCTGTCCAGCCCAAGCCCGGTTTCAAAATAAAGACGTACTCAAAGGAGGCACAGGGCCACCAACGGAACTGAGCAGCAGGCATGTTGATCACCTCTTCCACATCACACGTTCTCACAATAAAGCAAGATGGGCTGAATCCCAAGTGATGATCATTATTTCTAAAATGGCATCCATACAGAAGTTAGCATCCACACATGTTAGGGAAGCTGGTGTCCCCTTTTGTCCCCATTATTGGCGATTCACAAGGGGGTTACCATGGCTCACAGGTCTTATGGAAAATTGGAAGAAAGGCTGCTTGAACAGGCATCTCAAGACTTCAGTGGTCTCTTCAGGAGTCGATGGCCTGAGCTTCCAGGCCTGAGGGGGGGGGGGTCTCCTCTCCTACCATCCCTCAAGACATGAAAGGGCTCCCCGGAAAGCGCTGGCAAATGCTCCTAATGGCACTTATTCCATTAGGCCTGCACTTCCCTCTCAAAAGATTCTGCACAAAATATTAGTACAAGGCTATAGGATGGCTTCCTATTAAAAAGGCTGTTGTGATTGTTTTTGACAGGTAAGAGCCCCTGCCAAGGAGCCCATGGAGCCATCATCTTCTCCTGTACAACGGGGAGATGGAATGCTATCACGTCCCAGTGTCCCCTGAGCATTTGTGACCCTACTTTCAATGCGTGTGCCCACAGCCGGGCTTTCCAGCAGTTTGGAGCAGCTCTCCCTATTCAGAATCTGTCAACGTCTGGGATTTCTGGAGAAGCTGGTCAGTGCATGAGGGAATGGCAGCCTCTTATAACTCAAGTCCCAGGGGGCACAATTTTCAATTCAGTTCAGGTCCTAGAGGCAATTTATACCGCAAGGAGAGAACTCAGGCAATGCTAGTAAGGCCAGGTCTATTTTCAGAGGATGGCAAGCTTATGGCCACTTCTGAATCACCATGAGAAAGGGCAACAGAGGACACCAGTTTGTGTCCAATTGGCTCATGCTAATTCGTAGGCAGAACAGTAAATTTAGAAATGATTGTTATAATTTCAGTAGAAACAGGGTACTTCTTTCCACAGTGTAGAAGGCCGAGGCCAGGTGGCCTGGCTGCCTGCTGGCTGAGCCTGCTGACCAGCTGCCTCTGTGAGGGCAGCTCTTCATGTGCTGCTGCACCCCTAAGAGGAATCAAGCGGGGCCATCCTTCGGACAGAGGAAAGTCCCTCAAATCGTGGACAGTACTCTGGCAGCCCTTCAGACAGAGGAGAGCCCCATGTAAAAGAGGGGGTGGGATCTCCCCATGTGAACGTGAGTAGAAATGGTTGCACTCCTCCGGATAATCTGGACTGGCGTGGCTGGGCTCCCACTGAGGGCCCACAAGGCAGGAAGGGCCTCTGACAAGAGCTGTTCCCCTTCCCCTGCTTGTGGTCAGGGGCCAGGGCGTGGGTGGCAGGAGGCAGTTCAGAGGCTCCGGGTACAGGCTATTTGAGGCAAGACAGAGTCCAAAGTACAATGGCAATTCAATAGCAAGTCCAAGTCATAGTCACAGAACAGGCCAAGGTCAGAAACCAGAAGCTATCAGGGTAGAACAAGAACACGGCCATGAACAAGCCAAGAATCAAGAACAGGAAGACAAACAGAGGTGCAGGTACCTTGAGGCAGGGTAACTGGGCAGGACGCATGGTATGATGGGACACACAGCCAGGGCTGGGCAAGATACAGGACCTGAATCAAAGGTAGCAGGAAAACCTGCATTGCTGAGGAAGCAGGGCAAGACGGGATACACAGGAAGGCAGGATATACTGCTAGAGTCTGGATGCAGCAAGGGTTAGGCGAGAAGCAGGAGCTGAATCCTGCCGCAGCTAGTTGGAAGACCTACATTCCGGGGTAAGAGAGAAGCAGGATGAAAACAGCGAGGCAGGATCTGGATCAGGCAAGATGAAGGCACTATAGCAAACAGGAAGCCTGATGTTGCTCAGGTGAGTTCTAGAAGGAAAAGCTTGCTCTTATATATCTCTTCCCCTCAGGCGTCCAACTCATCAGGAGGTTGAGAGCTCCAGCAGGGCTTGGGACGGCTCCTGATATGGGTATTCTGGTTCTGGCCATAAGGTGAAGCCCCGGAGCAGCCCAGGTCCTGATGCTTGTTCCTTCACCTCTCATTTTGGTCCAGACAACAGTGGTCAGAAGGACAAGCAGAAGATGCTTGCTGGGTCTGTCTGCTTAAAAAACACCTGGTGGCATTGATAAGGAAGAGGCGCAAGAGGAGAGGGCAGAGAAAATGCAGACTCACTGAGGATGACTTTCCCGAGCATCCTCCAAAACTTGGAGCTGGCACCGAGGTGGAGCAACCAGATGACTTTGAGCTTTCCAGGGAGCTTTAATCACCTTCAGGCCGACTTCCTGCCACCTAATTGAATGGAGGAGAAAGCCAAGAAAGCAAAAGATGCCTGCGCAATATGAATGAGCACTCTGGCTTGTACCTTTAAGGTCACAGAGGGCACCAGATTAGAAGCAAGTTCTGCAACTCCCAGCAGGGCTGGCCGGGGAATTCTGGGGCCAGCAGGGCTGTTTTCTGTCCAGCACCATGCACATCGTGCCCGGCTGACTCAAGCGAGAACCCCTCCAGGCTATGTGTGGAGATGCCTGGCCACAGTTCTGCGACAGGCTCTGAAACCTCTGCTTGCCCAGGGCTGGTTTGGGTCGCATGAACCAGTCCAAAGTAGCATTACAATGTGCTGTTGTTCTCTTAGCTAGATGTGGGAGTCCTTTATTCCACCACGGTGCAGTTTCCATCCTTTCAGAAACAACTCGGTAACTTTAATTAGGCTCAGAGTCTCTTTGGATTTTGAGCATGAATATACATTATTGTCTCTAACAGCTTTCCTAATGCAATTGTTTGAATGATGAATGGGGTGAGTTTGAGAATAATTAGTATTCCCATGAAATTTCTCTTTGATGCAGAGTGGCTTAAATTACCTTAAATCACTCATGCTAACCAGCTTCTGCCAGAAGATGCAGAGTGAAAAGAGAGACGCCTCCCCAGCTGTGGTCTTCCTTCTTCATCCCTGCAGGATGCTCAGAGCGATGAGGCAGGGTACCAGCAGTCACTGAACTGCCAGGCTCATAATGCCCTGTGCAGGATCAAACCCTCCGCCTCAACACATCCATTTGCGAACCAAGCTAAGAAGCCACAGGAGGCAAATGGTGACAGATAAAACATGGCATTCATGAGCTGGATGATGCGTGCATGCCCGAGAGGTGCGGGGAGTCGTATTTTGGATGCCAGAGACAGACAGGCACAATGGGGTGGTCGGCGCCCTGGCGTGTGACAAAGCTGTGTCCTCAATCATGCGCATGCAAACTTGACAAATGCCGCGCAAGGTAGAGTTTCCAGAGCGCTTGTGTCGCATCCTGGAGCATGGATCTGATCGCGGTCAGGCAAGCAGCCTGGCTTGTGGCTTTTCAGGTGCTTTTTCAGGCAGCTGCTCACCCCAAGCAGTCCTGGCTACTCAGTTCCGGCGCGACACTCGGCCATCTCGCCTCGCACGGCAGAGGGTCCAATATATCATTTCCTCAACATGCCTGTCTCTTCCTGGAACAGCTGCTGGAAGCCATCAAACCTTTCTTTAAAAACTAAAATAAAATTTTAATTTAAAGTACCCCTGCTGCAGTTCAAATTAACCTAATTAACCACCACAACGAGCCTAGACATTTTGCATAATTAGACATCAGAACCAATTTCTCACAACTTTCTTTTCTAGGAGCTCTTCATTGCCTGCATGTTCTCCTTCCCTTTATGCAGACAATTCAGGCGTCATGGAAAGGCAACATTTGGCCTCACTCTCTCACATCCTAGATCGGGGTGGGCAACCTGTGGCCCCTCAGATGTCTTGACGTACAACCCTTCGTTCTTCACTATTGGCTATGCTGCCTTGAGCGGACATGAGTTGCAGGCAAACCATCCGGAAACCAGACCTGGCTTTCTCTGCCCCAGTTAGAGAATCTGCAGCTCACACGTCCTTGTCTGTAGAGCTGCCATTGTTGTTACTGCCATTGCCCAGTTACTAACTGGGGCTGGTGAGATGGAACAAGTCACTCAGATATTGTTCCCCTGCACGGGTGGCCTGTGGTTTATGGGATTTGGCTGTTGCCCTTCATCCCCAAATGGACTGGGAGCTGGACCTCCCTGCAGGCGTGTTCTACCCCTTGTGTGCTCAGATTAGCATCAAAGGGCATGCTCTGTTTTCCCTTGTCACACCTTTATATAACACCCACAACATCATAAAGACCCAGTTCATTAGGAGAAGGCTTGGGCATCAGAGAATCGGCCTGCCGGTGAATTTCACCAGATTTGCTTGGTTGCAACAGGATGGCAGCCTCCATATGCTTTCATTTTGTCTATATTTTCTCTCTGTGTGCTTTTGGAATGTTCCTGTATTATGCTGGATTTAAAAAAACTTACCATTATTCTTACTCTGCTGCCAGAAAAATCAACTGCCTTGCAGGCGCTTGTAACTCCCTGACTCTCCAATCAAATCTTGTCTTTCCTGTCAAACTTCCGGTGGCTGCAGTGTGGACAACAGGATCCAAGTCTCAGCTGCCTGCTAGTTCCCATTTCTGGATCCTGCCTTGTCACGTGAGCTCTGCCACGTAAGACCAGGCACGCAGGTCCCATTCAGTGGCAGCCCCTCACTGGCCCAAGTCAAGCAGCCCTCACCCAAAAGCGCTCCCTGGGATGGATGGCCAGCCATCTGGGATGGGGCACAGGGTCCCACGTGTTCCGCTCCAGATAAACAGGGAACATATGTCCCTGTTCCAGGAACAGAGTGTTTTTTGGTTTTGGTTTTTACTTTCCTGGGAGGCGAACTAGAATGGGAGATGCTTTTTCTGACATCAGAAAACATGTGGACATCCAACCTTCCTTGGTCCTTCTTGGGCAGATACATATGCGCGCACATGTGTGTGTGTGCATGTGTGCACGCACATGCCCATTTACAATAGTAGCACTGGTAGTCGATTTTGTGTGCATAGCCTCTCCTACAACCTGTTTTTTTTCCATTTCAGATCATTTCAACTCCCCCACACCTTTCCTTTTCTGTTCTCTACAATTCATTTTAAAGTCATAGGCATTTAATCTAAGGATGACTTCCAGTCATTTCTAAAATCCTTTTGATTTGGGGTTCATAAGAAATTTCATTACTTGTTGTTCTGATTAGAACTATGGTTATTTATATTCCATTTTTTCTGTTTCATAATGTTTTTGTCATAACACTTCTTGGCTGCTATAGCTTACCTTTCTTTAACATTTTCCTTAAAAAAATAAATAAAAGTGTAAATAGAAAAGAAAGAGGATAAGACAAAGATCCCATGTACTAAGTCCAAGAACATGGCAGTACAAGCAACCCAACAATAACACTGTGAGGCTGCAATCTTAGCTGCAGTAATGTGGATACGAGTCTCATGAACTTCAGTATGTTCAATGCCACATCCTCATGTCTCAGTTGCAGAAATCCTTCTTGCTGGCACAAGAGCATGTGCAGATGGTGCTCAACTGTTCACAGCAGCAGAGCTCCACATGCAACAGTGGCTGCACATCTGTGCCTTCTCCGTTGAAGTGAATGGGGAAATCCAGTGAGGCAGGAGCCCTGACTGTCCACTGCAGAGCAGGCCAACCTCTCAGCCAGGCATGTGGATCGCAGTCCCTTTGCTAATGAAGGCGTTCCAGAACAGAATGAACGAACTCACACGTTCTTGTGCAACGCAGCGTATCAGTCCCGAGCACATGGGCAGTAGCAGGAAAGGCTGAAAGAGCCGGACATTTTCTGCACCTGGCCAGTTTTGATTCTCCCGGCACTGGCTCTCCTCTTCGCCACCCGTAATTTGTTATGCACAACTCAGTTGAGGAATGTTGTTTTAACGGTGACTGTGTCTTTGTGTCAGTGTATATGTGTGAATGGGGAGCTGGCAAGCATGTCAGGGACCACTGTGGGTATGCCAGCCTTTGAGTGAGGCGCCGATCTCTTCTGGTATTACATCTGCTGCCCCACTTCATTTTCTCAGCTCATTTTGTTTGTACGCTGCCTTTACACCAAATGTGTCCAAAACAGCTCGCGACACAAGAGCAGCAGAAAAACCACAATGCACACCTCTACCATAATAGTCAACTCAAATAATTCATTTTGCTGACATAACATTTAACATGAATTACAAAGTAAAAATACAATTACAACTCAATATTACTATGTATTTGTGTAAAGATCAGTGTGATATTTATCACACATAAGCCAGAGCCAAATAAAACAGTGCTTTGCGATACTATCAGGCCTTAACAAACAAGGCACGGGGTGCTCGATTTTGGTCTGATCCAGCATAGCTTTTCTTATGTACTTCAGGTGACTTGCAAGCAGCTGCCCCAAAAGTACCAAGTGCTGAGAACAGCAACTGGATTTCTTACAGCCTGCAGCAACGGACTCTCCCAGGTCTCTCTTTCTTACTCAGGTACAATTCTCAAGGCTCCAGCAAAGATAAGGGTGAGGGGTTCCTTCCGCTGTGCTCAGGACATTTCTGTACACAACTCCCAATGCGCTCGCCTGAAGTCCATTTGGTTCTTGTTCTTAGCCACCTGACAGACTCCTGCAAACCCAAAATAATGCCACAGAATTGACTTTTTCTAGAGTGCTTTCAGAATTAACCAGCTGATTTTACTGAACACTGCTGTATTTTGCCTTCGCTTTTTTCTGTCTTTCGCTGGCTCTGTGTGATCCAATTGGTATTGCCTTCGTATGTTTCTGGAATCCTTACCAACATGTCCTACTCTAATTAAGAGTCCACTTTTTATTCTTTAATCATTAAAGGTCACAGATCGCAGGTGAACACTAGCCAGCAGTTTCTAATATCATTTCCTTTTCTCTTTGAGTTGATCATCAAGGCTGAGTCATATGCTCTGCAGAGGGAAAGAAGACTTGGTGATGTTCCTTCATCAAAACCCAACAGGCTGAAATCCTTTCTGCAGATGGAAGGAGTGGTTCCATTTGGCAAGGTCCGCCTGGCGCCGTCGTTATTTGTTTTTCGACGCCAGGCCAAGACCTTTTTATTTAAAAGTTATTTTAATTGTTAATTTATTGATTGTAATTTTTGGGTTTTTATGTACGTGTCGAGATGTTTCCGGATTTTTAAGGCTAATTATATAATTGTTTGTTTATGTTGTAAGCCGCCCTGAGGCTTTTTGCGAATGGGGCGGCATAGAAATTGTTTAAATAAATAAATTTGCTCGAGGGGACTTGGACTCCAACTCTGTGTATGTGGCAGTGTGTGCACAGGAGCATGTGTGCTGTTTTTGGTCTCATGAACTCGAATACACAGCTGCTGTGTGTACTGGCTTCCTGATCTACTTAGCATGCAGTAAAAACAGCACATGAAACAGTTCACACAATTATGCAATGTTTCACTTATGATGTAAAAGAAAACACCCATCTTCTTCCTCTGGAGCCAGGAGTTGGAATTTGAAAGCATTCTTTTCTGCTGTTCATTAGCCACAGCTTGCCATGTTGCCCAGACCTGGAAATATAGTTAATCTTAGTAAACTATAATGCCAGCTTCAGTAATTACGGTGCAGAGTTGGCTTATCTGGGGTTAAACATAGTTTGTGTTAATCACAGTTTAGCAATCTGAATGGCACAACAAACCATGGTTAAGCAAATGCCTTCTCCCAAGCGCATTCTGCAGGTTCATGTTGAGCTGAACATTGGAAAATGCATCCACCAGGAGCAACTGGGGGCTAGATTTGGTCCCAAGGCTTGAATTCCAGCATCCACGGTGCATGCCATGCAAACTTGATCACAGGCTTCTCCTGAGTTGCTTTCTTGTACAGAAAAAAATGTTTGCTTGACCTGCCCTTGGGAGAAATGCAGACAAAACAAAGTTAATTACACAGAAACTTAATGTGACAAAAGGGATTTCCTGGCATCTGCCATCTACCATAGGTTTCCTCCACAACCTTCTGCTCTTAAGATCAACATGCCTTGATTCAACGTTACTTCTGTCCTGATGGGTTGCTTGCTTACACTGCCACCCTGTGCCAGAACTCAGACATCAGTCGCACTGAATGACGTGAGGCTTCTTCTCAGATAAGAGAGCCCAGGGCTGCGGTCTTACTCATTTCCTTGTAATAAATGTCTAGAAGAAAGTCCCCCTCATTACTTTTGTCTCCACAGGCCATGACCAGGAATGAACCAGTAAATGAAGCATGTTCTGATTCGCCTCACAGATAGGACAGATCATGGCCAACTCCAACAATCGTAATTTATCTGGTGGAAACCACTCTGTTTGCCTTTTTCAGTTCCTTTTGAACAGCTCTTGCAAATTGCCCAAGTTCTTGTCTGTGTCATGGGTTATGGCAGCATCTGATCTCCGCTCCTTCTGGGGAGATTTCTGAGGCTGCAGCGTCTGATCCAGGTATGTGTCAGAGAATATACAAGACTGCCAAGGCAAGTTGCTGCCTCTCCCCACCTAATCCATAAAGTTCAACTGAGACTGTCAAAACCAAAGTCCACTGAAAAGCTCTTCCACTGTGAGGGCTGAGAGCATTTCGCTGCTGCAGAAAATTTGTCAGCTTTATGTTGTCAGCATTTGTCACCCCATCAGCTTTATGATTGGGTGTGATTTGATCTCTTGCACTACAAAGGTCTATTGAGCTTCCATCCAGTTTGGACCATATTGAGCCCACTAATTTAGCAGTTGGCCAAAGAAGGAGGCCAAGAGTAGAGCTAAAAAGATGGAGAGACCTCCCCTCCCTTGTCAGCAGGCCGGTTTGATTTGTGACTTTCACTATTTTAAAAAGGGAAATCCTGCTCTGCCTTGGTGCTGTACTTGATTCTTTGGTCTGTAGAGGTTGCCTCTTGTTAAATATTCTTTTGGGTCACCCGCTCAAAGAATATTCCATTTTTAAAAATAGTATTGATTTCACCTTTTAGTAAAACAACTTCCAAAATGGATAACAACAACAATTAAAGCAATCCATGTCAAAAATAGGCTAAAAGATAAGCCAAGTAAAGGAACATGCAATACACTTGTAATAAGAAAACTCAGCCAAAACAGTGACTCAAATATCATCCATGAAGGTTTTCCAGCATCGTTGGAGGCCACAGCTCTCTTTGGAGTCTCAGCTCTGAGATTCTGGAGCTTTGAAGATATGATTCCAAAGCCTGGTCCCTACCCCTCTAAGGTCAAGGAACCCCTGCTGGCTGCCTCCTCTATGGCTGGAAGGTCTCAGAGAGGGCATATGGCATATCAGGGGCAGGGGAGGATGGGCAACAGGCTCGCTCTGATTCCAATCAGCACCCCAGCTCCCTTCCCTCCCCGGTACAGAATCTAGATTTGAACACAGCCATTAAAGAAAAGGCTGGGCATGAGTTATGGGGGTGCTGAACCTCACGCCTGCCACTGCATGCGTGCATGTTAGGAAGCTTGTTTGCATCTGCTGCAGGTGCAAGAGGAATGCATCTCTCACCACTTGAAAGAATAGCATGCTTCTGATGGAACTTGCAGTTAATAAGACAGGTGAGAATCTTTGAACAGAGCCTTCCATCTCCTCCTCCCCTGCATCATCCTGGGACCATCAACAAGAAGGCTCTGCCCCTCGCTCAGTCCCCATCCCACTAACCTCTGAAGGTGGGGGGCACGTGCAATAGCACCTCTGGTACAAATCTAAAGCAACAGTGGTGTTCACATAGGAGCAAGATGCTCTTGACTTTGAGTAAAATAACTGAGTAAAATAACTTTTCAGCTTTTTCCAATGGCAGCTGATTAACCTGGGCAGTGTCAGCGGGTGAGTGCATCATGGACAGACAGGTGAAACTAGAGCATCACTTGCCAGAACCTGCAGCCCTTCAACCTGCCAGATGAGCACCATTGTGTTCACCCAGGCCGTCTTCCCATTTGAGTCTGATTTGCTGTCAGTCTTTTGCAACCTCCAGTCCCCAGATGTTGCTGGATTACAGTTTCCATCACTCCTGGACAGCAGGCCTAATGTCAGCAATGGGAGTCAATCCCATTGCTATTCAAATCTCACTTATTTTTCTTCCATCATGCCTTTATTTTAAGCTCTTGTTGGGAGGCTCTTCAGCCACCTCCTCGGGAAACTTTCTTGGAGCTTGCTGTTGTGTGTGAAGCTAAGCTGCTGTTGATGGGGGAGGGCAAAGAGAGAGAACCTGCATACATTGTGGATTTATTAAGTCTTTCCGTTTGTTTTGCCTTGCTGTGCACAATTATGTATGCAAATGCATTCTTCCATTGTGCTCCTATGCTCACAGTTCAGTTAATTCCAAATGCTGTAAAGTCAGAAAACCAAACGCAGTTGGGAAATGCAAGCACGATGAATCAAGTCCCCCACCTTGCCTTCTCCAGGCACCTCCATTCTTCCAATGCATTCAGCCAAGGTTTTTAAGAGTGCATATGATTAAAGATTCAGAAAGGGAAGAAATGTGAGAGTAATTTTGAAACAGCCATCTACAAACAGATAGCAATGCACAGGGCTCTTCTTGATGGTCACCGGAGGCGGTTGGCTCAGCCCGCCACTGCTGGGTCGGCAACGCTGTTCTCTCCTGCCTCTGGGCTCCAACGGCAGATCAAACTCTGACTTTCCAGCCACAAGGCTAAGTGAGAGAGATTTGTCCCTCAGTATCGGATGGAGAAACTTTGCGCACAGAGACCTGAGGCCACTGCTCTGTAGTAGTTGCCAGGAAAGGCTGAAAGGAGAGCAGTTTCTAATTTGGTGTGCAATGGGACTCTGAGAGGTGCTAAGTGTTACAGATCTCTTCATCAGGCAGGGGCAAAACTTCAGATGTACACTACGGCTCAGCCGCAAGAGATACAGAACAGTAGAATTCCAGCTGGCCCAGGAGCAGACACCAGTTTAATAACTTTTCATTCATCCTTACCCTTGGTGTTAACATGGCAACCAGCACCTGTGATAGGGGGCAGCTGGCAGACATACACTGGTTTAATCTGGGTGCAGAATTAAAGCAGTCATTTGAGGATGCTCGAAATTGTACAAATCAAAGTTGAGGATGCTTATTTTGTATCATGTCTGCTTCTCAGGACTGTGATGCAATACACGGAATCTCTGAGCACTGGAAACCCTGATCAGCTCCCTTTGACACTGGGGATTTTATTGGGTTTTGCCCACATATATTGAACTCCAACTTTGCAACCAGATGGGGAGATATAGAAAGAAGGCGCTTTTGTCCGCCCCGCCTTATCTGGTTCTGTCCCAGGCAGCAACACTCTCAGCAGAGGTCTCTGCCCACACCTGCTTCCTGATCTTTTAAATGGAAATGGGACCAGGGCCTTCTGTTCTGCTGCGAGTGATTTGTGTTTCTATTATTGGTACCTTGTTAATTATATATTCCCTTTTAAATAATAATGCCACAAACAAGTCCAGTCACTGTATGAAGATGCTGAATTCAAGAGGACACACAGACTGGGAATAGGGACTCCACATTAGTGTTGAGATTCTAAAAGTAGCAAATGTTCTAAAAGTGGAAGGATCTGTTTACAAGCCTCTCTTGGAAAGCTGCCTTTTCTCACATTATTCCTTGGTACCTTTCCAGGTACTAACACTTACTGATTCCTGCCACTTTGCTTTCAGGAGAGGGGAAGGTGGTGGTGGTGGGGGGGCTAATTATATGGCATAGATCAATTTATGCAGACAGCTGCTGCCTGATCTGAGACTGAGGGCTATTTCTTTACAGACAGTTTGTGCTGTGCAAGCTCGACATTCTTTGGTAATCACTTGAAGAAGCTGTAAAGCAAATATCCACAGCAAGATAAAGTTTTGCAAAGAGGACGTTCGCCTGGACGATGCTTGCTTACTGTGGATTTGGTGGGTGTGGAGGTGGCTAGTGGCCAGCTTCCTCTGCTCCTTGTCATACGCTTGAAACTCCTTCAAGCTTGTTGAAAAAGCAAAACTGGATAAACAAAAGAGACCACACAGGAAAATAAAGGACATGCCTGGACTAGCAGTTGCTCAGGGCAGAAATCTCCCCCACCCATACATGGAGCTGCAGAGAGCAACACACACAAAGCTGCAGAACACAGGTAAGGAGCCGACCTGTGCGCTCAAAGAAACAGTGAACTGAGGCTACACTGTTGAGCGAACTGATTAACTTTCAACTCCTGCCTTTACCAGCACAAGGCAGGTAATTCCTAACAGTAGAGTTGCCAGGAGTTTAAAGCAGGCTTGCTTCCTTAGCCCTTGTTCCAGAAGCCCTCTTTCCCCAATAATCCCAGTGTAGAGGAAGAGCCACTCTGAACATGGGCAGGAACACTCTTCCTTGTTGTCACTGCCCAATTTCTAGGGTAAGCTGTGTCATCATTGAGAAGAGTTTCCTGCAGTATTTGGTCCAGCAGGTAAGGCAAGAAGGCGCCAATTAACCCCGCAACAGCACGGATCGCCACACATTTCACTGGAGTTGCCTCTCTGCTTTGAATAACACTGAAGCTGGAAGTAGCTTACAGTTTGTGAGGAATCACAATACTGTCAGCACCAGGCCTATTTGCATAACTTTCTCGCAATGTCTGTACTCTGAGCTATGTTTGTATCAAATTTCAGTTTCCGGGTAGCCTGGAATTACCTTAATCACTTGAATATACTCTTTGAGCCTTCTGTTTTGAGGAGGGATGTCTCCCAACTGCTGGCTTTTCTGGCGATCTGTTTTATGTGCTGTTTCCCCACCCATGCACTTCACTATTTCCCACTAGTTTCTTTCTGTGATCTGACTACTCCAAGCCGTTGGATTTCAACAGCCAGGCCAAGACCAAGGTGTTCAAATGCAAAAAAAGCAGGGCCCCTGGCTGCACCTTTGGCAGTTGTATAGATGAGCAGGTTTCAGATTTGCTATTTTTTTGGTATAGATGAATTAAACCCCACTCATGAATTAGGATCAATAGCTTCATTCGTGGAGGTAAATTTGCAACTTTGCTTTGGGAGGGCTCGCATGGGAACTCTTGCGAAATGTCCTGCTATATTTTCCAGGCAGTAGGTTGTTACGGGTTACAACAGCTCCCAGTCTTAGCTCCCCCAGTGTTGCTGCATTATGTATTTCTTTAAATGTATTTAAGCCAAATCTATATAGTTTTCTGGAAAGGAAACCAGTCAAGGCAGAAGACTGGTGCGCCCACAAGATAGCACAACTGCAAACCACTTAAAGCATAGTAAAATATGCTAAACAACCTCTTAACACATGCTTTTTACAAGGCCAGATCAAGATTTTCCTAAACCCTTCCTGAACACAAAAACGCATCCACTTTTACCATCCCCAGGCAGCATAACCAAGAGCTGGGGAGGACAGGAGTTCTAATCCAACAACATCTGGAGATTCAAAGCTGGAAAACACCCATGCTGGAATTGCCACTTTACCCATGAAGTGCCGCTGGAAATCTCGCCCAGTCACTAACTCGCCACAATAGACACTACAGGATTGTTGTGTGATAAACAAGAGGCACCAGCGCACGTTCCCCCCATGTCTCTTGGATGAAGGGTAGGCTGAGACCAATCAGAAGCATTGGTTAAATTAGTCCACTGAGCCTACGAACAAATGAGAACCGTAGTTTGCCACAACACACCAACTCTCATGTCAGTGAGCTAAATCTGTCCCTCAAACACTTGTATTTTACTTCTTCATTAGCATCAAAGGTCACCAGTGAATGGGCTAATTTCTCCCCATTTCTCTTTCTTCTTGCTTAAAGAAAATAAGTGCATGCCAAGGCTTAAAGACCACCCATCCGCCTCCTCTTCCCAGGCAAGAGGGAGAAAATGAAGGGGTTGGAACCGCTGTAGTAGCATTGATACCTTAATAGCCTTCGTAGGGCACTTTCCTTCCAACTGATTGTCTTTATAAAACGGGGGAGTTTTAAAACATTTTTAGCATGGAGGGCAGGGTTTGCTGAAGTGCATTTCTTATTTTTACGCAAACTTGCTTCAGCCTCGTGTGACTTGTGCGCTCCATTTTCATCACCATCGAAATCTGTGCATGGTTGCCAGGGAGTATTACACCCTTCCCCTTAAAAGCTCTGGCATGCTGAAGAAGCAGCAGCTTGGCCCGTCCCTCCAGGCAAGGAAATGCTCTCTGGAGCTTCTCAAGAGATCGGCACCATCTCTGGAAGGAAACCAGAGCAGCTGAGTGGCGCTTGTCATGGTGGAGCACCATCGTGGAAAACCTTGGCTCTTTGCCTGCTGAGTCTGTTGCGGTGAGATGCATATTCAGGCACAGAGTAGGGTGTTCTTTGGTGAGCCAGCCTGCGACAGACTCTGAAGGCAAGCTGCTTGGTCCCCATCCGGGCAACCTTCCCTCCGAACTGTTTTAAGGAAATAAATCCCGTGAGTCCACCCTCCAACACAGCAGCATCTTCCACTTGTGGCTGAGACTGGGAACTCCTGCTCTGCAGAACCAATTTGCCGGCTGTGCAGATGGACCCTCACAGTAAAATATGGAAGACTGGCTCCCCCAAAACCGGGAACTGCTTTTATCAAAATAGGAGAGGCATCACTTCTAGGCTGGGCAGTCAATTGCCCCCACAATGCACACAATGGGAGGAGCCAAAGCAGCCCAAACACAACTGCCCAGCTGCCACAGCTCAGTCCTCCCCCCTTCTATCTTTGTGTCAGTCTCTATGCTTTCACTCATGCTGGACTCCGAGGCCGATGCTTGGATGGCTGTGAGCAGAACCTCCTTCCTCTCTGGCCCAGTCTGTTTTCTTTAAAAGGCATAACCACTTGGTGATTTTAATATTTAATATAGTGAATATTTATTTATTAAGCTTTATCAACATTTATTTACTATTTAATATCTTTATTAAATTTATTTTGCCTCTCTGCCTGGGATAGGCTCATGGGCAGGAATCCACTTAAAAAGGAATGCGAATAAAGGTAACACCACAGGATAGGTCGCATGATGATGACTGGTCCACCTTCACCATGTGAGCTGCATGGCTGAGTGATCATTTGAACCCGGGCCTCTCCTAGTTCAGCACTCTAACCAGTGTACCACACAGCAATGGCCATTCAGATTACACAGAGCGGAGCCCAAAGAATAATTTCCTGCTATTTTGCCCTGGGCCCCATTTTAGGCAGTTTAATGTCTGCAGGCATGCCCAGAATTTATCTGGTAGCCCAAGGACTAGGGGGAGCTATTAGACTGCAAAGCACAGCTAAGCATCCCTGCAGTCTTCTCTCCACAAAGCAAAGACATTCTTTATATTCTTAGAGTTGTTTTGCCCTGAGATTCTTTTCCAGGGAGAACCTAATTATTTGGGGGCAGAAAAAAAAACCTTTTCATGTGCTCAGAAAAAGAGAGATGGCAGCAGTCAGGATGCCTGTCTCCACTGTCTGTCTTCTCTAACGTTTATGACTGGCCTTAATTCTTATCAGAAAAGAAGGAAGAGAAATCCTCTGGCCGCCACGGCTTTGCAGCAGGGCAAGAAAAGCCGAACAATCACACCCCTAAACATATTTACTTGGAAGGATGCCTACTTTGTTCAAGGGGCAATATCTTAGGTTCTTGCTGTGCCAGCGCAACAGGGAGCTGCTGTTTTTAACCCAACAGAAAACGAGCAGAAACATTCATTTCTGGCATAGAAACTCTGCTGACTTTTCTCAGTCTGGAAACGAGCATTTCTGCAGTTTCTCTAGGTAGTCCTAATGCGAGTTCTGCTTGTGCAACAGAACAGTCACATGCCAGCAGTACTGGATACTGCCCAGTGAGATTTAGTTTGCAATTCTAAAAGCATTTATTGGGCCCTTTGAACAGTATGGGGTTTATTTCCAGGTAAACATGCATAGGAGCGTGTTCTTTGTGGCTGAACGGTGGGCTTAGGACTGCAGGCTCACAGCAGTCGTTCAGAAAATGAGTTTGGGGAACTTACCTGCAGGCAAGTGCTGATCGGAATACAGTCTTAGAAGGCAGTTTGGGGCTACTTTGGAAGTGCCAACCCTAACCCTAAGTGCAGGTCTTCAGGAAACAGTTTCCATGGGCTCCTGCTCAACACTCTCTCTCTTGGCCTGGCCCAGTTTTCAGGACACCTGAAAGGAGTGGGGCTGTGGGGGAGGGGGGGGGGCTCTGGCTGTCACCAGGTGTTTCATAGAGGTCTTTACCTGGCCAAGAGAAAGGCAAGAGGGCCAATTTCAGGATGACTGAAAGTGCACCGTGTGAAATAAACAGATTCATATGAAACAAATAAAGGAATTCTTCGTATTTCCTCATCTTGCAATCTTAACATCCATCATTTTAACATCCATCATTACTACAGTTATAATCTTGCTTTATTATTATGGAATTTATAGATCTGTTCAATGATTGAGGAATATATCTGATACTGGAAAGGTGAAATCACATGAATTATGAGTTATGAGTAATCACGCCATTCAGCCTAATCAGCCAATATGTAAATGTGGCAAGCAGGCTTTTAATATTAACTATAGCTACTTTAACACATTTTGGCACACTGTAGTCTATTAATCCATATGCCGAGGAGATGGAGCTATGCTGCTTCAATATAATGAAGCAAGACCTTTCCGAAGGCTGGTCTGCACACTCCCTTGCGCAGCAGGCTCTTGTTCCTGTAAGGGAGCAGCAGGTGTGCTCCCCCTTCCCCTTTGGCCTGTGAAGGCAATGTGCAAAGAAGGCAACGACTGGATCCCGACAGCACATGTTCGACTTCAGGCACTCTGTGTGGGTAACCTACATGACCATGCAAGAACAGGAAAATCATGTCTGCTTCAGGAACTGGCACCACGGAGCACACAGCTCCACGGTCTTTAGCATGCATGGGGGGGGGGGACTCCTGAAACTGCCCAGAAGTGGGGGAGAACCCCCCCCCTGAGAATTTGGTGGCATGCACTGGTAGGGGAGAAGTGCGAGCCCTGATGGGGGCAATGTAGACTCCAATCACTAGCAGTTGCCCAGCCCGTTTAATGCTTTCCTTTGCTTTGCAACACATGCATCGAGTGCACACTTCTGTCCCTTCTGCCTCTTGGTACGGATGGGAACTTGTATTTCCACCAGGCATCTGAGGCTCTCACATGCAGGCCTCTCTTGCACACTGCTAGGCTCACGGGACAGTTTTCTTGTGTATGATTACCAGCCTCTGGATTGGGCCTGGTACCTGCTTTTTGCCATACTGTTTAGCCCGTTCTCATATAATTTAATCAATGCATTTCTTACAGCCCAAGCTTGCTTTACTCAAAAGTAATCTCCACTGTATACATAGGGTCACAATTTTAAGCAATCCAATGAATGTTTACTTGGGATTAAACAGTAATTTGGGCTGTTAGTCTGTCTTCTGATCTTTGATATTTAATCTGCCCAAAGGCAGATCCAAATTCTAGCTGTTTTGCCTGTTACTTTCCAACAATGCATTAATTCATGATTCTACCAAGGATACCAATGACCTATATTCACTTCTGAAGTTTCCCCTAAAAATTATAGTTTTTCCTTTAGTTTCTCCTTTAGTGTCAGTTCTCTTCAACATTCTTAATCACTTAGTTTTTTTCACATTTTGGATCTCTTTCCAGAGGTCAGACATCAGGGTGAGGCTAAGCAGCTGAACCATGAAATCTTCAAAGTCAATTTGGTCATTCTTGTTCTCGTCCAGAGCAGAAATTATTTCTTGGTATTTTGGTTTTGTTTCTTGGCCCTGCAAAGGAATGTGAATCATTTTGTGACAAAATATGGAATGCACTATCACCACTTCTAATGACAACCATAAACCAACAAAACATGTTTCCTAGGAAAGTTGTGGAATCCGGGGCCCAGTGAAGGATGGGTCCCTCGCTTAGCTTAATAAGCAGGGCTTAGTAAATGAGTTTTTTGCCTACACACATGGCCATTTTGCTCCTTTGTATAAACCATGATTAAAGTGAGAAGTTTCTAATTAACCACTGTTTCCCATTTATTTAACTGGGAAACTTTGATCACCAGCTTCAGACCAAGCCAGGGTGCTTTAAACCAAACTGGCTTGTTCTGAGACTGTAACCATAGTTTCCTCAGTTCAGATAAAACAGGGAACTATATTACTTGAAGACTTCCTAGTTTGTTTGCTTGCACTGCAAAAGGCAAAAGCTCTCATATCTTCACTGAAGTTAGGTATGATAATCTGAACATGATCATTGGGTAGCAATTGCAAGAAACAATCAGATGAACAACGTAAGAAAAGAACCAAGCAATTAGTGGGAACAGATTAACTTCAAATCACATCTAACTATTTTACCAACACTAAGAAGGAAAAGGCTTGAAATGGGAGTTCTGTAGTCTAGACAGCAACAAGGTCTTGCCTTGCACATCTGGATTTGCACTTCAGATCGCAGTGGATGATGGAGCAGAACTTCCAGAACACATCTCAGTGGAAGAGGGTGCTCCTTTAAGCATTCTGGCTTCAATGCATATAGGGCTTTAATGGTGATAATCAGTCTGAACTGGACTGGGAAATGCTTTTTGTCTGAGCCTGATAGATATAGAGGAATGGGTTCTTAAACCTCAGTGAGAATCACCTCCTCACTAAAGCTTGAGAACTGGATTCAAGTGCTGGTCATGCACCAGTTTCGTGAGCCAGGTAATGTACCGCTCTGTGGCAAGGCTGTATGTAGCAGCGTCCCAGGGGGTCCTCAGGCAGAGGCAGGGGTGCACAACCTCTTTGGCCCCCAGGGCCACATGCAGTACCTATCAAGGTGGTGCTGGCCACTCATGTGCATACAAATCTGTGCACACATGTGCATACACACAGTAGCAAGAAATCTTAGTCTTGTAGCAACAGCATCTATTCCATGTCAGGCTGAAGCCCCCTTCCTGGCCCAATCACAGAAAAAGAGGGAGAAATGCTCTGGTTACAGGGGTTGTGGCTTCTGCCCTAGAAGCTTTATTCCTGGAGCACAAATTTTTGCACCCCTGTCCAAGGAGAGGGAATAGGGACTTTAGAATGTTAGTGTTAATTAAGGAGACATTGTTCATAGGTATTTTTCTCCTAGATCATTTTAATGCATGCTGCTTGCTTTAAATTTCACACACACACACACACCCCTTGGAAACGCCAGCCAAGCCATCCTCCATGGAGTCTTTTAAGGGAAGTTTTAGGCTGGATCCCTCTCGGTTCCCTGGTTCTATGGAACCTCAGATAACAATCCCTTTCAGGAATAAGAGGCCTGAAGACAAACCCATTTTTATCCTCTTACCTGCATGAAATGCATAAACTGAGTTTGGAGCAGATTTTTAGCGTCAGATTTGCTGAGTTTCCCATCCGTGTCTGCTGCATTATCGTAAACCAAGGCTGCTGTTGCAACTGCCTTCTCAAGATCAGTGCCTTTGCTTAGAGCTGAGGAGGAAAAGAAGAAGTGGGAGTGCAATGAAAGCCGTTTCCTTGAAGCAGCGGAGTCCAGACTTTGCCAGACTAGAGCACACACAGCAGAAATGGACCTGATGATACACGCATGTTTGTGGCCGGAGCCAGGGAAGAACAGGTTGCGGGCCTTGAGGGGGGGTCCTGCATGTTCTCTGAGTGACGTGGCGTCTTGCAATGTGCCTATACAGTAAGAGTGACAGTACTCTGATTTGCACACTAAGTTCAGGTTATAATTCAGGCCTATGGGAAGCCTGAGGTTTGGAGCTGCCACCCTTTGATTCCATAACTATCACCCTTCTGGGTGCAGGAGTTAAAGGGTGAAATCAGAACAGGGCAGGGACCTGTGCCTGCAAGAACCTGGAAGGTAAGGACCAGTGTGGAGCCCAATGGCGTGCTCTCCAGTGCATCCATGGGCACCTCCAGGCTCCATCTAGGCTCCCTACCCATCCAAACATTTTAAAAATTACATTTTTTAAAAAAGCTAGAAGGTTGGCATGCTTTGAAGCAAAGGTCTGCCTTGCAACATGATTTGCATGTTCTAATTACATTACATTTTTATCCCACCTGTCTTCTACTTTCAAAGAACTTGAGGTGGCTTACAAGGTTCTCCTCCTTTTAATTTTATCCTCTCAACAACAGTCCTGCGAGGTAGGCTGAGCTGAAAGGCTGTGACTGCTCCCAAGTCACCCAGTGAGCCTCATGGTCTTGTTGATGTCCCTGCTAGCCAGGTGTCTTACAGACCCACTAAACCAGGTGCCAATGAGGTCCAGTCAGGCGGAGATTCGTTCATTTTCTTTATTCAGCTGAGCAAAGCAACCGGGTGTCCGCGCTCTACACGCAGGCAGGAAGCGACGCAGCCACATTCCTCCGACTCATCCTTCTTATACCTTTTCCTTTCTTTTCCCACTCAATCTCGCCCCATTGTTCCCTCACCCAATCCCCTCCCAGGGTCTGCCTGACCCTTCACCCGATCCCCTTGCGGGGGCTGCATGTCCGCTGCATGCCTGGCCTCCTGCAGGCACTAATCTACGTCCAATCCCCTCACAGGGGGAGCTTGATCACTGCGTGCCAGACCTTGTGTGGGGGGATCTTCTTCACACTACCTCTTTGTCTTTCTTTATCAACATTCTTTTGCCTTCCCTTTTTCCTCTCTAAAGCAAGCCGTTTTACAAAAAGCAAATGGCGTTTGTTAAGCTAATCAAGCTCTTTCAGTCCCCTGCATCCCAGCCCAGCAATCTTATCCCCACAACACTCTAGTTCTGAAAGAGAATGTTACTTTTCTTTTAGCTTTTGGGGAATGCGTGTTTTCCAATGGGCTCTGCCCCCATGGCAGCCATTTTGTGAGAACAGCCATGACACTTCACAGAATGTTGCATCTGCTGCAGAACCCCCAAAGACCCCCCATCTTACGGGTCATGTGGCGATCTTTGCTCTGACAGGCTGGACATGTAGAATGGACAGAACCTGGTGGAATTGTGAATGCACCAGAGTTTCATGACATAGCTTTGCAAGCTATCTAGCCTTGTCACTTTGTCAAACTACACTAGGGTTTATTTCATGTTTATCTTGAATAGTCAATAAAAATGTTATGCAGGTTATAAGGATGATTTTAGTGATCAAACCAGTCAAATATTGGTTAATGGAAGCACTTTATAAAGAAGCAAGGTCAGATGTAAAGGAAAAGATTGTGCTTACATACTGCCCCTTGAGGGACAAACTAGATGTGAAGTTGAATTCATTGCAGTGACGTGCTCTCATTCCCCACGCAGCTTCCTTCTTTTGCAGCCAGCCTTGATGGTTGTTTTTCTGCATGCTTTCTCCACAGTGCCCAATTATGCTTCTCTAGATTAAGCTTGGTGTATTCCCTGGATGGCTTCCCATCATCCTTTGGGCCTTATGTTACTGATGGGAAATGAAGGACTCTTTTGTGTTGCTGCCTTCGCAGGATTTAGAATAAGAACTTAATTTCCCTTTGGGGAAGCCGTCTCCCATCTGTCACTGGGCCCTGTTTGTGATCAGCATGCCATGGAGAAGGGAGGACATGGAAAGTAGAGCACCCTGAAGTCTGAGCTCTGTGGGACTGGTTGAGCAAATGCTCGCTCGGTCCAATGTATGTGAAAAAGAACCCATGAGAAACGCCAGTCGGGGTGTGTGGAGTTAATCTCATGGAAAAGAGAAGTCCCATGGGGCTCAAACATCAGGGGAGCATCACGGTGCAAACCAGCGGCTTGGGCCTAAGGCCTGGCTGGCCCACACGATAAAAAGACTTGGTCGACCCCTGAGCTGGCTCACTGGACTGCATGAAGGTCGCAGTGGTGGACCGCTCTCGAATGCTCTTCCGGTATTTCCAAAGAATCTCTGCAAATTTGGTAGGGGGAAATGAGCACATCCAAGAGAAAACAGCTAGGCCAGCTGACTCCCCTTTCCCACTTTCACAGAGTTTTCCACCTAGCAAGTATTGAGGAAAGGGACCCAGAAGCTAAAGTGGTGGTCTACTCTGCCCGCTTCACCTGCGGCAGAAGTAGGTCAGGCCTAAATAATTCAAGGCTGGCTGACAGATGGAGCAGCTCCCCTCCCAAGCCTCCTGCTCTGGCTTTTGCCTCCTGGGAGCGCCCTGCTCACCCCTCCTTTGGGTGAGTCCAGTAAAAACGGCATCATGCCTGGCTCTGACCGCTGTTCGTCTTGCCGCTCTTTGGCCTGCTAACTTTGCTGTACTTCCGTCACACACCCAGGAGGGTTACGTGTCCCAACTGATTGTCCAGGGGGACTGCAGAATTGCTGCAGAGCGACAGCATTCACTTTGCGAAACCTTGAAGGAAGAGAGGGAATCCACCTGGAAGTAACAGTCTCAAGCTTCTCATGGGGACCAAGAAAGATGGGCTTTTGAACAAGACTGATGTGTGTTCTGCTGGTGATGGGTGAGTTACTGCACTTGATGCGGTTCCCCAGCCGGGAAAATGAATGGGGTATGGAGGGAGCAGGGAGAGTCGGTCACCTTACCTTTTATAGAAGCCAGCTGCTTTGCTATTGGAATACTGGAAATTAAACAAACGCACAATTACTGGCGTATCGTGGTGCTTGCTTTTGCTAGAAGTGGATTTTGGTTCTTTTTCTGTTGTAGGGCATGGGTCATGGGTTAACTTTGGTGGGAGCTTTGAATACTGGAGTGATAAATCTCTCATTTCTCAACATTGTTCTCAAACAGAGAAAAGGCAGCTTCACGTATCAGTTTCTTCTGCATGCAATAATGACATATCTGTATAATTTACATCTGCACACACACACACACACTCTCTCTCATATGCATGTGCACACATATAGCAAGTACTCATTCATTGCTTTGAGTAAGACTTATTTTGGACATGTATTGCTTCCTGAGCCTGGGTATATAAGTTATTCAGGAGCTCAGGGGCAATTCCAGGCAGAGACAGCTCCCTAGCAGGGCAACTTTTGGATATAGCAGCACTCAGTGCTGCAAGTTTCTCTTCTGCTCCCTCCTCAGGTGTGGCTGGGAGGGTTCCAGAAGTGTGTGCTTCTGCTTCAGACTACTCTTGGATTAACTACTCATCTCAGCACCTAGGAAAACTGTTGTTAGACTTAAGCATGGTTTCTTGAAACAAAACAATACAGGGGGAGTCCTATGGCATCCTGAAATTGTGCCTCCTCCCTGAATGGCTCGGGGGCAGGTTATCCGAAGAAATGCCTTGTCCCATATGCATCTACTCAGACCCTAAGGTCTTATGTGGGGGTCCTTCTCCAAGGGTCCCCTCCAAAGGAAGTAAGGAGGGTGGCTCCCAGGAGAAGGGCCTTCTCAGCGGTGGCACCTCGACTATGGAATGAGTTCTCGAAGGAGGAGCACCTGGCGCCTTCACTGTATTCTTTTTGGCACCAAGTGAGACTCTTTTTATTTTCCCAGTATGTTAATGATTAACTTTTAAACTTTAGTTAACTTTAATACTGAATTTTGTCCTGTACCACTGCTATACTTCTGTGCCAATTTGGCTGCAATTGCTGTGGTTTCATTGTTTTCTGTTAATTGTTTTCTGTTTGTTTCTTGTTGTGTGTTTTTAATTTTTGTTAACTGCCCAGAAAGCCTCAGCTATAGATGGTATAACAATAACATAATAAATGTTCTGCTTTCATTTTTGTAGCATTGTTATTTGCGGAAGGAAAAAGGAAGGAGTGGAGGTAGTAGTCAACATAACGGGTCACTAAGAGTAATGTGATAGCAGGCACAATTTCTATTCATGCTTTAAAAATCCTGCAGTTCTTTCTCAGCATTATCCCAGCCAGCAGTGCTGCAAGTCATAGGATTTTTTTCCCTTGTCTAAGCTGCTATGGCGTACGTGTTTTGAGATTTTAAACACATGCGCCTAGTAGCATGTGTGGCTTTTGTATTTTGCAATGACTGCCGATCGCTTAGACCCCTCAGCACAAAATGTGCAGTTTCAGGCCCGATTATGGGATTCTGGGGGATGCACTGGGCAGGGCAAGAAAGGAAGGTGTGGATCTTGGTCAAGCCAGGCCCCAAATATCAAGATCCCAGCACTCCTCCTCCTTGGGGGCGCTCAGCCTTCTCCATGCGCTCCCCATGATGGATGCCAAGGCCTTTCCAAAGCTGCCTCATTGCCTTGTTTGGAGCGACTACATTGGGAAATGATCTGGCATAGCGCTGTGAAAGAGGCTGTGAGGGATCCACCAATATTTGGTGGCAGACCGTAAATACATGGCTCAGACATTGAAAGAAAGTGTGGGATGCACTTATGAAAAATGCAGTATCTAATAGCAAATTGCTCTTGGAGGATTTTCCTGTTCTCCCTCAGGCTTTCAGATTTTAATAGAAAGTTTGATTACTTTTGCTAAAGTGCTAGAAACTCATTACAGCCCAGCCCGCAAGCTGTGAAACCTTTGCTTTTTCTCTCACAATATGCAGATCATATTTGGGGGGGGGGGGCGGAGTTATTTGAGAGGAAAAAAGAGCAAGAGGATCACTTACCGTTTGGACATTTTTGCTGGAGATACTTTTGTCCCTTTGGTTGAAGAATCATTCCCTGGTTGATTTACAGAATATGAATCTGTGTTCCCCTTGCTTGATGTACAGCCACACATCTTCCTTTGCAGCTTGGGCACTGCCTATGATCTCTAAGCAACTTAAGCAATCGCAAACAGAAAAATCCAAGCCTTTGTTTGGGGAAAGGCGAAGGTGGCCAGCCAAACCTTTGCATCACAGAAACACTCCCTGGTCATTGAACTGCTGCTTAAATAAATCAGTCTGAAGAGAAATACCTGAGATCAGGAGAGATACAGGGAACACATCAAACTCAGAGTCTTGCCCTGCATGATACTAAAAGTGCTTTTGAATCTCTCTTGGGAACTTGAATGTGAAACAAAAGGTGATGGTGGTGGTAGTGAGGAAGACATTGTCTCTGAAATAGTGCATTCCAGCCAATGTGAGCATTAAATTTGGATTTTAAGCTTGGAATATTCATAAAGCATGTTTAAGCTGCCGTCCTAAGCACATGTACGTGGAAGGAAATCTCACCGAACTCAGTGAAACTTAGTGACATGCCTGGTAAAGTTTGCAGCCTTAGTGACAGGTCTCAAAACACCTTCAAGACAGTAAACTGGGCCATGCACCTGAGCCCTCCGACCCTGTAGAGCCAATGGCATTGCTTCCTTCTGGCTTCATGCTTCCCTTGTAAGAACAGAAACAGTTAGGATCTTATAGGCAAATTCCAGAGCAGCGGCTGTGCTGGCCTGCCGGAGCGGCTTAATGGACTGCCACACTCACTGCAGTACAAGCTTCCCTGTGCTGGAGTCCATTTTGTTAGGCACAAGCAGAAGAAAATGCCACACCAAATTCATTTGAAAGCCTTTAAGGTGTCAAGTGACAGAGTTGCTGTGGTAACCAATTTTCACTCTAAACTTGTGATGGACCTGGTTAATAATGGTCTAACACCATTAAAATACATGTTTGTCTTTAGTGAGAGCAACTAAGAAATGGTCCTCACCCCAGTTTTGAATCAAGACCCAACTTGGTACAAGAAGTAGATGAGCTTACTTGACTGGCTTAATATTCTGGCCTGTATGGACTGGGACAAATAGCCCCGGGAGATGAGTAATTTATTGTATAGTGTAGTGAAATCCAGCCACTGAGTTTTATTTTCCCTTGTTAATTTACCAATTGCAGATCATGCAGTATTTCCAAGCAATCCTCCTCAGTTGGAAGTACTAGACTCTTCCTTGCTTTTCCTTAAAATCAAAGTTGAGATTCCCTGGATGCCGCATCCTGGTTGCAGGTACCAGAATGCAAATAGTGGCTCAGACATTCAGAATTCATATCATTCTGATGGCATGTGCTGTACTTTTGGTTTCTGAATTCATAAATGCTAGCATAAAGGTTGGGTCTAAGAACTAGATGCTTCCCTTTGAACTTTGTTATTCATCAATGAGGCTGGTGATATTTGAAACTATCTCATATTTGAAAATGAAGTCCTCTAAAGTTATGAAATGGATTGCCTTGCAACTTGTACCCTAGTAAATTTGTTAGTCTTTACTCGATAGAGTAACCTTGGAGTATATTAAACATGTTAAAATCATACTGTCTACAGAATTACAAATAACAAATAAGAACGGAATGATGTAATTTTATTCCACAACCCTGAAAAAGAACACCCCAAAGGTGTTTGTACATATCTTTATTACAATTGATTTTTAAACATCTAGCCCCATTTGGAGCCTTGTCCGGAATTCTCCCTGTTAAAATGAGAGTTATCCCCCACCCCCATGGTCTGACTATTGTGTTATGACATTATGTGTAGGCATTGGATTGTAGCTCATCAGTGTATAGCATTAGGATTTGCTAAAGAACATTAAAATACGACTTCCAACCTGCAGTATGAAGTGGTACAGTTTGTTTATTGTAAGTGTTTTTATTCTGCTTTTGAATTTAATTTCAAAAGTGCTTTACAGAAAAGATTAAGACAATTAAAATTATAGCAGAAGTATGATGTTTTGAAAATGAGTGTTTACCCTTTATCTGTTTTATCACCCAATTCTATATAAGATGGCATTCCCATGCAGAGTCAAGGTGGCTGCAACCTACAGGAATGACTTGCACATCTGCAGCAGTTCAAACACAGCTTGAATGCAGCCCCCGTCCTTCTGCCAGTGGAAGGGTCTGCTGGGGCAACAGGACTTGAGTATCCTCTCCGCACTCCCCTGTGTGTCCTCCTACGGTGCTTCAGAGTGTAGGTGGATTCTTCGGGGGGTGGGGGGGGCTTGGTGTGCACCCCAGAACTGCAGGGGGCAGCAGAGGACTTGGAAATCCCCTGCTAGGGGAACAAGGAGGCTGGATTCTGCCCAATATTTCCACTGGGGGAGCTCACACATTCAGCAGTGGATTGTTGAGAACTTCTCAGAGAACTTTGGGTGGTCCAGAAATGAAATGAAAAGAGCACAACAAGTGTTAAGTCCTGAGGCTATTAACACATCGTGAAGTCCATGGAGATGTGAATCATTCCCAGGCTGGGAATGTCTCTCTGATTTGAGTTTTCAGTCTAGCCAGCGTCTCCTTTATTCAGGTTACAGTGCTGTGTGAAAGCCAGCTCTTCACCTAAACCAGCTGCGGCACGATGAACAGTTACATTAATAAAAACTCTACATACATCTTTTAAATACGGTTTTTCTATTTATCTAAAATTGCCCATAGGTTTTCAGTCTTGTCACCTTTTTGTCAAAGAAGTTGAAAGAAATCAGCGATCTCATTCAGCTTCACTTTGCCTCTCATTAACTTCCTTTCTTTTTCCAGTGGGCAGAATCTCTTGCACTTCTGGCCTCCTTGGAATATTTTCCTGCTAAGCCAGGAACGTGCTGGCAAGCATGATGAGTCACCTTTGCTAAGCTGACAAGGTGCAGGCCTGAAACTGGATGGGTGACCATATGTGGAAGTAGAGGAGGGTGCTGGACTTGACAGTCTTATAGGCCCCTCCCAGGCTACTGCCTATTACTGTTCTTCAAATGTCTCACTAGTATTTGCTGTGCATTAAGTACTAGTGGTTGAACTATCTGGAGTGACACTTTATGTAATGCGATGACACACAAAGAATGCAACAGATGGCCAAAATAATTAAAATGTTTTCCTTAATCAGTGGGAGTTAAATTGTTACTGAAGCAAAAATGAACATAGATGTTCATCACCTTTACTCTTCTTGGATTTTAATTCTCTTTTAAAGCCCAGAAAAGATTATTGGTTATCCTGTAACCCACAGCAGTTAACATGCCATCAATCAACTGATTGCCCAACCCCCAATTCCAGTCCCAGCCCTTTTGGAAATGGTTAAACTTTCTTAGATTTCTGGTGCCTTCTTTAGTACAGGCTTATGAATAAGAGCCTGTAATTGCAGTTCCACTGCCAAAATACATGTAATCCATGCTCATTATCCCTTCAATTAACACACTTAAATTACACTGAAATTTATCTGTTCCCAGCTTGAAAACTAGAGAGAACTTTGACATCAAATGTGAGTAATAATCCAGATTTTCCCATCAGTTGAACCCTGCAATGAGACAAAGAGCGCTTTACATCTGGGGTCAGAGACAAGATGCCACGTCACGACTTGGCAACACATGGCCTGCATATCACACACACTGCACACCACATGTGTCCTCTGGTCTTTTTTTTTTTTTTTTTGTGGCCCCTGCATACTGCTAAATTCCTGCTGAAATTTGGTGCAGCAGTGGCAAGATACTTCAGTTTTCAGCACACCTTAATTTAAAGCTAAAAAATACTCCAAGAAGTCCTGAGTGAACATGATTTTAATTTAAAATAAGTTGCACATTTGTTTTAAAAGGAGAATGTGTGTGTGTGTTGGGGGACTGTTGCTGTGGTGCAAATTTTTGAGCAAATTTGCAGCAGCGACAGCCGCTTTGGTGGTGGAGTTGAGCATCAGTTCCAGGGTAGAGTTGTTCACTAGCTGAGAACAGAGCATCCTTTCCTTCTGTCTGCCTTCACGCTTGCTCAGGTGTGCAGTGCCTCTCGCTGGCACTGAGGGTGTGGCCAGCCGTGCGAGTGACACATCTGGTAGGAAGAGCCTCATGGACCTGGAATTTTGTCATGCCTGCTTCTAATAGAGGATGAGGTTTCTCTGTTCTCCTGCTATGGTATATGCATCTCTTATTAACGAAACAATAAAAAACTATTAATGTGTACTCTGAATGCGTATTCAGTTAGTAAGTGTTCAATAGCATAATAAAAATGTATGGATATAATCCTGCTTTTCTTGCAGAAAGCCTCCATGAACCCAATGGGATGCAATTCTCAGTAGGCATGCTAAGGATTGCACTATCAAACTTTTTCAGAGAGGGCAATTTGAGGAAAAAATGCTTGAAAAAATAAGACACAAAGATGGGGGAAATGAAGGGTAAGCTAGAGTAGCTCTTCCAATCTGTGCCATTGCTTCCCTGCAAAAACTGTAAAATTTCAGCTGTATCATTAGCCTGAGGTACTTGGAGCCCCAGAAAAGACACTTAAAGTGGAACTTCTTCTTTAGGGTTGCTAGATTCTTTTGGTTCCGCTAGGTCTTTCTTAATTCCCAGAAATGCCTGAAAAGGAGACTGCTGAACATTTCTTCCAAGAAATGGAGGGGAGGCAAGAAATTTATCCCTAAGGGCACAAATCTATAGCCTCTTGTGATTGTCTTGTCGGGCAGTAGGCCCAACAGCCCTGCCTCTCTTACAGTTGGCCCAAAGGAAGCCATTGCAGCACCCCTGCCATGAGAATAACTGGGGCTCAGAGGCCATGAGGGGAGGAAACCTGAGTCATTGGCTTATGCCGGTCATATTGACAGAACACAAATTCCATTCACTGATATATTTATTTGTTATATTTGCATTCTACTCCATAGCCCACAGGGCCCTCTGGGCGGTTTACAGAATAAAAGTGTATTTATTGATGTGCTCTACATTACTCACTACGTATTAGAACTACTATTTTGCCTGATAAAGATGGAGAGCATCCTGTGTAAGTACCGCTCTTTCCATACAATCTGTCCTTTTCCAACATGTCTCCCCTTCACTGCCCCCAGAGGGCTTCCAGAGTTTTCTGCTGCAGCAAACCCCGCAAGAGTCTCCCGGCACTGCAGCGGCTAAGAAATGCAAGCAGCAAACAAAGCAGATGTTGGAACGGCATTTAGCCAGTGGCTCTGAATGGTCTGGCTGTGCGTGGAAGTCATTGTGCTCGTTGACTGACAGCGCTCTTTGTCTCGTTCTGACAGTTAAATCGAGCTCTGTGGGTCACTAATGATTAAAATACTAATCACTGTTTCTGGAGATAAAGCAGATAGAATGTCATTTCGAGGAGGTATTGTAATTGCTCTCTGACTGTGGGGAGGGGGGATTCCATTTAACACTTCAGTTCCAGCCTTCTTTCGGGAAGCAGTTTCCATGCTGCAAGTAAAAAGCTGTTTCTGAATTGCAAGGCACCTCGGAATTGTAGGTTTGCCACACTGTGAAGCACGAAAAGCGGTAAAAGTGGTCAGTGTCAGCAAGGATCATGTGAGGCTGACCAGGAAAATGATCTATCTTGCCATATATGCTGATGGGTTCTGAGCTGACAGTGACTGATCATTTCCCCTTCCTTCCTTCCTTCCTTCCTTCCTTCCTTCCTTCCTTCCTTCCTCAATTTAATTTATTGAGTTGGGAAAGGAATCATGGAGTTTTGGTGGGCAGGTTAGATGGATGAAAGCACTGACACAATGGGGGCGCTGCTGTGGAAAAGGCAAATCCTCACAGGGAACTGAAGCAAAACTGCGAACATACGACTCTGTGGTGTGATCACAGCAAACAGTTAACAGTTCCGTTGATGGGGAACGTGAGTGGGAGGCCAGCATTGCACTTATGTCCCATGTCTGATGGTTCTCTAGGCATCTGGCTGGCCTCCGTGTGAAGAGCGTGCTGCGTGAGCTTCTACCAGAGCTCGCCTCTTCTCAGTGTTACCTGGTTCCTAAGGAGAAGGGGGCGGCAGAGGATGAGGGGGCTGGATGGAGTCACTGGGGCAGTGGGTGTGAGCTTGGGTGGACTCCGAGGGAGGGTGGAGGACGGGAGGATGTTGTTGTCCATCATGACCCCATGGACACGACTTCCCGGCTAACAACAACAAAACAACAATCAAGCGTTAGCCTTGACCAGCTCAACGTCTGGGACTCAAGCAGATATTGCGGAAGGGGAATGCTAGGAAACCTGAGGACACATGGATTAACCAGCTTTGGTTGACCAATTGCAAATGACTGCATCGCTTTCTTAATGAACACAAGGAATCCCCTCCCATGTTGCTTGACCTCAGGAGAAGGAAGAAGCAAATGACTGTTTGGGATGAGTGACAATTACAATCTATAGAATTTAATTATCGTCTGGAGAAATTAACACAGGTACCTCTCCTCCACACCAAGGGCATCAGCCCATTGCTTTATATAGTTCACTGCTCACAGTACTTTCCATAACAATCCTTGTCTTTTATGTCAAGTAGTTTGATATATTACACCTTTTCTGTGAAGCCTTTTGTGTCTACAAAATACCTTCCTAATACTTACCCTTGTGATAGGAAAGATTTTGTTCCCTGAGAAGATTAGCTAGCTACCTGTTTTTAAAAATTTTATTATTATTTTGATTTCCTTTAGGAAGACACCTGTTTCAAACAAAATACTTTATTAAACTATTCCTTGCCTGCAAACCTATTTGGAAAGCAAAATCAATAAAAACGATTAAGAATTTAGAACGAATGTCATATAAGGGACCCAGTGAAAAATGAGCACAGAGAAGGCAGAGAACAGGAAGCTCAATTATTTCCAGACATATGAAAGGATATCATAAAAAAGGGAGAATGTTTACCAAAGGCTCCGAGGAACAGGCTTAAAGCAATGATTTCGCACAGAAGTAATATCAGTGTAGCTCTATTTAAAGAACACTCTGCAATTCTGAAAACAGGCAACAAGAACAAGTTGACAGCAAAGTTATGGAATTTCCTTTGCTAGAAAGATCCTGCAGCCTTGATTAGCTGGATATGGTGTTCTCTAGGGAGGCCGAGTGCTGTAAGCAGTAAAAATAGAAATCTGCAAAGTCCCTTCGAACCATTTGATCATGTGTGGCGCACTTTCTCCGTTTCCTTTCTCTGTGTCACTTTTATGATGTGGATGATATGGCTTGTCCATAGGGAATTTAATGATTTAATTTAATAAAACATTTCTAACCTGTCCTTTACAACAGCATCTCAGGACAGCTTCCAAACATAAAATTCACAACAGTGGAATGGAAGATACTGTTTATGGGCACATACAGGTAGTAGATAATTTAGCAAATATACATAGTAGATAATTACCATGTTAGTCTCAGCTGATGGAGCATTCAACAGTAATGAATGGGTGTCTATTATAGTGTTGATGCCATCTTGTGATGATGGATTTCAATTAATCTGGTTAACAGCCCCAACCCATGCATGTTTACTCAGATGTAAGTCCCACTGAGCTCAACGGGGTTTATTCCAGGAATGTGGGGATTAGATTATAGCTAAAAATTCTTATTTGGAACTAATAAACAGAATTATAGGGCTGATTAATATATTTTGCATGAGGCACTGGATATACATTGACAAGTGATACTTTGTAGTTTCAAACACATGCATAAAGGAAAACCCTGGAGGGAGGGTAAGAGATACCAGCGGATAAAAATGATAGTTATGGGTTGGAGCCAGGATTTGCCTTCCTTGAGAAGAAAGGCTTCTCTTGCGGAAGGTGCTGCTGCTCAATTCCTTTCGGGACCCACTCTCCATTCTACTGTGTTAAAATCACTCCATTAGCAGGGCCTCCCAACTCTCTCACTGGGTCCAGACATCACAACCCACACTTAGGAGTTGAATATGGGCTGTTGTTGAACGGTTCGTTGCTGTTGAGCATGGGTTATTGTGCTGCCTGCAATCAGCTGAGATTTTTCAAAATCCACCATTCACAACCCTACCAAAAACCACGGGTTCCCTTTGCGGGTTGGTTGTAGTTACCAAGCCATGGTTTGTCAGTGCAGCTGAGCTCACAGACTGTGACAGCACAAGTTTTAGCCATACACTCTACTCATCCTCAGTCCTTGAATGTGGATTACCAAATTGTCCGGACTCAGTCTTTGCTTAGCATTGCAGGGGGCTGGAGGGACTGCCCTTGGAAGGAATGGGTGGGAAAGCCCAAGAGCAGGTTCTTTTGGAAGTAAGCAACAGGGCTCTCATTCTTGGCACGGTCATTTTGGGAACAAGCTTCACTGAGCACAGGGAGAATTACTGCTGAGTAAGCGCGCCCAGGATTGTGCTGAAGTATCAGCACAGAGCAACCTTGCGCTTGCCCAGCTACTTAGCACATCCAGGGTGGATGAAGCAGATGCAGCCGGCAGGGAGGAAGGAAGGGAGGAGCTGTGTCTTCTGTGCTGTGCTCTTCTGGGACCTGTTTGTAATATTTTCATCCCTTTGCAATTTGTAACCAGTGCAGTATAAGGACCATACAAGAAATGTGCTAGAAGGAAGTATCACCCATATACACTGAAATATAACCTCTGAAGGCAGAGAGTCGCAGAAGATCAAGCTGAAACATTTTCTGAAACAGACACTTTTCAAACTTAAGTGTTCTTAGCAAACCACCCTCTCTTGAATTCTTGATAACATGAAGAACTTTGTGGTGTCAAAGCTGAGAATTCCTTTACAGTTTTTTGGGAGAAGGAAGGTTTAACATGCTTTCAGATTATGATGTAGATTGTATTCCACAGAGAACAAAGCTACCACAACTCTAAAATAGGGTTGTACAACCCTGAAAATAGGTGATGATTCATGCTTTCCATCCTCTGTTAAATATGTTATTTTGTGTCTTATTCGGGATTGGTCTGCCCATATGGCAAATGATGTGTTTAGGTTAAGTGCTGAGCTTCAAGGAGGCCGTAAACGGCCAGCTGTTCAACGCCCCTCCATCTGTCCCTACCACTTTTCTCAGTTGTTTTGTATTCACCATTCTGCCAGACCATCGAGAAGAGAATAATTCATATATATTTTTGGTGAGGCTTAAAAAAACATTGTGTATAGATTATCTGAAAAGAGCATTCCATATGTGAGGGTGGGCAGCCTATAAACTTGGATCTCAAGATAACTGTGAACAAGGACACACTTGTTGGGGAGCAGAAAATATACATTAAACTTCCAAAACTCATGCCTGGCTCATGGATTTCCTGCAGGCAGCTGCTTGGCCACTGTGAAATAGGATGTTAGACAAGATGATGGTCTGAACCTGTTGGGTTTTTCTTGTAGTCTTATGCCTTGGAATGACAATGTCACTTTTTTTTCCAACTTAATAGACAGAGGTTTACATAGGGGATTTTGAAACAATTGTACCTGCTGCTAACATCCTAGCAGTGTATGCCAAATGCTTTGCACAATGCAATTGCCATCGATTCCCTAGTTCTGCAAATTGCCAATTATCAACAATGCAGATCTGTGCAGTCACTTGTAGCACGGTGTCATCTCTGTGTAGCTGAAATGTTTCTTCCTTTCCAGTCTCTCTGAGGGACAGTTGCATCAAACTCAGGAGCATGTTGCATACTCATAAGAACATAAGGAAAACCATGCTGGATAAGACCAGTGCTCCATCCAGTCCAGCACAGGGGCAGACCGGCTGGCCACAGGAGCCGTCAAGCAGGAGGGTACAAGAGTTCTGCCTGTAGAACTCAGCAATTGGTGTATGCATCAGTGCTTCACCGGATATACTGGTTTCTGGTCTTTTTCCAAACCTAATTCAAAGGATTGGTGTTGACCTTTATGTTCTAAACTATCTAAAGTATCTAACTATCAAAGTATCTAAACAATCCTCCCCCTTTATAAACCTCTTTGGACCCTGAAGCCAACTGAATCCTCCTACTGAAGACTACAAGAGTTGTGGCCCTCCATTATGGAAAGTCCCCCCTTTGGAGGGACACCTGGTGCCTACAGTGTTACCTTCTCAGTGTAAGCAAAGAAATTTCTTTTCTTCCAGGCATTATGCACATTAGTTTTTATAGCAGTTTTTATATAAATTTGTATTTACTTCTATGTTGCTTGCACTGTTTTTTAAGCTTTTCTAGTTTTGTATTTTATTCTTTCCACTTTTTAATTTTCCCAGAGTGCAAAATATGAGAAATGAATGAATGAATAAATAAATACCATGGTATTTCCCTTTTTTGCATGTGTGCAGATCCAAAAGCAGGGTTCCTATAGCTTATGGCTGCAACAGCACCATGTTCCTTCAAACAAGCATTGTATGCAATAACCTTTTATTTATTAGGGTCCAATAGATATACCACAATATTGATTCGTCCACTGAGCAGCCATACATTGGTTACAACAATCATATAAATGACTATGCTGTTTTATGCTAAAGATGCTTTGAACATTTACAGCTCATACAATGATATTATAGACAGATACACTTTCATTTAGAAATGCAGATGTTCAGTTTTGTTGTTGTTGTTGTTGTTGTTGTAATAGTGTGTGCTTCTGTGGACTGCTGAGTAAGAAAAAGAGAGGCTAAGATGATCTTGGTTTTTCTGCACAGTCTCCAGTGTGTTCTAAATTAGCTCTCAGCCTTTTCTCCCTCCAGGGATGAGTACTTCAATTAGCTAGACTTGTGACAAAGGAAAGGTCCTTAATTCCTGCCTGACCCTATCTCTTCCCTGCAGTACTTATGTGTAGAGAAGCAAGCACCTGAGCTGACTAGCACTGGAGACAGGCTTAGCCTGGCTAGTTAGGAAATGCTTTGTTCAATTTGCCCAACAGCCATCCTGTACTCAGCCCACAAAATAACAAAGCAGAGCCCAGTCTTTCCCTGCAACTTGGGAGAGGCTGCTCTCAAACGGAGCACTGAGCGTTTGGTGCTATGTATGTGGCAGCCTCTGATGCTGGAAGGCGGGAAGAAAGCTCTCCTTATCTATCTGCAGTAATCTGATTCTGTGCTCTTGGCATGGAGCAAAAGGAAACTGCGGGCTGAATGGAAACCAGCTCTCCAGCTTAGCTTTTCTCTCTACTAAGAAGCTGGCCCTACGTTCTTGATTGCTGGTATTTTCCTCTTGACACCCTCGTTCTGCTTGCAGATAGCACCAAACCAAGCAGCGACTGAACTGAACACTGAGCAATTTCAAAACAGCATAGAGAGAACAAACATTCTTCGTCATCAACAGCAATGTAGGATAAAGTATTCTTTCGTAGTTTCTACTGCACTAGAAGTCATGTTGCACTATTAATCAAGGTGGTATTTTTCCTCATATAGTTTTACTTACTGATATCTGCACCTCTGTTACCGTAATTAAATAAATACCTTTGTAAACATGTAAACACAGTTACTTGGTCCTTATATTACACAGCTCACGTTCAAAGAGTCACAAAACGTCAATAGAAATAGAGATATTGATTAAACAGAAAATAATTGGTTGGTTAATAGCATATTTTTTTGAATACCCTTTTAAGGAAAACTGTTTTAGTTATATGCAGCATTCAGGATTTGGGTAAGCCATTGATCCAACTCTGCAAAGTATATAAAATAGGCATACATACATACATTATCTAAAATGTTATATTAACAAATAAATCAATTAAAAAGAGTAGTGGTGGTGCTGAAAAATGCATGTACACAGCCCATAACATTCTCTTGGTATGAAAATGATGCAGCTTCATGCACTAAGCCACACTGTGAATTTGCTAATCAGGAAGAACATCAAAAGAACGGAAAAAAGGCGAGAACAAACACAGACAGGCAATGCTGAAAACTCAGGAGCTCGAGTGCATGCATTGAATTATACAGAGCAATCATCAGAAATAATTTGAAAACACATTTTGTTCTTCACCCAGATGCAGAAGAAAATCTAATTCTATTGTAATGGTTTTATGCATAATATCCGATTCAAGGGTACAAAATGCTGCTACCATACACATACAAAACTACTGTAAAGGTATCTATACAGTACATACAACAATTATTTACTTCAATTTACCACCTGTGATGAATATATCATCAATCATCTATTCACAAGGAGAGGATGCATCGCATATAAACAGACAAGACCACAACCCACCTTCGTTGGTTGGTACCCGTAGACCTTTGATTTAGATGAACCTCTATGTCACATTTATTTAAAAACTTCAAAATCTGCTGCCTGCCACTGTGTTTGAAATTTCCACATCTAATGCTTGATTTAAGAGCCCTCAGAAGGCGGCACGTGCTATATCTGATTAGCAAACGAAGTTGGACCACTCTGGCTAAAGCTCTGCGGCTGCTGGCCGAATTCATCCACTTGGCCGTAGCTGGTTTGCTGCCCAAAGCTGCCCCCCTGCTGGTTGTACCCGCCACTCGGCCCAAAGCTGTCTTGATTGTAGCCACCTTGGTTATAGCTGCTGGCCTGCTTCTCCATGGTGTCTTGGGGGTGCCTCGTGCCCGAGGAATGCCAGCCGGTCTCCTTGAAAACAAACCAAATATTTCCTGCCCACAGAATAAAGTTCAAGAATCCAAAGACCTAAATAAGAAGCAGAGTAAGCTGTTAATTATCTTGTATGCTTCCACTATCTTGTATTGTCTTGTCTCATCTATTCTCTCTCTCTCTCTCTCTCTCTCTCTCTCTCTCTCTCTCTCTCTCTTCCAATGCCCCCACCCCCTTTAGCTAATCAGGATCACAATATTTCTTGGTTCAGGATTTTCATTCTACAACTCCTAAGGATGCTTGAATGAATAATGTAGCTGCTATTCTATAGCTAGAGATTATTCAAGTAAACAAGAATCTACTAAAGGTTGTCTAAAACTTTTTTCCAAGCAGGTGGGCTCTGATCCAAAGAGGACATTCAGTATTTGTAGCTTCTGCCATTAAAATGCTATTATTAAAGGTGATCATCCTTCTGTTCAGCCTTTTAACTTTCCTATTAAAGGCATTGTTAAAGTATCATAGAAACATAGAATTGTAGAGTTGGAAGGGGCCAGAAGGCCATCAGGTCCAACCCTCTGCTATTGCATAATCCCATTCAGATGACTGTCCAGACTCTTTGAATGTCTCCAGCCAGGGAGAGCCCACAACTTCCCCAAGTAATAGATTCCATTATTTTACTGCTCTTACAATGAGGAAAGTCTTCCCAGTGTCTAGTCTAAATCTGGTTTCTTTTAACTTAAGTCCATTATTCTGTGTTCTGCATTCTGGAATGGATGAGAAGAGAGCTTTTCCTTCCTCTTTGTGACAGCCTTTGAGGTACATCCCTTTCAATCCAAAAATTCTACTGAACCAGTGGTAATTTCCCTGAAGGTGCTGATGACAACAATAACAACAGTGCAGTGTTGATTTCTTTAAGCACAGGTAAGTAAGAAATCCCTTGAACCCCAAATTCTCCATTATTTTGCATGTTCTACAGGACATGTTTGGGCAAACTAAATGTCATTTAATTGGGCACAGCTAAACGAAGCATGAATATCTCCCCTGCGTCCTGCAAATGAGCATGAACTTGGCCCGTATTGGGACTGTGGAACTTTGGGAAAGGATGTTTTCCCACCTTTCCCATTTGTCCTGCATGAGTGTGGGTATTAAGCCCATTGATTCCGGTATCAATTTCTCTGTTCTTGTTAAACTCCCTGCCCCACAAGGTGGTGAAATTTCAGGGCAAAAATCAGAGTATGGGAAGAATCGCAAACTCTCTCTCCTGAAGTGCCATGGTCCTGACCCAAATCAGGAGAATGGGTGAGACAATCGCACATACCTGAGCTGAAGGAATATCTAGTTCAGCCCTTGGGTTTTGAATGTCAAATAACAGCCTTGTAATGTAAAGAACTTGCCACCATTATGTTGTAACATTAAGTCATGTCCGCTTACGAGGGTCACCTGTTCAGATTAGGGATCTTTGCACTCCCAGAGCATCTGGATTAGGTTCAGTGGTGGACTTCCTGTGGACCCCAGTAATTTGGCAGGGAAAGGAAAACCCTTGGTGGATCTCATGTGGAGAGACTGTCCACTTTGCATATGTGTGCGCGCATGCTTTTCTTCAGTGAAATAAAATACTTACAACTGAGGTATTCAAACTTGACATGACAGGGCTGCGCATCGGCAAGCACTTATTGGACTGCTGCTTGCAGGCTGACATCAGTAAGAGCACTTCGTCCGGGTCAGTAGCAACCTTCACGTCAGAGAGTCCTTTAGCCCAGGCAGAGGAACCCACCAGCCACATGAAGGAAAACACCACGGTCACGATGAAGTCCTGAAAAGGCCCAGATTGCAAACTGTAGGTTTATGCTTACAGCGAGGATAACGATGCAGAGTGCTTTGGCTTTGGGGTGGTGTAGAAATGAAGAGAACAACAGCAGCAGGAGCATCACCGTCTTTGTGGGGAGGGGGCCAGTTAGAACCCACTCAAAGCACCAGAAGGTTTGTACCCTCCCATAATAACTGTGGGAAATAGCTTGCCTGAAAGCACTTCTACCATCTTCTGCACATAAGAAGCACACATTTCAGGCACTGCTAGGTAAGCATTTCCAATGCAGGGTCAGCTTCTCTGCCGTTGGGAACCTTGGGTTTCCTTTGTTTGGGCAGGCCAGAACACTGGCCTGGATACATTCTCAGTCAAGCAGACAGGAGAGAAAAGCCGGCCCACTTCCTTAGCTGTAGCCGGCTTCTCTTTAGGACGAGAAGAGGAGGAAGCCAGAGAGCAGAATGGAGCCATGTCTCTCCTAGCATACATGAGCCCAGGCAGGGACTTAGCACCGCATCCAAGTCATGCCATTGGTCAAATCTAATCCGTGCCTGCGTTGACTGGCAGCAGCTTCCCTGGGCTTGCAAGAGGGGCATCTCCCCAGCCCCACCTGGAGAAGGCAGGGGCTGAACCTCAAGGAATCAGGAGGAGAATGGCTGAAAATATTTGGAGCCTCAGAGCTGTTCATGCTTGACGTGGTAAAGCCGTCCTGTGGCGATTTCCCCCCAACATTAGTTTGCATGACAACCTTCCTTCTAAACCTGACCACATGTGCTGCAGCCTGGTGCTCGCCGTGTTTTGGAGACTCAACAGAAAACTAATGTTCTTTGGGAGATGAGGGAAACATCGTGTCTTGGTGTGCTGTGCTGTGTTTTTGAAAAAGGCAGACATAAAAATGACAGGCATGAAAACAACACGCTGCCCCACATGCACGAACATGTGGCAATAGTCCTTGGGACAAATGGTTGTCTCACTTCCGCTTCCTTTGCAGCCAAGCAGCAAAGTGCAGATATTTAAATATTAAAATACTGCGCGGCAGGGCATCAGAGCTCATGCAGAGGATTCTCACTGAGACGTCTAATCAAAGAAAAATACTACATAGTATATAACACTCGGTTAGTAACAGGCTTAAATAAGAAATGTAAACTTGCCGGGAAACAAACACGCATCTATGGAGCTGTTCTTGCGGAGGTCCTGCACAAGCACATGGACCTGAGTTGTGCCATCATCATACTGTGCATTTACACACACCCCGTTTGCCAGGAAATGGCACACCGAGATTAAATTGCATTACAAGCAAGTGTGCTTCAACGTTACAGATAAGGCAAGTGGGGAAGGCAGGCTTCACAGCAGCCCTACACGGAGGATAGCATGTATCAGCTTGCCAAGGTCGTGTTTGCATTCCTCATACAACGCACGTCTGCATGAACAACCACTGATTGGAAAGGACTGCATTTTAATCTTTACCAGTGTGTCTACTTCTCAGGGTTGTTGCAGGGTTAAACAGGGAAACTGCTCCAAGTGCTTCACAGGAAAAATGGGTGGAAAAAAGCATAAATCCATAAACAAGTTTCCATTTCTGACAGACTTTTGATTATCATTGTTGGCTTTTCCTTGACAACGCATGGAAACATAAGGCTGATTTATACAGAATATGATAGCTCCTCTCATTATTTCCACAGATTGTAGGCAATGAAAATGTCACCATTACAACTTCAGTCTGGGTTATTACTATTGTTTATTTTTGGTTCATGGTCTAGTAAAAACACATGATTGAAAAGAGGAGAGCAAGCTGAGGCATTAAGGTTCTGTCTCAACCTCTGTTAATTAGGATTATCTTGCCTGAAAATGACTGAATCATAAAGTGTGAGAGCTCAGGTACTGGGGCTATCGGATTAGTCGCAGCCTGACAGACCATATTATTTTGGCACATCATGAATGTCGCCTGTACACTTCAATATGCTTGTACAAATGTAGCCTCATTAAAGTTAAGTGCACGTAGGGCTTCTTCAAATGGGATTTAAACACACTCCTTCCCTCTTTTTAAAATGTGATCATTGCTGAAGCCAATCCATACATGTTTGCATCAGTCAAACATCCCTAAATTTGACAATCTGTCTAGGCTCTCTGTCCCATTAGTGGACTCAATTGCTCCAACTCAAGCCATATTGAGAAGTAGAAAAGGACAGTGCCCAGGTTCTCCATGATCTCTGTTTCCAGCCTTCTCATCTGTTCAGGTTTTTAAAAAAAGTTGCCTATGTTTTCAAGCTGAAGCTACAGCCTTGTCAGTCTATTCTATCCTGAGAGTTGTGCTCAAGACAACTCTCAAATTTTTAAGAAGGGGGATTTTGACGATCATTTTACCATTGTAGAGTTTCCTTTTGGACTTCTGTGAATAGGACTGCAACTAGAGGTTGCCTTGGATGCTACAAAGGAGTGTCAATGGTCCAGCATATTAAAATGATTTATATCCACGGGACTGACTTCATTTGCCTTAAATCTTCTGAATGAGGCAAAAACAGGTTGCATCTCCAGGTGTGAGAAAGGAAAGAAAGGGGACAGGCCCCAAAGTGGAAACAAGGGAGTGAGCTCTGTAAGAGTTTTGGAGGCTGCCCCTGCCAGGGGTGTGGTAAAAGCCAACAGATCTGTGTATTTGTTGGAACATTTAAGTGGTGTTTTCACCTGTACTCAACTGGTTTAGTTGTCAATAAACTCAAATATCACCAAATACCATCAACTTGCAGTGGCCTCCTTCCAAAGGAAACCAAAACCAGGCAAACAGCCCATCTCTGTTGTGGATGCGAAGGTGGAAATAAGGCATTTGGTGACTGGAAGGAAGATCAATACTGGATACAGCCACTGAAAGCTTCTCACTAGTGCGCAGGGTTCCGTCATGGGTCTCTGCTATCACTTGGTGGTTCTTATGACCAGATGGAGAGGATTTAACCTGTTCTAGATGGTGCTGCACTCCCTTTGAAGGAGCAGGTGTGTAGCTTGGTGTGCTCCTTGAGCCATCCTTGTCACTTGATGCTCAGGTGGCACTGGTGGCTCAGAGTGCCTTCTACCAGGCCGGTGGCCCAGGTACTCCCCTGTCTGAACAGAGATAGCCTGTTAGCAGTAATCCCTGCTCCGGTAATCTCTAAACTAGACTACTGCAATGTACTCTATGTGGGGCTGCCCTTGAAGATTGTTTGGAACTGCAGCTTGTGCAAAATGCAGCAGGCAAATGAATAACAGGGAGCACTTCAAATGTTAAGTCTGAACATTTAACACCATTTCTGGCTCACTTGCACAGGCTGCCTAAATGCTTCTGAGCCCAGTTCAAGATCTTGTGCCTACTTCTCTTAACATATAAAGCTCTACATGAGTTGGGACCATGTTACCTGATGGAACACCTCTCCTGTTCTCTATCTACCTGCACATATGATGCTGATCTGAGGTTTGCCTCTGTCACCTCCAAAGGAGGCTTGGTTGGTGGCAAGCCACTCTTGACTGAAAACAATTGTGCTAACCTATCAGCTGATTTCTGAAGGTCACCAGTGGAAGTCGTCATGGCACAGAGATCATATTCTAACTGCTCACACCTGAAACACACCAGGCTCCTATTGTGTTGCTTCTTGACAGCAGCAGTGAGAAGGAGAAGAATGGGGAGATCCCATCACTTCAGTCTACTCACAAGTAGGCTGAAAAGCTGGCTGTGGCAGTGGGCAGTAGTCGGGCCCTCTTCCCTCACCAGTGACAGCCCAAAACAGCAGGCTGGGATGTCAGGAGTGATACTTGCCAGGAGGGGGGCAGTACATTCTGCTCGGCTTCAAACTACATGGCTTTTCGGCTGGTGATTGCAGCAAAGGGACACTTGGGTGCGTTGTGGTGGTTGTCACTGGCACTTGCCCAGAGCAGCAGCTCTTTTTGTGCTGCTCTGACCAAATGACTGTAGCAGTTTGGCTTGCCCCTCAGTGGATTGTGTTGTTAAGGTCTGGATGATGCAGCAGGCCCCCATGGGGCGAACTAACCCTGCAGCAGGCTATGGCTTAACCCTAGACCAAGCTTGAGCCACCCTGACAAAACAGACCCAGATTTGGACAACAGACCAAGCACAGTGGCTCCCTGTGTCATGCAAACCCAGTCATTGGCCAGGTTCAGATGATCGTGAGGAAAAGAAGCCACAGTGGCATGCTGGGCACACAGCGTGTGACCTGGCTAATTACCACTGAGACGCATCGCTTGCTGCATTGTTGAAGCTTGCGAGATGCGCAGGGGTGGACTTCAAGACGACCCCAGAACCTTGCTACAAACCATGGGTCCTGGGGTGGTTTTGAAGCCATCCCCACCAAACACCCCACCAGGTTCAAAAGACACAGCAAGCCAGATGCGGCAAGGGCAATTAGTCAAATCCTGTGGCACACCCAATCGTCTGAACCTGGCCACTAAAATGAAGTTAATTATGCCCAAGCTAAGTTACAGTGATTCCAACGAGTCTCTTCTCGGTATGTCATCTTTTGTTCTTTTTCAGAAAGAGAAAAGATTCTGTGACCTGCTCTCGTGTGGGACTGCCCTTACACGTCTAATTATGGTGAAATACTCTTTTGTGCACTTGGTCTTTTAAGTTTAACCTAAATTAAGACCTTTGTCATTTAAGCTGAATGTTTGTTGGCCCTCTATAAGGAGTTGCCCTCTTGTTCCCCCCCAAGGGCCAATTTGCTGTTCGAGTGTGTCATGTTCTGTGTTCCTAAGTGGTCTGAACCCCTTAACTGCAATCAGCCCTCAGAACTACCCCACGGCTCTCCGTTCCACAGGGGAGTGCAGCCCCCTGCAGGTTCAAAGAAGCCACAAAATCTTATCATTAAAAATGAATCGAGTGGCCACAGCATGCTAGTTGCTATATGCTCACGTTAGATTATTTTGGTGGAAATGAAGGATCGTTCATGAGAAAAATATTGACTCTGGTTCATGTGATTTTTTAAACTGCTACTTGCATGAAAAAGAAAAGAGAAGAATCAATCTACAATGAAAATAAAGTTTGCTTTAAACTCTCAGCAAAAATACCCCAAATACATTTGTCTTTCCATGAATAATTGATACAGGGTAATCACTGATATTGATTTGAGTGCAGTCTCTTTTTTTTTAATTACGGGAGTCTTATGCAGGATTTCTTGGTACTTTGGGGAAATTTAAATGTTGTAGCCCCTATCAATCTCAAAGCACATTTTAGGGCTGCTTATTTTTAATCGAGTCAAGCTTATCTAATTAATACTCCAACAGTTCTGTAGCTTTCCCTGTTGGAATCAAGAACTGCACCTCCCACTCCACTGGCTTCTTTTAAAAAGTTTGCAACATTTCTTAGATGCAGACACACCCTCATATCTTCTAGTAGAGCTTTTCAATTCTCTTTCTCAGGCAGCAGACTTGGGGCTGGGTTGGAGTGAGTGTGTGAGCCCTGCCTCAGATAAGGAGAGGGCTGGTCAGACCAGAGACACCAGCATCTCCCGCAGCTGGAAGCCACCCCAAGTCCCTGTGTCATGACCACACCTGAGCCCAAGCCCCTCAGCTTGGGAGAACCTGAGTTTGAAACCATTGAATGAGGACTTCCAGAATCTGTATCTCCATAAGCTGAATGTCCTGAGGAACTGGCCAGCCATCCCTCAAAGACCAGTGTCCCCATCTCAGCCTGGCTGCATGGGTAAAGTGAGAGGAGTGCTTGGCTCCAAGCCTGAGGCCTGCACCTTCAAGATCTTCCACTCCTCAAGGCTTAGGGGGAGCCTAGGCAGGGTGGAGGCATCCTGAAGATGAAACTCAAATACTTTGGCCACCTAATGAGAAGGAAGGACTCCCTGGAGAAGAGCCTAATGCTGGGAACAATTGACGGCAAAAGAAGAAGGGGATGGCAGAGGATGAGGTGGCTGGATGGAGTCACAGAGGCGGTTGGTGTGAGTTTGAGTGGACTCCGGGGGATGGTGGAGGACAGGAAGGCCTGGAGGAATGTTGTCCAAGGGGCCACGATGGGTCGGACATGACTTCGCGACTAAACAACAACAATCTAGTATCAGCCCACTCCATTATCTTGGCCCATTTGGGCTTCCATACTTTACATCATTCCTGTCCCTTTCACTTGGGAAGCGTGTCTCCTTCTCAATGTTTCACAAACTCTTCTCTGAATGACATGACTCATATGCCTTTTAACTGCTCTCATCCCATCTCTTCAGGGTTAGTTCATGGCCTATTCTGAGTCTTTGTCTGCTTAATATTAACAGAATTCCTTGAATGTTGACAAGAACTGTAACATTTATGTATTCTCTGTGGTACCCACCAAGTTCTTGGTGCTCAGTAAACATGTACTTATCCCATAGCAATGGTAGCAGAAATAGTAGGAGTAGTATATACCGCAGCCATGATTATGTTGGAAAACAAATGGCGGTTTTGATGAAGAATGATCGATTTCCTCTGTGATCCCTTTCAGCAATGATTGGGGACCATATGTTAGTAAGTGTTTGTGTGCAAGAAAGGCCTGCTTCATTTTAACACAACAGAATTCAATTCAACACAATGGAGAATATTGAAAGATTAAACCATTAAAAGAGTTAATAGGACAAAGCTCTTGATGTCATTGAGGCACACACTTACAATCAAGGGCCCCCTGTTGTTTTCACGGTATTTGTTCTGGAAGAAAATGTAGACCACTGTGGCTGCCAAGGAGTAGAGGAAGGCAAAGACTGCAATAGTGACAAAGAATTCCGCAGAAGAAGAAAAGTCGCCTATTAGTGAGAGTTTTTCTCGTTTGCCTTCACAGGTGGGAGCATCAAAATTCACCTGGTACAACCTAAAATTCAGAATGAGAAGAACATGAGTCGGAGCACAAAAGAATTTGGATGTTTGTGACAATGCGTTGACGTAGTGAGTTCCTGATCAGCTGTTAGTAACTGTGCCCCATTGGGTTCATCCTGGAATTCAGTGGGCCAACTGTTGTGCCTTATGCTGCTGAAGTTTGCAAAGAGATGCTAATTTAGAAATAGAATTTTAGAAAGAGATTGCAAATTGAGCCATTTAGGACACAATTCTATAAAAAAGTCCTACAAACCCAAGCATGCCCCAGCCAGTTCTGTTAACCGAGGCAGTTGGAGTCGTAGGCGGTTTTTCTCTCCAAACATGCATAGGATTGTGCCTCTAACCAGTTACATTTCCCCAGGACAACAACCTCTGCAGGGCAGAGCTACACAACTTGTCACTTACCAAGCTGAGCATAGCCTGACAGCCATGGATGGACATTTGGCTGGAGCTAATCAAGGCCACATTTACCTACCTGCTTGGGAGTGCCAGAACAGGAAGGCTATCCGGCACCTTGCAGGCCATGATAGCTAGGCTGCATTTGGCTCATGGGGGCACAAGCATGCACATCTAAAACAGAATCACATTGTTTATTGCATTCCAAGTTTTAGCTCAGTTCCAAATCCCTTTGGCTTAAGAAGAGAGCAGGAGAGGCACAAAGAAGCCCTTTTATCTTTCAACAACCCACCAACCAACCAACGAAGCAGGCATGATGCAGCGGAGAGCTCTGAGCGAAGCTTCTTGCTTTGTGTTCTATTCTGTATTTACAATTCACCCCATGCAAGCATTTACCTTCTGAGGGAACTTAGGGGCTGCCAACCACCTCCTGTGTCTATGACAAGTGTACAATATAAGGTTCTTCGAACAGGTCTAGGCTTACAGTTAAATGTTGAAACATGCTGTGAAGCTTACGCTCCTGGATTAGAATACATTTTGCCACTTCCCACACCCCCGTCCCAGCACCCGAACCCTGAAATGACACTTTTGCCATTCATATACTAAAATATTTTTGAAGAAATTTGTTTGCATGAGCTGGTTGTCAGTTGTTTTTAAGGAACAGTTTTACTTATTGTTATAAATGCTGCTATGAGAGAACCTGTTCCTCAGAAGGTGACCACATATCCTCTGAAGTTGAGGATGCGCCTCTGGGAAATGGTGTGGGGATCTCGTGGCAGAGGGAGAGTCCATCGTTAGATGCATTGATCGGCTGGGTTTGTGATGGGTGTGTAGATCATGTGGTAAATTGCCTACATCATGTTTGTTGTGGTTCATTTTGACTCCGATGGCACAGCATGGGGAAACATTATGGAGTTCTGGAAGCCAAATGTAAGCTGCTAGTTAGAAGACTGAAATTTTGGATCGCTAAGGTGGCTTTCTTTGAAGTGCTACCTGTTCCCTGCACAGGGGCAGCTAATCAGCCAGAGCTGAGGATCCTCCAGGTGTAGATGAATGGTGCCGGGAAGACGGGTTCCCAGGCTTTATTAGGCACTGGGGAACATTTTGGACCAGCTGGGCCTGCAGCAGGGGAATAATCTCCACTTGAACCCAAGCAGAACTAGATTGCTAGTGCTAAGCATAAAAATGCTGGCACAAAAGCCTTTAAACTGATCCCTAGGAAGCTGGGAAGAAGCAATGAAAATGTTTCTGATTGTCCAATCCAGGAAATTACAGGCCAGTTAGTGTAACACGTCGTTCTGGTAAATTGGTTGAAAGCAGAATTAAAGATAGAATTAGGAGGCCTATAGAAGAACAAACTCTGCTGAGTAAGAATCAAAATAGCTTGTGAAAAGGTAAATCATGTCCTATTAACCTTTTAGAGTTTTTGAGAGTGCCAGTAAACATGTGGGCAGAGGTTTTCTGTTAAAGATCGCTTGCTTGGACACCCAAAAAGCTTTTGACAAAGACTCTCACCAGAGGTACTGGTGAGTAGACTTAATGGTCATGGAATAAGAGAGGTGAGTAATAATGGTGAATAAACCTGAGTAAACTTAATGGTCATGGAATAAGAGAGGTTCTCTTACCAATCAGTATTTCATTAGAGAACAGAAAACGCAGAACAGGAATAAATGGTAGATTCTCCCTGCAGGGTCCCACAGGGACCTGCATTTGGGTTACTTCTTTTCACCTTATTTATAAATGCATTGGAATGAACAGCGAAGTGGTGAAATTTAGCGACACCACCAAATTATTTAGAATCGTTAAAAGAATATGCAATTGCAGGAGCGCCATAAGGATCAGGTTTCAATTTGAGATGTTACAAAGTGATTGGACAGGTTCATGGACAACTTAGTGGGATGGTATAAATTGGTGACCTGCAGCAGCAGGGAGGTGGACTCCATGACCTTGGCCCCTTCTGACTCTACTATTCTATGAGAAGGCGACTGATGGCCACTAGTCCTTTTGGCTCTATGCCCCCTTCAGTATCAGAGGCAGAACGCCACCAGTTCCTGGAATGCACGGGTGGGATGATGCCAGCGCACTCATGCCTTGCTTGCGGGTTCCTCGGGGGCAACTGGCAGGCCACTGCGTGAGCAGAATGCTGGCCTAGATAGACCCTACGTGTAAGATAGCTCTCCTCAGCTAGAAATTCCCTCATGTGGGAAGCATTTTTAGCATTAGGAATAAGTACTGTGCAGATGTGATGGTCACCGGACTGTATTGTGGATGTATCATTTTTAGTTGCCACAAAGGGCCAATTCACACAATTCCTTCACCCTGTGCAGCAATGTTTCCTGTTAGCCTACGGGAAAATTCACATGGAACTTTGAACATCTCCAGCAATACTATGAGAAATTAACTGGAGGAATTTTGGCTGAACATTGGGAGGTAATTCTTTGTTAGCCCCTTGACTTGTACCACTGCAGGGACTACTACATCATTTTGAGAAAAACCAACATATAAGGGGGGGGGGTCAAAGGATTTGTTTGATCAATTAACAATTTTAATTGTTCTGTGACTGAATATCAAAATATAGTTTTGTTATACTCAAACTGGCGTATCCTTCTATTTCTGCCTTTACAACAGCCCTGTGAGACACCTGGGTTGCCCCAGGGTCCTAGTTCATACTCTAATCGCTACCCCGTACTATCTTCAGCATGGGAAGCAAATGCCTTTAAAAATGATGTTGGAATTCATGAGAAGTAATCCTGCAGCAGCTTGATGCTGCCCAAATGGTCGTAGGAAAGGTCAGAATTCCAGATCTGACCTTGGAAATGCATTCAACCGTCCTTCCCATGCTTGGAACCAGAGCTGAGGCCAGGGTCATGGGGCCTTACAAGAGGCAGGAATGGGGAGAATGAGGCTCCACCAGGGTATGACCAGTTTCCCATATAGTTTTCTGTCTCAGTCATGCAAATATTCTTCATCAGAGTTTATTGTCTTCTTCCTGAAAAGGAAAATCTTTCTCAGCATTTGTCTTTGCAGTTTTTCTAAGCAAAGACTATTTTCTAAAGCTAACCAAGGCTACTTACTGTGTTTGAAATAGCCGATTTCAGCAGGGCACAAGAACAGTAAGTGGCGAGTAGCAATGCAGCAAGTTGCTTTTTATGTAGTGTAAATGCAGAGGATGGACATTGTAAATAGAAAGAATTAAATCCTGTGGGCTTCAGTGAAGCCTGGATCTCTGTATCTTCCCAGTTCACTTTGAACCAGATTAATCCTCGTATAGAGGATGCTGCCTCACAAACTTTCACAGCCTTGCCTCTTTCCCTGCCAAACAAGGTTCCTATTATAAATTATGGTTAAATAAGAAATCATGAATATGAAATGTATTTAAATATTACTAGTACAACACCCATGAAATATTACCCATTTGTGAATTATCTGCTTAGCATCTACTGGGGGCTTATTTTATGCTTCATCCTCACAGAGGAAGTGTTAAGGAAGAAGAGAAACCCTCTGTCCCTTCTTTCCCCTCTTTCCTTCAGAATGTAAGAAGAGCTGCACTGGATCGGACCAAGAGTCCACCTAGAAAATCAGCTGCCCGCAGGAAGCCTGTAAATAGGGCATGGCTGCAGTACAGAGCTGGCCCGAGAGAAGACTCATATGGTGCCCCTCCGTACCACATGCAGATGCTGACCAGAGTGGTCAGCATCTTCAGCAGCAGCAGCAACAGGACAGCCTCGTTCTTCACCGCACCTGAAGACAGCAAGGCAGCTTAGGGAGTTGGGGGCAGGTCTGTGCAGCTCAACAGGTCTGTCCCGCAGCTGTTCACTGCTGCCTCATTGTGCCCGCAGCTTGCGGTTGCCATGCCATTCAGCCTAATGGTAGGGCAGCCCTGTGGTGGTAGGACCTCCCACTCATGCTCCCCAGCACTCTGGGGCCAATGCAGGGCCATGGCAATTTAGTGCAACTGACAGCCAGCTCCTTCTCCTCCGGGCATGCCCTCCTCCACATGCAATTCCACTGAAGGCAGTCATGTGTGGAAGCAACCATTCACCCGCCTCATCTGCTGGATCAGGAACTGCAGTCCTCAGTCAGACAGTGTTGCTCGCCTTCGAGGGGCTGCACACTTTGGAGGGGTAATGGAATGGGCTGATACTAGATTGTTGTTTAGTTGCTAAGTTGTGCCCAACCCATCATGACCCCATGGACAACATTCCTCCAGGCTCTCCTGTTCTCCATCATCCCTCGGAGTCCACCCAAGCTCATACCCACTGCCTCAGTGACTCCATCCAGCCACCTCATCCTCTGCCTTCCCCTTCTCCTTTTGCTGTCAATTGTTCCCAGCAGTAGGGTCTTCTCCAGTGAGTCCTTCCTTCTCATGAGGTGGCCAAAGGTGCACATGGACATACACACACACACACACACACACACATTCCAAGCCTTGGTTAGCTTTAGAGAGCAGTCTCTGCTCTGAAAAACTGAAAAGACAGATGTGAAGAGAGATTTTCCTCTTCATTAAGAAGACAATAAACTCTGATGAAGAGTATTTGCATAATTGAGATTGAAAACCATAAAGGCAATTTGGAAAACTGTGTTCAGAAACATCCTTACCCTTATAAGTTCTATCTTGTGCTCACATAGTTTACTAATGAGTGTGTGTGTGTGTGTGCGCGCGTGTGCATGCGATGAGATGGATGTAAACACTACCCTAGAAAAACCGATTTCTGTGCCACAGTAAAAGGGTGTGCACAAAAGGTTTGGTTCCAACCCCAGCCTTGGCATCGAACACCATGCTATTTTCCCAAGCTGTATCCCCACGGATACTTCTGACCGGGACGTCAGGTGGTGTTCATCAGGCTCTTTTACCTGGGAACTTTGCACTGGTGAGCTCAAGCGTGGCGAACGGGCGCTGCTCCTGACTGGCGCCCTGAATCACTTGTCCAGGCAAGAGTCGAAGAGGCAACAGAACCACTTATTTAAGGCTTCGGTTGAAGGCTTGCCACTCCTTTGAGTCCGCGGGCATCTTTTTGAGTGTCACCTGCACATTACATTGTGGGCACATAGCTTGGTATCTGAGGCTCACTGGGCTTTCCAGGTGTCTGCTGTGCTTTTTTCACAGTGGGCTACTTTTAAAGTTACAAACACATTTGCACGCTTCTTATATGTTTGCTTTAACCCCCCCCCCCCCCATTTCATCTTTTGGACTTCTAGATAATTGTCTGAGAAATTTATTTAATGAGCTGGAGGCATGGGGGGGAGGGGCGGTGCTGAAGCCGCAGCAGTTCTGGCTGCAGAGTGTTATGTCCCAGGCCAAGGCCAAGGCCAAGGGAGGGAGGGGGGTCATTCACATCTGCCTTGCCTTCCAGCCCTTCTCTCAGCCAGAGTGGCCCCGAATTGTCAGCTTGCCTCCAGACCTGGTGCTGCTGTTATGTGAAACCCAAATCTCCTTTGATAGAGCGTTTCTCTTCTCTGATCTTCGCAGGGATGAAGAGGCTGAGCCAGCTGGTATTTCTGAGATCTGCAGGGATGAGCCGGGAGATCTGCATGCTTCTCAGCTGTGTCCACGTGGGTTGTTGGGGTGGCAGCAGCACAGGCACATGGGTTGGGGAGAACGGATGCACGCGTGGATGTGCGCCCTGGAGGGAAACTGGCACTCAGGGTATGTGGGCCATGCCTGTTTAGTGATGAAGCCAGCATCCTTCGCAAGTGGCCAGAGCCTTGCATCTTCTCGCTCATTCCTTAGCATTTCCCAGGGTTGAGTTTAGTGCAACTGAAAACATTTGGCTGTTGAGCCCTGGGGGCCTACCAGTTAGAAAGCTTTGTGAGAGGACAGATACAGATACTGTCATTAAAGCAACAGCTGCCTCCACCATGGTGACGAACCTTCACCACATCTGCTCAAGCTGGCCATTTGGCTGGGCCATCTGCCTTCCCGGCGACTACAGCTTGCTCTTTTCTTCTCCCCTGGCTCCGCCAGGGACTGGCACCTGGGGCTGCTATTTATAATATTACAGAATTTGCAGTGATATGTTTAGCACCATGTGTAGCTTGGTCCTCAGGTTGCAACCCTAAACACTAATTACTAGAGAGTAAACATCACCAAAAACAGTGGGATGCACATCTGAGTAAACAGGCGTAGCATTGTACTGCTCATCACTGTATCTTCTGCCATCACTCACTTTCTAGTTTTAAATCGCAAGGCAGGATGTAGCTTATGCCTCATCCATGCTGCCCTAAATACTTCAGAACTTGGAATGGCAGGAGCGTGAGTGTAATTTGGCAGTATTCATAGCAGTGATGAACTATTCTTTGCAGTTCCTCGCTCTTCCATTACCACTCTTGGTCTATCGTACTATCAGGTGTATTCTCTTCCCGCTGGCAGGCTTCTTCAACAGGGAGTCAAGCTGTGTTAGCAGACAGATTCTTCCTGCTTGGTACACATCCTAATTATCCATGCCTTCTGAAATCAAAAGCCTCTTATTATTAGAAGGCCGAACATGAATTGGCAAAAATTGGATGGCATGCAATGCTCAAGGTTGCATTTTGTACCAGCATGAATGTACTCCTGTTTCTTTTTAAACACATTAGGAATGATTAAGCCTGCATTCATGACAGGAAGGGAAGATGGGCTGGCTCAGGACATTGAAAAAAGGGGGAGATCTGCATGGTTCTCAGCAGCAAACTGCTCTGCTAACAGCAGGTAACTCCTGGCAGATGTTGGCGCTCTGCACTGTGCTGTTGTTTTGGTTAAGCTGAACGAGACAAATGTTAGTTTTGGGTAGCAAACTTTTCCACACGTGACAGGTTGGATGGATTCTGGCCAATTAGCCTGGCCGAAGACTGACTCTCAGCAGTGAGCTCTTCCTTACCTGCTATACGTGTTACAGGGGGAATTTTTTACAGTCCGTACTATGCTATTATCATAGTCATCAAAAGCTTGCCAGCTTGTGGGAGGATGTCTAAGCAATGACTGCTCCCACCTCTGAAGCTGAAAAAGATCCAGTAAGATCTGTACACCAACTTGCTTTTGAGTATGAGGAAAACTTCTTCTTTCCTCAGAGTGCTGTATTTCTTTTGTTCTGTTTATTTATTTATTGTTTCATTTATATGCCTCCTACTTCTTTAGTCTCAAGACGGCCTAAGGATGCGATGTGATGGACTGCTGTTGTGAGTTAGATGCCTCTGAGTTCTTCCATGTTTACAGTGCTGGGCTGCTGCTGTCATGGTGGAAGGAGTGATGCTTTGTAAGCCTTTTCCCTCCCTCCCTGAGCCTGTCTAGAGCAGACACACTGGTGGGACTGCAGGGGCCATAGGGATCCTCGTGTCCTGCCCTCTTCTTCTCCCATCCCCATCCACTGGAACACCCCCTTACAGACCTCTGCAAGGCTGCTTCTGCGACCTTGGGAAGTGGTCGGCATGGCTCTTTGCTTCCACAGTAGCTGCAGGTGGGCGGGAAAGGGAGCAAGACTTTTGATGCCTCCGCAGTGTTGGCAGCCTTGCAGGGGGATCCAAAGAATTCCAGGGTCCCTGAGGTCCCCTCCAGAGACCACAGGATTGCTCTCCAAAACATTTTCCAGCTGTCTTTCAGCCTTGCAGGTACCAGAATGGGGTACCAAATATAAATCAAAATTATGCATACAACTAAAAACATATGTAGCTTTATAGGCACAAATGCGACAAGCAGGAAATGGCAACACATGAAACGGGTCACACTCTTGACCTGCTGTTTTTGACTGGGCAGGAAGATGGGATCTGAAGGTGGAAGGTTTAACATTGACCCTTTTGTCTTGGTCAGATCACTTCCTGGTGAGATTTAGACTTTCAGCCTTTCTCCCCCTTGGCAAAGGAGGGGGAAACATTTGATTGGTCCAGCCCAGAATCTAATGGATCCGGATAGTTTCAAGAGGATTCTGGGGGATTTTCCAGCTGATATGGCTGGTGCTTCTGTTGAAGCCCAGGTGGGATGCGGAAGTGATCCAGGGAGCTGACAGGATTGCCTCTGAGCATCCTCTTTCCCTGTGCAGAGCCCACTCAGCCCCATGGTGTACTGCCAAATTGCAGTGAAGCAAATGGGGAGATGGCAAGAAAGCGGGGGAGGAAAACCCGTGCTGAATCTGACCAAACATGATTAAGGCTCATTAGTGAGCCTATTCTTTGGCAGTGAATGAGGAAGCTTCTGTTCTGCCAGCATTGTGTCCTTGGGGTGCCACCCAGGAGAGCTGTTTCAAGTGGTTCAGGGTTTATTACATATTGGCCCAAAAGCTGATCAAGAGTAACCCTTGGTGGCCCACTGTGACAAGTTTGCTCAGCCCTTTGAGGATAAAATTGCCCATTAAATGTGGAGTCCAATCCATAAAACTGGCACGGATTGGACTCCACATTTAATGCATACCCCGTAGCAGAGGTATCCAGTGCCTCTTTAGTCCTTTTAGTCCTATTTTATTGGGTAAGTTTCACTTGTTGAGGTCTGAGAGTGTGGACAAGGTACTTGGAGCTGTTTGGCTGACCGCCTGTCCGTTCGGCTCGTGCCCTTCATGGCTGATCATCCAAGCCAAGGGGGTGAATGCCTAAATCCAGGAAACTGTAAAGGCCTGCAAATATAAAGATAGCCAGTCTGGCTTCAGGCTTCACTTCCAGCTTGCATTTGGTGCAGAAACAGCCGTGGTCTCCCTGTGGGTGACCTGTGCCAGGAGAAAGACAGGGGAGTGCCCCCCTGTTGCTTCTCCTGGACCTCTCAGTGGCTTTCAGTACCACTGAGCATGATACCCTTCTGCACAGGCTGGCAGGGTTGAGAGGTGGAGGCACTGCTATGCAGTGGTTCTGCTCCTGCTTGGCTGGCTGATTCCTGAAGGATCTGCTCCATGGGTATTAAGCCATGGAATATGGCAGGGTTCCACATCACCCCCATGCCGTTCAGCACGCTGATGACACTCAGCTCTGCCTTGCCTTTTAATCTGACCCAGGTATGGCTGTGGCTGTGCTAAACCAGTGTCTGGACAAGGTGATGGACTGGATGAGGGCTAACAAACTGAAGCTTAATCCAGGCCAAGATTGAGCTGCTGTTGGTAGGTGGGTCTGCCCTGGATAATATCTGTCCTGTCCTGGATGCAGCTGCATTCGCCCTAAGGGACAGAGTCTGTCCCTGGAATACCAGGTGAGCTCCGTGGCCAGAAGTGCCTTTTATCAGCTTCATCTGATTTATCAAGTTTGCATCTGTCAGGACCTGGCAACAGAGACCCACACTGTGGTAGCTTCCAGTTTGGGCTACTGTGATGCTCTTTACATGAGGCTGCCCTTAAAACAGTTCAGAAATTGCAGTTGGTTCAAAATAGGGCAGTTCGCCTCTTGACAAGAACGATGAGGCATGAGCAGGCTACACCAGTCTTTTTGCATCTGCACTGGCTGCCAAATGAAGTCTGGGCCTGGTTTAAGGTGCTTACCATGACATAGAAAGCCCTGTACAGTTTAGGTCCTGGATAGTGGATGGACCGTCTTCTCCCATACATGCTTGCTTGGGCCCTAAGGTCATTGTCGGAGGTCCTTCTTTGGGAGCCACCTGTAAAGGATCGTAGGAAGGTGGCTACTAGGAGAAGGGCCTTTTTGGCTCTGGCACTAGGCTGTGGAACCAGCTTCCCAGAGAGGTGTGTCTGGTGCCAAATCTTTTTATTTTCTCAGTATTTTAATTATTGAAATTTTATATCGTATTTTATTTTTGTGGCACTGTGGATTAATTATTTTATTTATTTATTATTGTTATTGGTTTCATATTCTGTTACTGCTACTGGTTATATATTTTGTTTTTATTGATCACAAGTGTAAATTGTTTTTGGTTTCATCCTATTATGGTGTTGGGTTTTGTTTTAGATTTTAAATGCTGTAAACCATCCAGAAAGCTGACTGGCTGTAGCCATAGTATAGAAATGGTTTAAATAAATACATAAATAGATAAAACAAGATTATTACTGGCACAGTAATGAAGGGCAAGGAATGATTCATTGCCATCAGTTCAAATAACCAGTTACTGAAACAGATAAAGTAGCGCCAGCTGCATTCTAATGATGTTCACAAAATATCACAGAAGCCACAGCCAGTTTATCTGTATCCCACAGTTTCCAGAATACACTGTGCTTGAAGAAGTTTGCAGCAAGCAAGCACGAGAGTCCTCATCATAAAACACGACAATTAGTAATGCCATAATTATAATTTCATTATTAGTTGGGATGCAGAACCTGTAGAGTCCAACTTCCATCAGCCCCAGCCAACATAGCCAATGGATGTAGTGATGGGAGTGTTTTGTGACTTGCTGTGTTTTGTGACTTGCTGTGTTTTGTGACTCGCTGTGAGCTGCCCAGGGAGCTTTAGCTATCGAGCAGTGTGGAAATGAAATTCGGCAGCGACTGCAGCGGCGGCGGCAGCAGCGGAAGTGACTCTGGGGCCCCCACGTTCTGCATCCCTGTTTGAGAAGCAAGATGCTCTGCTTGAGAAGCAAGATGCTCTGCCTAAGTGTGATTTCTAAAGTGTTGTTTCATCTCTTTCTCTTTCAGCTTAGCAATTGTTGTTTTCAAGCATGGCTCCCATGGTACTTGAAGAAAGCGAATGGGGAGTTATGCTGCAGCTCCATGTTTCTCTTCCTGTTCATAACTCTCTTTCTGATGGCTGAAGAAAATTTGAGAGAAAAATCGGAAACAATATGTGCAGTTCTTCCCATCTCAGTGCAGACTTTTTTTTTTTTTGGTGGTGGTTGTTGTTGTTGCCGAGATGCACCGAGGGGGGAGGGCTATAGTGTTTATTGTTTAGATTTTGATGTTTTTATTGTATTATATTGTATTTTAATTGTTGTAAGCCGCCCCCAGGCTTTGATGCGATGGGGCGGCCTATAAATGTTTTAATAAATAAATAAATAAAAGCTGAATCTGGGCTGTCTAACAGCAACAAGCATTGGAAATGCACGGCTAAGCACTGCAGAAAAGCACAACGAGCAGCTCCTAGACTCAGGCTCACAAGGAAAGCGCTTAAAATCATGACGTGTGAGGAAGGAGTTATTGTTCCCAAATACATGAATGTTAGTAAAGCCATCAATTTCTAAACACCGGCTGTAAGAGCAACAGAAAGCTGTTTATCCTGTGAAGTTTATTGGCACATGAGGTGGTGGCAGGCATCGATGATGGCCTCAAAAAAGGATCCGGGAACAAACTATGAGGAAGAAACAGCTGCATTCCTATGACCTTCTCCGTGGATTCTGCTGCGCTGCTCTTGCAAGGTTGCAGCCCGACACACGTTTACCTGGGAATGTGGTAGAACCTACTTCTGAATAGACATGCTCAGAGACCGTAAGGCACAGAGCCTCGGTTCCTACTATCCCTGCAGCCCATTGTTGTGATTTGAGCCACAGGGGTGTAGTGGAGGGGGCCCTTGGGGGGTTGGAGTGCCCCCATTTATTTTGGAGGGGCCTTCAGGGGGCACTGTCCCTCCCCCACCACCACCCAAGAGGCTTAAATTTGCATGTTCATGGCTGACAGTGGCCACTGTGTCCAAGTCCTGAATATAATGGGTTAAGAACAGGGGTGGGGGTTTTTTTGACAGCTCCCAAGGATTCCTGGGAACAGCCTACCTGAAGAGGTCTGCCAGGTGTGCACATGTGTTTGCTGTGATACATTCCCTCATGGTCATTCTCTGTATTCTCTGTATTTCACATTTTTAGTTAGTAAGCCTGTGGGCAGGAACTGCCTGATTAATTCAATATAATCCACTCCAGGAGCCTTCTGGCTGGACAGCAGGGTATAAATGAAATTTTAAAAATAATTTGTTCATAATAAATGAGATAGTAAGAAATAACTTCTAGGAGCTGTCACTGTTTCACCTGAAAAAAAGATATCCTCATCTTGCATCTATTGCTCAACAGAAATTCAAACCAACTGAAAAAGCTAATTTTTATTGTATAATCATTGGTTGCATAATCTTGGAAACGGGGGTGACTTGGGTGGGGGCATGTCTTGGGTGGGCATGTGGCTTTGAGCTGTGGCTCTGACTCTCATGAAAAAACCCACCCTCCCCACTTCTAAATTTGCCATTATACTATGACTGCACCCCACAACCTGGTGGCCTCCTGCATCATATGAACACAGTAAATGTGGCTTAACAGGCCACACTGGCTTGGTAACCAACTGATGGTTGTGTGAACTGGACCAGAGCCAAGCTTTATGGAACTGCTCCAATCTAGCAAGCCAGAAGCCCAATTCTTACTGAGGTGGCAAACATGGGTTGAGTTACACTACTTGAGATGGAAGGGGGGGACTTGGCCCTGGATGCTCCTCCACACAAAAATATTCTGCGGACACGCCTCAAGCCAGCATGCAGTGCTATGTGGTAGGATTTGGAGGAGGCATGGTGGAGCCTTGAATGTACATGAAGCAAACTCCATCTGCACCCTGAACTGGCAAGCACAGCGTCCCTTCAGCACAGAGGACTAGGCCAGAATCAAAAAATCCAGCCAACGAAATAATACGAGATTGTTCTTCCAGGGCGTAACCATTTCAGATGGAATATTGCAAGTGTGAATGCTTGCACACCGAAAACTAGCATGTCACAGGAGAAAGCATCATTGTAATGAAAAGAGTATTCCATAGCCAAGTGGTAGTGAGTGACCCCTAAGAGAGGGGAGGGTACTGTGGACTTAAGGGATACGGGGGATTGGAAGAGTGAGCGGAAAGGATTAGGAAGACCTGCAAGAGTTCTGAGTTCCGTATCAGCACCAGCTGAGAACAGTATTGCTGCCAAAAAGTTGCACAGTTATCCTAGGCATACAGTCCATGTAGGAATATCTCTTTTAAAAGCTCTCCATTTCCCACCCCTTCCTGACATGATCAGTGGGTTACAGCAGTCTAACTGTCCCTTAACTAAGTTTATGATCAGGAATCCACAATCTGCTCAAAGTTCAAAGGCTTGCAGGATTCTAAAGAATGGAAAAGGAACCATTTCAGGAAGCCTGGGAAATGTTGGGCCATTGATAAGTTCCAGTGCAGTGTTTTCTATTAATGGAAAACAGTTTCTCAGCAGGCTTAGAGGAGCTGATTTATAACATACAGCCCCATAGCCTCCTGCTTGAAAAGTTCTGTCAATTTTTTGAGCTGGAAAGAAACATCAGTCAGGAATGTCGATTGAATAATCATTTACATACACAATCCATCATTGTGCTGAGTTCAGAACTAAATGAAATTCTTCCGAACACTGGAGAAATATATTTTAGGTAACCTACCCAGAACCAATATTCTGAAGGGAGATTACTTACATCCTTTGGGGAGGGCACATGTTCATCTCAGCTTGGAATGAGCTGGGTCTCTCTAGGCCTCTATCGAGAACTCTTGGGGGAAAACCACCATTTGTCTAAGAGCACTTCAAAACTGAAAAAGAGCACTCAGAGGGAACCTCTCCTCCACAAAAAGATGGCATTTTATGTTCTTATTTCAATCCATTTATTGGATTTAGCTTTTGTTATTATAGCCAGAAGCTCATAATTTCTTTGTGCAGTTTTTAACAGGAAACAACACTATGTTTTTCACTCTTCCCCTCCCCATCAATTACACACGCCATGCTGTTGTCTTCCACAGGCCTTTGGGACAGAGGATTATTATACAAAAGGTAAAATGTTACGGGGTCTTCTGGTGTGTGATAACACTACAATGCAGGCTAACTTGAAGTACCACCAAGCTAATACTTGGGGGCTGAATTGTGGGGGGGGGGGTGCAAAATGTCCTTCAACCCTGCCCCCCTCCAGACAAGCCTCCCTGAAATTAATTCTTCTGCGACCAGCCATTAACTTCTCGGCCACAGAAAAGGAAAGGCTGAAGCATGGCACGGACCAAAGGGAAATCCCCTTTTCCAGGTAATGTTTCCCAGCAAATGTGCACAGGAGAGGAGGAAAACATCTCCATATTAATTAGGCAGGGAACCCGGGGATGCCCGCTCTGCCCCCTGGCCCAAGGAGAGACCTTCCATATTTGTGTGCCCCATCCTCCTAAAACACTACCAAGAGGGAGATCCAGCTGCAAAGTAAGGGTGGAACTGGAGGAGCGTGGCTTCAGCCTTAGTAACATCTTGATTCCAGAGATCAGCATTAAATGGAGCACCTTGAACAAACGCCTTCATTTTTGCCTGTCTCAAAAAGAGCCCCGAGCCTTGAGCTTTCTTTCTGTTATTAGGTCACATTAAATATGAAAGGGGAATTGAGCCGATGAAAATGTCACAGGGAGAGTTTTGTGCACCCTGAAGGCTACTACTGCACTGCAGGGCACAACATTAATCCCTCTGCTTGTTTCATTTCCAACCTGAACTAGAACAGTTTAAAAAAGAAACACAACGAAATAGGCCTGCTTAAGCACATTTATTCACAAAAAACCCCCGTATTGTGTAGAAAAAGGCACTGCCGGGATCATGATGTGGCGCTGAATTGTGGAAGATGATCATAAAAGCCTTGACCTATTCCTCACTGGCCATCCTGGTGGGACAGTTTTTATAATTAGTCAGCGGAGCTTCAGATCTCCAGCTGCAGATGCATTATTGAACACGGATGCAGATTGCTGGGGAGGCGGAACCCAGTAGACAAAATTTAGGGCTGGCAGAGTTGTTGGGAGTGATGGAAAGGAGGCTCGCATCTCAGTCCAGATGCCTCACCAGAACAGACCAGTGCGGCTCAGTCGATGGTGTTACAGGTCAGAGTTTGGGGTTCAGAGCTGCAGTGCTTAGAAGATTTTGACAGAGTGAAACGTCTTCGCACTCTGGAGTCTGGTCTGATTTACAGAAATCTTACTAAATTACTCATAACTTGGTAGGTTAATTAGGTTCGAATAAAGGTGCATCTGGATGAGAACAATAGTTCTGAAGTGAGAAGCACACGTCCTTCTTTTTTAGGGGAGCTGCATACAGAGCTTGCAAAAGGCATCGTGTGAGTCATTCTTGTGGTGCAGCAGGGACTGCCTCTTAACCCACAGATGATGATGATTCTGCTTAATTAATCCATTTAATTAATTGAGGGCACTTTTTAGTCTGTTTAAACAATTAACAGAGAAATCCAATATGTGTCTACTCAGAAGTAATTTCTATTCAGTTCAAGGGGGCTTGCTTCCATGTAAGGGGGAGTAATTAGCCCAATTACACTTGGACTAAAAGAGACCTACCTCCTTCCTCAGGCTTATTCTGAGGATAAGAAAGATACGGATGGCAAAGCGTTTGATGTGCTATGGAAAAGTATTTGGAACACGGGGGAGAAAATAACACTCCATTTTCCTTCATTCACCTCATTTTCAGTCCAGTGCCTTAGGAAGGAGTGGGGAATAGGCATGTCCTGAGCAGAGCTGGCTGGAGCTGGGGGTCAGACTAGATGGTCCAGGAGACCCCTTCTGACTCGCTCTGTTTCTGCATGTTGGACAGGCTTCCTCATGCTGCCTTCTCTGCCTCTCTTAAATGCAACTCTTAAGTTGGTGGGTTGCGAAAGGGCCATGCACACGCCCTGCTTGGCCTTCCCTAAGCCAGGTGATGCCTCCTGCCCTTTTTGTGACGTCGCCAGGCATGTCTTGGATAGCCCATGCGTGTCCTGGCCCATGTTCCCCCGGCACAGAATACTAAACAGATAGCTAAACTTATTTAGATTGCTGATAAAAAAATTGTTGCTGGGTGTTTGGCGTATCAGCTAAACACATTATACTGCTTTATGTCCTTGGTGCAGAATTGTTATAATGAATTTTGGGACTGATGGTGCCCAGCAATTCCAGTGTTCATTTGGCCCAGCTTTGCTTCTTGATATATGGAAAAGGGAGGAGGAGCAATGCCCACGATCTGGCAAGAGTCCAGTGGTTTCCAGGGGAGGCTTTGCTTTGACATTGACAAGACAAGGTACCCCCTGGAGGATGCCTCTGGAGCCAGGATGCCTCTGCAGCCAGGTTTTGATGTGGCACCGATTTCATTGCCAAGAAGAAATGCCAATGAAATGCATCAAAGGGTGGAGAGGAGGAAAGAGCCAGGCCCCGCCACTTGCTTCAGACCATATTGCAATCCAAGGGCTCTCCTGATCTGCCCCCGACATGCCCCTGGAGTGCTTATGAGCCGTAGGAATGCAGCCTGAAAACCCACCCCCTGCGATCATGGTAACGGGTACTGTGCTGGACTTAAATTAGAGTCATGTATTCAGCAACAAAGCTCACCATTTGGTCTCTGGACACCACTCCCTTTCCTGCTAACGGATCCTGCAGGGCTGCCATGAGAAGGCACAGAGCCACACGGCAGCCCGAGTTTCTCAAAAGAAGGTCAGAAGACGAGGTAACAGACTATTCTAGCATCTTGTTTGCTGTCTCTCTTGGAACATGGTCGTGCGCCTGTCCAGAGTTCTTTTCCAGTATATCCCTCTGCAAAACTCGTGGATGAAATATGCTTCCGGAAGACAATCTTCTCTCAGAAATAAAGATGTGATTTATACATTTACACCTTTATCTCCTGTTTTAAAAATGTTTTTAGTGAGGTATGATATTAAATCATTCTTTTATAACCACATCCTTTAACCAAAGGGTTCGTCGTGTTACACTTTAATTCAGCCGCAGTTTATTTATAACATGTCCCCGAATGCCCATGGGAAGGAACAACATGTTGTTGCCATGTTTTTAAGCCAAGGCAGCTACACTCCTTTGTATAAAGTACAAAGCACACTTCTGACACAAACACACAGCTGCTTCTAGAACGGAATCATATTGGTAGACCCAGGTTTCAACCATCGCGTTCCCCACCCGCATTTCTGTTGCTTCAGCGCAGCTGTTGACAGTCATGACAGCTACAAGCGCAGGAGTCTCTGTGTGGCATCTTTTGTTTCAGGTTCGCCCCCTCACCTCTTCCACTGGCAACCAGTAATCATAAATCAGAGGCAGCCTAGTGGAGAAATGCTGTTTGAAAACAGATTTGTTCAGTCCTGGCTGCAGCGAGGGAAAAGTGTGCGCATCTCCTCCGCACATGGAGCAGCTCACCTGCCTCTTAAAACAGCCGTTCCGGGTGGCTGGCATTGCTACCCTCATGGATATGGAGCCCTGTTTATTCTGGCCCTGTGATGCATCCAATCTTGGCAAGGATAATATATTTGAATCATTATGTGTGCGCACGGGCCTACACACACACAGTTGCAAAGTCACAATAAGCTTTGAATAATGCCTTAGCAGGATTGCAGAGAAACAAACAAACTATCAAAATACAAAATAGTGATTTTACCCAAATCAAGTTAAAACTAATAAATTATGGGAGAAAGACAGGCCTTGAAATGATTGGCTGTAATGGACTCATCCAGTGTACTGCAATGAGATGTTGCTGCTGGCTTACTGCTCAAAAGCTGTGGAATGACGGGGAACATTCCAAATGTTCAGAAGTACAGTAGAGATATAAAAAACTGAATAGGAGGAACCAGTGTTGGGGACTCAAGTCGTGTCTGACTCAAGTCGTGTTAGCAACTCGACTTGGATTGACTCAGGAGCAACAAGCGAGTGACTCAACGTGACTCAAGATTCCTACCGTTTTTATGACTGAGTTGCTCCTGGGCTTACTGCCTGCATCTGATATGCGGCAGGCTATCGAAGGGCGATCCTGGTGGAAGGCATCTGTGACCGGCTGGAGGAAGGCACGGACCCAGCAGAGGTGGTGAGAGGGAGGGTTTCAAGGGGGCATCGGCAGGATAGGGAAGAGGGGGTTGCAATGAGTGGGGGAGGGAGGCTTCAGCAGATGGAAGCATTGGGGGGTTACAACTCTCCCAGCAGCCTCACCCCCTCCGCACCCTTTCTATTAAAGTGGGCTCTTGAGACTTGACTTGAAAATTTCTTCCAATGACTTGAGACTCAACTTGGACTTGAAAGTGAAGACTTGAGACTTGACTCAAGACTTGGAGGAACACATCACTGGAACTTGCCAGAAAAGGGGACATGCAGCAGCGCTGAACTCTTGGTCAGCTATTGGACCAGGCATGCATGATGCGTATGTGAAAGTTAATATATTTTTTATTTCTGAGTTGCCTGTCAGTTATAAAATCAGCATTGTATGTGTGGACCAGGAATCATGGTTTAAAACAACTCTATTCAATTGCTAAACCAGCTAATTATAAATTATATATTGGTATAAATTAATGCAACATATATATGGGTATTTTCAATACATTTCTAGTAGAAAGTTTTCCTTTCTGCCACAACATTTCTTCTGTAAAGAAAGCTTGTGAAAACAACCTGTTTGGAAGGGAATTACATTATCTATTTGCATAACTCAATTTTCTGAGCCTCCTTCATGAATACTAAAAAAAGGAAAGATGAAAGGTTGATGAACAACAAAGTTAACCAAAAATGTAAAAAATATAAAAAAATTCTAACACTTGTAATAAAAGCCAGTACAAGTCTGTTGTGTATGAGTATGCCAGAGATACTACAAAAATTAAGAACAATTCATGATTTTTCCAGCTGTTTGGATCTATTTACTGAACATCATTACTATCAATAAAAGCACAAATGGAATTCACAAGCAAAACAGCAAATGATTTCTGATGGGAATGGCCATTCCACAGACAAACAGTGGTGCCATCTTTAAAAAAAAAGGTGGCTTTAATATACTAAGTACAAAAACACTTAGGTGTCTATGAATGCCACTTTTAGATGCTGAGACTTTTTACAGGTGGCAGTTTAGAAGGGGAGCAAGAGAGCGGATAATCATCCAGATTACTCTCTTTACACTTCCGATTTCCTATTGCTTGTGAAAACACGGATTGGGTACAGACAATTCAATAACCCACAATCAAGGGCTGAATATGGGTTGAGTGACAGCTGTGGATGAATTTTGGGTTGTTGTTCAAGCATGGGTTGTGTTGTCTGAACCCAGCCAAGATGACAAAGTATGGGGAACAACCCACAGTTCACAATCCAGCAGCAAACCACGGGTTCATGGATTCTTTGTGTTTAACAAGTCACAGCTCTTCAGTACAGCTTACCTCAAACCACACAATAACGGCCACTTCAACAGCAGCACCTGGTTCAGCAACAACCCATGCTCAGCTCATACTCAACCTCTGAAGTGGGTTGCTGTGTTGTTGTCTCAGTCTAGCCATTTGTCTTATTAAGAGTAGCTTTACAGTTTTTATACTATTTTGTTGTTAAATTTTAACATTGCAAAGGATACAAAAAGGCTTACAAAATACATCAACAGCTTCATTAGTTTAGAGAAGGTGTTTTATGGAAGTTTATCTCAGACTTCACAACACTTTTTGAAAGCCAGTGCTTTTAAAAATGCACCTTGAGAGTGAAGGCAGACATAGATTGCTTGGCACTAGTGCTGTGTGTGTGAGTAGACATGAAGCCACAACGAATGTCAGGCTCAAGCATTTGAGGGTGGGAGGGGATCAGAGGAAGGGCCCTCCCCTGTCCCTCCCCCTCTTAACCAATACATGGGTGTGGAGATGCCAGAAGGCAAACATGGGGAGAGGGGGGCTTAGTGTTCCCCTCTTGGCGCATAGTTGTCCTGACTTGAATTGAGACTACGCACAGTGTCTCAGACTTCCCAGGACAGCATCCCCCTTGGATGGGCCATCACTGATTCATCACATTTTTTCCAGTTTGTTTTTTAGGCATTACCCACATGCACAAATATTTCTGTAATTTTCTGGTTGCTAGTTTGGAACTGCACATTTATGGATGACCATTATGAAAAGTCTTGTCTGTGCAATCTTGCGGTAAGTACCTGCCATCCATATGTACTAGACATGGACAAGGGCCAAACTGGACTGCAAATAGCTTATTTTGTAATTCTGTTTTTCACCTAGCAGCAGCCAAACGGTGAGCTATCACGTGAAAAGCAAAGCTATGGGAAGCTCCTCCCATGCAATAGGGAGGCGACGAGAACATCAGCCTCTTTGCAGTGAGAACCTCTGGTTTTTACAACGTGAACTTGACAGTTCTCAGAGTCCTCTACCTTTTCCACCCTTTGCTGAGATTGTAGGTGCTCAGGAAAGGGGAGAAGTACATCGCCCCATTTACAGGAGCACAGAAGCTCAACAACCTTGCAAAGAAATGGCTTCTTTTACAGCAGTGTTTTTCACTGGGTGGGTTGCCATGTCCTGCCTAATGCCCCCTCCCCACCACGGTCTCTATCGCCACCTTAGTTTCTGGTTTCCTCTCAGTAGTCCTTTCCTCATTTTTAATAACAACTTAGTGCTAATTTGCTATAAAATGAAAAGAAACAACTCATTCCAAGTAATTAAAATTTGGCAATTAAGAGAAGCTATTTAAAGGGCAATTTAGAGGCTTTTCATGACTAATCATTCACCTTTGTTTATCAGGAATTAAAAAAAAATCTGGGCTGAACCTACGATGTGGAAACGTCTATTTAAAATTGCTGAATGGGACATAGTTGTATGTAAACACTATTAAATCATTTTGCCACTGGGAAAGGAACTGCTGGATAATATTAAATTTGGTGTGGAATCGTCATTTTAATCTCCCTTCTAGCTAACTGAGGAAGAATAACACTCCAGCAGTGCTAAAGCAACCAGAACTACCCTCTTAGATTACATCTCCATACCAACTTGCATGTCTCCTCACTTGGGAAAATCTACAGTAAACCAACATCAGTGCTGAGCTGCAGTAGGCAGTGGCATTCTAAGTTATATGTTGAACCTCTCAGGTAAACAGCAAAGAAGGAAAACCTGAAATATTACCTGAATGGATAGGCAAAGGCTATGTCAATGCTGAGGTCGCTCTGTGTCTTGTTTGCACAGTCCACGCTTAGCCGCAGTCCGCCAGAATAGCCACCACATGTTGCAAATGCAAAGATTGCAAAAAGCTGTGAACAGACAATTGCAAGATCAGCTTACCCTGCAGTGCAATTCCAGCATGTGTAAATATTTATGCAGTAGCAGCTGCAACAGAACCGTTCAGTCTTGTCCCATGGAGGAGGGCAGAGGCAGGCAGATGTCAGCAGATTTTTAATTTATTGACTTCTGGCCTAAAACAGGAGTTTGGCCAGATAACAGCAGCTGCCAGGCGAAGAATAATGCTGAAGCTAAGTTAGAGCAAGAAAGCCATGCTGCCACTGCCGCCGCCGCCGCTGCTGATGGCCCATCCTATCCCACCCTGAGAAGAATGCTGGTCATTGGCCGTCTGGAACTCTCACGGAAATCCCCTACAATTTTACCAAAAAGGAGGATCTGTCACATTTCTGACTCTTTGCTCACATTGCCCTTAGTGCTTGGCTCATGGCTGCCTGTATGGTTTAACCACATTAACCACAAGCACTTCCTCACACAGGGCATAGTTGAACTATGGGATTTGCTACCACGAGATGCAGGGATGCCCCCACATGGCTGGCTTGAAAGGGGTATAGGCAAATCCGTGGCTGGCAGGGCCATCGAGCGCATCGTAGTGACCTATTATCTCCAGGCAGAGCGGCAGTGTGCGCCTGCACCCCTGCGGGGTGAACCGGGGCGGGGGGGGGGTGCATTGCGCTCATTCCAGGCATGCAGGCTTCCCACAGGTGTCTGGTTGCCAACAGTGGGAACAGAATGATGAACCAGGCAAGCTTTTGGCTTGATTCAGCACTGGACTTCTTAGGCGAACCCTGTTTAACACTCCCTTTTGAGCACAGGTGGGCTGCCTGCTCCATTTGCACTGGCTTAGTTCAGTATCATGAACCCTGTTTGGGAAATTCTGTCACAATCCATCAGATGCCATTGATTTTTATGTTCCTGATCACGAGCTGCACTTTAACATCATATCCAATCCTCTGAGCACAGCCACTTAAAACTGAATTGGACATCTAGGAAGCATCAGTCTGGACTCTTGCAATATAGAAAAGAAAGAAACATGGCACAGTGACATTTCAAGGCTTTACTGAAACATACAGCCAGTTCACACAGACCACAACATGGCAAAGACAAGTCAATGGGAAATCTTATCGTTACATTATTTCTCCCTTCCATCTTGGCTTTCCCCATGTTGATCAACTTTATTTATCTCTTTATGTAATAAAGCTCATACCTTGCTTTTCTAGTGCACAGTACATGCTACTGTATGATCCCAAAACAGGTTGCCTTCTGTAAGGCTGCTCAGTCCACGCATTACTTCTGTACTAAAGTCAGCTTCCAGCACGTGGCAGGCATGCTTGGAAAGCTGAGTGTTTATTTCCACTTCTCTGTAATAGCAACCCACTGCTACTGTTCAGCTAACATGGGTTCAGGCAGGTTCCCTCAACCAGTTACCCTGTAGATATTTTGGACCGCAAACCCATGGACTGAACCTATAAAGAAGTGCTGGTGGAGGAAGTGTGTTGTTTGAGTAACTTTGCTATTTTTTGCTTCTGATTTAATGGGCAAAGCAGAGGCTCCGTCATCTCACTGTGGGGGAAGATGAACGAATCACTACTTGGCATGGAATCAAAAAGCATAAAAGAGGAAAAAGCCATTTACTTGTACATCCTTGAATGCCCAAACCAGCTTTAGACATGGCAGATTTAAAGGAATTAAGCACAGGGAGCAGAAGAAATCCATTCTTCACGTGAAATTGTTCTCAGATGAATAAACTAGAAAGTCAACAACCTTGCTCTCCTTAGCCATCATATTTTTTGCAGAAAACTGGAAGTACCTGCTGTGTGTGTGTGCATGTGTGTGCACACTTTTAATGTTATACCCAGAAGGCTTCACAGAATGTTTGGAAGGGGCCCTTTCACAATGAGCAACCTAGTATGCTCTGGCAGAGGGCATATTCCCACAACCACCTAAGTACACTTTCTTATTCACACAGTATGTACCTCACTTCCAAAACATGATAGTACAGCCCAAAAGGGGACTCCCTCAGATCTCCCTGGAGACCTGTTCTCCCCCCTCCCCCTTCATGGTGCATGGGCAAGACCACCATTTGGGAATGGGAAATCTCCAGATTTCATGCAACTACCCAAGCAGATGACAGTAGGAAGGGGCATAAGCAGTTCTCCTGACTTTACTACCAGTTGACCTCCAAATGGCTCCCTCTTCACAACCACAAGGGGGAAGGAGTGTTCGCTAAAAAGATAGAATTTTAAATTTTAGCACAGGTGAGGCAAATTGTGAAGTCTTGTTCCCAGGTGACCAACAATAAGGTTAAAAAAATTGCCATTGACTGGGAAAATCTATTATTAACAAGTATTTGGAACACAATGCAGTATCCGATTATGGTATCTTTCAAACAGGTAGAATTGAAAGAAAAACCCTCAAATAATTACAAAGCAAAGTTAGGCAACCTGTTGCCCTCCAAATGTGTAGGGCTACAGTGCCCATCAGTCCCAACCAGCATTGCCAATGTTTAGACATTGTGGGAGCTGCCGTTCAAAACATCTGGAGGACACCAGGGTTATTCCTGGTTTACAAAATTAAGGACCTCTGGGCATCTTAAAGAAATTTGTTGCTTAAGGATGGAGTAAGGATACAATCCAAATGCGGAGGCTCATATGCATCCAGTGCCACCTCCTGGCATGGTCTTTTGCCTGGGCAGGCTGCATTCTTGTACCCATCCTGCTGGTGGGGTGGCTACTTCTTCCTCACCAGCTGGGTGGAAGGGGAAGGCACTGGCTCATCCTTTCAGCCCCGCTTCGGAGATCACGGGAACCCGGAGCTGGGGCTTTGAATAATCTTGCCTCCTGCCATCTGCACAATGTCAGGAAATCATAGGATTGTTCCCCAAGGCATCTTTCCTTTGTAGCAATGATTCACACACCTAGCAGTAGAAAGTGGGTCAGTGTCACAGCGTATCCTTATGAACGGTGTAAATCTGCAATAACTTGCCTCTGTTGCAGTTCAGCAACAAAACAAACATTTTGTTTGCCCCTTGCCTTTGTGCTGCTCTTAGCACACTTACATCTACAGCTCAGGGTCATGAGCTGTTGAATGTCAGTTTTACAATTCTCTATCTAAAACTAAATTCCAGGAGGCACTGCCAACTTTGGCTGCAAAGAAACAAAGGACAGAAAAGACAGAAAGAAAATGTAGACAGAAAAACTGAAAATAAGGTATTTAAAAAATACATAACAACAAGCTACATTCACACAACACGTCAAAACCACACCTTTGAACCTGCTCAGAATACCCATCATCCATGAGTATTCCCACTTTTCCAGGAACGCAGGAAGATGTCATAGACTTGACAGCTCTATCTAGCTCAATATAGTCTGATCTGATTGGCAGCAGCTCTCCAAGGTTTCACACAGAGGTCTTTCCAATCATTTGTTCCTGGGCTGCATTACCTGGAGATGCTGGGAGTTGAACTGGGGATCATCTATTAATACATCCCAAGCATATGGTCTCTCATGGGGTGATGATCCCTCACAAGCTTTAACATGAGCTGTGGATAGACAGGTTAAGTTTCCAGATATGGCTGAAACATGAGCTGACAGGTAAAAGCAGAAAGGAGAGGTACTTTAAGCGGAGAGAACGCAGCTTGGAGTTTAATTCATTTTCCCCTTTTCTATTAACCTGGTCCTCCTGGAAAGGAAGCAAGTGGGTGGATGGCATATAGCCTGCTGAGGAAGATCAGGAAGATCTTAGCTACTTTGTGTTTGGGGCTAGTTGTGGCACTGTCTGCTCTTGGTATCTCCTACTGTGGCATATTATAAATGTTGTGGAATGGGATTTCATTCATTCATTCATTCAATCAATTTTTCTAGACTGTTCTATAGAAATGCTTTCAGAACAGTTTATGGTATAAATATAATCACAATAGCAAATCCATAGTGATTGTAACTCTTCAAAAATAGTAACAAAATTAATAAAAAATAAAATTATAATAATAACAACACAATAGACATTGATCCACAGCAACCAACTGATCCTTATATAAATAAAAAACAGTATAAAATCATAGCCATCTTGTTCAGCATTTAAAATAATGGAAGAATAAAAAGGTTTTGACCTGGTGCCAAAAAATATACAGTGTTGGTGCCAGGTGCCCCTCCCTGGGAAGTTCATTCCATGGATGGGGGGCCACAGCTGGGAAGCCCTTCCCCTTGTCCAATTCTTGCCAAATCTGAGTATCCTCAAAGTTTGGCACAAACTCGTCACAGCAGGCCGCCGAGGGCTCTCCACAATCCTCTTTGGAATGAGTTGCTCAATGTACTGGTTTGTTGTTTGTTTCAAAAAGGGTGAGCTTTTGGGCACAAGGACTGTGAACAGAAGGTGGAATGATGATGGGATGTGGACTGGACATTACAGAAAAATGAGGGATGATGGGATTATGATGGCAAGCCCTCCAGTCCTGGTCTAAAGATGGTTGTGCTTCTGAATGGTAGCTGAGTAAATACCTGACCGTCCAGCAAGCGATCATGGAGGGAGATCTGGCATGATCTGTGTTATGGAAGAGGTGTCTGTGGCACCAGCTGCAGCTTAAGATGGCGTGTGGTTGACTGTGATTCCATCCCCTGTCCAGCAAACGATTAGTTTTGCATGTTGGTCCTTGAGGATAGGTTGCCATGACAGGTTTGGGAATGTGTTGGTGTACCACCCATCCTGCTGTTCAACAGTTGGAGCAGGCTGGGGGGATCTCAGGTGTGATATTGGAGTCCCCAGTATCCATGCAGAGATCACCTTGCTGGAAGTGGCTCAAGAGCTGGTGATCTGTTTGGCCATTCTGCAGCTTTCCAGAATGATACCAGTTACCAGTTACAGATTGTATGGCCTGAGGATGTGGGCAAAATCCATAACTGTGCGAGGTCAACCATTTCTGTACTTCCTGGCTGATTGAGGCCATTAAAGGAAGATTGGACAGGTGGGTAGGAGAATAGTGACTGACTCCTTCAAGGAAGATGTCAGTCCAACTTCTCCCAAGATGACTTGCAAAGCCCCCTCTGGACTGCACCATGGTGACCAATTTCTATCTTCAATTTCAAATCTGTCCTTTTCCTGCGGATGCAACTGATACTGCTAGTGAACCGTTAAAGAGCCATACCCACATTTTGTGTATATGGGAGGGACCTATATCAAAGGCTGGAGGGCACCTGAATGGAACACAGCACTGCCAGTGTGCTGGGGGATAAAAGCAATGTGATTTTTAGCAGAAGTATTGAACAGGCTCCACAGATATGCAGAACAATAGTAAGCCATAATAAAATGTTAATGAAACAATTTGTTCAGGGCCAGGTAGGTCTAACAAGACAGACTAAAATGCCAGCAGGTAAAATGGAAGACAAGACTCAGTGTGCATTTTGTCATTGTATATTTACACTGGAGCTGTAATTGTTGCTACTATGTCATGAACAATAGACCTCTCACAAGTAAATGAGGCACAATTATTTCCTCTAAGAAAACTGTAGAAGCTGTTCATCCCTTGGAATTAATTCACTTGTACGAAGAGCAGCGGTGAAAATTGGTATTAATTATGCAACTGCAAAATATGGGGCAAAGTCAGAAAACAATATATTTTGGGAGACTGGGAAATGCATGGTAGCAGAGACATTTTTTTAGTTTAATTAAATTCCCATAGTTTTAATGCACAACAAATGCATACAAGGACTGACATTGATGGCTTTAGGCTTCTACTGATTAGCTGAAAACATAATTGTACAACGTGGGCTTCATTATGTATATTTCCCGAGCAATGACTGACACCCCTAAGTCAGGGGTAGACAAACTTTTTAGGCTATGGACATATTTGGCAATACAAGGAATTGTCTTGGGCACCACCACAAAATGGGAAACCATGGGAAACATGGCTCCACAAATAAAAGTGACAGGAGTCCCTCTTTATTCCCCCTTCTTTTTGTTGGTAGCTCAGCACACAAAGAGGAAAGTATCAGCTTGCAGCCACCCACCATCTTCACCATCATCATGTTTTCTCTGAGACATTCTTGGAAAATGACTATGGCAGTGAGTGGAGGCCTGAACTTTGCTTTAAAACGAACCCAGATTTTTTTTGTTTTTTAAGTGGTAATGGCAGGGCATTTTGGCGGGTACCCATAAAGGCTTTTGAGAGCACCCTGGTGCCCATGGACACCATGTTGCCTCCCCTTAATTTAAATGGCAATTTCATTATGTTCTACCTCTTATAAAAATTCAAAAGTAACTCTTTTCTGTGGGCGGCTCATTTGTATAGAAGGAAGGTGAGTCTAAGCGGACTTTCCAAGCCAACGGCCAGACCTTGGTGTTGGTGTGGGTGTCTTCCCTTTGGGCAATCCAGCTGGTCCCCTAGATAGAGACGTAGTTCCAAAAGTGCTCGGATGAGTCTCTTCAAGGGGATGTGGAAAGCAGGCAGAGCTGTGGTGGGATCTAGCTCTTTCTTTCTTGACAGATCTGTGTCATCAGGCACGTATAGCGATGACTAGACCAGCCAGAAGGTACCTGCTGACCTCAAGCAATCACTGCATAGGAAATGGGAGTTTCCATGGGCTACTTCTCAGAACATCACTTTCTTTTGAACTTTCTTTCCATATTTGGAACAAAGCTTTCAATCTTTCGATTTTAAATGCATTGTTCAGGGAACCTAAAGAGTTTTTTCTTGAACTTGGTGGCCTCCAGATAGCTGAATGACCACTGAGGGAGTATGCCAAGAGGTGCCACTGGTGACAGCCAGGGAATGTGCGAAGTGTGCTGGGCAGAGCATGGGCATGGGGCGTAGTGGGAAGCGTTTGGACCCAGCATTGCTCCTAGCTGGCGTGCCAGTGGATCAGAACTTTGGAATGAGCTTGGAAGAAAATGACTTATTTCTGTTTGGCGGACAACCTGTGGTGGCTGAACCTATTCCAAACTGGGCTGAGAAGGCTCCTCTCACTACTTGTTGGATGCTGTTAGCTGAGGTGACAGCTTTGCTTATTTTATCCTTTAGCACCATGCTTGTGTGCTAACCAATAGCCAAAGGCAAGACAATAAAATTAGTTATAAAGGTGCAAGACTACAGGATGAAAAAAATAAAAATAACAACCAAAGCAAAGCTAGCAGCAGTGTGAAGACTTTTAAAACGGGAACTGAAGAACTAAAATGCCTGGGAAAAGTTAGAAATGTCTTCACCTGGCACTGAAAAAAGCAGCATGCTAACAAGCTGATGAGCCTGCCTGGGAAGTTCATTCCACAGCTGGGTTCCTGCAGGGAAGGCTCTCTTCTTTGTGCCCACTCAGCTCACTTCTTTTGGAGGAGGTTCCTAGAGAGGAAGTGCTGAAGAGGGTCTTAGGGTCTGGGCAGGGTTTGAGAAGAGACGATCCTTTAGGTAATCTGCCCCAAACCATTTAGGGCTTTGAATGATAACACCAGCACTTTGAATCAGCCCTGGAAAGGGACTACCTAGCAGCCAGTGCAGGTGGAAAAGTTCTGGCATATTGTGATTATGTTGGCTAGTCTTTGTTAGCATTTTTGCTGTCCTACATTAAACCAGCTGAATTCCCATGCTGCTGCTGCTGCTTTTAATCATAGCTAATAGTATGGTTTAAGACAGGGGAACTGTATTAAGACACTCTTGCTTCATACAAAAAGTTACACAAGAAATGGCCTAAAGATACCCACTAGATGAGGCATACGCATGATGAGCGTTTTGCTTGGCTTATGACGCCACATGTCCTTCCCCAAGTCTTCCACTAGACAAGGCTTCCTGGTATGACATTTGAGGAACACTGCCAGCGCATAAATGCGAAAGGCATCTTACTATTCTGATGATAGGTCATCTTTTCCAAGTGCATCATCACTTCAGTGAAACGTGGGCGGCAAGGCAAGGCAAGGCAAGGCAAGGCAAGGCAAGGCAAGGCAATTCACCACCACCAGCTAGTCTGCTGCTCGCATATTTCAGGAGAATTCACAAATTAGTTTTTTACACTGCAGTGCAGAGGAAGCTGAGCATCAATTAGGGAGAGGCAGCTCTAGCATCATGCCAAGTAGGAAGCCATTATTTCCTAGACATTCAAAAGTTTCTACATGGCCTAAACTTTACTTTTGCTTGTGTGTTTATTTTTCAAAAATTGTTTGTTCTCTCAGTTGAGTAACTCCCAATACCCACAAGGTTAGGGAATGGGCAAAACAGCTCATGTTGCATGAACAGCTGCTAAGGCTGATGAAAAGGGACAGAACGCAAAATGTGTTGGGGCCATTGATGCAGATGTAGCTCCCTGGAGACAGCAAGGAGAGCTGTTTTCTCTTCGTCAGCCTTGCTCCTCTCATCGCTCACTGGGCACTGAGGCACCCTGGGCCACCTGCCCCAGCTACCCAAGCATGTTCCTGCTCCTGCTGTTTGTGCCCCAAACACTTGTGCTGTCAGGGCCACTACTGTCTCCAAAATATCACCTACTGGCTGGGTTCACACACTGTTATCCCTGTTGGTGTGTTGTGTCATCTGGACCCAGTTGTGGTGTTTCTGAATGATGCCTTTTGGAAACCACGGAGAGAATAGATAATCTGTTCTTAGACTTCCACACTTCACTGCGGCTTCTCCAGTCTTCCAGACCTGGGATCTCCAATTTACCTGGGATCTCCAATTTACCTCTGTTGGTTTGGAAACACCTGCAGAAGACTATGGAGTCCTGCAAAGCCATCCATTCTCTACTATTCCAGCAAAGCACCTCATCACCTACCTTATTCTTACTGGCCAAGTTCTGTGCCTGTCCCCGTTTATTTTTTTTATTTTTATTTATTTATTTGGAAATTTATAGGCCGCCCCTTGCCACAAGTTTACTTTTAGAAACAGGAAAAAAGTGGGGACTGCATGGAGGGAGAAGACAATTTCATCTGAATATGGACCCTTTAACCCCTGGTAAAATTCCATAAATGTAGCCATGCAATTGCAAAATAAAAAACTATAGTAGGAAGCACCTTTACTTCACTGGCCTCCCTGCACAGAACTGTAATTTGATATACGTGGTAGAGAAGCCAGGCTTAAACCAGCACTGGTACAATTGGAGCTTCTCGCGAGGACTGGGAATGTGAAGGCGGCGGAGGAGAAGTCCGCCATGTGGTGCTGCTCTCAAATACAGACCCCCGGTTTAGCACGCTGGTGTCACCACACCAACAGGCAGCGATGTCTGTGCAGCTGTGCACCTTGCACAAGGGAGACTCTGGTGTGCTCAGGTGTTTGTGCACAGCTGCCGCATGCGACCGACTGGCGCCTCTCGGCTGCTCGCTGGCAGGTCTAACAGCACTTGATTCCTGGTGGCCACAGCTTCACAGGAGGGCCCACTCTTTGCTGGGTATCTATTATCAGTGGCAACTGTAGCCTTACCTGAAAAGGGACATTATTGAATCAGAACAAGTACAGAGGAAGACAACAAAAATGATCAAGGGGCTGGAGCAGCTCCCCTGCGAGGAGGAGCTACAACAACGGACACTGCTCAGCTTGGGAAAAGGGTGAGCGAGGGGAGATATGATAGAAGTGCATAAAATAATGCATGGAGTGGGGAAGGGGAGAGTGAGGCGTTTTTCTCACTCTCCTGGAACACTCGAACCTGGGGTTCTCCCATGAAGTTGTTTAGGAGGAGGTTTAGGAGAGACAAGAGGAAGTACCTCTTCACTCAGCATAAGGCTGAACTGTGGAATTTGCTTCCATGGGAAGTGGCCCATAACCACATGCACCCGTTACTAAGGAGCTTGGGTGGGAGGAGGTCTTGCACCCCTCCTGCTTGAGCGATCCTGCAGGCAGCTGGCCTGCCACCGTGTGCATGGAGTGCTGGAGGGGGCAGCCCTTTGCTCTGATCTACCACGGCTTTGCTTATTGTCAGGCGAGCTGTGGGGGACTCCTGGGGTTGAATGCATTTGTCTCACCAACATCCTTGCTGCTGCACTGTGAACGATGCTGACTGCAGATGGGATGGGCCATATGTCTGTGGAAACTGCTGCAAAGGCACTGCTGTCGCAGCAGTGCAACATCTGGGACCTTTGGCTGCTGGCGAGGGTTGTGTAATACTGCAGCATTACAAAAGTTGTGATGTTATTGCTTGCATGATTTTTTATTTTTTTTGGCTGGAGGATATAATCTGGTGGCAAGTCATACTACTACACAATGCTCTAGAAGCTGGTTTTATTAGAGATTTAAAGCGTCACTGCTTGTTTACAGTGGTGGTGGAAAAAAATCACCAAGCAATTTTGTTGGCTACCTGTTGCCTTTAGGAGCTAAAGCACATTGCAGGCGTTTCTGTCACGGCCTTTATGTACTACCCCTATGCACACTCATGTGGAGGCACTGGCTGGTGAAACACCTTGCCCTTCACAGGCATTGCCCTCTTTTTCAGAACAGGTATTGTATTGTAATAGTGAAAACCATAATCTTTCTGATGCTCCAGCCTACACATTCATCATTAGGCTGGCATTTTGCACTGCAAATGCTCAGTGCTTTGAGATCCCCCCCACCCCCCTGCCCCCAGTGGTGTGGGGAGAAAAGGACTGAGCCCAGGACTAGGGCTGGCTGTCAGTGTCAAGATCAGGGAGTGTGAGGACAGAGCAGGATGCTGCACACCAAGTCAGAAGGATACCAGGATTTGCCCTACGTGAGTCCAACCACTGGCCTCTGCGGGCCAGTATGATCCACATTGAATGGCAGCGGCTCACCAGGGGTTCAGAAAGAAGTTTATCCAGCTGTGCCCGGAGACACCAGGGATTGCGCCTGGCAGGAAAGCAGAGCTGGAACTCTTCACCTGGCGTAACATGGGAGAGGCAGTGGCTCTTTCGGAGGGGAGTCTCTTCCAGGCGTCTAACAGGACCTGGATGCATGCAAAGCAACTACAGCCTTTCCCTGAATCCTTCACTGGCTTTGTGCCCTCTGGGTCAATTGGCCTGCAGTTCCCATCATCCCCAGCTAGTATGGGCAGTTTTGGCTTAGTATCCAGCCTTTAACTCTCAAAACACGAAGAGCTGAATTCAAAGCTTAGGAAGCTGCTTTCAGAAGCAGACACATTATGCAGGCATAGTCTTAACGGCATCCAAAGTGAGCTTATTATGGGTGGGGAAGTGCAACTAAGCATTAGGTGCTTGAAGTAATGAATGTACTTTATAGTAATGAATGTGAACTATATGGGCATTTGTTCGCATTTCATCATAAAAGCGTAGGGAATAGCGCCGGTCTTCTTTTTGTAATGAGATGCCTGGACAGCCACTGCAGCTCTCCCACCCTCTTCAACATTTCGCAGATGAAAGTAGGGGCACACTTGTTGCCACGACCCTATTCCCAAATCACTGCTTGAACCCCTCTCTTAGGATCCATTATCCATCTGATGCTGTATTTATCTCCTCTCCAACAACTCCTTTGAAATCCAAAGGGTTACTATTTTGCCAAAAGATGTGTTAGGCACAGCTGTCTGGAAAAGCGGTTGTTGTCATGCGCTGTCAAGTTGCATGTGCTGCCCCATGGTGGTCCTATGAACGAGAGCCCTCCTCCTTCTCAGCTCTGCTCAGCTTTTGTAAACACCAGGCTATAGATTCCTTTCTAGAACTGATCCCTCTCATGTTGGGCTTCTGCTCTTCTCCCGCCTTTGCATTCCCATGGCATTTTCGTCTTCTCCAGTGAGTGCTGCCTTCTTGTGATGGGCCCAAAATACGGCAGCTTTGGTTTCATCATAGTAGTCAGGAATGCAATAGTGTGGATGATCTTGGCCTTGGTCACCAGTGAAACGTCCTTAGACGTGATGCTGTTTTTCTAGTTCCTTCATTGCTGCCCTTTCAAGTCACTGTAGCTTAGAATAAGAAATCAAGAGCAAATTCAATCCCAGGTTAGGGATGCTTGAAAGGCCAACAGGAGAACATATTATTTTACTAGGAAAAATAAAGAGAAGGTGGAATGAAATCAATACACAGAAGAGACGAAAGGATGGCAAACTCCTTCAAAGACGAATCCTATGAGGAAGAGCCTGCAACGTTAGAAAGTGTAGTGAAAGCTTCTCTGAAAACACTTGGAAAGTATAAAATACCTGGAGTAGATAGGATACCAACAGAACTACTTCATGCTGCAACGCCTACAAATGTTCAGTATGCATTCCAGTCCCCAAGAAGGGAGGTGCTAAGGGGTGCAGCAACTACAGGACCGTTGTGCTAATTTTCCATGTTAGCAAAGTGGTGCTTAAGCTGCTGCAACAAAGCATTTCACCCTAAATGGAGAAAGGAAGGCCTAAAATTCAAGCATGATTCCAAAAAGGAAGAGGTACTTGAGAACTTGAGAGCATATTGCAAATGTGCCTTAACTGTTTCAGGGCAGCAAAGAATTCCAGAAGTGGGATCTGCGTGGCTCTTGAGAAGGTGCAGATGGCTCTGAAAGAAACGGAAGTGCCTCGGCACTTGATTGGACAAGAAGCTTCTGTTTGAGCAGAATATGGAGAAACAGAATGGCTTCCCAAAGGGCAAGGTGTTTCTGTCTCTTTCTCTGTCAAAAGGAAAGCTGGGTTAGGATAAGAGGAATGAGTGAAAATTGGTGGAAGTTACACCCCTAATTTAAGTGATGTAGGTGATAACGTATAATTGGCAGAAAGCAGTAATGAATTGAAATAATGCCTGATGAAAGAGGAGAAGAAACTGCAAAAGCACTAGCGCAGCTGAACACTGGGAAAAAAATACCTACAGAAGAATGAGGCAACTCTAATGTTAACAGCGAAGACACTGAAACTGAGAAAGAAATTGTATGCCTTGGCTCAGTCGTCAATTCAAATGGAGACTGTAGCCAAGAAATTAAACGAAGGCTAAGCCTTGGAAGGAAATAGAAAAGAGCATCGCACATAAAAAAGTTTATCTGCAGACAAAGGCCAAGATCATCCTCAGTATTGTATTTTCAGCCATTGTGTATGGGTGTGAAAACTGGGCAGTCTAATAGAACGAAAGCTGAGGCATTTGATGCACAGTGCTGGAAAAGTGCTTTATGAATACCTTGGAGGAACAAAGAAGTGAACTCTGGGTCCTAGAGGAAATCAAGCCAGACGTTTCCCTGGAAGGAGAAATGATGCAACTGAAGCTGCTGCATTTTGGGTACATCATGAGAAGGTAGGCCACACTGGAAAAGGCAAGCATGCTAGGGAAAGTTGAAGGAAGAACAGGAAGACCAGATATGAGATGGCTTGATTCCATAACGGAAGTTAGAGCCTTGAATTCAAAAGAGCGGAGCCAGGCTGTCAAGGGCAGGACATTCTGGAAGGCACTCATTCCAAGTGTTGCCCACAAGTGAGAGATGACTTGATGGTATGTAACAACAAATCCACTAGTCAGCATCCTAATAAACTCACCCTGACCTGGGTTCAGGACTGTAGATAAAACAAACCTTAGGGTGCCTGGTCCTGTTTGAAGGGCTGCCCCAGGCCTGTCCTTTATTTGAAGGACTGGCCAGTCCAAAACTGATAAAGAACATGAAGACGCCTCAGAAGGGAGATCTGGGCCTTGGACTTGCTCACTGGGAGCACCTGGACAGCAGACTGAGCAAGGTGCGCAAGCCACCTACCTACACACAGTCTTCCAGACGGCCTCCATCCAAGGCAGGAGAAATGTGCGGGAAAACTTTGCCTGTGCACTTCTTCTGCCCTGTTAGGATGACTGGAGGCATCCAGACGTGGAGGGTTATGGGAGGCATCATTGGATTGCACTGGCCAAGGCTCTTGGGTGGGTTGGGACCAAAGAGTGGCAGTGGCGTGGCACACCCAGATGAAAAAACTACTCTGCGTCCCCACAGTAGTATCCAACATCGCATGAATAAGGAGATTTTTAAAATGCCTATTGTGGAAAATATATAAAAGCACAAGAGTATTGAACTGGCTTGTGTCCAAACTGGAATACTGAACCCCTTCCGCCCTGCCGCGTTTCCTTTGTAAAGGTCTTTTTGTCCATGTGATTCAAGCTATTGTGGAGTAGATGGACCTCGGAATAGCATGGATCCATCAGGGGCAACAGCACCTAATGAAACTGCAGAATACACACACCGAAAGAATAGGATTCTATATTCTGAATGACCATACGGCCCACACTATTGCGCTTCTATATCTTAAAAAACAAAATGAGCAGAAAGTAGTTGTCCCATTTAAATCAATGTCTTTTGTTGCGGAAGGTATTACAGGGAATATTGCTTGGCACCAACACAACGCTGCTCAAAAGATTTCAAATTATATGAATAGAGAGGCTGCAAAATGTTAGACCCCTGCATGGAATCATATTCTACCTGCTTCCAGCTGACATCAAAAGAGCTTCAGGAAAGTAAGGCAATGGAGCACTTATGTAGCGTGATAAAATTACTGGCGTTTACCATTTGACTTCCAGTGCCTGCCACAGCAGGTCAGCATCCAATCTAATTCACACCGTGTCATATCTTGATGAAGTTATGATTAATTTTTTATTTTTATAAAGTGTAGAAAGAAGGCAACTCAGCTCTTATCAGGTCAGTAGTTAACCGTTTCAGAGGCACTGGAATGGAGGTATGATTGCCCAAGAATGAAATGCAGCATTGATTTCTGATCAGTGAGCAATGAGCAAGTTTAGAGTTAGGTTCAAATAAATAAATAAGTAGTTTTCCTGACAAAAAGTCCCACAAAATCAGGTAAGTTGGCTTTATGAGGCCACTAGAAAGAATTCACACACAGGAGATTAAGCAGCAACCAACTGTGTATCAACTATTCGTTTTCTTTAATGGAGATGAAGAATTAATGAAGTTTACCACAAAAAGTCCATGTTGTCTTATCATTTCAATAAAAAATTGGAGAAGAACCCACCAAAACACCCTGACCAGTGGAGCGCAGTCCTAGCGCTGGACATCAGCAGAGGTAGAATATATCATTTGCACAAATATTTGAGGTTCAAAGGTATTTCCACTTAAAACATTTCAGGCAACTGCACACTGGCAGATGTCAAGTAAAGCTTCGCTGCACTGTAGTCATGCAAAGACTCATTGCTTCAGTCTGCAGAGTCTTAATGGCAGGTGGTGTGCACGGAACTAGACCCTTGCTCCATACAATTCACATCTGTAACTGAGTTACGTGTCTTCGTCCACAATGTAGGATCCTGGGAAGGCAGCATTTTAATAAGTGAGACAAGAATACAAGGGGGTGCAGTTCAGTTAATGTCTCTCCCCTGAAGATTTGTACTTTAAAGTCTAATTTCTACGGCAATGCTTGGCGCTCATGGACTGGCTTCTAGAATCTAATGAAAAGCAAATGTAGCTTTTATTTAACACTTACCACAATGCTGGTGAAACATCAAAGTTAATTTGTAGTGTAAACATTTTTGATAGTAAGCTCCTTGGGGGCAGGGACTTGTCCTTTTGCACTATGTAAAAAAGCATCATGTGGTGGATGATAACCACCACATGATGCAAACATAAATAATTGCAAGGAAGCAAGAGATCGTGGAGCCGATCAGCTGTAGCAGGTGAAACAAAGCACTCTTTCTGTTCTTCCCTTATCTGGGTGGAATACACAGTAATGCATGCTTTTCCCTCACTGTCCAAAAAAGTCATAAACACTTTTGTAGTGGTTAGATTATTGGGCTGGATTTTGGGAGACTGGAATTCTAGCCCCCATCTTTGAGCTGACTCTCAGCCTGCTCTACCTCACAAGGCTGTTGTGAGGGTAAGATGGAGGGGAGGAGGAGGAGACCGGATAAGCCAGTCTGGGTTCCTTGTAAGAATAATGAATCAATAAAACAAAAAAGCGAGGCTCCTTTCCTAGCCAGTATGTTCAGAAGCTTGGGCAACACTGCTGTGCAAGTAGGGGGTGCCACACAATCTCCCCATGAGCCCCGAGGCTTCTGATATTATGCCACAAGCGCATATGCTGCAGTAACCGACACATCAGGAAGGGACTGTGGACAAGAGCAATTAGACTTGCTCTAGGAGGTGAGTAAAACTATGTCCAGATGGTACAACTTCCAAGCTCAGGCAGGAAGAAGAGTTCAGTGGTGTTGGCTTATTATTATTACTATTATTACATTTTGTACAGCCCATAGCCAAAGCTTTCTGGGCCTTTTACAGCAATAATCATGGAATCATACACTCAAGTCACCCATCCCAATTCTGATCAGGCCGGACCCTGCTTAGCTTGCACAATTAGGCAGGAGGAGGCACTTGAGGCTACATGGAAGCTTATAAGTGCTGTACATAGTAGAAATGTCAGGAAGGATGTGTTGGGGGCCCCTTTTCCTTAATGTGGCCATTTTCTGTATGAGTGAACACTCCTGCTGGGACACTGCCATGCATTCTACAATGGTACAACCCAGGAGCACTGTCACCGTGCGACCAGCTGTTTGTTTCAGGGCATGCGAGCACTGAGATCAGCGTGGCGCAGTGGTTAAGAGCGCAGGGCTGGGACTCAGGCAATTTGGGTGCTAGTCCCTGCTCAGCCATGGAGCTAACCAGGTGATCTTGGGCCGGTCACAGACTCTCGGCACAACCTTCCTCACAGGGTTGTTGTTGGTGGGGGATAAGATGGAGAGCAGCAGGAGAATGATGTAAGCCTGCTTTGTAAGAAAAAATAAAGAACAAAATAAGATTCCCTACACTTGCTCTGGAAATAACAGCAACACTACATTTCTATACAGCCCATAGCCAAAGCTCTCTGCTTCCAACGAAGGACTTATGAGCAATCAGAAGGCACATCACAGCTATTCCATCTTGGTTTCCTTAGCAGATTTTCTGTGGTCAGAAGAAACATGGAGCAGGTGGTGAAAAAACAGGACGATGTGATAAATGTCTTGTGTAGAAGCACCCGAACGCTACGGGGCAGTTCTTTTCAGTTCATACAATGAAAGCAATTTGCACAAATATATAACTGTTTCCACATTTTGTAGCTTCCCTAAAGAACAGCAAAAGCCCTGGCAAGCGTAAGTGTGCCTTCATTTCTACTGCGCTCCATTAGAAATTCTTCCAATATCGCCCTTTTAAAAGCAGAGGCTTTAATTTAGTACTTCACATTTTAAGATGAAAACCACTTAATATGAATCTTAAATCGATGGATGGTGGCACTAGCGTTGTGAATATTTTTAACAGGCTAACCATCATGTTCTAATAATTTTACTTGCATAATAGTTTAATTCCATCGAGACAATTTTCCATCTTTTCCTTTGAAGAAAATCTTTACCTTAATCATCTCCCATTGATTATTCTAAAAAGAATTATTCCCCACCCCACCCCTCAACACACCATTTAGCTTAACCACATAATGGAATACTGGGCCTCCTCCCTCATTATATTTTAATAGAAATAGAATAAAACCTAACTGTATTCTGATCTAAAGGATTAAGAAGCTGTCTGTTTTCTCCAAATGTCCAGGGAATAGCTCTCTGACCGTCTTAGATTTCAAAAGCTGCATCTTTTCCTCCATCAAATAGTTCTGCTCCAAAGCAAACTGGACTCCTCACACCACTGATGATGCTGAAAAGGGGGACAGAGGGCAGTCGCTCCAGCCTCTGGGCAGCGTCCAGAACATGGGATTGAGGCAGATAGGCTGGTCTTACAGGAATGGCTCAAGACAGCAACCTTCAAGGTGGCAGCGGCTCAAGAGGAAGAGTCATTTGGGCTGCAACCCTTGCCTGGCGGGAAGTGCCACCGAACGGCATGAGAATGTCTCAGCAGACACGGACAGGATTCTGTTGCACAGTAGCTGAAGCACAGCTCTAGCTGCAAAGTTTGTTGTTGATTTGCAGGACGGGGAGGCAGCAAGCCTGTCTGATCTACTCCACTTTCTCTATCATGGCTGCCGCTGCCACAATGCTACAATATTCCCAATAAAACAATCTGCTTAAAAGGGGAAAATCATCCTGGCTTTGCTTTGCTGTAAGATAGGAGTGGGCAACTTGCCCTACAATTTACACCATCTCTAACCAAGCAAGTCAACGGGGACAGAAAATATGGGGATGGTGGGCCAAAGCATCTCGAGGGCCACGACTTGCCCATCTTTGAGAGCACTGTCAAGATGGCAACCTGGAAGCCTCATTTCCACATGGTGACCTTGCTATATAGTTCCAGGCTGAGCAACTTGAGGGCTGCGCAGCTTCGGGAATCCCCATGGCCCAAGGAACATCCAAAAGGTTTAATAAGCCAGATACAGAGAAGGAGTGTGATACACAACAGGATTCTGCCAATTTAGGACTCTGGGAAGAACACTCAAAGAATCTGAATCACTTAGATAACTGAGCTTGGCATAATGGCAAAATGAGTTCAAGTCTATGGAGGAAATTCTTTATCCTCAAGAATGCTAACCATCAAAGCGGGATTAATAGTCAGAGGAGAATATTAATCCAGGATAGAAGATCTGATACAAATTGATCCATCATGCACAGCTACAAGACAAGCTGTCTCCTAGACCTATATCTTCGACACAAACCATCTCTGAGGAAGAAAGCAATTCTGCAAAGTCTCATTTGCATTTGTTGGCATAAATACCAGCGTTTGAACTCCCTATCGACATGATTTGAAGCTATTATAATCAGCACCAGATGTTACGAAATACTTATCTGCAGAGTTCATCATAACGAAGGGCGTGGGTAACTCCTCCTGCCCATTGGAACAACCCATCCCAAAAGCAAAGAAGCCTTGAAGACCTATTTGGAAAGCATTTGCTGGGCCACTTCTTCAGGACTGCAAAACTCAGAGTCAACATTAAGTGTCCTTAAGGGAAAAACAAAATGTTTTTTGGAATCCAGCAGAAAATTCAGAACTCAACACCCTCATTTGTTCAAAGGTCTGCCCAGCCCAGGCAGACTGAAAAGCAGAGCACAAAAAAGGAGGAAATGGGGGTGGGGGGGGGGCGTGCATATTATGAAGCTGAGCTGCAAAATTGCTCAAGTTACACATGCTTGCCCAGGTCAGTAAAAATGATACATAAGTTTTCTTCCACTCCAGTGAAAAATAATAAAGCAAGGAGTACAAAGCACAGCATGAAGCTCTAAGAGCAGCTCCTGCATAAAGCCAATGGGTGGCTATTAACATACCAGACTGTAACTTTCACATTATATGATGATAATGAAGTTCGTGACCTCTTTAACTCAAAATCATCTTGGATTAAGCAGAACTGAAGGTCATCAATGAGCAATTTAGATTCTATAGAAGAGAGTGATAGAATCCTTCGCTGCAACAATAACTACAGTTTACAGCTGTGATTCTGGAAGCGCCCCCCCCCTCACCACATTCATTAAACTGGCCCGTTTGATTAGTGCAGCTTTAAAGGAAAATCTGCATCCCTGGTGAGTTTTTTCTTGATAAAGCCCCCCTTTGCCATAGTGTCTGTTCTGTGCATTTTGTGCTGGATAGGCAGAGCCTTGTGCTCTCTTCCTACGGCGACCTTCCGTCCTTCCTAAAGGACTGGGATTGGAGAGCCCTTCCAGCAGAGGATGCCTTTCCTCAGATAGTGGGCTGTCCTCTGACAGGCCTGCAAAGAAAGGACTATTCTCCCTAAAGTGGGACACATGACCCTTGTAAGCACCAGTTCCCCCAGCCACTTGGGAAGCTTGATTATCGGTGGCCTGGCACTGCCCAGAGCGAGCGAGTGTGGCAGCACCATCAGGATGAGCCACACGGCGCAGGCAGCGCTCATCAGCTGCGCATCCGGACGGGGACCGATCTGCAGGCTGCCCTGGACTCTGCCCTCGTATCATGTTAGTGCTGAAAGAAACTGCCTGCCACCTGGCCATCCTCATCGCAGCAATGCAGAATGTGAGCAGCCTGTGCCGAAGGTCTCTGGCTCGCCCCCACAGCGCAGAAATCAAGCAAACCCGAGAGGGACTCTGTGGAGACATCAAGGGCAGCTCGAGAGCTTCAAGCTGCATGGAAGTCCCAGTTTACAAAGGTCAGGGGAGAAAAGGCTGGGCAGGGGGGTCCTGTCTGAGAATTGAGAGAACCCAACAAGTTGGATGGACCATTGTCCTCACCCAGGACAAGTGGACTCGTTTTCTCAAGCTGGGGATTGGGAGGCCCAGAACCTGCTCTAGCACACCATTTTCCTTCTATGTATTTCTCTAATTTTATTGATATCTCACCCTTTCTAAAATACCCAGGGAGAGTGACCGCAATGCTAAAACCAACAAAACAATGAACACATATTAAAAACTGAGACTGAGTGGGGCATGGTATCACTCTCTAAGCACCTCAAAGGCTGTCACAGAGGAAGGTCAAGATCTCTTCTTGCTGATGCCACAGTGTAGGACAAGTTGTGACAACCCAGATTCAGGCTGGACATCAGGAAAAGCTTCCTCACTGCCAGAGCAATACGACAATGGGACCAGCTGCCTAGAGAGGTGGTGGGCTCTCCCACACTAGAGACATTCAGAAAGAAACTGAACAGCCACCTGAGTGGGATGGTGGGACTTGGTGTCCTGCAACAACAGGGGGTTGGACTCCATGGCCTTCGTGGACCCCTCCCCAACTCTAATAGTCTATGATTCTATGAAAACAATAACACACTTAGAAGCAACAAGTGACTCATAAACACTCAGGTAAACAGGCAAGTCTTAGCTTGGAACTGAAATGACAGTCAAGTTGTTGCCAGTCCTGACTCGTGGTGGGGGCACCCCAGAGTCAGGGTGCCACCATGGAAAAGGCCGTGCATCATGCCACCACCCACTGTACTCCTGACAGCAGGAAGAGACTGGCCTTCTTGTCCACCATCTGAGCCAAAGGACGAGCTTTGAATCATTTCTGGGTGTATTCGTTTTTTGTGAGTGTGGTTGCAAGTATTCTCATAGGAATAATTCTCATAAGCGCAGGGAACAGAGTTAGTGAAAAAAAATACCCACACAGTCTCCTCTGGAAAGATTTATTAGCAACATGCAGCTGGAATCGAGCTCCTTCTCACGGATCTTTCCTGAAGAAGCTGCATCGCTGTGCCCCCCTTCCACCATCATCTGAGGAGCACTCTTGCTGGGGAAACGACGATGGCAGAACCGGCTGGGAGCAGGCCTGTCTAGTGGTGGTGTTCAACAGTGGAGTGGGAAGGAACTGCGGTGCTCGGAATAGCTCAGTGACAACAGGGCTCAACGATCGATCCTGACATATTGCTATTCAGGACATAAATGATTCACTCCTTCTCTCGTCTTGCAGCTAAAATAAATAGGAGGCTCTTCGCAGGCTTGCAAAAGAGACAAGATGCCGTCGTGCAGCGTAAGAGGCAGCATGCAAGCGGGGTGGGGCGAGGGGATCACACAATTCTCCCCAGAAAAGGTCTGGTGTATTCTCTCTGTTGATACAGTGCAACATTTGATTGGGAAGGGGATTAAATTCTGAACCGCCCCTTTGCAATACACTTTATTCATACACACACATCTGTGTAGTAATGCGTTGCTGCCACCACCGCTGTTCTCAGTATGGCACAGTGACGAGATGAGATTTCTCCAACCAGATGCCCTGCAGATACGCAACTCCCATAATTCCAAACTAGCATGGCCATTAGTTTGGGTTCAAATCCCAGTTCAGTCAGAAAGCTCATGGTTTGCCCCTCAGCCAGCCAGCCTCTCAGCTTAATTTAATCTAAGAGATAAATGGGTGGGGGAATCAAATGCCTCCCAAAGTCCTTGTAGAAAAGTCTAGATAAAGATGCAAATATTTAAAGACACAGGAAACAACCTAAAGGTTATTTAATACACACATAGTGGGAAGCACTATACATATTGGGAATCTATCCTTAAGTTACTCCTGGAATCTGGGAAGAAAAGCTTCTCTGTGTAGGAACCAAAGCTGACCAGAAATGGTTTCCCCACTTTCACAGGTCATGGGAGGTATTTTGAGGGTGGGGGTGACTTTTGGGTGTGCAGGGAGCTACTGCAATAGCCTTGCTTTGGTGGACTGACAGCTACTATCTTTTTTCCTCAACATATTCTGTCCAGGGTCATTCCAGGAATAAAATATGGAAGCCACCTGCCTTAAGAAGCTGCAAAGGACGGTCAGTAAGTTTCAGTACCTGTAAAATTTGCATCTCCTCTACCTAAATGCAAATAGAGGAAACCAGTATAATGTTACCAGCATCTATGTTTCTGGGTGCTTCCAGTCAAATCTTCTATTATACAATCATCTTGACCTTCCTAAACAACCATTCATTGGTTTTTAGGATGTACTTCGGGCTTTGATATGGGTTTGCCCCAGCAAATTTGTTTCTTAACACTTAAAGCAGAGACCTATACATGTTTACACTGAAGGAAGTCCCACTGAGTTCAATTGGCCTTACAGAAAAGTGTGCATAAGACTGAAACTCTAGAATCTGGCACATTCAGCCTTACCCTCTTTAAACTTTGAGCAGGTAGGCTGTTGAATTCAATAGAAAACTGTATTGTCACTCAGATGGGATTGCTCAGGAAGAGAACTGAATCTTAAAAATGTTCTTAATAAACAAGCACACTGCATTCATTATTTGGCTTACCAATGCCAGGAGTCCTGGGCTAACATCAACAGCTGCTTTGTTCATGGCAACTTTTAACAATGAACTCTGACCCCCTGATGAAGTGGGTGATAGTCCACAAACGTTTATGGCCTATCACATACATGTTTGTTCCGCAAACTTTCAGGAACCACAAGCCTCTGTTTACCACAATGGACATGGCTGGCTGTCCACTTTTGTGTACTCAGAGCGCTTCATACATCCTTACAAGGAAAATCAAAGGTCGGTCTGTCTTATGACCCCAGGAGGGGATGGGGGAAGTTTGGTCTGTGTCAGTCTCTGTGCTTACTTCAGCGCAAGCAAGCAAGCAAAGCGGATGTAGCCAGTACCTCATCTCCAAAGCAAGATGCTACTTGGCCCGAAGTAAAATGGGTTACTCTTTTTAGACTGCTTTAGAAGGCACGCTACTAAAAATGACCCATTTTACTGATGGAGTACACAAGTCACCTTAACATTTCTAACAATATCTATGGTTTCCTCCTAACCTAGACATCTAGGTAGGCCAGCTAGCCCTATAGCCACTCTTTCCTGTTCAGTGGGGCAGCCACGTAATTAGGTGGGGCATTGCAGGGGGGTGGGATGCAAATCCCCACCCCAGGCCTGTAGTCAGCCCAAACTTCCAGGGGATGGGAGTTCACCTGGTCTGCAGGTCTTTTAAAAGCAAAATTGTCACTGTTTGTGATTATCTGTTTGCAAAGAAGGAAAAAAGCTTGGGTGAGAACATTCACATAGCCCCTCCCAAAATACCCCTCCCCCCATTGTATTGGATTTGAGGTCAGTGAATTCACTGCTCCTCCATGCCGTGGGTGTCCTCTTCCATCTGCACTCTGACTGTATGGTTCTGTTTCTCCCTGAACTGAACCCCTTCGGAAATGACTGTGAGCTCTAGAGGTTGGCTCTGAGGCTGGATTAGCTATCTCAGTTGTAGGTTCCACCCAGAAAGCAAACTTGTCCACACTGCAAGGCCAGGGAAGGCAAAGAGAGCACACATACTTTAAGATGTGTCTGTTACCCCCTCCTTGGTGATTGTTCCTGACTCTTAGATGTTCCTTCCTGTTGGGCAGTAAAGGGAAAAGTTTTTAACTGGTTGCTCTATTAAGGATAATGAAGCAATTGGAAACTAATTGTGGAAAGCAATTTTTTAAAAAGTGGTTGCAGAGCTGAGTTTTCTGCCCATATTCCCTGAACATGCTTCGTGATGAGTAGCATACTGGGGGAAAATGGGAAATTAGGCTGAATTATGGCCTAGGTGGCCAGCTAGTCAGCTACCTGTAGCATCCACACTGACGTTTCTATTCTCTAGGACTGTTTTCCTCCTTTGCCATCAGGTACTCATGGAAGAAAATACCCCCTACGGTTCTGCATATATTATCTTGAATAAAGGGTAACATGGTAGATACTTTTTCAGACCACTTCCTCTCTCATCTCCCTTTAGCTGAACGAACCCACTCATCAGAACAAGTGCAGAATTAACACATCTTTGCTTGCACTGCAGGCTAACAAATAGGCTGCTTTATTGCTGGCCGTGAAGACAACGCATAGGAGCCGAAGCGCAGAGCAAGGCAAATCCAAGGTGCAGTCTGACCCATACAACGTTCTAATTACTACTAATAATTATTATTACCTCCAGATCTAATATTTTAACTTTTCAAAGGTCTTGTTGCTTTACAAAAGCTTTTTGCATTATCATTAAATTGTTGCCTGGCTGCATTCGTGAACAATCCACCCCCAGCCAGGGATGCCAGTGAATTTGGGAAGCTCTTCCAGATGAGGCCTTTGTTGTGCACTTGTGCAGCTGTACCGACTTAAGTTTTCAGAGGGTGCTATTCTTAAATTGCTTTTGTACTTAAAGCAAGGTATAAGTCTTTAAATGGAAGCTGTCATTGTTTGTTGTGTCACAAAGTTAAAACCCCCTCATCAGGTTCCCAGTAAAAACCCAGCAAGGAAGAATCACAGCTCTAAGGGGCAAGATGGGGCCATTAATGCCACTGTTGCTACAGGGGTTGAGGTCAGTTCTGCCCTGAATTCAAAGACTGGGTCACAGTGCCACTAATGAGACACTCTGTGCCATCTGCTTCTGGAATCCACCTCTGCTGGCTTTGATCCGAGGTTTTCAGCTCCCATATTGCATGCTATATTTAAATGCATTAAAGTAATGGTGGCAGAGGATGGGGAGAACAGAGCTCCCCGCTGTCCCCAGTTCCTGATGGTGAATATGAAAGGGATGGTCAAAAGGTGTCAAGGGCAGTGGTTCAGCTAAGGCTGGCCCATGAGGTGAAGCTCAAGGCCCCAAAACATGTCCCTCAAATGACCACCCAGGAGCAGCGGCAGATGAATTAAACTCCATTTTATTCCTGTAGTCATGATGGTGCTATAAGTGGATATAAATGCAAAATTGCACTTATTTCCTGCCAATTGGCAAATACTGCAAAATAGCACATGAAAACACTGAAAATTACGTTTTATGGTATTAGTTATTATTGTCATCTATTTTTATCTGTATTATTGTTCATGATTGCTCTGTGAGCCTCCCAGAGAGCCTTCTGGCTATGGGGCGGGATATAAATGCAATAAAATAAATAAATAAATAAATAAATAAATAAATTTTATATTTATTTATATGTTGTGAGCCGCCCTGAGGCTTTATTGCGATAGGGCGGCATAGAAATGTTTTAATAAATAAATAAATTTTAAAAAGCATGAAGGGGAGTGGGAGTTGAAATATGTGCTTCATTACTGAAGGAATAAATAGGACTATTTGTAGACCATTAAATCTGGGGTCTACAAGTGCCTACCCATGCCATTGTTAAGGTGTAGACATTCCCATGCTGGCTGGAGAATTCTAGGACTTGTGGGACATTTTTTTTAAAAACATGTGGGACATTTTTTCTAAACATGCAACTTGTGGGCCAAAGAACTTAAAAGCACTTTCCATATTGAAATGTACAACAGCACTGAATCCTAATCTTAGATCACAAGATAGAAGCCCTGCTGTGCTACTGCAGGATCTTCCAGTCACCAGACAGCTCCTAGGATAGGAAAAGCCATAGCTACAGAAGGGATCCTGTGGATTAGCTCTCCTATCCCTTGCCCTGTGGTAGAACGAAGAGGGAAGGAATTGGAATTACGCTATACCAGACCAACACGGGACTACGCCATCTGACAGAGCAGAGGACAGGACAGCAGAAACATTCCAAGGAAAGACACAGAAAGTGATACTCTGCTGCCTTTTAGCATCAGCCTAGGATGTCACAGCTGGATGTTGAAGCAGTGCAAAGAGCGTGGGCTCAGCACATCTTTTATTGCCTGCCCCAGCAGGAAAAGCTCGTGCCACCAAGTGGGGTGGGGAGGGAGGAGAATGACAGCAGCTGTTATGGAACATTTTCCCCAGTTCAGGTGTTGGTAGACGGCATTGTTCGATGATGGCAATGTGAGCCGTAACTGTGATCGCTTATGTGTGAACAGATGATCACAGCTCTGCCCAAACTTTCCTAGTACCAGCTTCCTATAATGCAGGCGAAACGCTTTCTTGCCAAGCTGCAGTGATGTAAACTGATAACACTTTTTAATTAGGAAATGCTTTTATCCTAATCTCTCAACCCTTTGGCGCTAAATCGCCCCAGCTAATGCATTGCCAATGGCCATCTGTTGACAAGTGTGGAAGCCACCAAACTGCTTTCAAGTCATATTTCTACATAACAGGGAATAAAGTTATCACGCTCACTTAGCACCTCGGGGAACATGCTGCCTTCCAGCATTAAGACTGCGGCTAACATAGGCTCTGATGGTGGCCACTACCTTAAATGGCCAGTTGCCAGAATACATTGTGAACAAGCAGAATTTGGAGTGAGGGGGTGAACATGGGGCATTTAAAGTTAGAAGTAGCAGCAGCATTTTCACTGAACATGCTTGAACGGTATATAATGCACATGGGATTGGAAGAGATGGGCTCTCCCACACTGGAGCCATTCAAGAGGCAGTTGGACAGCCGTCTTTCAGGGCTGCTTCAGCCAGAGTCCCGCACTGAGCAGGGGGTCCGATTCCATGGCTCTCTCGGCCTCTTCCAACTCTGCTATGCTAGGTTCTATGATTCACACATGTGCCTAAAAATCCATCAGACGTGTTTGGAATAACAAATTGGCAACTTTAAATGTTCTGCAAGGTACAGCTGCACTGATTCAGAGGGCATGGTGTGGAAGGGTAACGAGGCATGCAATTATCTGCCTTCCCAGAGTTACAGGGTGGACTCTTTCATCCTGTGTGCTCCTGGCTGCACTAGCCACCTACTGCATATATAAGCATCGCATGGGTGGGAGAGGCAAATGGCCAAATTAATTGCTGCTGCCATCACCCCCCCCCCCCGTCTGCAAGTGCAGCACCATCGTTCATATTCTCTGTCAGCTGCGATGAATGTACCACCCATGCCGTTTTGCTAAGACGATTGCAAGAAACTTTGCCCACCCCTCTGATACAGATACAAGCTAATAACTTACTACCACTGAAGTAACCAGGAGTGATATATGCTAGCTAATGAAACCTTGTGCAAATACCACAGTCAGGCAATATCTATTTAGGGCCAAGTGAAATGCCACAAAAGACCAGGCAAGTTCTTGAGTATTGTTCATCCATCAAGTGGAACAAAAAGCAGGAAAAGGTCCAAGAAAATGCAAAGATCAGGCCAGAAGTTTGTAGCTCAGATTCAGTCTTAAGATGGAGATCGCGGTCCGATGAACTCATTGTGGCCATCTTTGTATTAGCCAACGCAGACATTAATTTTACATGGCGAAAATGTCAGCTGAAGCCAGATTAGCCGGTGTTACGCTAATGGTTGGAGGCAATAGAAGCATCTCTAGGTGGTAGCAAATAAACTTTCTCTTGTGGTGCTTGCCATTCTGCAAGGCACATAAAGACAGAGTTATGAACACTAGTCCATGAGGGGAAAAGCCCCCTGATCTGTAGTTGGGCAATGCCTTGAATAGGCCCAGAGAGTGGTATTTAGACTGATTCTAACAAAGGTACTGCCAAACATGGATGGTTTCTGTCCAGTGGATACTCAGGATCAACTGCATCAACTGTAGTTCCTTGGCCATTTGATCCACATCTATAGATATCCCTTCTTACTTTCATAAACTGAACAGTTTGGAAGAGGGACAGCACAATCCTACATCCAGAAAGCATTCCATGTCAAAACTGAGCAAGCTTTCCCTCTAAACTCTTTGGTTTAGGAGACACAACGTAAATACCATTTCTTTTGACACACACACTTAGTGAATCACGAAAGGAAACATTTCTGAAAAAGTATAGGATTGGCTGTTTCTGGCGTTCATGTTGTTTCAGAGAATGGATGAATTATCCACCCGGAATCCAGTGTCCCCTGCGCAGCCTCTTGCCCAACTGTGCATATTACTTTTACCTGGGCCAACTCTTGCAGATCATAGTAGGCCCACTCAGCATTTCCAGGAAGGGAGTCTCTCCGTGGCATGTAACCATCTCCCCTTCTTTGTTCCAGTGGGCTCACTCCTGCACATTTTATGGCTGACACTCGAGGTACCTCCACATGAACTGGAGTAAGCACTGGGTGTTCGGCCATTTAGGCTGCCATCAAACTACCTATCTGGTGCATTACTTTTCTAAGTCTTTGTAGATATGGATTTTCAATCCCTTTCAGGAATGGATTTTCAGGACCAAGTTAGTCAATTTATTTCTTTTTTCCACAATATATTGTGCTCACAACAGTTCACAAAAACCAAAGCAGTTAAATCCAGCCTAGAATTCACTCATGTCTTGTACAAATGCAAACACCTTTTCAAGAATCCAGTGAAGTGGTACTGATTTCTGGAAGTTGTCACTTGCAGGGTTACTTGTGTGCAAGTTGGTCTTGTAATCTCTTTTATGGGGAATAATTTTACATGTATTGAACCCATTCTGCTATATGTCAAAACTCAGAATCTTAAAGTTTGACAAATGTAGAAGCTAACTAAAATTTTAAAACTGAGACTGAAAAAAATCATATTGATAGTTGACAGTACCAAGACTTTTAAGAAGTCTAGCATTTTTCTAAGCCCAGCTAACAATTATTCCATGTACACTGAAATTCTGTTTTGTATTTGCTTCTAAGAAAAACTAATTTGTTTATACTTTGGAATATAATTTTCTGAAAGGAAAATGCTTGCACATTTCAGATCCTATTAAATGATTACTAAAATTGTAATTATTTGGAACTATTATCACTGTGCACTCAAATTACCATGCAGAGTTTTTCCTCTTATGTTTTGCTATCATGTTGCACTTGGAGAGCACAGCTTTTGTCCCAAAAAACAAACTGGTCAGTTGTTATTTCTATGCTTATTTTGAATTTCCCAGAGAAATTGGAATACAAGGTTTTAAAGAATCACTTAAATGTACAATTCTGCCTATTCTTTTCTGATTTTCTGGTTAATCTGAACTCATCTTCCATATTATAACAATACTCCTTGATTGACACCACAATAGAAAACATGACTGATCAGTTAAATAGGAAACAGCTGAGCACTGAATGACCACAAGCAGATAATTGTTTATGTCTTCTCACAAAACTCTGTAGCAGCAGAACAATTAATGGACTTTGGCTTTACTTTTAGAGTCTTGGCATGTGAGATTGCCAGGTCCAGGAAGGCTGGAAATTCTGCTATACTTGCCTTAATTTCATATTACAAACACACAAATACTGCTATGCCATTTCATCACTTCTATGACACTTGTTTCTTTCAGCTACAGAAACACCATACCGTATCATAACTGCATGCAGCATTACTCTGATGCTTCAAAAGAAATTGTATCTTGTGCTCGCTTACAAGATATAGCTATACATAAACTAAACAATGCCTCTAAATGGGTAACTCGACAAACAACAAAGAAATGCTTAAAGAAGAGAAAGGACCACTACTTTGTAAAGCGAAGCTTGCAGGCAGCTGGAGTATATTAAACTAACCATATCTCAAAGGTGCTGTTTTATCTGCTCTATAATAGGAGACAGATACTGTAATACTTAAGTATTTTTCTTTATTTTTCCTGATGCTCTCCAGTAACAGCAAACATCTGCACCTAGTTTGCTGTATTGCAGAATGACCTGACAGAGCCCTTCCTTCAATTTGATCATGGATGAACAGAGATAGCCATTTAAAAAAAAAGGAAAAAGAAAAGGGAAATTGTATATTCAGAAAACACTTGGACTTTACAGAACAAAGAATCAGTGATATATGAAACTTATTTTTTACTCATATAGACATAGCTGCAGTTTGCTGAAGTGCAGAGTAAGTTCACTCAAACTGCTCCTCATACAAAAAAGCAAAGTATCCAATGCTCTTATAAGCATCAAGAAAACAAACAGAAGCAAAACTGCATTAAATTAGGATGCAGTTGTTACAGAGAGAGAGAGAGAGAGAGAGAGAGAGAAAGAGAGAGAGAGAATAGACTAGGCTTTTAAAATAAGTTCATTTAAACAATAAAACTGATACTTAATAGTTGCTGGGAAAGCAATGTTAACTTACCGGAGCAAATATCACCATACACATTTACAAAAGGTTTTATAATCCAACTTCCCTCATCTGAAAGGAGACCAATGTTGGTTCATGCTAAAAATAAAGGCACCCAAAAAGCTCCTCAGTAGCCAGCACTAGCTCCTTGTCCCTGTTTTTATGAAGCAAATAAAAGGAGAGCTAGAAAAATCAATGCTCAGGGAAAGTGAGATGCTATACCAATCAGGCAGCAGCAACAGCCTTATTTGCTGGGGGGAGGTGATAATGGTGAGGAAATGGGCTCATATTATTAGACAATGACTACATTCAGTCTCAGGACAGGAATCTAATACTTTTCCCCTGGATGCGAAGAGCCCGATTTGCTTTTGTGGTGTGTATAGTTAGCTGCTGCCCACAAAGTAACACAGTGAAGATGCAGAGCTCATGACTCAGAATTGTGAATGCCTTAACTTTGCCTTCTGGAAAATGTCAGTGTGGCACATGGGTCGCTCCTGGGCTTGTGCTAAGCATGGACATCGTTCTTCCACAAGCGTGCCATTGGGGCAGACTGGAATTTTCTCTCCATGTATCTGTGGGGCCCCTGTGCACAAGGACCCCCCTTTCACTTCTAAAAGCGAGAGCCAACTTTCTTGTGTACACAAAATTGATTCCCTCCATTGAAGTGAATGGAGAAAAGGGCTCTTGTGGGAGGGAGACTACACTCAGCAGCAACCTCAGGATGGACAACAGGTTGCATGTTTCCATTCCTGAGACCAAGCCAGAAAAACGCGGCAAGAATACTAGTAACATGCAGAATTCACAATGCATGTTTGTGAATTCATATTCATTTTCCGTTAAGTGATATCCTCATTATTGTTATTTTTCCTCTCTCCCTACCCCTTAGGGCATGGCAGTAATGGATGTATGGCTTTTCAGTCTGCTGTTTTTAGTTTGCATGGTCACCGGGACTTGGAATGCAAGGTCATGCTGGTTCACCATGGGTTATTTAACCTACAGTGAGCTGCTGTGCACTCCTGGTGATTATCTATATACGTGATCCCAGGCTGGGTTACCCATGCCATGCAAAGCCAGCTACGATCCACTATTATACAGCAAAACCTGTAAAACCCTACAACAAACTGAGGGTTTAACCCTTAAATACCCATCAGTGGCTGCATTTGCATGTCATGGAAAGCCCCACCCAGAGCTGCATGTTCAAAAGGTTGCCGTACATGTGCCACTGTTCCCATGGGCTAAACACCCCGCAAGGAGCCTGGCATGTCATACAAGCATGGTCGTTCTGGCTAGGGGTCTGGACAGTTGTCCTCTGCGTGGATGTGGCTCCTTGCACTGACCTCGTGATTCCTTTAGCCTGTGGAGCGTCCGTGTGATTGTGCAGCTTCTATGTTTCCTAGTGCATTGGCTGAACCTATTCACTTACTGGCCCACTTACATTTCAGTAAGTTCTGCAGTACTTTTAGCAAGTTCTGAAAAGTGATTCTTACTTGGTGAGAATTCTGGTGCCAAACCAGAAATTATATGGGGAAAACAGCTCCCTGGAAATGGCCTGATTTCCCGAGAAGCAAAAGAGTTTTATTTTATTGAATCAAAATGACAGCAGTTTCTCCTGCCCCCCTCCCTTCCTCCCACTGAGTAAATCCACTCAAGGAAACCACAAGGCATAACATTGCAGTGAAACATATTTTTTATTGAAGACATCTTTTTGCAGTTCTGTTTTAAATCAAAGCCAGAGGAAAACAAGCAGTCTCAAAATAAACTTAATGCACATCATGCTTTTAAAAAATTAATCAGGAGAGGTTCAAGCCCGAGGGAAGTATCAGGCTATGTTCCAGAGCCTCCTGTATGCAGTGGTGTTGGATCAGCATAAGGAAGAGCAGGATCTGGCTGCCCACATCTGGGCTAGAGTCCAAGAGAAAAGAGCAGGAACCACTGAAGCGAAAGTTGGAATGATGAAACAGGGTAATGGAGGCGGAGTGGAGAAAAACTTCCACATTTCGTGATCAGGAAACCCACTTTTCTGGATGGAATACCTATATTCCCATGGTGAAAAGGAAAATGGACATCCCTTTTCTGTTGCACTGCACTGCAAGAGAACATGCTTTTCATCCAGCCCTGCAGAATTCCATTTTCATGAAGAATTCCCTAATCAACGTGGGTTTTTTTGTAACAACAACAACAACTTCTTTTTGATTTTCCAGCATGGCAACAGTCTCAGTCCCAGGCACAATAAACCAACAGCGAGATCCCCTTTAGAGTGGAGCACAGCTTTGCATTATGCTTTGGGAAATCATCTAGCCCTCCGCATGTGGCTGGATGACGACTCCCATCAGCCACTGACGAGGACCGCTGAAGCTACAGTGCAACAGCAATGGCTCCCCTTCTGTTGTTTTACATATTCAGATAACCTGTCTCTGTGCTATATTTTTGGACAAGAGAGTGCTATTGTATCTTATTCTTCCGGTGCTATTTCACTGCTTGAAAGCATACTAAAACTGCAACAGAAACAGAAAAAGGTGCTGATGTGACCTTGCCCAATTTCTCTGTTTTCTCAGAGACAGAATTTGCATTCCCAGGTAGGCCCTGGAGTGAAATACAGGGATATTTTCAACCTATGGAAATAAGAAGTCTCCAAGCAGGGCACACCTACCAATGAACAAGTAATTAATCATGGGGAAGGTTTTCTAATTTGGTGACCTATGCAGCACTTCTGAAGTTCAAGACCAACTGACCATCTCCCACTAATTCCCTATTCCTGAAGGAGTTTCGAGATGGGATCATTTGTTGTTCTCCTTTCTTGTCAGTTCTGCAAAACAGAGAGAAATACAAGTTATACAGGGACGAAAAGAGAATTGCAAATTCATTCTGAGGTATATGGTACTGTTGCCCGATATGAATGAATGCCTTTCACATTGGGAAACAATACACAGGTGACAGTTCAGTCAACATTCCAGGTGGATTTGACAATGACACTGATTCCATGCAATCAGACAGCAGACTGACAAAACATGTGACTGACCAACAGGTGCACTCAACCCCAGGTGACTGAGAAACATGGAGGAAAAAACTCAAGACTTACCATAATCAGAATCCCATTGCAACTGTAGCAGGAACGATTTGTTCTCTCCTGTTACTGTTATTTACATTGCATGGCTACTTTTTCCTGCAGCTCTCAGCAAATTACAAAATGTTCTGATCCAAAGACACTGTCCCTGGCCTTGGAGGACCAAGGAATGCTCAGAGAAACCTGTGCCCCCACAAGCTTCTGCGCTTCACAAGTGCCTTTTGCTGGTGCAATAGGATTTGTAATCCAAGCAAAGAACAAATCAGACACTTATTGTCATTTATTTAGACATCCTCCATACAAGCAAACTAGGTAACTGAGCCCAGTTGAATGCAAGCCTTTTTGCTCTGAAAAACACAACCCAGGAAGCAAGAAGCTTATCTCTTGCTGAACCAGTTGAAGATATCATTTCATGAAATGGAGAGTTCTTTCACTTTCCTAGGACAGGTTTTCTTAATTTCAGCAATGGACCATTAGATCTTGTTATAAATCCAGCCTGCGGGGGGAGGTCGGTCTCTTCTGGGTCCCCGTCTTCCTACAAATCTCCTTCAGTATTTTATGATTTGAAAGGCCTTCCTCAAGGAACTGGTACCCAGCCCAAGACGACCAAGGAAAATCTGTTATTGTGAACATTCTTAAGAGATCTGTCCATATGCTAAAAAGAACAAAATGTTTGCAACATTTAAATTATGACACCAACCATAATGCTGCAAATTTACACAAACATGGCAAGTTTACAAGTGGTTCTATGTAACTTTAAATGCCGATATTCAGTGTTCATGCTGATATTCAGTGGTCCATAGGCCACTATTTTGGATCACTTTCTTCTCATTATTTCCCTGCTGTGAAGTATGATCTTCATATAATGTCCCAACCTGAACTGTTTAATGCTCAACTGCCATAGTAAAATGTGCACGCATGCGCAGAGAGAGAGAGAGAGAGAGGGAGAGAGAGAGGGAGGGAGGGACACCCTGATTTTTATTATCCAGCAGAGGCTGCAGTCCTTTGCACACTAATTTGGAGTAGAACTCGGCAAACTTGCACCCATGTACATATGCATAAATTTATTAGATTTATATCTTGACTTTTCTCTTTCGAAGAACAGTGGCTTACATCACTCTCTTCCTGCTTTCTCAAACTTATTTTCACAATAACTACCCTGTGAGGTAGGCTGGGCTGAGGGTCTGTGGCTGCTGCAGGGGCTCCATGGCTGAGAGGGGACTAGAATGCAGAGCTCTTGAGTCGCAGTCCCGCACTCTTAACCACTACACCACCCTGGTTTACACGGTGAACTTTAGATTTATCCAGCAAATTTGGATAAATCTCATCCCCTTAAAATTATCCTCACGTTTGGATATTGCAATATTTTGTGCAGGATATTGCTTTTGAACTTTTGAAGGCAACACAGAAATTTCCAATCAGAACACAGCTTGCGGGGCTGCTAAATGGAATTAGGATTCAGTCACCTACTTGCACCTTCACTGGGATTCCTTGACTCTGTGGGTTTTTCTAGGTTTAGGTTTAGACTACAAGAAGGGGAGGGACCATAGCTCAGTGGCAGTGCACAAGCCTTGCATGCAGAAGTTTTGAGAGCCAGTCCCTGGAATCTCCAGGCAGAGCTCCGAAAAACTCCTAACTGAACACCAGGAGAGTCACTGCCATTTAGATTGGCAATACTGAGTTAGATGGACTGTTTGTTTAAGTGGCTTCTGTACTTTTAACATCCCAGGATTTCCAAGTGGCCTATAGAAAAACAATGTAAAACAGCATGAAAGAGCTGTTTAAAATAAAACAATAAACAATAAAACACAAAACAGTATAAACAGCATAAAACTGTTTACAACATTGCAACGCAGCAGCAGAACAAAGCAGTGCCATGATCAATTACCAGGGCAGGCCCAAAGCATTTTGCTGCCAAGGGCGAAGGACATGGTAGTGCCTCCCTTTTCCATTCCACTCCCAGACCTGACCCAGAGGGGTTGCGTCCAGTGAACCCACACTGCATCCTTTAAAAGTTGGTGAATTGGAGTCTGATTCAGAAGAGGAGGAGGGACCAGAACCTGCAGCTGACTTGCCAAGACAAGCAGACTCAGAGATAACCCAGGTAGTCTCCGAGAATCAGACAGCTTTGACTTTTGAGGGGTATTTTGTGAACGTGCTACCGTGGGAGTGGGTGGACCGGACCTCATTAGTCCAGTCATATGGGAGTCAGGTTAAGAGGATAGACCTATGGAGGAGCGATAGGTGCTCCAAGTGACTGGCCCTTAAATAGCACGATCCACCTTGAAAGTGGGTTAATGCTTTCCCATTTGGAAGGGAGAAGTATTTAATTTGGAACCACGTTGTATCACTAAGCCACATTTCCCCATTCACTAGTATTCTCACTTTGTTTGGTTCTTTCATTACTGGGTTCTGCAATGCCCTTCTATACTATAAAGCCAGAGAAAACCCGCATGAACAAACACATTTTCCAAAAGGCATTTGCAGCTCCACAGGTTGCACACCTGGGAAATTTCCCTGATCGCCTTCATGACAGGTGGGTTGCCACGGCATGGCTTGTTGTAGGGTTCTGGGGTGGTTTTAGAGCCACCGCCTCTGCGCACCTTGTCAGTCCAGGCGTGAGGGCCAGGAATCCACTCAGCGCACAGCCTGCACAAAGCGGGTGGGAATAAACCAGTGATGAACCACACCACGGATTAGCAAAATGATACGAAAAGGGCAGCACAGCTTACAGGCTTCTTCAGGTCCACAGGCTTTTTGTCTGAATGCAGGCACACTAGTGCTTTTTACAGCTACATTTGTAATTCCCCAGCAATGTCAGAAATTTGCTGGTTTCCAATCAGATTGTCTTGCTGTATTTACAAGACTACAGGCATTTGCAGAATGGGGTAATAGGCTGATCCCTTGGCCACAGCCACTAAAATAATAAGATGACTATATATATATATATGCTGGCTAATAACCCCTGTGGAGAAAACCATCCGGGAAACTTTGCCCAAACATCCCTTTTCAGAACCCACGAATTAATTAAACATGAAATAGAACTGGAAGTAATTCTTCCTTTCCTTTTAGAAATTGCATGCTAGTTAATGAACACTTGCTCATTCATTTCTGAATGCAAATGTCTCAGAACAAGCATCAATTCATGGGTTGCTTCTGCAGTTTGCAATGCTAATGAGTAAACCAGAGTTGACAAATGATTATGTAAGTTACTTTGAGAGAGAGAGATTTTTGGAATACCAAATGTAAACAGAAACATCCTCCTGGCATCTATTTTTTAAAAAAAGTGTTCTTAATGAACAAGATTTTTTTTTCAAACCTGATCTTCTGGACTTCAGCAGAATTATTCAGGATTTAAAGGAAGATCATCTGCCATAGAAAAGAACCAGACAGAATTCGGAGCACAGTATAGCAGGGAATCTCTAGAGCTTATGGCTCTTGAAACACTTGCTTTTTGTAATTTTCTGGATTGCTTTCTCTACTTGCACCCATGTCGTGATGGCTGGGCAGTTCCAATGGAATATTTATGCCAGTTGTTTGTAACAGGCCTAGTATTTTATTCAATTTGCTTTGAGCTGTTTACATTGTTTCAGATTTCATATACTGAAATTTTATATTGTACTTTATGGTGTTTTTTGTTTTTGTGAATTGTTGAGATTTTCCCAGACAGCTTCAGCTATTGGGTAGTACAAAACTGAAAACAACCACAACAACAAACGAACAAACAAACTATCACTTTCAATTTGTCTGGCAAATGTTATAAGGATTTGCCTAATATGGAAAGAAAAGTATTTGTTCTAGCCTTCTAAGACTGTAGAGCCACTTTGCTGCCGAGAGTGAAGAATATCTTATATTCAGGGTTGAGGAACACTGCATGTAGCCAGATGCTGGCCTCAAATTCAGGAGTCGATGCTACATGACTGAGGCATTTGTTTATTTTTAATTACTTAGCACTTTTGTATACCATCTCATAGCCACATGGCTCTCTAGATGGTTTACATAATAAAAAAACCAACAACACAGAACATCATAAATGATACAGTTCAACATAATTAAAACCACAATATCAATAATAAATAGCATCATAGCAAGAACACCGTATAATAGTATAACAGCCATTGAAATGGCTATTTCAAATGTGGCAGGGCTACTGGGACGGTATTTCTCACTCTGGTTTTGTCACAGAATCAAAACATTACAGAGAAGCGTAGCTCAAAACGTGTAAAAAATCCTAGGACAATATTTTACCTAAGCTTGGGGTCAGGCCAGATGTAACCTGGCAGAGGCTCCTGCCTTTTGAAAGAACATTGGGCTGAAGCAGCTGCCGCGCTCCCTCTTCATGGTTAATCCATTTTCCCACAAGTTAATTTTCCAGTGATCATTGTCATTGACCCATGGATTGAAAATTGCGGGTCATGATACTCTGAAGGGTTTTCTGTTGGGGTGATGGAGGAGCTGGCTGAAAGTGGCCATGTTTGCATGCACCGCCATACAGATGTGAACATATGACATGAATCCAGAAACAGCATTGGCAGGTCTAATGACATCATTTCTTTTAATCCATCAACGAGTCATTGGCACTTGTCCTTGCGGATATTGATCCACACATCGTTTGGCTGAGAGAGATGAAGCACCTCCGCCCCTGCCATTCTTTTGCATGCTGGCAACATACGAACTGATTCAGTGCACCATTCCCTTGGAATTAACTTGGATAACTCCCCGTAATAGCAAACTCAGTGGAGCAGTGACAGCAATGCAGCCAAGTTGGGGCCACCAGGATGCAAAGCGGGAAGCATCAGCATGCTTGAGGAAACTGAGAGTTTTCAGAAAAAACCCTGAGGGTCATTCCCCCGCCAACCCCCGGAAAGTCCCTGCCCATCGTACACCAAGTTTCAGTCAGAAGCGGGAACCAGAAGTGGCAGTGCTTGGGGATGGAACACCTCTGCCTTCCCTGACAGAGCTGGTGGTCTGGACTCTTTTCCGTCGGGACCCCAAGGGGAAGGGGCACGCTTGCATGCAGCGGGCTCAAAAATGTATGGTGTTGCTGTTGCAAGAATGTGGCTAACCAAAAAGGAAAAGAGGGTGAACAAATGAATCTATTTGCAGAAACAACAGCAGTGGCTGTTAAAACAGACTGCAGAAGCTGGCTTGCAAACCAGCCTTTGCAATTTCTGGAAAAAAGGGAACAGTGAGAAAAAGCCACCGTGAGTCAAACATAGCTCACAATCATGGTGGGAAAGGATAAGACAAACGAGTCCTGTTATGAGGTCCCATGGGATGCCCACAGGAGGACCAAGAGGGCCAATAACCCGCAGTGATGCTCAGGCGTACCATGAGTTATTTGGCTGACTAGCCACCTGCTCGCCTTATTGCCAGTGTGGGTTGGTGTGACATGGGAATGTGCCCCAAAGCCTGGATGAGCAGATTAGGGAGAGAAGAAGACAGGAACGCTACTTTGGAATAACTGCACAAAACTGAACCCCAAACAGAAGGATGCTCTGCAGCAAATGTTATATGAATATGACAATATGTCCAGACAATTTTCATACTTGGTAAGGAGAGCTGGGTGAGAGCATCCAGGAAGGTCATGAGAAGAAACTACTTCCACAAATGTCCCACAGAGGAGGCCAGCGTAATGCCACAGCAGGGTCAGGGAAATGGTAGATGGAACCTACTCACTCTGGGTTTCTGACTACCAAAAGTTTAAGCTGGGGAGGGCAACCTCTTGCCCAAGGAGGGTCCTCGGTCAGCCTGGAGAGGCTCTGCAGTTTGCAACCATTCCCTTCCCCAAGCTCCTTCCCTGGCTCAGAGACTACAAGTGGCTCTGTGAGAAGAAGCCACGTATCATCTCCAGCCTCCTCACCTCCTTGCTGGAAACAACAATGCATTCTTTCATGCACCACAACTGCATCCCCTCAGCTTTGATCAGAGATAACAAAGGGGCTGGAGGAGGGGCAGCTTCACTTGTCTCGTGGCCTCTCCCCAGCAGGGGACAGCATGGGGGTCGCACACAGGCCAACTCCAAGCAAAGACCACTTGCAGCAGGTCAGTCTTCAGTGGCCACGCAGGGAAGATCATCCTCCAGGTGATCAAGCGAGGTCAGAGTCTGCGGCCCAACTCTTTTGACATCAGGGCACATGACCCAGCCTCCTAAAATCCTCCCACCCAGAGGAATGGAGAGGGCACCACCCAATCCCCACCTCATTCTAATGGCCTCACCCCCGATTTAAGTATCAGCAGCTGAAATTTAAAGTTAAACAGAGAAAGATGCTATGGCTCCATCTGTACTCATCACTCGCTTCTTCATTTCAGGGTCCCTCACCTGTAGAATATGGATATGGACTTCCTTTGACCAGGTCTTTAAACTGGTCAGTTTATTAGGTTTCTGTTTTTATTTTAATAGCTCAGATGTAGATTTCCATTTATTTATTCATGGTGGAGCTCGAGACGTTTATTCCTCCCCCATTCCCACCAGGGTCCTATTAGTGGACCTTGGAGTTCTAGTTAAAAAAAGGAGATCCCACAAACCATAGCTCTACATGCCTGGTCTAAAAATACTGCTTTTATTGAACCCTGGGATCCTCCAGTCTCTATTATGCTGCGTCATGTGCTCCATAATCCATAACATTGGCTGAGGCATGTTAGTATTGCTTTGGTCCCTCCATCCTGTGAAAAACTGGATGATCACTGGTATCACAAGGAGACAGTGGGGTATGGCCATTCTGTCCTCATCTCTGGGCCTTTTCTGTACAGCCATTCTTGCTCTTCATTTATCTCCACTGGGACCCAAGTTTTCTGTCTATTGCTTCCCACTGTTTGATGTCTAACACCAATGAACTCACGACTTTTAGAGTTTTTCATAAGAAGCTTATTGATTTTGCTTTTGGATAATCTTGAGTGTAATGGTAAATGTCAGCCGAAACCTGGGGAGGTCACTCAGTTATCTGTTGTCCTGTTCAGTTGCTTGGATAGCTTCTGCTTGTTGTATGGATGGGTTTGAACTGGATAAGCCTGGGACCCAGGTGGGTCTGCCATACTTCAGCCAACTTGAACATGCTGTTTATCACTAGAAGAGTCTGGTCAGGGCCAACTGCCTGGTATAAGAGTCTCTGAGATGTATATACAGTTACCTTTTAATAGTCTTTCCCAATTAGTTCATGCAAATCATACCGATCTTGTCTAGTTTAACGGGAGCATGTGTGATTGTGGTAAACACTGAAAAGCAACCAACCAACCAACCAACCAAAACAATACAGAGAGTTGCTCTGAGGGCAGAAGCTCAATGCAGACCAAGATGCAGAGGACGGGACATGCTGGCCAGGAGTCCATTCACTGTTGTTTATTTACAGGGTTCCCAATAGCAGGAGAGAGAGAGAAGCACAGTGCGGTATTCCTGCCTCACCTGCATAATCGCTCCTCTGTAGTCTTCAGGTAAAGCTCTTTAATCTTGACTCACCAGTGTGCTTATTGCCTCTGGATCCCCCCACCAAAAAAGAGCTACTCTCACTGGCAGAACACCCACCCCAATGCTCTGTGCTCTGATAATTTCTGGAAACAACCACCTTTTCGATCTCTTCTCAAAAACAAGGCAATTAAAATATATCACCAATCATGTGGAAGCGGAAAATACTAAAGGGTAGGAAAGAGCAAGATGTGTTTCGATTGTGATGATTTTCTTCTTTCTTTTCTGAGTTATTAAGGAGTAAAAAGCAACTAATCACCATCAACCGCACATCACGTTTTTAACTATCCAGCCAGCACAAAGCTGTTATTAAACTACTAATCACCTCCCTGATTCTGCTTCCCACACAAGAATAATTATTTGACTCATAGCTAAATTTATAATATTAGCTTCATGAGACGGCCCGTCAATCAAAATTCCCAAGTTGCTGCCTGGTAAAGCATTTTTAAAGCATTCTTTCTCAAGGCCCAGTGACATTTGCCGTCTGCATGACCAACTATGTGCCCATTACAGCCAGTGCAATGCAGACAGATACGGGGTATTTCCAGGTGAAGCTTTGATTGAACTATCCCCCTTCTTCATCCAGAATTTGATACAGGGAAGAGGGCAGACAATGCTGCCTTCCACTCCTGGCTTCTCCCGTTTCCTGTTCATGGAAAACCCGTAAGGCAGAAAAGGCAGAAGAGCCATGCACTCCCTTCTAGCCGACACTGCTAGGAACCTTGGCCTGGATGCACCTTTCCCCTGGGCTTACATAGCATTTTACGATCACACTTGTATTGACGCAGAATGGAAATGGAAGTTTGTTACACAGACGCTTCAGCTGTCCTTCCCTCAAATGTGAAGGAGGAGAGCATGTACAACTTGAGGCTCCCCCCCCCAAGTCTGTGTGTGTGTGTGTGTGTGTGTGTGTGTGTGTGTGTGGAGGGGGGGGAGGCATGCTGAGTCCTAAGTGCATCATTTGGGCAAAGGACATGAGCTCAGAGCTTTATTTAGCGAATTTCTCAAGCACGTGCCTCAGTATGAACCAGCGCCTGTAGCGCACTGTATTCTGAAGCTTTGCAACACCGGGTCTGTTTCTCCATGTGTCTGTGAAACTGAGCTGCCTTCAACAGAATAGACACTGCATTCCTTTAACTGCCTCCTAGCCTTTGTGCCTTCAGGAGGTTCCTGAGTGTTGTTTGTTCTGATTTTCTTTTGCAATCCTTCAAATAATGACAGCTACAAAATGAAAAGTTTAAAAAATGAAATCTGCGAATGACAAAAGATTACCATATAAATAACACTAATCCCATCAAGTGCTTTAAATAAGGATCCTTCTTAATAAAGTCCCAGCAGGTTTTGCAAGCTTGCCCATCTCTTTCTCTCAGATCATTTTCTGGCACAGTGGGAGAGATGCCATCAGAAAACGTTTGTTAAAAAGTAGTAGGATGATGGAAGCATAGAAAGGTAATGTTTAGGGAATCTTCAGCTTTTTAGTTACTATAGGAAAATTACTGCGCCAACCCCTAGGGTGACTTCATGCATGACCTATCATTTTCCATATACAGCTTCATATGGCTGCAAAATGGGTTGGAAAGCTGCAGTTTGCATCCAATTCCTAACCAAGCATCCACAGAGTATAGCCGGCACTGAGAGCCGACCAACAAGTGTAGTCACCACTAATCCCACTTAGGGGAGGAAGAAATCCTCATTTCAGATGTGGTGCTGTGCTGTGGTTCGGAGGCACTTGAAAACCCAGCAAGCTGTTAGAGTGATGTCTACATTCCAGAGATGGAAGATGAGCAAGAACTTGCCATGCAGTGCCGAGGAGAAATTCAGAAGCAGAGAGTCCGTGTTCCTTCCAAGTGCTTTGACCACCCAGCATGGGCCAGAGATGACCTTCTCCTGCCACATCTTGTGTTGGATAGTCACTCACCATATTAAAGGACATGATTGCCACTGGCAACCAAGGAAGCACATCGATGGATTCTGCAGTTTGTAGGTAAGACATAGGTCTCATCCTCATGCTTGGTGTCCATGTTCAAGTGAGTATACAGAAAATGTCACTAGGGAGTGGCGCTCAGCTGCACAGGCTCTTCCTCCCGCATTTATGCATGGCAATCTGTGTATTTTGATTTGTTTTCTTGTGGCAACGGACTGATGACCAGGCTGCATATTTCATCAGCTCTTTTTCAACTTTACACTACAATGTTTTAAATGTCTACTTAGCAGTACGTCCCATTAAGTTCAAGTGGACTGAATCCCATGAAAGTTAGTATAGGATTGCAGTCTTAAATTGTTTGGGTCTTTTCAACATAAGTTTTAATTAAGGTTGTGGTCAGAGGGTCTGTCTGCTGACTGACCATCAAGACCTGTAAAGGAAGGCATGAAAGCGAGAACACTGTAGGCAGGGTCCCTTGCCCTCTTGAACTCCTTTTCGAGAGATAAAACTCCAGCTCCATCTACTGTTTATCAGATGGTTTTTTAAAGCTTATTGCTTTTCTTTGCCTTTTAAATGAAAGGGTTTTTATTATATATATTGTTTTTGTTAATTGTTCATTCTTTGATTGGTTTTAAAATTAATGTTTGATTTTATGAACTTCCTATATGGATATAGAATAGTGTGGTTCTGTAGTCTGCCTTGGGAAGAGTGCATTCTTAAAAGTTGGCAAAGAAACCAATAAAATACACAGCAAGATCCCACATCTGCTGGTTCAGTGATTGTAGCTTCACTTAACCATGGTTGGCCTCAGCCTGAAAGAGGAGTCATAAAATGCCCAAAAGAAGTTTGTAATGTGCTTCTTTTAAGTGAAAACTGTCGAGTTAATAGGGAAAGAAAAAAAATCATATGCTAAGGTTGCTAGGATGTATGGAAAGAATGAATCTTCTATCTGTTAAATTGTGAAAAAGACACATATATGTACAGTATATAGTGTTTGCTACTATCCCATTTCAGGAAACCACTGGAGGATTTGGAACGTATGGAAACGCCCCGCCCCAGCCGAGTATTTTTCAGTATCAGCCAGCTCACTTCTGCAAGGAACTGCTCACATGGCCATCAACTCACATGGTCAGGCTCTGATGCAAATTCTGGTGGAAATCAAAGCGGCTGCTTCTGTGAATGGCAATCTAGCGTGTACCATTCACAAATTTCCATTCACAAAACGTGCCACTGCAACTTCCATGCAAGCTGAATGACACACGCACTACCTGAGGATGCTTTTCTTGCATTTTGAAATGCCTTTTATAATTTGGGCACGCACAGTTAGGAGAGATGTGTTTCGCTTGTTTTAACTCCCATACACAAACTGCTATACACCCTGAATCTCACACATGAACCATCACGAATATATAAAAACAAAGCAAGTCTTAGCTCTTCCCTTCCCCCTTGGTCCTCCTCAGCTGGCTGGGGGCGGCGGGTGGCACTGCCTGCAGCGACTCCTCCCGGCAGCTCAACATGCTCCTCCTCTGCTGTGGGGTCTTGTGCCAGAGAAGTGATCCGCAGGGCTCTTCTTTCCCCCCAGCACAGCTCTCTCCTCCAAAAGCCAACAGGTAGCAGTCACTTGCCACCTGTGGCAACAGGGACTCTTACAAGACCCTGCATGCACCATTTAACTTGCGTGACTGTGAGGATTGGGGTGGGAACTGGGGAGATCGTTTTGACCACCCCATGAATTACAGCAATGGAATGGGGTCTCCCACCTTATGGAAGGGATAAGGGATCGTACCTCATTTTGCGTATGGGGCATTGCAGAGAAGCCGTAGAGACTGCAGGCTGGGTCCAAAATGTCCCTGTTGTGAATGCACATTTTGGGACTGCAAGCCAGTGGAGGAAGGGGGCAGAAAAACTTTTCCTGGCCTCCGCTGCCCTCGCCACACTTCCTCCTGTAGCCTCTGATGCCACCTCACACTATTCCACACCTCTGAAGATGTTCAGGGAGCATAGCAGACCGCAAGGGGAAAAGGACTTGGCAAAAACCACACACCCCACTGCACAGAAACTCAGGCTCCCAGCCTGAGAGTCAGAAGCTGCTGAGGATCAGCACAGGAATACTGTTTGCCCACACCAAAACCGAATATACTCGACTTCTCAGCAACTAGCACACCATGTAGGCAATACAGAATTGCCATTTCTTTCATTCTCCCATCAGATCACTCAAAGTCGACAGGTAAGTTGTAGAACAACGAATCAAACCAAAACCAGAAATCAATACTGCACTCTCTACTCACAGCGCTTTCCATAAAATCGCTGATGCGATTTCAGCAAATACAATAACCCTGGTTTGCTGTTGCCCTCTAGTGGCCATATAAGAAAACTACAGCTTTCTAAAAATGTGTGCCATCTTATACTCTAACGAAAAATATCCAGTGTAAAGTTCTGAAAACTGCAGATATGAAAACTGGATAATGTTTTGCACTGGCTTTTATTCTGGTCTTGCTTCAAACTTTAAAGGGTTTTTAAGATTATGTTTTATCACATGGTTGTCTTTTATGGCTTTAAATGTTGTGAATTGTTCAGGACACCTCAACCGTTGGCCAAGACAGAAATGAAATAAATAATTACTGGTTGCTGCATCAGTTCTTGAAGTCATGTGACTTTTCCACTTGAAACTCATGGGAAGTTGCTTAGTAAATGGATACTTACTGCTGCAATATCACCCAATCAAGGCAATGTGTTTTTGGCAAAACACTGAATTCCCCATGGGGGCATGGAGTCAGGGGAGGGGGCCTGCCAAGCCCCCCTTCCAGCCATGAGCAGCCCCACCACAGATTCCATCCTCCAACTCAGCTCAGCTCTTCCTGTAAGCAGCAGCCTATTTGTGGCAAAGGAGGGAGTGGTCGCAATGGGATATGAATTCCTGCGGGACGGAGATGTTGCTTTCATTTGCTTTCTGCGGACAGGGCATCAGCAGCAGCAGCGGCAGCATTATGCTAACAGGCAGCTTTCAAACAAATCCAATAAACAAATAAATGAATAAATGAATCCTACTGCCATTAGGTTGGATGCCAGGCCATTTTTGCTGCTGCCATCTTGGTTTACGCTCCTCTGGTGTTCTCGTGGGAAAGACCTCTGCCCCAGACCTTGAGAGCTGCTGTCAGTGCAAAAGTTGATAATGTAGCTATATGGACCAGTGTTCTGACTGGGAGCTTCTATGCTAGCCCCAGTGCCTAAGCAACTTGACCCCTTTTGGGGCAATTATATGCCTCTTCAGGCTTTCTTCATTATAACTGCGACATCATCACTCATCCCTGCTTTCCCTTGCCTCAGAGAGTTAGTCTTTCCCCTAAGTTGCATTGCCCTTTAGACACACAGGCTGTGGGAATACAGCTGTTTACTATCCAGATGTCTTAAAACTTGTCTGCCTTGACCTGATGTGCTGCAGATGCATTGGGTTACCAGTCTCAGCATCCCAGGCAGCATGTCTATTGGTCATGCTGGGTGAAGATGGTGAGAGCCACAAAGCTGGAGAGTACCGCTTTGTGGAAGGCTGTCATGGGCACTGCACCACCTGGGACAGAGGTCGTCTCCAGCTCTCAGCATGCAAGTGCACATCCAGGAATCATCTTTGGCCAAGGCAAGGGAAGAGGCGGGAAAATCCAGTTCACTGCTTGTACTTTTCATTTTTAAAAAAAATTCAATATTAATAATACGACACACAAAAGCCCAACTAATGAATAAAAAAAGTAAATAATACAGTGCCCCCACCACCCAGGAGACCAATAATACCTCCATTTTAATTCATATATTATAACAATTAATAATATATGATATACTTCAATTATATCCATATCCCCTCCAAAAATTCATATAATCTTGATTGTACAAGTTCACTGCTTGTACTTAACAGTGCTGCTCTAGCAAGGCAAAATGCATGATTTTTAATCTGACCTGCATATAGCTATAAAAGGGGAGAGAAAAGGAATGCCTAAAAGAAACCATGAGGTTGAAAAAAGTGATAAGCAAGCAACAACAAAGAACAGAAAAACAATATAATGAAAAAGCTTTATATACACAAAATATTATACACAAAAGGATAATTAATGTATATAAAATGCATTTGTTCTTGGGAACTACTTTGGTTAGACTTCAGCAGACTGTTGGTCTCCTATTTGGAGACATAAATTTTAATCATGAAGTGGGCTATCACCCCTGGTCAATACATAACCATATGGAGAACATTTTATTCTTATTGAGTTGATCATTAATGTACTTGATTCGTAAATTCTTTTTGAGCAATACGCTCTGACCTCTAACAGGCTCCATCAAGTAGTTGCCATCACACTGGGATATCAAACTAGGCTGTATCCTGTCCTGTTCAACAGCATTCCTGGAGACATGGGTAAGGTTACCTGACCATGTCTGAGGCTTGTGACATATTTCTATAAGCTTCGTTGAAGTATCTGACTGATGCGCTTAATCAGAACTGATTCAAGTGTATTTGGAAGGAAAAGAAACTTTTCTGCAGCAGATGGATATGGGAGACAGGGTCTTCTTGGTGGTTGGCACCCAGGCAATGGAACTCTTTGCCCTAACATGACTTGCACCTTTTCAAGCACCAAGAAATTCCAACATAGTTTAGCCATGCATTTTAGCAGAGTGCTCTAAGCATGTTTTAGTATGTTTTTGGTAGTGTTATATTCCATTATAATCCACCCCTCTTCCTTTCCCAGTGAATCCAGGGCAGCTTACAAAGTTTTCTGCGTTTCCATTTTATCCTCAAAATTACAGTTCTGTGAAGTAGGTTTCTCTGTGAATCCATGCCAGGCCCAAAGTCACCAGTGAGCTTCACTGCTGAGCGCCGACTAGAAGCTAGATCACCCGAGTCCCAGGCCAACGGGCCACTACACCAAACTGGAGATGTATTTCTTTAGCGCTGCTTCCAGAGGAGCAGTGCAGCAAGGACAAATCAAAAACGTACAAGTTTGCAAGCTTTTTGGAAATAGAGCCTTCTGCAGTCTGGTGCCTCCTGATCTTCTGGACTTCCACTTCATAGAAACATAGAAACAGAGTGAGTCAGAAGGGGTCTCCCGGGCCATCTAGTCTGACCTCCGGCACCATCAGTTCCATCAGCCCCAGGCAGCATGGCCAACGCTCAGGGATGCTGGCAGGGGTTGTCTGAAATATCTGGAGGGCACCACTGGCCTGCTTCGTCAGATGCTGCGTGCTACTTGGTTTGCGACGGTTAGCGCCGTTTCCGTCGTATTTTACATGCTCATGCAGATTGCCCTGAAGAATGTCAGAGTGAAATAGGAGAGCTGGAGTGGTCCTGACAGCATCAGTCAGGGCCCTCATGGAGTTTCAAGTGCTAGCCTACAGTGGGCAGCCCTGTTACTAGTAAATGGCATGGCGGTGGGGACGCTCCAAGGAAAACCAGATGTTTGCCAGACACCTGGGCCAAGCTGAATGTATCCATGAGCTGTCAAGCGTTCTCTCCATGCCATTCTCAATGTGCACTTACTTTTGCAGTGGCTGAACCATTATGCTGGCTCTTTGTGGCACCTCTGGGGCTTTGTTTCACAGTAATTTTCCTAGTAAAGCAGCAGCTTTCTCTTCCCCTCAAACACAATTAATGTGTCATTCACATTGTACTTTGGACCAGAATATATAGCAACTTGCAATAGCTGTTCCAAAAAAGAAAAAAATACATAATCACCATAATTATTGCTCACATTGAAGGAACACTCAACTTCCTTGCTATGGAAACTAAAGCTGGGCAAGCTGTTTAATTCAGGATGTACGTAAATGCATCCAATTACTTTCCCAAGCGTTTGGCTGCCCACCTGTGTCCACTGGAAGTGGGGTCAACAGTGTGTGGGTAGAGAAGGATGGCTTGATTTGAGCATGCAAATAGGTTACATAACAAGCAACATCAGGCTACTAAATTATCCAAGTGTTGCTTTGTATAATGGTACATATGTTGCCTGGCCACATCTCTACTGTATGCAAGAAACCATTTTTTCCTCTTCTTCACAGGTTCATGTAGCAACATCAATGCCCGGTACATGGGACCTGTGGATAAGATGGGCTTTGTGTTGGTAACTAGGCAATACAGGCAGAAGCTCAGTGCCCTTCATTCTAGTCCAAAATGCCATTCCTAGGAAGCTGGCTGAAAGTATAAGATGTTAATATCACTATGGACCCACCTGTGTCTAAGGAAGAGTCTGAGTAGGTAACACTGGCAGGCATAGAAGACTCTATGAACCCTTGAAGCCGGTCTCCTCCCCACCTTCCCACTGCATGTTCTGCTAACTTGAGACATCTGTACAGTTAGTTCAATGGTTTGCAAAGGAGGAGCGGATGTCCAGCAGTTTTGATGCATTGGAGGTTCTTGGTCATCTCAGATCCTGTTCAGACAGTGACACTTGGCTTTTAGCATGTACTTGGCCAGGGCAGCTGCTCTGTATTTGGCACCTGGATCAATGCCTTGAGCAATATCTTGGCCATCAGAGTGGACTTTGATTATCTCTTTTTAATTAAGTAATAGCCATCGAGCTGCACTCAAGGAAGAGTAATTGGTGCACATGTGTATGGACTTTCCATTAACTAGGCAGGCACTTTGCTTCTTCCTGGGACAAGTTACAGAGATGGAGCAATGACAGCTGCTGCTCCTTCAGATTAAGCCTTGAGTAGTGGAAGGCTCTGTGTCGAGGCTGTTTAGGCCAGTGAGTGTGCTTTTATATGTCTCTGAGGGGCTTTCTTTGTTTTTTGCTCTTGCTCTTTTTGGCTGTGTCTTGTTTTATCTGAAATAAATGCTGTTTTGTGATCAAAAGCTTTGAGGCTTGATCCCCAGGCAAACTCTACAGAGGGCTAAGAACTAGATATACTAGATGGTCACATCCTCTATTAAATGCACAGAAAATAGCATGTGGTGCAACACATGTGCTTAGGTTATAATTCTGTAACTATTATACCGCATATATAGAATATACCATATTTCATGATATACAAGAAAAGAAACCCATTGGAGATCAATCAACAAAGCAACTGCTTACTGTCAGCCTGGAAGACTGAGAGCAGGAGGAGGAAAATGATGCAAGCTGCTTTGCATTCTTAAGAAAAAGAAAAAGGTGGGATATAAATCGAAATAATTAAGTTGAACATAGTCCTTCCAGGCAACTCAAGGTGGCCTACTTATTATGCATTTCTCTTCCTCATCCCGATATTCTTACCCTCACAGCAACAACCCTGCAAGGTAGGTTGGGCTGAGAGCCTGCAACTGTAGTCGCCCAGTGGCTGGGTGGGGACCAGAGCCCAGGTCTCCTGAGTCCCAGTCCTGCGCTCTGGCCACGGCACCACAACTTCCCTCTAGTGCATCTCAGTGTAGAGCTTTCTCAATCCAACCCTTTATCTGGAATGGTACGGTGCACAATTTGTTTTACCAGGACTGTTCCCGTCACTATTCTTACAGACAAAGCTTGATATAAACTGAGAAATTTTAATCGAAGAATTCCTAAAGCCTATACAGTGGTACTTTGGCTCACGAATGCCTCAGTTCATGACCAAATCGGGTCACGAACAGAAATTTCATAAAAATTTTGCCCCAGGTTGCAAACTCTGCATCGGGTGACAATCGCGAACGCCTTCCCTGCATGGGTGTGATCGCAGTCGTGCGGGGGGGGGGTGAGATGGCCACAATAGCTCCCGTGTGCCATGCCCGAGCCTGCCTGAGCCCACCTCCCCCCTGCACGCCCGCAATCGCACCTCTCTCCCCTCCCCCCGCACGATCGCTGAGGGGGGAGATGGCTGCGATATTTGTTGTTCTTTGTCACTTTGCTTCAAATTTTTGTGAGTAAAAAAAATACTTGCAGAATGGATTAACCTTATTTACATTGACCCTTATGGGGAAATTTGACTTGGCTCACAACCAGTTTGGGTCATGACCAGAGTCCTGGAATGAATTAAGTTCGTGAGCCAAGGTACCACTGTATTGGTACAAGGGCAAATTTGGACTAAGAACTGACATGAACTGCAGAGTTCCTGCAGTTAACAATTTAGTAAAAAGTGATACAAGACACTGTGTCTTAGTCTAAGGGAAAGAAAAGTATTTAAGAAAAGTACTTGTTTAATAAAACAAACAATGTGTTATTCTTAATTCATTTTACTTATTCACCTATGAAGCTCCCTTCATTCAAACGTCATTTTAAAATGACACTTCCATTCTCTTGTTTTATTCAAGACATTATCTTGGCTGGATGCCCAGACTCATTAAGATGACATGATCATCACTTTCTGGATTTCCACTCAGCTAGGTTTTTGTTGAATTATTATTATTTCTTCAACCTGAGCTTCTGTCTGTGTCGGCTTCACCAGAACTCTGTGAATCTGAACCTCTAGAATCCAAAGGCCAGCATGATGATGATGATGATGATGATGTTGCTTCCCCCCTCCCCCCCTCCTCCTCCTCCTCCACCACCATGGCTAGACTTAAAGTGCAGATTAACCCTTTTAAGCCCCCTGCGGCACATGTGTACCAGCCATATATTTGTGACTGCTTCTGTGGAAAAATATTTCTATTTTTGAAAAATATTTCAAAAATACTTCTACTTCCAAATGACAGCCACGGATGCCGCATTAGCTCAACTGTCTCACATTTGCAAGTGATCATGTAAGGAACACAGAATTAACTAAAAATTGGTAATGGAGGATGTTCTTTGCTGCTGCAGCTTGATTTGGGTAGAGCTCCACTATGAACGTGGTGTAAAATGAGCACTGAGTGTACACAGAAATAGGCCAGAATGGCACCATCTTCCCCTACTTGTACCACACATTGTGTACACTCACATTCCTGCACGACAATTGGCCAGTGGGACACATGCACCAGCATAGCGTTTCTCACACTGGGCAACTTGCCCAAGAGCAAGGCAAGTGAAGAAGAGACGACCAAACATGTAAATTCACCCATAATCTGTTGCAAGTGCAAATTATTTATACTCTCTTGCTTCAAATAAAAGAAATCTGGTTAAAAGAACTGAGTGTTGCTCTGTTTCTGACCATTCAATTAGCTGATTAACACATGCATTGCTTGGTACATTATTTTGCAACATTGAAAAGCAATTAGATTAGGTAGGTTGGAAAATTGTTTTGTTACTCGTAAATAAATCAGCCCTCTTGGGAGCTCTTGTGATATTGTGTACAAAGAATAAATTTCCTTAGAGGGCAAATCGCAAATATAATATTGCACGGAGTTTCTAAAATTGAAAACTACCATTGAGGCTGGTATTGCTATTATTTATACAGTGCTCCTCTTAAGCTTTATGCATAGGTTTTTCATTAAGCCTTCATTAAGCTCCACAACTTACAATGGGGGCTAGAATTTGATGATGATGATGATGATGATGATGATGATATCCAGAAAGTAGAACTCAAAGAGCCAGGCAGAAGGGGGCCTTGGTTCTCACATACTACTATCACTGCACTCCAGCCCCTTCTTTTAACAAGGGAAAGGGCTTAGAAATGAACTGGGGGGATCCTGCTCTTGGATGAACTGGAAAGGAAACGCAGGTCAGTGGAAGAGCAGATACTTCGCATGCAGAATGTCCCAGGGATGGTTTGTCTTTGGCATCTCTCCAAGTAGGGCTGGAAAACCTCTTCCTGAGATCCTGGAGCGTTGCTGCTGCTTAGTGACCTGGCTCACACATCACTCCCATCTGTGGTCCATTTAACCCAAGAATTGGTGGAGGTGAACCAGAGCAAATGCTGTCCCTGGCATGCCTCTTACTTTTGCTCCAGCCAACTGCTGGGTGGGTGTGTTTGGGGGGGTGGGCATTTTGCAAACTGAAGAGGTTAACAAACCACCTACAATCCTAACACAACCAATGGGTTCTCTGTGGTTTGTTAACCATGCCAGAACCCCATGACAAACCATGATCATGATTTGAAAGTGGCTTGGCCTGTGCCACAATGCACTGTGGCCGAAATAAATCATGGCGGACTGCAGTGATTATGCAAACCTGGTCTCTGGGTTGTTCGGTAGTAAACGATCCAGAGTTAGCCCAAGAACAAATTGTAGGTTAACTGTAGGTTTTTAACCCACAAACAACCCTTAAACTCTTAATTTAGACAGCATTCAGTTACTCAGAACCTACTAATGGGGTGATGATAGATTGCTAACTGAAAGCAAATTGATGAACATTGTGCAGGCAAAATGTTTGTTTGCTCCCACTTGTGTCCAGAAACCCATGGGTTGCCATACAGAAACAGAGAAACAGAGCGAATCAGAAGGGGCCTCCCAAGCCTTCTAGTCTGATCCCCGGCTCCAGCTGGCTCCGCTCATGACATGCCCACCATGTGCATGTCCAGCCTGTCCTTGAACACCCTCATCAATGGGGCCTCAACCACCTCCCGTGGAAGCCCATTCCACACCCTCGGGGTCCTCACTGTCAGGAAGTAATTTCTGGCATCCAATTTGAACCTTGGTTCTCTGAGCTTTGCTCCATTGGAACGTGGCCTGCCCTCCTCTGCAGAAGAAACTGGTCTCTACCCACCTCCATGTGATGCCCCCCCCCCCAGCCTCTTCTCCAGGCTGAAAAGACCCAGTTCCCTCAGTCTCTCCTCATATGGCTTACCCGGCAAACCAGCCACCATCCTTGTGGCCCTTCACTGCACCAATTCCAACCTGGCTATATCCTTCCTGTAATATCCTGGCTATATCCTTCCTGTGGCATTCACCCTCATGACTGCCACATCACACTGCTGACTCATGTTTAGCCTGCAGTCAACCAGTACCCTGAGATCCCTGTCACAAGTGCTGCTCTTCAGCACTTGTCCCCTAACCTGTACTGATGACACCCATTCCTATGCCCCAAGTGTAAGCCCTTGCGCTTATTCACATTGAACATTATGTTTGAACTGGGCCAATGTTGACATTACTGGACAAGATGAATGCATGGTCTGACTGAGGATAAGGTAGCCTCCTATGCTCCTAGGTGGGGAGGAGCTTCTCCCTCCAATGACCCTGAGGAGGGAGATGTAGGACAGGAAAAAGGAAATACTTCTTAGGCACTGCACAATTAAGCTGCAAAACTCACTTTTACAAAATACAGTGATAGTGGCCACATTGGACAGCTCCAAAACAGGACCAATTAGACCAATTCATGAAGGATAAGGCTAACAGTGGCTACCAGTCAGGATAGCTCAGTTTTATCAGTGCACCTCTGTACTGTTAACATAAAATGGGAATGCATGTTTATTTTTCTTAGAAAATTTCTGCTCTGCAGGATAGGTTTCCACAGCATCAAAACAGTTCAGGACAATAAAAATAAATAGCGACAGTAAAATAGTAGAAAAAGTAAAAGCTTAAGCAGCAGAATGAAACCATAATCAACTTACATTTTAAAAGGCCAGGGGAAATAAAAATGTCTGAGAAGTGCAGAAAGGCTATAGCTCAGTGGCAAAGCACACGCCTTACACGCAAAAGCATCTCCACAGGGGAAAGGAGTCCTCTGCCTGAGAAACTGGAGAGCTGCCGCCAGTCGCATAGATGACACAGGGGTGGACAGACGAATGGTCTGACTTCATTGCTCTGTGTCACCCTGAAGCCCTGCCGCCTCCATGTGACTGTCCTTCTAGAGGGCAGGGCGCTTATCCGTGACAGCCAGGGAGGCTGGTGCTTAGCCTGAGTGCTGGCGGAAGAGCCGGTCAGCAAGGCCAAGGCCAAGGGGCATGGCAGAAGGAGAAGCCTTTGGACCCCCAACAATCTCAGTCAATATCACAGAAAGAGAACCCAGAGGCACACGACAGGCAAAGGAGGAGGGATGGGAAATCTCAGAGCCACACAAAAGTTCCTCTCTGGACCCACAATCCACTCTTTTAGCAACAGCTTCCATTCCACAGAGAATCAAGTGACTCTAGGAAGCAGGGTGGGAGGAGAAAATCTGCAAAGCCATACTGGGAAAAATAATGATGCCTAAAATAAGATATGATGTTCTCAGAGTCACCTAGAAAAACAGTCTTTGGAACACAGGAGTGCGTTTAGAAACTACCGAAAAATCTATGGCTGTGTATATCCATTATAATGCATCCATCAATCCAATGCAGACCTACTCAGAAACAGCACAATACACAATTCCAGATCATGCATATCTCAACAGAAGTAAAGATTAGATTGCTCAGGAGAAAGCATGAACGTTCCTATGCATGCAGTAATCATAAAGAGGAGTAAGTCCCTTGGGAAATCAGCAGGAATTATTTGCAAACCACACAGACACTTCCCCTTCACACACACACTACAGTAACAATGGCCACGCTAATAACAATGATAATTAAAATAATTAAAATAAAGCTCAATATTCTCAGAGGCACACAGAAAAACAGCCTTTGGAAAACACATACACATTTAAATGCCAGGCCAGACACACCTACCCCAGACTAAATCATACATGCATAACACAAGCTAAACCATACACACAAATGACAGATGACACACACACCTTCAAAGATCAAAGAACCATTTGTCACTGAGCCTGGAGCTGCTACTGTCACTTCTCATCCTCTGATATCCTTAAAAAAGGCAGAAAAGCAGTGCCTGCACGGATACCTGGACAACTTTTTATTTCATCAGACCTTTTTATTTCATCCATATTTTAATAAGTTTTAATATTGTATTTTTTTTTACTATTATAGTTTAACTGCAGCCAGAGTGGGTCGATAATTTATTTATGTTGATATTTGTATTCTATTTATGTAACCCGTCCTGAGGCTTTTGCAATAGGATGGCATATAAATACCCCCAATAAATAAATAAATAAATAAATAAATAAACTATCTATCTATCTATCTATCTATCTATCTATCTATCTATCTATCTAGCTAGCTATCTTGCGCCTTGCCCGGAAAACCCTCTCCCATAAGGGCGGAAGGGGTTGCCTCCGATCGCTCGGCTCAGGGAGGTGAGGCAATTTTTTGCAGCAGTTTCCCTCCAAGGGGGGATGCTGGCACTGCTTGACTCTGGGCACCAGGCTGGCTCCGAAAGCCTTCTGCTCAAAGGAAGGACCTGAAGGGGTATGGATGCTCTAAGCAGACTGAGGAGTCGCACGTGTGTACTTGTGAACCTGAAGCTGCTGCCTGCCAGGAGTAACTTCTGCAGTAGCACAGCAGCCGGCTGCCACAGAGAAGGCACTGGGGCTCAGCAAAGAAGACTTGCTTTATTTTTAAAAGGTAGGTGGAGAAGAGTAAAGGATAATTGATGCCCAGACTGCACTCTACTTGGAGTGATTCCAGACAATGGCCTTCTGCTTGTAACCACAGACTCAACTTCCACAGTTTGGGGGCTACAGTGATATCTGTACCATACAGGCAGGCTTATGCGGAAGGAGTTGCTCCTTCCAAGCTGAAGGGAGAATTCAAAGCTATGGCAAACCATGATTGCTCTAATTCTGGATTAAATTTTAGACATACAAATTCAGAACAAGATGAACAACGAGATAATAAAAGGGACCAGAACAGGGGGGATCATCTCAGCTGTCAAGTCTCTATTAGGAACCTCATGTTTCCTTTTTAAGCAAATCTATTTGTAAAATATCTAGGTGAGTCTTGACAAGTGTCTCAGACAGACGATAATGCTGTAAAAAGAGGCATTTGTGTATTTGGAGTAACTCTTGGAAAGCCGAATCTCACAACAGAGACAAAATTAGCAGTCAATAGACAAATCAGCCATGTCATGGATTGCAGGGTTGCACACATTTCCCATGACTTTCTTATGATTCCCTAAGGTGAGAGTTTGACAAATAAATTTTGTCTGGTGGAAACTATTCCAAAAATAGGTCTTCAGACTGTTTGGCAGAAAGTTTTACTGTAAATTTTACTATACTAGTAGTCACATTAGTCTAACACAAACAAGACATTTGCACACACACACACACACACACACACACAGAGAGAGAGAGAGAGAGAGCGCTCTAGCATTGCATCAAATAAGTTCAATTTGAATTTACAGTGAACTTTTCCTCAAACAAAAATAGGTATCCAAAGAAGAGAATGATGGAAAGTTGCCTTAAATGTCCATTTTAAGATTGGATATTTGTTTCCTGCTTCAACAGTTTCATCATTTTGGTTGCCTTTTCTGTACCATTTCGTACAGGACCACAATGGTCCTGGCCTTTCAGTAGGTTATGCAAGCCCAGTTGCTCCTTTGGGCTTCTGCCCAAAAGAGGGGGAGCAGATACCTCATTTATTTCTCTCACATGATCTGCGAACACTGAATCTGCTGAGCTTGCCCCTTAAAGAGGCAGTGCATCACAATGTACGAATCCATGCAATAGTGCCTGCCCCAGCTGACGCACTGTGTTGGTGGAAAGCAGTCGTGTCCTTTGAGTGTAAGAGCTGGGCATATTCAGACAGAAGGCCTTTCGTCCCAGGGTTGGGGGTTTTTGTTTTCGCTTTTTGGCAACAAATAAGCCAGCCTTCTGAAAACTCATCCGCTGTCCTCAAAACAAAAAAGCTTCCAAGTGTCCTGAAGGCAGATAATGAAGGTGGATATAAAACGGCAAATGGCATAAATAAAATGAACAGAGTGATTCTTCCTGACACTTAAGGACATGAGGAGTTGTAGGCAAACAAAACAAGCATTCCATTAAATCTATGAACCCTGTTTCCAAAGCTAAACAGAGAAGCAGCAGGGCAAATTTCAAGTGGAAATTCTTCTGTAGTCAACATTTATCTTGCTTACTTGCTTACATACAACATTGCTTACATACAACATTTATCTTGCTTGCTTGCTTACATACAAGGAAATACCAGCAGGGCCAGGGAAACCCCAAGTTTTGCAGATTTTTTAAGTACAAAAAAGGAACCCCTAAGGGATGGGGTGAAGTTAAAAAAAAAAAAAATTCAATGGGAACTGAGTGTGCGCAGCACTCATGGAATGCTGGAATGGGAACTAATTGTTGAAAGGGAGATAGCATGGAAAACCAGAGGGAGGGCAGATGTCATGGAGTATTGTGGGAAAGAAAGCTTTACTAAGATGACTGGAATCTAAGAACAGCCACGCTGGATCAGGCCAAAGGCCCATCTAGTCCAGCGCTCTGTACGCGTGGTGGCAAGCCAGGTGCCCACAAGATCGCTCAGGCACGATGGGTGCAAGACCTCCTCCTGCCCGAGCTCCTCAGCAACTGGTGTGTGCAGGCAGCCCCCAGGTGCACCGCATGCTGTAGCATTACCATTTCCTAAGAACTGTGATCGACTCTGGGTATCACTTTTCTACCTCTTCTTCTTATACTCTACCTGAGGGGGTCTCTTCCTTGGTTTTGATAGGAACATATGACTATACACATTCATCTCACCGTATTTTGAAATCTGAGGGATATCTTTAAACACTTGTATCGACAGTCTACAAGCAGTTTTTGAAGTTAGCCTTGCAGACAGGAACACCTGCCCTGATTTGGCTTTTCCTTCATGCACAATTTTTAGAAACTGATTCAAATCAGCTAAAAGTGCAGTCAGTCTACATGTAAGACAAGGGAATATGATGCTTCTTTGTGCAACTGAATGTTGCTTTTGGCCTGGTAGATCCGAGGGGTCAATTTATGCAGATCAGCCTTTGCTGAAACTTGAGCAAGGGTTTGACTGGGAATCCAAACCAGCCTCATCCCCACCTCCAGCATGCAGATTAAATGTGGACTACACTGAAGGGTTCTCCCAGCTCAGTCTGCAGTGTGAACATAAAAGGAATGAGTAACACTGCAGCACTGATGTAAATGGCCTGGAGTTTGATGTGCCATCTTCAGTGTGAGCTACACTGCAAGGTTGTCTGAAGCCACAGTCTCCCACCCCTGTTCCTTGGAGCTGGCACTATAAATACAATGGACTACATTTGCTCTGGAATTTACATTAGCAGGGTTATTTTAACTGGGGGTGGGAGGTGGGGAGACTGACACTAAGAAGGAGACCAAGAAGGTTGAGAGGAAAGAGCAGTGTTACAAATAAAGAAGGAAATACGTAAGTCATGAGGTTGTAGTCCTGCCACCTTATAGATGGTGCTTTCAGTCGCTGCAGTTGCCAGACTCACTTGAAAACATATTTTCTTGAAAACTTCACTGCCACAGCAAACTTTCTTCATTTTCCAAACATTGCATGTGTGATTAAATGCAATCTCCACTGATCTGTAGAGATGAGCTATTCTCAAAACAGTGAACAGCTCAGGATCAGCTAGATCAACAGTTGTGGCATCATCGGGGATATCATTCTTGATGCCTTCTGGCATATTTATTTGGGATATTAGTGAATTATTAGTGTTTAGAATTACCATTAGTATTTCAAGAATTTGTAATGGTAAATACTAATTTCTTGGAAATCACAAATAAATTTTACTTTCTTTGGGAAGTCTCGTGCCATCAGAACACCCAAAACACTGTGCTGGATCTGAACACTGGATCCAGAAGGGGCCCATCAGCCTGTGAGAAGCTGACTAGAAGCATGCAAGTGCATGAGGTTCAGACATTTCGCTGCACTGGGCAAAGGACCAGATCTATTGCCAAACCCACTCAGAGACTCACAGACTTGCAAATGAACCTTACCTCAACACTGGTGACCGGCAGCATCCTCTACTTCTCCTCAGGGCAGCAGGCTAGTTTAGAAGTGCAGGACAGGCTGCTTGGGATGCACAGACTTTGCAAGCCAAGAGAGGAAACAGCTAAGCAGCTGCTGTTGCTACACCTACCACATCATCCACCATCTGCTGCCTGAGGTTACCACCTCACTCTGTCTAATGGTAGGACTGGCCCTGCATAGCACCCTCCAGGTCATGTTCCCCAGCAATCAGAATTCAAAGACAATCTGACATTGAAGATAATATATAGCCAATGTGACTACTAGCCATTAATGGCCTTTACTCCCATGGGTAGTAACCAACGTTGGTCCAACGTAAGAATAGGACCACTGAAATGAGTTGGGCTCATGTCTAGTCTCCCTTTCAAGCCATTCAAATCGGTGGCCATCATTACTTCATGACAAAGGTTTCCACATTTTCAAAGGGTTTGAGGAGACTTTCACACTTCCTGTGAGAGGGACAATGCCTAAAACTATGGGGTGCCAAATTACCTAATTAATGGACTTGAGGTACAAGAGGGAATTAGGGAATTCTGGACCACAAAAGTGTATACCACAAGAAATCTGTCAGCCTTTCCAGTCGCACAAGTCTCTCTTTATTTTTGCAGCTAGCCCTCTGGAATTTTTGCTTTTAATTTAAATGATTTCTCAGCTGAGTGCATTCAGTTTGCCTTTTGACACATCTTGGGGGGAAAAAATCTGGCTTGCACTGAATACATTTAAAATGGATGCATAATTCTCTCTTCCATGCTTTGTGAAAATTCAAAGGTTGTCTTGGGGAAAATCTGTCACAAAAGTAGGCCTCCCTGCAAGCCCTAATTTTAATGTGTAGAGAAGGATTTGCGTTATTCTCCTTGAATTCCACATGTAAGCAGATATTACACATGAGAAGTAAAGCCAATTAAAATTCCACCGCTTCCACAGAAAACAAAATGGATTCAGCTTAATTCAGCTTTCTAGACCTTGTCACTTGATGTAAATTACAAAATGGAAATATTTATGCTAAATCAAACAGAACCTTTGGTATTATTTAAAATAAATCCAGTTGCTAACCAAAATCACTAAAGAAAAATAAAACAGTATAAAGCAAGTCTTGAAGTACATAACACTGTCTGCCCAGTTAACATTTCCAAAGGCTTAAAACACTGTCAGCACGTTATGGTACAGAATGCAAGTGCTACTTTCTCACATAGCTGGGGGGAAGCAGAGTGATGGGACAGGGAAGAAAACATGAAACATCAGGAAAGCAGCACCTGTCAAAATGGGAAAAATCAGAGATTCATGGATAACTGCTAAGGATCGGACAGAAGATACTAAAATATATTAATATATCTAGATTTCTTTCTTTCTTTTTTAAAAGCACCAAGTGTACTTCAATATAAATTGTGATCTCATTAGAAAAATAATGCAAAAGGTCAGATTGCATGGTAGCAAAATAATTTTTGTGTGGCTTGTCTCCATCACCTCTCTCTGCTACTAACAGTGCAATAGCTGCATTCACGTGTAACAGTAAGCTGTTGTTGCTAGTTGCGAAGTCATGTTTGAACCATTGCAACCTCATGGACAACACTCCTCCAGGCCTTCCTGTCCTCCCTCATCCCCCGGGGTCCACTTAAGCTCACACCGACTGCTTCAGTGACTCCATCTATCCACCCCATCCTCTGCCGTCCGCTTCTTCATTTGCTGTCAATTGTTTCCAGCATTAGGGTCTTCTCCAGGGAGTTCTTCCTTCTCATTAGGTGGCCAAAGTATTTGAGTTTCATCTTCAGGATCTGGCCTTCTAAAGAACAGTCAGGATTGATCTCCTTTAAGATTGACTGGTTTGATCGCCTTGCGGTCCAAGGGACTCGCAGGAATCTCCTCCAGCACCACAACTCAAAGGCCTCAATCCTTTGGCGCTCAGCCTTCCTTGTAGTCCAACTTTCACAGCCATACATTGCAACTGGGAAAACCATAGCCTTGACTATACGCGCTTTTGTTGGCAGTGTGATGTCACTGCTTTTTGGTATGCTGTCTAGGATATGCCATAGCTTTAGTCCCAAGGATCAAATGTCTTTTAATTTCTTGGCTGCAGTTCCCACGGTGATCACGGAGCCCAGGAAAATAAAATCTGTCACTACCTCCATTTCTTTCTCATCTATTTGCCAGGAAGTGAGAGGACCGGTTGCCATGATCTTAGTTTTCTTAATGTTGAGTTTCAAGCCAACTTTTGCGTTCTCCTCCTTCACCCGCATCAAGAGGCTCTTTAGTTCCTCTTCACTTTCTGCCATTAGAGTGGTTTCATCTGCATATCTGAGGTTGTTGATATTTCTCTCAGAAATCTTAATTCCAACTGGTGATTCATCTAGCCCTGCCTTTCTCATGATGTGCTCTGCATATAAGTTAAATAGGCAGGGCGACAGTCTACAGCCTTGTTGAACTCCTTTCTCAATTTTGAACCAATCAGAACCAACCCATCTCTTTGAGAACTTGCCACAACTGTTGTGATCCACACAATCAAAAGCTTTAGCATAGTCAATGAACAGTAAGCCGTAGTTTGTATCAATCATAACTTCATGCATCGATCATCAATTGTTTTGTGGATGAGCAAAGATATTGTGGCTTGTCCCCCCTCCCTTTTTTTTTTGGTTTCTTTCTCTCCTGCTCATTTTATCAGGCTTTGGAATATTTCGCTTCCAGATTCACTTCCAGGTGTCTGTTTTAGCAGAGAACACAGTTCAAACAAGCCAGGGGTAGGCCATGATTCTGGAATCAAACATCACAGCAAGGTATGGTTCAAAGAAGGCAGACTTTGCAAGCCAGTAACAAACTGGCTTTTAGCTTTTGTTTGTAGCTGCTTAAGAAACCTTAAGAGACACAAGACTGCAGTATGGCTTAGCATTATGTGGGAACCACAGTAATGTGTATTAGGATATAGGATAATGTGTAGAGAGTTAATATCTAAAAGAAGCTGCCTGAGAGCAGGGGAGCAGAGGCCGGGGGGGGGGGGGAAGGCTAGCTGACTGTCCTTTTCAGCATAGTGATTCAGTTGACAAAGAAGCCATTTAAGAAACCTTTTGATTTGTGCTTGCTTGTCACCACTTTCTCCTTAATTTGTTCTGTTGCTCTTGCTGCTGGCGTCTGTGTAAGATTTCTAAGAGATAGTTTCCCATTTTGAGGTATCAGTCCTGAAATGAACTGGAAAAAATATCAAATTTAGATGTTTGGCATTTTCCCAACTCAAACATGCCAGACTGAGGTTAGCTGAGGGCTTGTCATTTAATCTGTCAAATATTCAGAAAGACAGATTAAATGATGCTTTGAAAGCATTAATTTATTACAATTATAGTAGTAAATTTGTTTAGCGCTGCTTAAACTTAAAACTAAGGGGACAATCCTGTGCTCCCCTCTCCCCCGCCCATATATACTCTGAGGTGGAGGACAAAAGAGTTGTTTGGGTTCTCAGCTCCAAGGCTGGAGACCAGGTTCTAGGTTCAGAGCTGAGAGTCAGAATTCTGATGCTACTTGCAGCTGGCATGGAAAAAACCCAACTTCACGGAGGGATAGAATGGAGTGGGAGCAGAGGGGAAGTGACTGGACTAACCAGAATACAAGGTGTCCTGAAACTGCTCCAGCCTCCATCCCATGCCCTCGGAGGTGCCATTCGCTAGCCCTCATCTGTGCAGGTCCTGCCATTGTGGCTGGATATGTATTGCAGAGTTCTCTCCCATGAAGTCTTACGGACAGTTGCAGCTGGAAACGTTTCTTTTAGGCTGACAGCTCCCGCCGTGCAGACACAAGAGTTGGTATTGCAGGGGCCAACATCAGCCCCGAGCTATTTTGAAACACAAATTGATTGATATTTGCAATTTTGTGTGCCAATGCTATACTGTGTGCTTCTTATGGTTTTGAGATATGTCATCATGTGGTCTTGGCACAATTTATTGCCTATCACACAATAAATCGATTGACTGATTGGCATCATAGGAACCCTGAATATATGGAGGCAAGCCTACTATTAGGTCAGCCCCACACAAAGCACCCATTGTTTTGGGCCCCGACACTCTCACAAGAAGGGTGTCTGAATGCACTGAGTCTCCTCAAACCCTCCAAAATTAAAAGATTCTCTGCCATGAAGAAATGATGCCTACCAACCTGAATGACTTTAAAAGGAGATCAGACATTACTATCACAAACCTTTTGCCTTGGGGATAGCTGTGTTCAAGACTCTTGTTGGGAGAGACCCAGCCCAGAAATAGCCTTCCAGAGCAATATGGGAACATTAAATTAAGTGCTAGGTTGATGCTTGGGAAAAATACATTTAATACCTACCAGGCTGAGTTTCCAATACCATGCTAGTTAATACAGTGAGGTAATTAGTAGGTTTAGATGACCCTTCATCTCATACTGCAACATAAGCCACACGCTGTGGGTCAAATGCTTGAGGTTCCACATTTCAACAGATGATCAGGCATGTCATGGGCAATGGGCCCCTATTTTCCACTCAGTCCTCCTGCATTAAGGTTTCCATCCTCCCCACAACAACCATGAGCTTCTGAGAGCAGCCCTTGATGCATCCAACTTTGGGGTGCTGTCAGAGGCAGTGAGCTTGGTGAGGCTCCCCACTTCCTGGGCTTTTTGTGGGCAGCAAGGCAGCCACGATCTCCACGGTACACCACAACATTGGTCCCAAAAGGGGCTTGTTGCCACAATAAGCAGCAGTGGAGCAGCAACTACTGCTGCCAACTCACAATTTGGCCTCAGTTGAGGTCAGCAATGTGACGCGGCGGTCAAGAGGGCGGACGCCACCCTTGGTTTCATAGCCAGAAGTGTGGCTTCTAGATCAAGAGAGGTATTACTACCAATGTACACGACTGCACCCACAGCTGGAGCATTGTGCTCAGTACTGGGCTCCACATTATAGGAAGGATATAGCCAGATTAGCGTCAGTGCAGTGTTGGGCCACAAGGATGGCAGCCAGATTGCAAGGAAAGCTGTATGAGGCAAGACTGAGGGAGCTGGATCTTTTCAGCCTGGAGAAGAAGAGACTCTGAGGGGATCTGTTGGTGACATATGTGTACATGACAGGGTATCACACAGAGGTGGGTAGAGACCTCTTCTCCCCTGCAGAGGAGGGCAGGACACACTCCAATGGAACAAAGCTCAGGGAACCAAGATTCAAGGTGGGTGCCGGGAAGTACTTCCTGACAGTGAGGACCCCAAGGGTATGGAATGGGCTTCCATGGGAGTGGTTGAAGCTCCTTTGGTGAGGGTGTTCAAGGATAGGCTAGACTTGCACATGGTAGGCATGTTATGAGTGGAGCCGGGTGGAGCCAGGGAGGCCCCTCCTGACTTGCTCAGTTTCCGTGTTTCTATGAGGTTCCCCAGTGCCCTGCTGTCAGACTGAGTCCCAGTGCTGGGCCTTGACACACCACTGGGAAGCCTCTGAAAGCCACCCTCAAGGGCTGTGGGGCACACTGAGGCTCACTTGCAGGAAGCAGCACATGTTCTTGGAATATTTGCTAACCTACTAATGTCATTGGGAGTTTTTTTAAAAGTATACCAGGCATTGAAAAGATGTTTAATACATCCCTCATTAACATATAAATAAGTACCAAAACACCACACTTGTTTAATATTCTGGAGATACTTCACAGAATCCCGGGTAAAGGCTCACAAAGCCTTTTGCAAGTGTCAGCTACATTCCTGCATACCGCCATTCTTCAGCTGCCACTTACAGTGAAATGCCTCTAATCAAATACAATTCACGTTATGAGAGTTTTTAAGCCTAATTATTTTATAGTGTAAAGAATTTACTTGTAAATCTAGCAAAGGAGTTGCAAAAGAAATACAAGCATAACCTGTGTAATTAAAATGGTGCACATACAGTGGCCTTTTCGAAAGCATATATGCCCTCTGCTGGTATCTGGTTAAATTGCTACTCTACAGTTAACAGATATATTTATTTCAATACTATAACAAGATTCCACTTAATTAAGGTTGCAGGGGGTTATGGGAAGGCTCACAGATGAGGTAGGGTGGAGCAGGATGAAATGACACATGGGCTTTCTTCACACATTACTTTGCACCATGAATTGTGGCTTAACAAACCAGAATATGAACTAGTAGCATACTAGTGTAAGGAACTCATTCACAGCTGCTTCGCCCTCCATTCACCTGACATTTCAATCTGAGATTTTCATTTATTGCACCCAAACAATCCAGGACTCAGTAATAACAAATTGAACAACTGTTATTAAGGTAAGATTCACTGTGGTGTTTCTCGGCATATTTTGTTATAATTTTTAATTTGGTAGCTTTACTGTATATTTGCTTTATGTGTACCAGTTGCAATGGCTAGTGGTTGATGGAAATTCATTCTGACCTATCTATCTAACTTGATTTAAAGCTGGCTTATGATCTGGGCTACTTTGGCCACAGTTATTATTTATTTCATTTCCATGCTGCCCAGTAGCCAAAGCTCTCTGGGCAGTTTACAACAATAAACCATAATCCTAGGTTCAGACATCATGTGAAGCTCTTCCTGTCCTACTTATTCCTCCACTTACCCAAAGGGCAGCGTGAATCGGCTGCCTGTACCAGCCCACTGTTCCCTCACATACAGATCCATTCAGCCATAACCCATGGTTTAAAGTGGCATCCAATCTGACAGTCGCTGTCAGACTGCAGTACTGTAGGAAAGCAACAGTCAGAACAAACCCAGAACTTTCTCCAGAATGAGGTCTGCCGGTTCATACTTTAAGACTGCGTTCAAAGGGGACTACAAACATGAGGAAGTGAGGCTCTGTGAGACAACCTCACGACAACAGCTGGAGTGCCTAGGAGGAAATCCTATTGTCCCAGAAACACACGAGGGGAAGTGGACAGCATGAAACCCTCCCCTATTATGATGCTGCTTGCAGGTACTATCCAGGTGTCCTCCTGAGAATGTTCCTAGAACCATTCCCTTGTCACCATCCCAACATTTTGTTTGAGGTGGTTGTTAAAACTGGTTGCATTTCCCCCCAAATCATTAGGCAGTCAAGATCAACCTTAGTTGGCCCCATAGCTTTGGCTCCTGAAAGCTAGGCTACCCCACAGTGCTAAAGACACTATACTGCACTGTCTTTAACTTGCCACTCCAACAGTCCGTGGGACCACCTATGTGTTCTGCAGACACACCAGTCATTTGTGTGTCACACCAGTAAAACACACCAGAGAATGCAGAGAAGAACTATATTTTAAGGCAGGCAACCGAATACAGTGAACCCCTGTACCTTTCTAGACTTATGATTACCAATCAGCAATTAAGAAAGTGGTCAAATTGTTGCCAACACAGTAAGAATAGCACATGTTGCTATTCTGTTTACATTCTGCCTCCCCCCCCCACCCCTATTGTGAAGAAGCCACGGCATCTTACATAGCTCCATTATATGCTCACAACAAGAACCCTTTGAGGTAGGTTGGACTGAGAGTTTGTGACTGGCTCAAGGTCACAGAGTGAGCTTCACAGCCAAGTGGGGACTGGAACCCAGTCCGACACTACTCAGCATGCCACACCAGCTTTGTCAATGCTGCTCATTTGGTGTGTCAGACCTTTTAATATTCAGATATGCTCAATATTCTCCCCCAAGGAGCCTATATAATCCAGCTGATATAGGCCTGAACTTTAGAATGGGAAGAGTGATTTTTATTCAAATTCAGGGATATAACTTAGTGGTCCAAAAGCAGTAAAATTGTCTCCTGTTGCCCCTTCCTTCTTCTGTACTTGAAATTAAAACAGACTAATATTTAATTATACAGTATCAGTTTTTAAATAACTATTTTGCTTTATAATTGCAAACTATATTGCTTTATTCCATGTTCATACTTCATCTCGGAGATCTTGGCTATTTTGCAAGCAGAAGCCACTTTGGCTCTAGACGGAATTGCAAGTCCCACAGAAGGTCGCCATTGCTTGTCCTCCCTCACACATCCACTCCTCAACTTCTCCTCTATGCAGTGAAGCATATTGTGCTTTGTCTCTTGGGTCCTTATGCCACCAAGCTAATCCTCCAATTGCTCCTGCATTTCCCTCCCCTTTCTTGTCCCAGTCATCTTGTGACAAGCAGTGGACCTCTGGATTCCCTGCTCCCAAAGCCACTTACAAAAGCCAGATGACAACACCGCTGAGCAAGCAACAAGGCAAAGCTAGAGAGGCCTGGCTCAGAGGCTGCCACCAGCGGCCCTCAGGCCTCACGGAGAGGAAAACCATGCCATATATGTGTATATTTCATCTGTATGTGCATGTGCATAAATTTCATCATCGTTACTCATCCTGCCCTTAAGTGCAAGAGGCTTCCATACAATCTAGAGCATGCTTAGTCACTGGCCGGGGCAACCCACCAGTGCCTCCCTCCCTCTCCCCTCAAAAAAACTCCTCACGGAGGCCTCACAACCATGATGTGGTACATTTAAAAGGGCTTGCTGGAGTGTAAGTGTGGAGGAGGAAGCGCATGGGCCACAATCCGTTTCATTTTAGACTGGAGAGGTAATAAACGTAGAGAAGGAGTTATTGCTGCAATTCATGCAATTGCAACTCATGGCAATCAATTCCCATCAGAAAATAATTCGTGGCATTCAACACGAGCTGAAAAGTCACCAAGGTCTGAAGCTGAAGGTTATGAATGGATGAATGATGGCTACCAGGTTTGAAATGGCAACGGAAGAACCTTTATGCAAAGTTACATGGACGAAAACAGTCTTGCCTGGAAATGCTGGGAGTGGCAGCACATCTGGGGGTGGAGTGGGGAGAGGACTGGATTTTGGGACTATAAGAAGCTGCCTTATACAGACTGAAGTAGAACAACTAGAACATCGATTCAGCTGAGCATTGCCCACACTGACTGGCAGTGGCTCTTTGGGGTTTCAGGCAGGAATTTTCCAGCCCTACCAGGGATTGAACTGCAACCTCCTACATGCAAAGCAGCTGCTTTACCACTAAGCCATGGCCAGGTTGGGGAACCCAGACCTACAAGGCTGTGGATATGGATAACCGGCTGATAACTGGCTGGCTTTATCATTGATGGGGACCTTTTAAAAGTCATGGGACCTGTTTTCAGGACATAAACACTACAATTCTCTAGGTACCTGTAGCAGCTAAGTGAGGCCACTGCAAATCTGAGGTCATCTGATGAAGTGGAATGGCGGGTTTTCCAGGACAGATGAAGCAAGCTCTGCTTCACAAAGCACAGAGTCACAGTATTTGCTGTCAGCAGATGGTGATGGCCACCAACTTAAAACCAAAGCAGCCAGTCCATAAATATGCAGCATGCAGGCATATTCCGTTTTACTTGACTTAATTACAGGCATGTCTCGGTGGGCAGCCTTGGGAAAAAACACTGCACACATATGAGAGTGGCTTCTGCCTTCACTCCCCTGAATGATCCGCAGTCTCCATCACAGGCACAGCAGGCAGAAAGTGCAGGTGGGGAAGGGATCATATGGAGGCCAACAGATCTAATTGCAAAGTGTACGTATTTTCCTTTTCATCTAGGAAGGGCTTCTACAGGTCACCAAAGGCATTCTTCTGGCCCATGTTAGGACTGCAGGTGAGGGGCATCCTGAGCACGGCATTCTCATGGCCTGTGGTACAGACGGCAATGGGGGGGCCAAAGGGCAAGGGTGGAAGTTGCTGGCACCGTAAGTGCATACAGATGGCAAAGGACTTCATTGCCTAGAATGGCCAGGCCATCCTCACTTGGCCATTGGTACTATTCTCACTTTCCTTTGCCCTCTGAGACCCAAAGTTAAGTGTGCTACAGATCCTGTCTTGACCTAGTTTGCCCTATATTGCTTTTTAATGACCCAAATGCTTATGAAAACCAGGTTTTTTTCCTACTCTGCAGTGACTCCTTTCAAGTCAGCCAATGGGACTTTACATATATTGAAATGTAGCAGTGAGCAGTCTGAACAAAATGGCAAGCAAACTGGTATCATCAAACAACTCAGTGAGAAAATCTGCCTCAAACTCAGGCAGTCATGATGTTTTTAAATAAATTATTCATACTCATGTGTATCCTCGCCACTTAAAGTGATTGCAAATGAGGCAGGAGCAATGAGCAGCAGATGAAGTGTCCTAATGACCAACATCTGCACAATGTACCTCAAATTGAGATTTAGGGCTTTAGCTCCATTTACACCATAGCAAAGTATGCAATTATGGACTGAACTGATTTCCGGCTTCAGCCTCTGGCACGCGAGTTTCTGTAGCAAAGGTTTCCTTCTTTGGAAGCTTTCCAGTGTCCTGATACACCATTACAGACATCTGCAACACATTAAAACGGTGCCATTTGTTATCACTGAGCAGCAGGAACAATGCTCTGTGTGTGACTGAACAAATCACATGATTACCTCAAGTGATGCTACAGAATAAATATTAGGCTTCCAAATCCTCCCTTGTAGCAGAAAGATCTTAAACAAAGCACAGAGAATTGGTCCTGGCAAATAAGGCCCCTCATCCACTCCATACCACAAAGCCAATGTTCAGCTTACAGAGGTATTTCAGAGAGCTAGCCCAAGATAAGAGGAAGGGCTGTGGCTCAGTGATGGAATTTGCACTCCACAGGCATTCTAAGAAGTGATTCAAAAGTGAGTGTGTATCACCCATACAAAGGTCCACATAGTTACTCAGCATTCAATGATGCACAGCTGCCCTCCCGCCACAACTTTCTCCACTGAAAAGAATTCTGGTGGAAGGAAATGAGCTTGACCCTTAGCAGCTGTTTCCTGCACACATATAACCATGTAATGTTTCAAGCCATTGTGTAATGAACATACATGCAGGCACTAAAATTAAATTGAGAAACCGAATGCTACAGAGCTAGTCTTAGGAGCCACTACCAGCTCCTACTTAGGTTTACGTTAATACTTCTTCATGCATTACATTATTTATTTATTGTATCTACATCCCATGTTTATTTCCTACCTGAAATCCAAGGCAGCTTACACAGACCTCCTCCCCATTTCTTCCTCATAACAACTTTTGATGGAGGCTAGGCCTTTTCCTCTTTTTGCAAGGTGTCTCACGTGGGTCTCGTCTCCTCCATGCTACCTGTGAGCTCAGTTAGTCTGAGTCCCAGGGACTGGCCCAATGCCACCTATTGCGCTCTTCAGGTTCCCTGAGCTCCCAAGCCTGTGCTCCTTTTGAACACTCTAACTGCCATGCCACACTGCCTCCCATGAATACTTCCAATTACTCTAATTTTTTTCTTTTATTTTATGAGCTACTGTCATTATTCATCCATTTTACCAATGAGACACATGAATGGAAGAAATAGGGAAACCAGCAATAAAGAAAACAAAGCAATGTAAAATGCAATGGAAGTATTACCTCTTTGTTTGCACTGATTTTTATTTGGCTAAATAACATGCAAGGACTAAGATTCCTTCAGTTGTACCCAACCTAGTTTAAGTCCCATTCATTTCAATGGATCCTCCTAAGCAGTACTAACACTGAATGCAAACCCCTCCAATCACTCTTATTGTGCAAAATGGTGACGCTGCCGATGACCTACGCCCTCAACACCGACCCTGTCCTGCTCCCGGCAGAAAAGCGACAACAGCAACTGCCACCAGCTGTGTGCATCTGTGCGGCAAGCCACTCAATGGCAGCCAAGCACCTTTCTCACGGGGAGGCACTGCGGCCTGTGCCCTGTACTGACACTGCTTTCTCTTCCCATTTCCAGGAATGAATTGAGTGGCCACTTAGACATTTCCAAGAAAACAGAATATGCACTGCCACCGAGTAGGAAGGTGATTTGCATAATATTTGCATATGTGAGCCATATGGAGTCACACTTTTCCTGTGTGAATGCATACAGTGACAGCCATTTAATTGCCTGTGTTTAATCTCACATACCAACTATCATTTTAAGAAGCCTGTGAAAAATCAGACAAACAAGGAGCCAGCTACATGTCACCTGCAAGTTTATGTAACAAGTCCAAAGCAGAGCTTTAAGATAATTTAGCCTAAGAAGGCTGTAACTTCAGGTGAACAACAGGAAGGGCTGCTAATTTCTTTTCCCACCTGTCATCTCCCAAACTGCCCTTCCAAATGGCTTTTTCATTTGCAGAGTCTGAGATGCATGTTTGCAGACAATTCTGAAAATTGTGGCACTGGCTTCGATAGAAGTGCAGTACATCCAATGTAAGTGGCCACCGTAATACCACCATAAACATGTGCATGGAATTTCATGGGGAGAAAGCAGCATGTGTGCTAGTGGGGGGAGATTCTGAATATAAAGATGGCCAGCAGAGGAAGGATTAAGTCACCCTTTTCTTTCTCATCATTCCTCCTTCCAAAACCTTAAAAAGGAGGAGGGGGGGGCATGAATTTTGTCCCATTTCCTCCACTCTAATCAAGCATAAACTGAATTTTCAAGAGAGGTGATGGGAGCATGGGGCAGCCATCTGTTGCTTAAATGAAACACAGGGTAGTCATTCCACTTACATCCCATTAGAAATTCATTCATATTAAGATGCTATGCATGACCAGAATTTTAACACGGTCTCACACAAGCTTAGAGGAAAACATCACACCACCGAGGGAGCATGCAATGCAAACGAGAACCACAGAAATATTAAATTTATTAAGGATGAATGTTCAACATATGCAAGAATGTTCACAAACACATAACTGCTGGTACTACAACTTCAGGCACGTATTTCCCTCTTTGCTCTGCGAGCCTGGGAAAAGAGCATCAAGGTCATCTGCAGTAGCTTCTGGGGTCACACATTGGGCCCTCACAGGATTTCTAACTTACTTGGCTATATTATCCATACATAGGGGACTCTGCTCATGTACCGTGCACCCTTCTGCCCATCAGACTCCCTGCCTGAGCTGACGGAGATCGTCTCGGACCTGGTGTTGAAGACCCCCAGGACGTTGGTCCTGGGGAACTTCAATCTCCATGCTGAGACTGTTCTTACCAGGGAGGCTCAGGACTCCATGGCCTCCATGACGGCCATGGGGCTGTCTCAACATGTCATAGGCCCGACCCATGAACATGGTCACATGCTGGACCTGGTTTTCTCAACGGGGCAGGAAGAGGGTGATTTGAGGGTGAGGAATTTGTGTCTGACTCCCTTGTCATGGTCAGATCACTTCATCATGAAGTCTGGGCTCAGAGCTGGCCTTTCCCTCTGTAAGGATGCGGACCCTATTGTGATGGTCCACCCTCAGAGTCAGATGGATCCAGATGGATTCCTGAGGGCTCTGGGGGATTTTCCGGTTGATAAAGCTGGCGCTCCTGTTGATGCTCTGGTTGAACTGTGGAATGGGGAAATGGCCAGAGAGATTGACACGATTGCCCCTAAACGTCCTCTCGTGCCAAGCAGAGCCCGTCCATCCCCATGGTACACATCTGAATTACAGGCGATGAAGCGGGTTGGGAGATGTCTAGAGTGTAGGTGGAGGAAATCACGGGATGAATCTGACCGAACACGCTTACGTGCTTATTATCGAGCCTATGCTGTGGCGATGAGGGCAGTGAAGAAGAAATTCTTCTCCACTTCCATTGCCTCCTCACAATGCCGTCCAGCAGAGCTTTTTCAAGTGGTACATGGGCTGATCTACCCCAGCCCTAAGAAAGATCCTGTACCACCATCAATGGTCCGCTGTGACGACTTTGCCCAGCACTTCAAGGAGAAAATCGCTCAGATTCGTCACAAGCTGGATTTCAAAGATGATTCAGATCCCTTAGGGGAGACACCAATGACTCCGGTCTGGTCAGGTATTAATGGATGAATTTCAGTTAATGCGGCCCGATGATGTGGACAAGGTGCTTGGACAACTACGTCCTACCACCTGCTTACTCGACCCTTGCCCTTCGTGGCAGCTGACCAAAGCTAAACACGGGATTGGTTCCTGGATCCTGGAGGTTATTAATGCCTCTCTGAGGGATGGCCAGGTGCCCACTCCTTTAAAGGAGGTGGTAATCAGGCCTGTCCTAAAGAAGGCATCTCTGGATCCAGAGGTGGCCGCCAATTATACACCAGTGGCCAACACCCCATTTTTGGGCAAGGTGTTGGAACGGGTGGTGGCAGGACAACTCCAGGTACTCTTGAATGAAACTGATTATCTGGACCCATTTCAGTCTGGTACAGTACTGAATCTGCCTTGGTCGCCCTGTACGATGACCTGTGCAGGGAGAGAGACAGGGGGAGTGCGTCCCTGTTGGTTCTCCTGCACCTCTCAGCAGCTTTCGATACCATCGACCATGGTATCCTCCTGGTTAGGCTGGCAGGGTTGGGAGCAGGAGGCACTGCTTGGCAGTGGTTCCGCTCCTACCTTGAAGGCTGATTCCAGAAGGTGCACTTTGGCTCTGCGCCATGGCAACTTTGCCATGGAGTACCACAGGGTTGTATTTTGTCCCCCTTGCTATTTAATATCTACATGAAACCACTGGGAGAGGTCATCAGGAGGTTTGGGCTGCGGAGTCATCAGTATTCTGATGACACCCAGCTCTACCTCTTTTTCAACTAATCCAGGTGAGGCAGTGGCTGTACTGAACCGGTGCCTGGCCGAGGGAATGAGCTGGATGAGGGCCAATAAACTGAAGCTCAATCCAGACAAGAAGGAAGTCCTGTTGGTCAGTGATTCGAGCTCCTGGGTAGGTGATTTGGGCCTTGCCCTGGATGGGGTTGCACCCCCTCTAAAGGACAGGATCCACAGCTTGGGAGTGCTCCTCGACCTGGAGCTGTCCTTGGAAGCTCAAGTGACAGCGGTGGAGAGGAGCGCTTTCCTTCAGCTTCAGCTAATCTATCAGCTGCATCCCTACCTGGAGGAGGATTGCCTAGCAATAGTAACACATGCATTGGTTACTTCCTGGTTGGACTTCTGTAACACGCTTTACGTGGGGCTGCCCTTGAAGACAGTCTGGATTCTTCAGATGGTTCAAAATAGAGCTGCCAGGATGCTGTCGGGGGACTGGTCGTCATTCTCATATAACCCCAGTCCTCTATCAACTCCTTTGGCTTCCCATCAAAGTCCGGGCTTAATTCAAGGTGCTGGTTATTACCTATAAAGCCCTAAATGGCTTGAGACCAGGATACCTTAAGGAACACCTTTTTCCCTATTTGCCCTCTCGCCCCCTGAGATTGGCAACAGAAGCCCTCCTCTGGGAACCCTCCGTGAAAGACATTAGGAAACAGAGTACCCGGAGGAGGGCCTTCTCTGTGGTGGCGCCCTGACTACGGAATGCGCTCCCCAGAGAGGTCTGCCTGGCACCGTCATTATATGATTTTCGGTGCCAGGTTAAGACCTTTTTATTTAATCACTATTTTAATATGTTTTAATATTGAATGTTATTATTGTATTTGCAGCCAGAGTGGGTTGTCAATTTATTTATGCTGTTAGCCATCCAGAGACATTAGTAATGGGACGACATACAAATTTCATAAATAAATAATAAATAAATAAAATACAGCCCTTTCAACACAGTGCAATAAGCATTATATGGCTCAGCTGATAGCCTGGTCAGGAGGGACTGTTTTTTTAATGAGGCCCAAAGATGAGCATCCATCTCTCACCTATTCCCTATGTGCTCCTCCCATATTAAAGACAGAGCAACAACCTTGGAATAATGCAAAAGTGCAGGTTACAATGGTGAAGAGAAAGAGCAATTCCTTGACGTTCTTGTCAGTGAACCCTTGCTAGGAAATGTGGGTGGTTGACAGATGCCCAACCATGTCTATCCATGATGCTTCCTCTGCCTTGGGGAGGGCAACTTCAGTGTTGCCAAAATGTGGTATCTCAATATCAGCAATTCCAGGCAGTTTGGGGGAAGTTGCACACCCCAATTTAAATCTAGGCAGTTCCTTTTCTAAGGTTCAACATTAAGACATTATAGTTGTAGGCACTGTAATTCCAGATGGGGAGAGACCTCTGAACACTCCTATAAGAACCTGCTGTGAAAACTGATTCACACCCTCCAGATGCTTTAGACTAACCATGTTTGCTGGAGCTGACAAGTTGCCCTACAATTCATGGGCTTGCACCAATCTCAAAAGGGATGGCCAAATTCAATACCTCTTCCCTTTAATAATCTCATTTTAACTCCATGACTGAACTGCAGAACCACAGAAGGCAGATCCTTGGTCCATCCAGCGCAGTATTGCAGACACTGACTGGCAACCGCTTTCCAAAGTTCCAGATGGAACTCTTTCCTAGCCCTACCTGGAAAAGCCAGAGATCAAGCCTTGTACCATCTGCATGCAAAGCAGGCGCTCCACCGTGCTGAGCCACAGCACCTCCTGTTCTTCCCATGCTCAGCATCTGCATCATCTACCCATGCATGTTTCTGTCTTGCTCACCTTCCACCTTTCTTTTTACAAATTCTTCTTCCACTCGTGTTGTGTTGTTAGTCACGAAGTCATGTCCAACTCATCACGACCCCAGCAACAACATTCCTCCAGGCCTTCCTGTCTTCCACCATGCCCCAGATTCCACTTAAGCTCACACCAACCGCCTCAGTGACTCCAGCCACCTCATCCCCTGCCGTCCCCTTCTTCTTTTGCCATCTATTGTTCCCAGCATTAGGCTCTTCTCCAGGGAGTCCTTCCTTCTCATTAGGTGGCCAAAGTATTTGAGTTTCATCTTCAGGATCTGGCCTTCTAAAGAGCAGTCAGGGTTGATCTCCTCTGGGACTGACCGGTTTGATCGCCTTGCGGTCCAAGGGACTCGCAGGAGTCTCCTCTAGCACCACAATTCAAAGGCCTCAATCCTTTGGCGCTCAGCCTTCCTTATGGTCCAGCTTTCACAGCCATACATTGCAACTGGGAAAACCATAGCCTTGACTACATGCACTTTTGTTGGCAGGGTGATGTCTCTGCTTTTTAGTATGCTGTCTTCCACTCATAATGAGAAATAAAAGCATCATAAAGAGGTTATATAAGGATTTTACACACACACTATTATTCAAATGTTTTCCTTATCTGGATATTTGACATAAACAGAAAATGTTTAGACAGGATTTTCGCATTGAATATTTCTAAATCCTCAAGTGCTAGCCTGATTAGCATAATCTGGAGAGGCTGTGCACAGGCTGTGGTAAAGGAGGTTTTATTGGGCTTTTTTATAGCTAAAATTTACTCTCAGAATAATGAGCTGGCTGTGTTGGCCTGCTGGGGAAATTTAACTGTATTTGTTTGCATGATGGAAACAAGTGATCCTGTTCTCTGCAATGTATCAGGTGCTAAGTATCTTACAAAACAGGATTCCCAGATGTGTCACTGACAGTTCACTGTTTCTCCCCCTCTCAGTCCTAGCCTTCTTCTTTTTTTCCTCATTTCCACCTCTTAGCCCTACTAATTTCTCCTCCTACCTCCCACCCAACTTCTAGCCTCACAGTTTCTCAAATTTGTGCACATGGTGGGTACAAACTTTGCTCAGTTTGGTTGACTGATAACTGCAGCTCCATTTGCAAACTACTCTGGTATTGTGTTGTCTGTTGAACAGTACCTGATACATCTAGACTCTACACAGTTTTAGCAGCCACCACACTTACTTAATGGGTTTGTACGCATGCTCCCTTACAGGGCTCGACAGGTGCAGGCCTGATGCAGGTTTCTCCTAGTCTCAGAAAAGTGTGTCTGCAGAGAGGGAATGATTCTGGTTACATTTAAGAGGCCAATGTGGAGCTGATACACTGCAAATACAACACAAGCAGCACCCCATGCATGCACCCAATTTTCTATGAATATAGCATTATTAAGTTTGTAAATCACTGCAGCAGGAAGAGAAAGCTAGAAGATAATGGCCCTGTGCCCTACAATACTAAAATGCAGGAGGAGGGCAATCACTGTTACAGTATCAGTAATCAGTATGAGCATTAAAAATCCAACTAATCCATGAATGAGCAGTCAATGACAATCAGCAGAGGAAGGTAAAAAGGACTGGCACCAGTTTAAAGATTCATCACATGATACTATTGAAAGAGCTTTCGAAATTATGCATGGTGTAAATAAACTATGTCTTATTTATGTATTTCTTTATTGCAGTATGAAAAAAAGATCGCTGGAATAGAGAAGACCTTGTTCTGATCTAGTAGGGCTCTTCATATGTTCACTGCTGCGTGCATTTGGCACAACTATAGCCTCAGCATCTATGCAGATGGGAACGGTGATCTAAAGCTTGAGTTCGTGAGGGACAAACAGCAGGGAGAATGCCATTCAGAGATGGGTCCAGATTCCAGGGGCCCTTGCTATAACACTGCTGATGGACTCTGCCACAGCCTAAGCCCCCTGAAGCATCAAGCATCAAACCCTTCCATATACAATTGCTAAAGACCCCCACCCGCCAAGCTATAGAAGCTTCCTACCCTTTTTTAAAAAAACTTGAATGAGTGGGGGGCAGTTCCTCTCCATTTGGACCAGCCAGCTCCACTGGCAAAGCACCCTAGCACCTGATCAGCTGAGTCTGTAAGCCCTGTGCATGCTTTAAAAAAAGAAAAGAACCCTTATATATTGCGCAGCATAACTGTGGACACAATCAGGCACTGCCTTTGTTGGAAACAGGGCACAGGGCAGTCTTTGCATCATTCCTGTGACCTCATTGGCCAGGTTTTTCCAGCTGTAAAGGCAGTTTTTGCTTGGTTCTGAGTGCATGGCACACTTTTATATAAAATGGGAGAAAGCCCTTCATGCTGAATAAATGGGTCCCTGGGGATAACAGCAGCTTCAAGAGGTCTCTCCAGCATAACTGGATGGATTTGAAATGAGACAGGAAGTCCCTTAAGACAGCAAAATCGACATGTTGAATTAATCTCAGACAATGACTGGCAACTACTGCAGGTCTTTCAAAACTGTTGTAACAAAGTCATAAAACTATGCACCGGTGGCCAGCTTAGCTACCACGTTTTGCAACAACCAATGCCTCCCAGATACTGTTCAGGGAGTAGCTCCGTATGCACTGCATCCCGGTAGAGAAGCGTGATGTAGCCAGACCATGGATAACCATTGCCGAGGCACACTGATGCCGGAAAGGTCACCAAGCACGACGGTGCAAGCACACTGCTTGCCACCAGCACCATCCCGACGCTTCAGAGCCAGTGTAGGATCAAAGAGCACTCGTAAGATTTGGGGACCCAGGAGAAGCACAGCCCCATTCCAGGACAGGTTGGATCTCAGTCCCCAAGTCAGGCTTTCTACTTCTCAACATCTGCATCTGGTCTGGATTTAACCCTGGCCTGTTCCCCCTCTTCCAGGCCATCATCACCCTCATTTGTTGTGGCTTTTGTATTTATATCCTGCCTTATTAACTCCAAACAATATTCAAGGGTTTTACCTGCTTCCTAGGTGATAGGTAGCAAAGAACAGTAGAGCTGTGTGTCACCAGTCAATTCTAGTATTTATTTCTGTGTTTCTATTTCTACATATAATTAGCATTTTTTTCAGCCTTGGGCCTTTCTGGAAAATGTTGACTTACCTAATTAATCTTGGGGTGGGCCTGTTCCCCCAATCTACAAGTATCTAGCAATGTCTCTCCTTTCTAGCATAGCTTCAGGATCTAAGGATTCAAAACTGAAGGAAAAGTGTTACTGCAGAAGTGTGATTTTTAACAAAAATCCTATGTATGTGTAATGGTGAACATTTTGTTACTTGACATGTTGCTTTTTCACTGCTATCTCTTCTTCAGATGGCTGTGAAAATTTATCTGCACGTTCATATGTGTGAGAAAGTCTGCATCAATACGTGTGCCTTGTAACTTCCATATTCAGAATGAGATTATGAATAAATATGGAGAGCAAACTGAAGCAGTAAATTATTTGAAAAAGTATGAACCATAGAAATGGATTCTATGAAATTGCAATCTGTTCAGACATTCTCTGGAACAAATTAAAAATTAGCAAACTAAAGTATCTTCACAAACTATTGGCTAAGCCTTCAAAACAGGTCAGCTTATATTTTTTATTAGCACTGGAAAATATCTAGGACAGAGGTTTAAAGCCTGAATTCCCATGAATGCCTGTATTTGCTCCCATGATAAGATTATCACAAAAATTCAGTTAGCTGAGGAAAATACATGATTACTTTGCCTATGAAAGCACTGTCCTAATTAAGGAGATGAACTCATTTTAGAAATTCTCAATTTCTTCTGAAGGACGTATCTTATTTTCTTGGGCTATTTCAGAATATTGCTGTTCTGTAATGTCTTTTCTTTTTGGAGTGTGGGGTACAAACCATACAGCATCCACTTTCCACAATGGATGAGCTATACAGCGCCCATGAGACTTTATGCCAGAATAAATAGGTTCATTTTTACGGTGCCACAGGAGCCTAACTTTATATAGATTCAAGATGACAGACAGCAATAAGGTATACCCTTTTATGTTGGGGCATTATATGCACCTGTGGATGTGGGTAGAAAAGCCCTGTTTTAAAATTTAGTTATCAACATTGGGGGTTTTATACTTTTATTTTTCTACAAAAATAGCTAAAGTGACATGCAATATAGTGAGTATGTTGCTCACTATGAATCCCTGATATTTTTCTTAGTCTTAAATTTCTACTGTTATACACATGTTTCTATTTTAGTATGACAGTACAATTTGAGAGCTAGCATTTCATAATGCCCATGCAAGAATTCAGAATTCATACTAAAATAGAAACATGTGTATAACAGGTACACTGATCTGAAATATCGGCTCCTATAGTCTGTTGCTTAAGGAAATAAATATTTGGCGATGCCTTTCTGAAATTCCCCTTCTGTCAGGAAACTTCAAATTATGTGATTTCGTGATCATGCAGTTTCACTTGAGAGGCCATGACTTAATCCTAGGTCACAACTTTGTATCAATGTCCAGAGTTATAATAACGTGAGATCCAGAGAAAGCAAACCAGCCCACAGGACAATCCAGTGAGGACACTTACAGCCTCCAGGCTAATAGGATTGCAGGCACCCTATGCAGAAAAGGAAAAACACGGAAGAGAAAGTCTCCCCCATGGCCAGTTTTGGCCTTCTAAGTGCTGAACTTCAGAATGGGGCGGAAAGGATGCTGTGGCGCTTTCAGGATTTTTCGTCATTTTTTCGTCGCACCAGTCTCCTCACTTCCACAGCTTCTCCAAGCTTGGTCTTGCTATTACAGAGATACAGCTGCACCTGGCTCTTTCTTCTGACTGCTGAAGGAGGCGGGGAACTGTGTTCATGAATACCCAGCTATGAGGTCTGAATGATTTTCCAGCCTTGTAGCTGGAAATCCAAAAGCATCCAGATGCTGTCTAACAAACATTGGATTCTGGTGCCTTCTACTATCAAGTGATCCAACACTCAATGTACCACATAGACCTTGCCATCTTGAATAGTAAAACACCTTGGCACCAACATTTATAAGATAATCCAACAGCTTGGTTATTTAATGTATTTTTACCCCTCCTGGCAGTCTTCGCATGGCAGTGATGAATTCCAACATAAGTACCTGCATGTTCACTCTCATGTTGGACCAATAAGCAGTATAATCTTAACTTCTTAGTTTATGCTTGTTAGTGGTAAATTCAGCCCCCTTTTGGATGTGCAACTTAATGTGGTGACGGGGCTTCTGAATCAAAGAGAAGCCAAAAGCAATACTGCCAGGCAGCCAGATTCTTTCACTAGCCTTGCCTCCTAGCAAGGTCACCCAAGGCTGAAGAGTTGAAGCTGAAACACCAGACTAAGATGCACCCATCCTCATCAGGAGTAACCATCAGCAAGACCATCCACACCATCATATTTTCTGATCACTACATAATGGGTGTGAAAGTTGGACAGTGAAAAATGCTGACAGGAAGAAAATATATGCGTTGAGACTCGGTGCTGGAGGAGAGCTTTGTGAATACCCTGAACCGACAGAAAGGCAAGCAAGTGTGTCCTGGATCAAATCAAGCCAGAACTGTCCCTAGAAGCAGAAATAACAAAACTGAAGCTGTTGTACTTTGGGCACATCATGAGAAGGCAGGACTCCCTGGAGATGTCGTGTGCGCCGACTCAGAGGAGTCTTTGGCGCACGTAGGGGAGAGGAGGTTTCCCGTGGGAACCAGGATTCGGTGTAGGAAGATGTGTATCTGGTGCCAATTGTAGAACCTTACCCCACTCCCTGATGAAGTGTTTCAAAGAGAAGATGCAGGGGAGAGCAGGATTCAAGCAGAAGCTGATAGTGAAATGGGGTTGGAGGGTAGTGAGGTGGTTGCCAGGGAAACGGCTGGGCCACTTGCAGATGGTGACCAGGGGAATGTGACAATTGGCATTGTCCCAGGACAGAGGGGGTTTGAAGATGCTCGGTTTCACAGATGCACATGCAGGCTAGGGCAATTGGGATCGAGGGAAGTAGAAAAGAGGAGGGAGAGAAGTTTGTCTGATCTGCCCAAGGAGGGATGGCCCAGGCGAGTCAAAAGCATTTCATAATCTGAGCCCTCTCAGAAAGAGAGGACAACTTTGCCATCATCATCATCATCATCATCATCATAATCATCGAGAGCATCTCCATCTTTTCTTGTTAATTTATCCACAATGTCTCACAGAATAAAGGATTTTAACTTCAACTGTTTGATTTGTTGGCTTTGTTGAGAAGGAGCGCCTCAGCCTCACGACAGCAGAAGACAATCAAGCTAGGGAGAGGGAAAGCCAGAAGAGGAAGACCAAACACAAGATGGATCAATTATATAAAGGACACCACAGCCTTGAGTTTACAAGAGTTTAGAAGGGCTGTGAAAGAAAGGGCATTTTGAAGAGTGTTAATTCATAGGGTTAGGGTCAACTTGACAGTGTGTGACAACAATTAAATTCAATATGGCAATCTCTGTTCACTAGCAGAGCACTGTAGTAAAAAGCAAAACTGAAACCTACCACCCTAGGGTAAACTTTAAATAAATTTAAATAAATGTACTAGGCACATTTGTGATTCCTTACTACAGAATATGCATTAAAAGTATTTCACAAGATTAACTGTGAATGGCAAATGCTTATCAGAATAACCAATTACATTCTTGAACAAAGTTGGCAGTGAAACTTGAGTCAGGTGTTTTCCAAACTATTCAGACAAAGGCCCATAGGACTGGGAGCACAAGCTCCTGCAGCAAGGGAAAAAGCTAATGAGGCGTTCCTGCAGTAGAGCAAAGGATCAGGCGACAAAATACTTGTGATACTGAGGGCTACACGTTTGTGTGGGAATGTTTGGCAAAGTCACCTATGGATCTAACTCCAGCCAGAAAGTTGCAGGTCAACATTTTGTCTATTCCGGGGCAGCAACTGGGACACGGTCATCATCCTTTCAGTGGCATCCGAAGGACCATTCGCCAGCCCTCAAACCTAGAATAGCAATCCAGTGAAGCATCAATGCTGCCGACCTGCACAGCATTTTATAAGACCAACAGTGCACAACTGGATGCTCCAGCTGACAAGAACAGGATAAATTTTAGCTGCCAGATTGCAAAGTACCGACCCTGAGCCATCAGCCCTATGAAATAGCTGCTGCCTCTTTTGGAATACTAAACTATTCCAAAGTCGTGGACAGCGACTCCTTCTAGTATACACACACACACAGTCCCAGCCAGCCATAAACTGTTTATAGCTCCTCTATAAGTCAGAATATGAGCCTGTATTCCACAATTAGTTTCAACTATTTTATATTTCACTGTTGATATACACTTTAAAAACTGTTCTGCATTCAAGACATAAAATATTATCTGGATTGTCTTGACAACAAAAAGAGGACACTTGATATTACCACAGCAACGTTTTGCTGTTATCTACATTTCACACACTTTCATTGGGGAAACAAGATGATTTTCACAGAAGCAAGGTTAAAAAGGAATTTATTAGCAAAAGTGGGTCAACCCACCATATCAGTAAGTTGCTGAACAATCTTCCATGAGTCAATATGTAGTTTGCCACCAGGTGTCACTAAGTTCTTAATCAAATAAGTACAGAGCTGATACATAACAATGCCATGTCAATAACAGCAACATCTGCCTTGCTATCAGAGCCACATCTTAGGATGCTGGGTGAGAAAAAAAAGAAAAAAAGAGGGACGTTCCTATCAAGACTCTCCTGTCCTTCAGGTTTCCTCCCACCATGGCAGCAAGCAAGGCCAGGTTGCAATGTTGACTGTTCTGCTGGGCAAGCAGCTCCCGGCTTCCCAGACTGGAATGGGCAAAGGCAGAAACTACCTCCAAACTATCTCCTTGCAGAAACTACACCCTAAACATATACCAGTAGATAAAATGGCCAGTTGCACAGGTTGAAGAATAGGCATTGGAAGGAAGAAAAGCTAAATATCGGGAAGTAAAGCCTGAGTACTCTTCCTCCTCCTATGTAGCTAACTCATCTAACTCATGTAAGAAGGGTTGAAATCACCAAGAATTGACTCCTCTCCTTCAGGCCAGGAGATTCATAGCAAGAAACTTCTTGTTTTCTCTGGTAGAGTAAGGAATTAGAAACACAGAAACAGTGCGAGTCAGAAGAGGCCTCCTGGGCCATCTAGTCTGACCCCCGGCTCCAGCCGGTTCCACTCACAACATGCCCACCATGTGCACGTCCAGCCTATCCTTGAACACCCTCACCGATGAGGCCTCAACCACCTCCTGTGGAAGCCCATTCCACGCCCTCAGGGTCCTAACTGTCAGGAAGTGCTTCCTGGCATCTAAATGGAACCTTGGCTCCCTGAGCTTTGCTTTGTTGGAGTGCGTCCTGCCTTCCTCTGCAGGGGAGAGCAGGTCTGTACCCACTTCCATGTGACATCCCCTCACATACCTGTATGTTGCCAACAGATCCCCTCTGAGTCTCCTCTTCCCCAGGCTGAAGAGAACCAGTTCCCTCAGTCTCGCCTCATATGGCATCCTCTGCAAACCGGCCACCAACCTTGTGGCCCTACACTGCACTGACTCTAACCTGGCTATATCCTTACTATAATGAGGGGCCCAAAACTGAGTGCAATACTCCAGTTGTGGGCGCACCAGAGTGGTATAGAATGGTAGTAATACCTCTCTCGATCTAAAAGCCACACTTCTGGCTATGCAACCAAGGGTGGCATTCGCCCTCTTGACCACTGCGTCACACTGCTGACTCATGTTTAGCCCGCAGTCAACCAGCACCCCGAGGTCCCTTTCACAAGTGCTGCTCTCCAGTCACTTGTCTGTACCTGTACCTAACCTGTACTTACGACACCCATTCCTATGCCCCAAGTGCAAGACCTTGCACTTATCCATATTGAACGCCATCCTGTTGTCTCCTGCCTACTTTTGGATCTGGAGTACCTGCTCCTCAGTTGTGGCCACTGCTCCGGTTTTAGTATCATCTGCAAATTTGATCAGCAGACTGTTCAGCCCTTCTTCCATGTCATTTATGAAAAGATGAAACAGGATCGGCCCCAGGACAGAGCCCTGGGGGACCCCGCTTGTCACTGGCCGCCATCCTGATGATTCCCCACTAATGGTTACCCTCTGCTTTCGGTCAGTCAATCATGCCCTAATCCATCAGACAGTGCTTTGGTGTATCCCAAAACTCCTCAGTTTCTCCACCAGGATATCATGGGGCACTTTGTCAAAGGCCTTGCTGAAATCCAGGTAAACCACATCCACTGCATCCCCTCCATTTAGCCACCTCGAAACCTTGTCATAGAATTCCACAAGGTTTGTCTGGCAGGACCTGTTTGTGCTAATTCTAATATCCTTTGTGATGCAGAAAAATAGAAATAGAGACCATGCGATCAGACCCGCTATGAATCAAGCACACTCCTCTCAAAGGCTGCTCCAGGCCATGTGAAAGCATCCCTCCTTTTATAGTGATGCCCAACAGCAAGAACTGATGTCCAGGTGGGTGCCCTTCACATGTCCTCTTACTGCTGTGGAAGCTCAGCTCCCCTGCCTGAATGAACCACCACTCCTTGCGGAGGTATCTTGCTAAAAACCCAGCATGTGTCCACAATCCACTAGTGTAGCCACCTATAGAGTCTAAGGGGAAATCTTCTTCCTAAGAAGCTAACTGAAAAGAAAAAAAGAGATTTAGATTTCCACCAAGCAGCTTTCCTATCTAAATAAAAAAAGACGTGTTCTCCAGACATTTAACTTGCACCATATTTTCTGATTATGCACCAGAACTGGACAAAATAAGGGCCAATCAAGTGCTAAGGCTCTATAACCTTAGGCATAACAGCCAGATCAGGATGTAAAATGCTCTTGTCTTTTGTGAAAAATATAACACTTGGTACTGAGGACAATGCCCTCAACTCCGACACCCATCTAGCAGAAGTAACTGCTACCAAAAACAGTATTCCAAATAAGATCCCTAAGGGGAATTTCTACTCAAGGGTTCAAAGCGGGGAGGCAATAGCTCATTTAGATTCATTTAAGGTTCCCGTTAGGAAAATGATGTACCACAGGATGATTAAAGAGAGTTTCATCCTTAAGGAACTGGCAAACAGGTGGGTGAGATAAGAAATTTCCTTCACCCCGATACCAAAACGTTAGTGCCACTAGTTGTCTCTTTGAGGTGCCAGTACTGAGACTTTTAGAGAAAACAGCTTTCAAGAACTCTGTGCTACAAGGTATTTCTTGGCAGAAGAGGACATACAGGCATTGTTCCTTATAGCACTTTATTAGAAGCCCTAGAGCATTGCCAGGTTGATTTGAAGCCCAATTCTCTTTGGAACTGAAGGCCTGCTTAATGGGAGAAAAGGACTGAAAACAAAATCTGCCTCTTTTGTCTTTTTTTAGTAGCAGGTAAGGCTTTCTTTTTGTTGCTGGTCTCTTGCAAGACTGGCTCCAGAACTTCCTCAAAGAGCTTGCAAAGGTCTTGTTCATTAGACAAGATTGGGTCTCAGGGTCTCCCTCACACCTACAGAGCCACACGTTCCTTCCAGCCACCGCATTTCCCATCACATTCTAGCATGTAGCTGGATGGCAGTATTGCGCAAACAAACCTTGAGAGCCTTAGATATAGTAGGTTCCTCAGCCACAGGCCCCTCTACCCAAAAATCAGAGGCTAAGCAAAAAGAGAGTTAGATTCAAAATCTCACTAAGTTTTGCACTCATTCGTTAGAGTTGACCCTATGAAGGTCCCTCTTAAGTGTCAATACAACACTATTGTACAACACTATAGAGTGCAACACTAGCACAAATACCAATGGCGTTCTCAGAAATCCAGTACCACACCTGGAAGAGAATAATGGTTATTCACCAAATGATGGAGGGAGTTGAGTCCAGATGGAGCCACCCACTCTGCTGACAAAATCTTGTTAGAAGACTAGGGGAAAAGTAGGCTAGCTGGATTATCTAGGTCCTGAGGGTAAATGGTTTGAACCTCCAAACAGAGAAGATTTGGTTCTCCTTGTGTGTGTGCAGGACCTGAGGAAAGATGCAGAGTTTTTATCATGTTAGTTCAACTTCTAGCAAAAGAATATCTTGAACAATGTGTTTGTATGTTGTTCTAGCTATTCAATGTCATCATTAAAAAGCTCTCCAGGTTCTTTCTGGGAAACCACTTAATTAATTGAATGTGCTGGGGAGACTGTACATGAAAGGCGGGGACTTTTCAACCTCCCCCCAAAAAACTATGGAAGAATTATGCCACAAATTAAGTTCCTAATTTAGCGGTATGCTGAACCATCTCTGAAGAGCCCTATTTGAATGTCCCCACCTCCTTCTGCACACATGACTGCTGGCACTGGAAGAGAAAGTACAGTCAGAATCAAAAGCAGAAGAGGAACTAGGGGGTCCATGTTCCTTGTACAACTTATGTGAACAATGACCCATAATCGGCTCCCTTCTTTGTGCTTCTTATGTTTGTCATGTGTCCTGGCCCACAAGGAAGTTCTGTTATCTCTGAAGGCTTCTGAAGGGGTTCTACATGCCTCTTTAACCAACTGCCCTTGAACCTAATTGAGAAAATTATGTTGAGCCTGTACATCTGCAAGATCTGAAGTCAGAATGACTCTCCCGTATCATCAGAATTGGAGGAGAGGATGCAGCTTCCTGCTCTAGGTGAGCCTCCTCAGCCGAAGCCTCCACTTCCGAAATACCCACTTCTGTCTGCATCCTTGAGTGAAATGAGAAGTTAAAGAGGCTCTGCCAGGCTCCTTCTGAGTTCTGCTGAATGACCAGAGCATGAGGCAGGAGCAGTAGGGAAGATTATTGGCAGATTATCAGGCCTGAAAGGATAAAGCAAACCAATGCAGCATCAAATTAAAAAAAAACTCACCAGAATGCCTGTCCTTTAATCCTTTGTACCCACATAACCCAGCTCTGAGGAAAAGGCTGAGTGGCCACTGAAGAGAGCTGCTGTGAGGAAGGGAAGCTCTGGGAACCTGGTGCTCTTCTCAGGCTGGCCCATAGCAAGCTCTGGCCATGCTCTGACAGAGCTGCTCCTTGTGCCCTGGAGGCCATGCCCTGCTCTCTCCTTCCAGACCTCCCCCTCCCCCACCCCACAGGGCCTTTAGGAAGGGTCTAGAGGGTGCTGGTTGACTTCATTTGTGCCTGGCATAACAGAAAGACAGGCATCAACTTTCTTTCCGGTTATCACCAGTTATCAAAAAGATAGTGAACAGTAGCTGAGCTTCCTCTTCTCCATCCATCCACCCACACACACACGTTCTTTCCATTAGCTGCAAAGGCATCCTAAAGAATGGAACAAGACAAATGGGCCAATACCACTTGCTCTGGGGAACCACTGTTCCCTACCTACATGAGGAAAGTTGAAAGTGGGGGTGGACTATATACAATTTTGAAAGATAGAAAATAAATTTAAAGCTGCAAGCAATAAGTGATGGGCTAAGCAGGGCTCCACACAGACCCGGCTGCTTAATCATAAGGCACGGCTGGTCTGGGAAGCTGGGAAAGCCTTCCCCAAGCAAAGCAGTCAAGATTGGAAGCCTTTTGCAGAGAGGGCAGCAACCCAGAGGATCTTCAAGCATTTCCTTACTCTACCACAAAAAAGCCAATTTTACAAGTCAGAATCTACAAAGTGTTCCTGCTGCACTGGTTTATTTATTACCTTATTCATAAACTTCTACTCTTTGCAATTACTCCAAAGTTCACTGCCCCTCTTTTTGCTCTACAGAGCATTTGTAAACTGCAGCTAGTGCAAAACACAGCAACTGGATTGTGTTTACTGTGTAAACCAGGGTTGTATAATTTGCAGCCCTTGAGATGTTTTGGCCTACAATTCCCATCAGCAATAGTTTATAAAAACAGTATTGCAAGATTATGGTAACTGTAAGCTAAAACATCTAAAGGACCATCAGTTTCATACCTATACTTGCTCATAGGTTGTGCGATTCAAGGTGCTGCTTCTTACTGCCCATAATTTACAGTCTTCTTTAGGGGACCTGTTGGGTGTCCCATGACCAATATGGGTTATGTTAGTTGGGGCACAGAACAGACCCTTTTCAGTGACCGCTCCTGCCTATGGAAAGCTCTCCCTAAGCAGGTCAGATTGGTTCCATCTTTACCCAGCTTTAAGCAGCTTGTACAGGCAGTTTTTAATCTGGTTTTGGATGAGTCTTAGTTTTACTCTAATCAGTGATGGTTCTGAAATAGTTTATTTTATTCTTTTTTTGGATTGTTTAATATAACATTCTTCTTAAAGTTGTATGTCACCATATGGGCCTTTCCAGTCAGAAATGTGGTAGTTGAATCCGTTAAATCTTTAAGCTGCCACAAGACCCTTAAAAATTGAGGAACACTGGTCCAGAGCAAAGTTGCAAGAAGAAATATATAGCAGTAAGTATATTATTAGTATCATCACCACCATTAGCATCACCTTTCAATCAGATTCCTAGGGTAGTATAAAACAGGAATGCAAGATGCTAATACAAAATACATAATACACTATGTATTATGCCTGTACTGCAGGTATCACAGAACTCAGAGGGACTGACTTCTGCATAGACTTGTATCGGCTGTAGCCTAAAAGCCTCAAAATCATAGAAGTAGCATATAATAGCCAAAGAAGGTAAAATTGCATCTACTAAGCTGACCTGAAGAACCTAGCCAAGAGAAAAACATTGAAGGAGACATACAGATTATTCTGCAGTGAGTATGCTGACATTTGAAAGAACAGCGCAGCTTAATTTTCACACCATCCTTTCATATATATTACAATGGAAAATGGAAGTTTTGCTTTTTGGTGTGTGGCTGGGGGTGGAGAAACCCCTAGTAAACAGCAGTTCGTAATTGTACAAGCTGCCTGAGAAATGGCTTTCAAGATTTTTTAAAAAGTGCTGGGTAGACATCTGTCAAAAGTGCATACGTCCTGCCCTTGGCAAAGGCTGGCGAGATCAGGTGACAGGTGACAGGTGCTGTTCAGGATTATTAGCATGCTTTGTTGTCCTTCCTCAGTATTTTAGTTTATGCCCCCGGTGCAAGAGTCACACTAGCAGTTTTTACTGGAGATGCCATCTGTCCTTCTTTGCCTTTTCTGTTTCAATGGGCGTTCTTAAAAACAAAATGAAGGTCATCTCTAACAGTTCCAGGAGAAATTTTATTGAGCTGCCTCATGTATGCTTCTCTGATCAAAAAGAAAGTGCTTCTGGTAATGTGTTGCATTAATGTAAGTGCTTTTGGAATTTTTAAAAAAAAATATATAGCAAAACCAGCAATTTTCCCTTAATGAAGGCTTAATCAAAATGCATTGGACAACTCAATAAAAAACTCCTTTTGGACTGCAAAAGGGTCTCTACAAACAGGATAAATGGGAAAGTAAATGGCAATTATGATACAATGTAAATATGATCTCCTGTGTTCAAGAACTTCAAGCTCCCAGTCACATTCCAATCAAATACAGATGAATTTTTTTCTGGATATGATTCCACTATTGCAACTCCAACATCCACATTTTCTCAATAGTTAGAATCTCCTCGGGTTGCCTTTCTTCTAACTGTCTCGCCAGCTAACCCTTTTCTCTTATGAACTTGTTCTACTACCTGTATTTTTACTTTTTTATTTTTACTTTCTAATTTTGAGCTATTTCAAAATATAATGCCTTGCAGAAGTATTCATTCTCCTGTGACTCATCCACATTTTTTGTGTTACAACCGAGATGCCAGTATTGGGATGGTCCATAAAAGCTATCAACAAACAAACAAACAAACCAACAAACCTGAAATTGAAATGGGTTTCATTGCTACTGTTACCAATTGATGTACACAAGATACTCAGCATGTGGAGGTGCAAAATATTTTTATTTTAGCACAATGGTTAAGTCAATAAAAATAGAACAAAACTAAACCAAAAGGCTGGCACTCGTTGGTTGAGGACACATTCACACCCTGTCCCTGAGCCAATACTTTACCGAACCACATCTTCTTGGGTAAGTCTTTACCAACTCTGCATGTCTATCCTGCAATGTTCATCCAGGTGTCCTGGCAAAACTGCTCCAGCTCTGTCAGGTTGGACAGGGACCATTGGTGAACAGCAACTTTCAAGTTTTGCACTGGATTCTCAATTGGATTGAAGTCTGGGCTTTGACTGGGTTGTGCCAGAACATTCCGGTTCTTGTTTCTCCTCATTCCAGGGTTCTCTGGCTTTGTGCGGAGGGTCATTGTGCTGCTGGAAACTGAGGCTCCCTCCCAGTTCCAAGATCATTTCAGACCAGAACAGTATTTGGCTCTCTCTCTCTTGTCCTCTTTCTTGCAGAAAACTTAATTTGCATTCAAAAATATTGTCACATGTTTAAGGATATGGGCTCTAGGCTATTACAGGGTACTGCACATGCTCAAAAATTATGACGGGTATTTTACCTGAGTGCTTGCAGGTCTGGGATTGGAGGAAGGAAGAGGCACATTTATTCTATGAAGCAATTGATGACTCTTATGAAGTCTCACTGAAAGTTCGTAATAGGAATAGGCAGGACATGAGGAAGCAGAGCTTGGAGAAACATCATGTAGTTTTGTGCACTTCTAATATGGAAAAAAAGCTTCTTGGCTGCCTGTGTGATCCTGAGCAGCCCATTCTGCTAAGGCCGCATCTGTTTTAGCTCCAGCCCCATTATGCAGCTTTGCCTCACTGCCAAGATGGCGTGGTCTTCACAGACAGTGTGTCTACATTTCGATACTTTTACAAAATCAGAAGACAGGAACTGAGTTCAGGAAAGTGATGAGGCTGAACCAGCTTTGATTCTATTAGCTTGACATGTCACTAATCTAATACAAAATGGTTAACATAGTAAAGCTGCTTAAACAGAAAATGCTAGCTTGACACAAGAGGACTGCATGATTTAGATGTATTAGCACAGCTACTAGCCTTGGGCAACTGAGAACTAACGAACCACAACAACTGATCTTTAAGTATAATAGGATTCAGGGTTAGGGTTATTTGGACTGATATTCTCTTTAGTTTCTGAACCTTTAGGGTACAAAACAGTTCTCTCTCTTTCACACACAGACACGGGCGGAGGCGAGGGGGGGAGAGAGTCAGTCCAACAATTAATTTGAATGGGCAGCTCATTGGTTCTTGCATTCCTGACTTAACTTCATCAATAGCAGCCTCACAAGCCTATTTTGATGTCAAGTGTAAGATACCTAGCAGCATGGGGATGCTGCGTTATACTGCCAGGCCATTGGTCCTTCATCATCCACACTGACTGGCAGAAGCTCTTCAGGGTTTCAGGCAAGGATTTTTCCTACCCCAATTACCCTATGTACCTGGGAACCTTCTGCTTGTAAAACTTCTACTGGACCACTAAGCTGTGCCTTATCTCTTTGAACAGCGTAATTTTCCAAATGTACAGTTCTGCACTTTTAAAACCTGCAAAGGAAATTCTGTATCGAGAAGACTGAAGTTCTCCTGCACAGCTGGTCCAAGCACAAATTGTTGTATGAACTAGAGGGGCTATACATGGGGCTATTTCAAACAGTTTAAAAGTTAAAAAGCAGCACAGACTACATAGGCATATTGGTTAGAAGCACGCTTGCAAAAAAAAAAAAAAAAGTTTGAGGAGGGCAAGAGACCAAAGTTACATGAAGAGATGAATCTCAGATATAAAAACATATGAAAATGCTTGCTAGATCAGAAGAAAGTTTCATCTAGGGAAGCATCTGCTGCCAACTATGGAATATTCCAAGCTGGGGCCACATCCCATTTCCAGAAATTGTGTTTTGTAAGTAGGTATGCTCTTTACCTAACTTGAATCTCTTACAAATCAGTTTGACTTGTGATTCTACACTTATAGATTTACTCAATCTACTTTTTACATACCATGCATAAATGTTACAGACATATGTGATCCTGGCACCAGACAATTATAAATGTCTCTCTGAAGAAGGGGCTGGTCGCACCTCTGTCAAATTTAGTTTTATGTTGGCTTTTAAGACTTTTATTGGTACATGTGGTATAGTTATTGGATTGTTAATTAATATATATTGTTTTGTTGATTGTTTTGTGCATTCCTGTTGAATTTAATTGTTGTATGGATGTCTTATGACAGGCATGTTTGTTTTAAATCTGTTTTTAAATTGAATGTTACATTGTACATAGTTTTAATAGAATGCTGTACACCATTCTGAGAGCGTTGTGCTAATTGAACAGTATAGAAATGTCCAAATAAATCCATAAAATTGTATCTTATCCCCCATCTTTAGCCACTTTTTTCTAAACTCAAAAACATAGCCTTTCCTTGTAGGAAAGTTGCTGCAGCCATCTGATCATTTAGCTTAGCTTTTTTCTTACACTACAAATAGCTTTTTTGATATGTGGCAACCAGAACGCCACAGTGTCCCAGGTATGGACACACCATAGATACGTATAAATGCATTATGCTACTGGAAGTTTTACATTAGCTCTCTTTCCTAACAATCCCTCAGTATGTTCATCCGGCCTTCCACCATGGCCCCGAGATCTCCCTACCTAGTCTCTGCCAGTTCAGACCCAATCAAACTATATCTGGTTTCTTTGCCCTAATGCATATCACTATTCTTCATTCTCTCCCTCTCCCCTTTTAACACAGAAGCTTACAATGCCTTGCAGAAGTATTTATTCCACCTTGGCTCTTCCACACTTTGTTGTATTAAAACCTAGAAGTGAAAGGATTTTTATTGATATTGTTATGAGGTCATGTACACAAAATAGTCTACACTGTGGAGATGCAATGTTTTACTGTTACACAAAACTTAAGTAAACAGAAACAAATGGGCACTTTCAGGTTGAATAAGTGCTCGCCCCCTTTGCTGTGGCGTGAGCTCTGGTGCAAGGCATTGCTTCCAGAGGCCTGTTAGTAGCTCAGTGAAGTCAACCAGTTTTCAGTAGCTGTGGCACATGGACTCAGATTAAATGCACCCATTTCTGGAAAGCTTCAGAGCTTGTTGGTGGGCATATCTAAGCAAACATCCTCACGAAGACCAAAACAATTATCAAATTAACTCTGGGCTAATTGGTATAGAAATACCAGTCAAGGTTATTGATAATCCTGAATTCTGAACATCCCCCAGAATACTATTAGAGCCATGATTATATGGATGTGTCTCAACCATGGCTCTGCCTAGTGAAGGCCATGCACCAGAACTCAGTGACTGAGTAAGGAGGATGTTCATCAGAGAAGCATCCAAGAAGGCTTTAGAGAGGTCTTCAGCTAGGATAGGATGAACTGTCCATCAGAAAACTATCACCCAGATCCTTCAAGAAGCTGGGCTTTTTGGAAGTATGATGAGAAGAAAGCTATTGCTGAAAAAATGCCAAACCCATATCTAAACCCACTGGGCTTTGGGAAAAAGGCATGTGAGAGACACAGCTAAGCTGTAGAAAAAGGTCCTTTGGTCTGATGAGACCAAAACTGCAAAAGATTACATGTGGCACCAAACCAACAGTGCGCATTGCCCTGAGATCACCATCCCTGTGGAGAAGCATGGAGGTGGCAGCCTCGTGATGTGGGAATGCTTCTCCTCATATTAGTTAGAAAAGGAAGCCTGCCTGCATACATCTTACAATAGATGCCCAGGCCAATCTGTTTATTCGATTTCATCTCTTGTGACATACTGTTTCTAACAGCTTCCATACCTATTTCCTAACAATGTCCAGGCATTTTTATGTTGATTCAGTCAAGGAAATCCAGCTCAAGATCTGATTCTAGAACAGTGATCAGCTTATTCGAGTTTCAACCCTTATTCTGGGTATCCCATTTGAGATCTAACATTATTACTATGTCATTATAGAATTTGTGGAAGGTAATTCCTAATACATTTTTCCAGAAATAGTTTTGCTTTTTTGAGATGGACAAGGGCTCACATAGGAACACCCTGATCACGTGACATGTAGTCCCTTCATCTCAGTCTCTAGCAAAAAGCATAAACTCCTGTGATGTGGATGGGTCTTTCTTTTGAATTAGGAAGTCTCAGTTCAGTCTACTAGTGTTTATGCTACTGGGAACATGCACAAAGTTTGCTGGGAACTATTTACAGGCAAAATGTCATGCAATGAACCGTTAGCATGAAATGACATGGAACTGATAGATGTATGCTTGCTGCTGGTAGCAAGAAGAAAGGATTTTTGGAAGATGCTCTCTAAGAGACGGATTGACTCCATAAGGGAAGTCACAGCCTTAAATTTAAAACAAATATAGAAAGTTAAAAAAGAATTACAGTTAAGATTATGGCTGTATACATATTTGCCTGGAGGGAAAATGCCATTGGGCTCAGTGAATGTCTTTCTAAACATACATTTATTTGTATAAAAACTGCCTGTTAGCAAATTGTACCACAAAGCAATCTTGATCTACTGTTCTCCTCAGATGGTGAGTGACTTGCAAAGAGAACTATACATACTCTCCTTCCCTCTCTTTTCATTAATATACCTTGACACCACCAGTTGTATTTATCCAGTGCATTGTGGGAAAGACCTATCTACCACGGCATGGATGAGCACTTACATGAAGTTTATATTGTTTATTTTATTTCTTTCATTACTGAGAACAGTTGTTGAAGTTGCACTGGTTTTTTGTTTCTGGTAGAAAATCTCTCTAACAAGATTAAGTTTTTTTTTATTATTTAAGTACCTAAAGCAAAATAAAAACAGTACTGAGTAGTTTTTGCTACTTTTCAACAAATCATTGTGCACTAATGGCCATAGCTGGTTGTTCATTTGTTTGCATGATAATTCTCTTCTTACGCAGGCTGGTTATAAAACTAGAAGTATGCCCAGGACAAAAAACCTTCCATTATTTTCAGCAAGTGCTGATTTAGAGCTATACCAGCAGCAATATTTTTAGCAAGAACAGATTGAAATTAAGAATCTGATGTTCGAAGTAAAGAGCAGACCTTTTCAAGCAAAGGTCATGCACATGCAAATAGTTCAATGATATACACTGAGAACAATGCCAGTAGGTTATTAGGTGGATGATTTGAAAAGGAAATTCTATTTTAGCTTACAGAGCTAAAGCCCACGATCAGACAACTAAATCCATGCGATGTAAATAAAAACACTCCCCTCTCTTTCAGTCTGAAATACCATGCACTTAGATGAAATATGTTGTGCCAGTTATATTTTCCACCTCCTCTCCCCTTACTCACAGAGTAACTGTGCAGTTTGTGGCAAGATTAGGTAGCGCATTGTATTGCCTTCTGTTTTAACATGTACCAATAAAGATGACAAAACGATGAAAGGAATTATGTACTCAAATGTAAGGATATGATCTAATGCCGCTTCCAGATCAACTATGTTTAACTTGCTTTTCCAGAGATAAAAGTTGCACGCTGATTTCTTTCTAGATCTTCTCTGGTTTCTAGCCCTTTAACTTCCTCAGGCTCCTCCCCATTTGCCTGTCATGCCTTTCCTTCTCCCTTCTCACACAAGTCACTCACAATCACTTCCGTCTGCTTCCTGCTGCAATTCTCTCTGCCATATGCAGGGCAAGGCCAATTCACCCACATATTTTTTTCACATTCTGTCTTTTCCCCCAGGTGGACAGCAATAAGGTCCCCAGACCACATACATGTGGCAAGTTTCCCATTGCTCAAACCCCTAAATTGCTGGGAAACCATTTGCCCTATTGCAAGTGGAGCTGTCAGGCAAGTTTTTCCCATGCTGATGGAAAACTGCCTACTGGTTCATACCCTTGTCATTTCTGCCAGGCATATCCTAAACCTGTCCATATATACCCAGGCCAGTTTGGATGGCCTGTAGTTTTCCACTGATTTATGTATTTATCATGATTGGGAGTCACTTTATAACAGAAATGTGACCAGTGCTTAGAACATGGTATGCTCTAAACTAGTTGCACTATTAGGAACGGCTTGTCAAGCAACAGGAAGGCAGCTCTTGCAGGTGCAGGACAAGCTGACTGGCTCCGTTGACCATCCAGTTCTGGAAGCAGGAGTTTCAGCGAGCTTCTGGTTGTGTTTGCAACATTCCTGCTGGTGCCAGCAGTGGGCACTGCCCAGAGGGAAAAGCATTATAACATGAAGCAGCGTGTCTTTACAGAGAACTAAATTAAAAACTAATTAAAGACCTTGGACAGTTTAAAAGTGCAATAAATGACACTCTCCCCACAAAATATTTATAAGCCATGGCTTGTTGCAGAGTGTAGGAATCGCACCGTGGCTTATTATCCAAATGCAATCAAGAGGGTGGCCCACAGTCAAGTTCAACAAAAACAAACACAAAGCAGAGACTGTCTTGCGAAGAGAAGCAGAAAGGTTTGACACTTCAGCCAAGGAGCTAGTGGGTGGCCACCTTTCTCAGGGACCCCAAAGTACAAAAGCAGCACTTGAGGACAGGTGGGGGAAAGTCCCCTCTCCCTGCTAGCAGTGGGTGGCCACTTCAATACTTGGGGAACGCCTCCTGTGAGGAGTTTCTCTCCAGTGTTGCCACTTTCCACAGTGCTTATCCACTGAGCAAAAATGGCTAAACTGACTGTACATGATCCAACTTATATATGAATTCAACTTAAAGGTGAATGACTGTTTTTTTCAAGAATGACTCTCATTCATAATTCCGGGACTGCCTGTACTACAAATCCCACTATCCCCATTTTTCCAAAGATTTGTGCATGGTCAATGCCATTATATGGTTGCATGACACTTAGCTTTTCATAATAGCTTTCTGAACCAAAGACTTCCCATTTCCAGAATATTGCCAAGCTCTAACATGGTTTTGGAAGGGAACAATTCAAACTTGCTGTAACAAAAACTTGCTGTGACAAAATATGTATGATCAGACCTACCTAGGCAAAGTCATTATGTATTATACTCAATCTACCAGCTTTCACACATAGTGTGTATGAATATATACAGGACTGAAAGTCACTGAATTCTTTGAATGAATAAAAGGGTTTCATTTCATATTTACCTGAATGTACCATCCAACACGGCTTGTCCATACCTGAACTTGGAGGATTGTGAGCATCCAATGGATGGGAGGAGGACTGAAGAGGCAAGAACTGCTTCCATGCTTCCCTTGCCCCAAAATATTTTAATGGCCCATTTTTGCCATCTAAGCATTTTACCCCATTCATAAGGAGGCACCATTGGAATTCCTTGCATCTCAGTGGAGCCCTGGTCCTTCTTCCTGACCCCGGAATGTCCCATCCACCCCGCCCCCGGCCGCCAATCGCCAACACTGCATTTCCAATTACAACTTTGGAGCTGTAGCCACTGCAGAACGGACTGCATGGATTTCAAATGTGGAGGGAGGACACTCCAGGCTTGGAGCCTCAGGTCCAGCCTTGGAGTTCTTTTGTGAATTTGCCTGTGGCTTCTAGGCAGGGTCAAGGGGCCATACAATTGTGCCTTAAGGTAATTAAGACAACAGTCAAATATATATGGATTTCTCCCAAGCCTTTAAATCTGTTCTTGTTTAAATTTGTTTTATCCGGGCTATGATTTACATGCCTTTTTGATTTATGGCATATATTGTATTCTTTTTGTTGTAATTTGCCCTGGTTTCCTGGTTATAAGGTATCATATGCATACATAAAATAAAATAAAATGCAGAATCAGGACTGTTTCTCTAGACTTAATCTAGATGGAGCTCTTCTATAGATGCCAAGTGAAACAATGCAGCCCACGTTGAAGATGTTGAAAACTAGTGTAGTGTTGTTGTTCTTGTTGCTATTATTATTATCCGTTTCCATACCTCCCCACAGCTGAAGCTCCGTAGGCAGTGATTTTAATTCATAGCTGGCTTATTTAATAATCAACGTGAATAGCTGGATACATTATGATGTGAAATCAGAAAATTCATAGTCTAGGTCATGAGCAAATACATAATTGATGCCACCATATGAAAGGCAAGAAACAAAATCACTAGGTTCATTCCCAAGTTTAGTATTTGAAAGATTATAGTTCTGTACTATGATGGTGATTGAAATACATCTTTAGATTATCTTTTGATGTGAATTGATAAGGAAAATACAGAATATTAAATTTGCTTACTATAAAACCATGCTGAATCTGATCAAGAGTCAAAGTACTTCAGCATTCTGTTATCACAACCATCTGCCCAGGGATGTGGATTCAGAGTTGAAAGTAATTCTTGGGTTACTGGAGTCAGAATCAGTAAAAATGTGCTAATAAATTTAAATTGTAATATAAATGATATGTCGACATTTCCTATTTCACAGATAATATTTTGACTAACCTATTTTTCAGATTATATTTTCAGCATATATTTCAATTTCAAATTTTTCATGAAAAAAATCACAAAAAAGTGAATGGCAAAAAAGGATGGCGAAAAATGTCTACAAAGTTGGCGGTTTTTGAACATTTTACAATAACAACAGATGGAAAACACTATGTGTAGCAGTGTATTATAGAAGATGCTGTTTGTGGAAAAGCACGTTTTGCAAAAATTAGTAGTTTTTGTGGTTCTGATTTAAAAAAGCATCTACAAGAACATCAAATATTAAAAAGACACTTGCAGCATTGTGTCGGTTGAGTGCTTTCAGTCAATATGGGAAATAAATAATTAGGGGTCAGAGTCAAAGGTACCATAAATTGAGGATTAGGGCTGGAATCAAAGGTTTTATGTACTGACTCCACAGCCCTTTATCTGCCCATGGGAAACCAGCAAGCAGGACTTGAGAGCAACAGCACCCACCCTCCCATGTTCCCCAGCAACTGGTGTACACAGGCATGCTGTCTCTCGTACAGCCATCAGAATGAGTAGCATATAACCATCAGGACTAGTAGCCATGAGAGCTTCATTGTCCATTAATTTGTCAAATCCCCTGCCAATCAGATTAGTAGCCGTTACATCTTGTGCAGGTGAATTCAACGTTTAATTATGGACTGTGCAAAGAAGTCCTTTTTATCTGCCCTGATTCTTCCATCAATCAACTGCATGGAAAGCCTCCCAGTTCTAGTATTACAAAAGAGGGAGCAAATTTTTACCCACCCACTTTTTCCTACACCATGAATAGTTTTGTACAATCTGTTATGTCTCTCCTTACTAACCTTTTCATCTAAGCTGTGTGACCTTTCCTTGTAAGCCCCCTAAGCATCTTAGTTGGCATTTCCTGCACTTTTTCCAAACCTACAATAACTTTTTTATGTACAGTGATCAGAACTGTATACAGTATTTCAAGTATGGTTAGACTTGTATTAAGCAAGTTTGTTCTTTGAAGTTTTATTTTCCTAATTATGCCTAAAAAGTTGACTTTTTCACAGCGGCTGTGCAATGGGTTGGCATTTTAATTGGCCTGTTCTCCACAACTCTGATATGGACAGATCAGTCTTCTGTTCTCATCAACCTTTATACAAAGTTAGGATTTTTGGTCCTTTGAAAGTTGAACATTGAACCACATTTGCCATGTTGATGCCTGTGCTCTCAATTTAGAAAAATCCTCTGGAAGCTCCTTGCAACCCCCCTTTTTAACCACTCTCTATCATCTGGTGTTACCAGCAAAATTGGCCACTTTGCTGCTCAGTTCTAATTCCAGATCACTAATGAATAAGTTGAAAGGCATCAATTAGTACAGATCCTTGTATCCTTCCATTGAAAGAATTCTGATCCATAAAACATCACCTGTTATTCCATGACTGCTTAATTTGCTCTGGAGTATCTGGGGTGGGATTTAGTCAAATACTTTTGTGCCATGATAAAAATTTGTTGCGCTGTTACAGTGTTGAGTATGTTACATACATCAAGTGGTATCAATGCCAATTAAATCCATTTCAATTCCAGGTTGTAACAAAATGTGGAAAAGTCAAAAGGGGTGTGTGTGTGAATATTTCTACAAGCATGGTATGCTGACCTATGTTAATATTTTAGACAAAAATGACCCTTGACCAAGTTTTTTCTGCTCAAAACATGTAGAGAGCAAAAGTTAAAATGCTGACATTTACAAATAGGCTGCCCTATGACCTTTATCTGCTTCTGCTATTTATATTCCACCTCTTCAAAAAATTGTTTGGGACAGCTTGCAAAATAACAAAATACACATTTTAAATGAACTGAACATTATGACATCCTGCAAAAACTAAAACAGCCAAGGAGCACTAATATTTTAAAAAGATAAGCAGGAGGATTAACACACAACAATTATTAAACATTTGTAGAAAATGTTTGATAAAAATAATGCCACACCATATAAGTCTGAAAGGTATTCCAGAAACGGCATCACCATGGAAAGGCTCTCTCTATAGGCACACCTTCCAAGAGAGTTGCGGTGCAGGGAGGGGTCAGAAAAGTCTAAAACAAATGTGATAACAACCTTAGTAATTAAATAACAACTTTAAAAAATACACAGTCCCATGTTCCCAAATTCAGATCAAAGTAAACTGCCTCTGAAAATCCAGATCAAGATAGCACCAGTAGCAAAGGACTTCACTCTGTTCCGCCATGATCCCAAATCCAGATCAGCTCCAACTTGCAATTACAGTTTACACTTGACACAAAAATAAGCACACAGTTGCTAATTTCATGATTGATGCTTCTGGTTCTTATGGAAAAAGCTGTTCTTCAGTTATGATTGTTAATGCACCAGTAGTTTTATTCTGTTTTTTTATTCAAGTATATCTATTCTCTTGGGGAACAATAGATGGCAGAAGAAGGAGGGGACGGCAGAGGATGAGGTGGCTAGATGGAGTCACTGAGGCAGTTGGTCTGAGCTTAAGCGGACTCCGGGAGATGGTGGAGGACAGAAAGGCCTGGAGGAATGTTGTCCATGGGGTCGCGATGGGTCGGACACGACTTCGCGACTAACAACAACAATTCTCTTGTGTACTCCCCTTCCTTCTCACAACATGGTCCCCAGAGTGTTACAGATCTAATTCCTTGTTCTCAGCACCAGAATCTCATCCCAGAAGGCCTCTCCCACCAGCCCAGTCAAGTAGGACAGGAACATTCAACTCACATCTTCCACTCACACTTCATAACAATTTAGCCTCTTAAGGACAGTCAGCCACTCAGACACACATTCTGTTATTTTTTTCCTCCTACTAATCTGCTCAGTAAGACTCCAACGGTCCGACTGGTTAAAATTAAAACAAATACATAAAGAAAACTGCAATGACTAAAGCTTCAAATTGCAATAATTTTAGCTTCAAATAATTTCAAAGCAGCTGCAATCCAATTAAATCTCTCAAGCAAACACATATTTATTTATTGCATTTTATGCCACCCCATGGCCCAAGAGCTCTCTAGGCAGCTCACAAGAAAAGTGCTACTTTCCTGAATGGATTCAATCAACTGACCAAAGAAGCTTGTCTCTGCACAAGGATGGCATCACCACCAAAAAGACTCTGCTCCTCATTTCCAAAAACAGTGGCATTGGTAGAAGAATTTGCCTTGAAGATGTTAAGTTATCCTGGACTCATATTTTTATGGCTTTACAGTAAATAGCAGCTACTGTTTCAAACAAGTGTTTATTGGTTCCAAGCCCTTCAGTGGATGCCTGAAATGGCAGATAATAGTGAACACAAGATTATATATACTATATGCAGTGTATTTCTTTTTCACAATTTCATTTCTTCTTACCTCAGCATATGATTATTTTATTTCCCTATTAAAGCAAGAATTTTTGCTTACAGGAAGCACTTCACGCCCTCTCTTTGGCTCTTTATGACTTCTCTTTCAGCTGAGGTCAACCACGGTTAACTACAAACGCGGTAACCGAGCCAGCGGATACGGCAGCCTCACTGTACTCTGCATTTGGCCCAGGAACAAGCCTTTTATTACCATTAAAGGGTTAAATGAATGTTGGAGATGGTGTGTATTTATTTTTAACTTCCATATAAACTTTAGCATGCTGTTTAGGATAACACACTTTGCATCCCATCTGTAGAATCTAGCAAGGAACTCTCTCTTACTGAAGTATCCCATCCCTCAGTGAAAAATGTGTCATGTCCCCAAATGGAAGAACACAGGTTTGTGATGAGAATGTTTACTGAAGCTGTCTACACTGTGGCAAATAAGCAGCCATAATTTATTGAAAAGGCATATAAACAAACCTGGCACATATGTTATTTTACATATGTGTTTTGTTTTGTTTTTAATTCTGAACCTAGCATGTTCATTATGTATCTTAGACTTGGTTTTATTTCTGGGATCTCCATGGAGACAAGTTAATCACTTAACCATCTGGTAATCCTTCTTCAAAGTGCATCACAGCTGCTACCTAGCATTTCATAATTAGGGCTCTTCCCCACTCTCATTGATACTAAAAAGGTACACACAGCTGCCTAGCCAGCCTTTTTCAGCTCTCATGTCTCTTTAACATTTCCCACTGGCCCTTTCTTTTTAAGATTCTATTGCCAAAATGCAATCCTGTGGAATGTCTAGAGAGGCTGTGGTGCTCTGTCTACTGAAGAAAAGACAAGAAACTTGAGCAGATTCACAGTGAAATCCTACAGGTCTACTGAGAGATAAGACCCAATAGCCATGTAAGGGGGGAAATAGAACTGTGGCCTTCTTGGGGCATAAACTTGCTTGCTTTCATGAAAATATTAGAAATATTTCTATTTTACCTTTCAGCCAACAGTTCTTGTGCATCCTCATCAGATGTTTCTAGTAGTGCCAGATAGCTCTAGTGGTATGAGTAGGTGGATTGCACAAACTGTGCTAGAATTTATCTACATACATCAGAATCTAGTGAGCCTAAACACCGCTGTGATGGTTTCCTAGTTTCCCTAATCCAGCATCCTGTTTCCTACAGTGGTCACCCTGACGTCACTGGGAAGCAGGATGGGAAAGCAAAGTGCCTGGTACCCAGAAACCTGCTTCATCAGATGCTGCAGGTAGCAGAGAGCTCTCACAACTCCTGGTCTTAGAAGTGATGTTAAGGAGGCCAGTGGCCACTATGCAAAACCTTTGAATGAACCACACAGTCCCTTTCTCCTTCTAAAATAAGAACGCACACCTGTGGGGGGTGGGGGGAGATGATCCACCAATGAACCCTCTGAGGGCTGGATGAAATTGGGAAGCAGGGCTAGGCCCTGTAAAGTCATTCCCTGCTGAAATAACAGCTGCAGGAAACATGTGCCCTATAAAACTAGATCCCTGATGGATACCAGCCGGAGGAACATAAAGATGTGAAGACTGGGGGAGAAAAGCTTTTTTTTTCCAGCAACCCTCCTCCAATAAAAATTAACCAGAAATTTGGCAGGAGGTAAAAATTGAAAATGTTTATTTTTCCAAAAAATATTTTTTCTGTGCTTTTACATATCCAAACATTGCCCCTTCCACCCAGTGCCTCAGCCAGGGTGTCTCCACCTGCCCCATGGCTTTCTTCACGGAAGAATATGTGGAGCAACACAGCACTTGGGCACCGTCCTCCCTCCCCATGGAGAGGGCACGTGGACAGAGCCAACAACGCAGATTCCTTTGCCTGGTGGGGTTCAGCAGGTGGTGTTTCAGGGAGAACAGCCTCACCTGAGGCCAGACAGGCCATCCTGATGAGCCAAAAGCGGCCTGCAATTTCCCCCTTCCCTCTTCTAACACAAAAGGTCATATATTCCTTATTCAAATCTAAGCATAGGCCTTCAGATGAGGACTGTTTTGTTGCTACTGCTTGAATGACCGCAGAAATACTTCACTTCTGGCATTTTTCCCTGAGAGCAGTGCTTCTTCTTTGGCTTTTCTTTTTACGGTTGGAATTTGCATATGCAGTGCAGGAAAGGGGCGAAGGCATTTGCATCCACCTGTGTGAAAATATCCTCCGTGTTGCCTACCGTCTGCTGGGGACCCAAGCAAAGCAGCCTCAGGGATGCACCCACAAGGTTTTGTCTTTCTGTAGGTGAGTCAGAGCGATTACTTTCCATCATAAGCTGCCTCAGATTCAGAAATCCAGTTGCAATAGTGGTCATTCTACCAGGTGAGGACACATACAGAACGCTTTAAGCCAGCAGTGACTAGTTGCTTTCATTCTGTCTCTTTCACTGTCTTTTAAACTGCACAAAAGGCTCTGGCTTCTGAAACTTTGAAAGCTGAGGAAGATGCCAGGATCTGAAGCCTTGACAGAACTCCCGCTGCTAACATGGCAAAGAGCAGCAGGGCACACCCTGCAAGGGCCAGGATCAGGCCAATGGGGACTTGAATCGGAGCCTGTACAATTCACAAGGTGCAGCTGGAAGCTCCGGAAGGCTCTATGACAGGCTTCCCTGCACCCCTCAGCTTTGCCTCAGCAGCACGAGCCTTTGTGAAGGCAGCTCGTGATGCTCCTGATCTTGCTTCCAGCCTTGCCTTTAAGTGGACCTTGACTCTTGCATGCTCCTGACCCTGCCTTGCCAGGTACTTACCCTTGTCTTTGGTCCTCCATGCCTTGCCGGGTATCCGATCCTTGCCTGCTCCTGCCCGTGGCAATGCATTTGCCATTGGTTCTGTCATGCCTGGCCAGTATCTGACGTTGCTTGTTTCTGGTTCTGTCTTTGCCTCCAGACTTGCCAGGCCTTGCTGGAGATCTGACCCTTCCTTGTTCCTGACTTTGCCTCTGGCAGAGCCTTGATGGTATCTGACCTCTGATTGTTCCTGACATTGCCTTTGCCTCTGGCCCTTCTGCATTCTGCGAAGACCTCCATCATCCCTGGTCTTGGTGCTCCGCCTGCTGCCTACATCCTGGAAGTGACAGCTTGCTGTGGCCACTTCTCAGTCCAGGGAATTGAATGGATTTGGGAATATCAAATGCTCTGCACACCATATAAGCCTAGGTGTTATACCTATAGGCTGAGGTTCATTCCTTATGTGCCGTTAGTGCAGCCTCTGTCTCAGCACCCTTGTATGATAAAGCTCCAGCAGCAATTCTGCCAGAACAATTGTATAGCAAATGGAAGAACTTACAGGGCTTCACTAACCAATGCAAGCTGTTCCAGTTGGGTATAGAGGCCAAATCTACACAATGTAGTTGGAATATCTGATGGGTTTTCACCTGCTGCCCTGGTTGTCTGCTTCCACATCATTGGAAAGAGAATTTCCCCCAGTTTAATCTGTTGTAAACTGTCCCAAGACGTCTGTGATGGGACAGTATAGAAAAATGTTAAAGAAATAAAATAGGTGGCCTGACCTGAACTCATGTAGATGGATGACTCTCATTGTCATGTGATGGAAACCACGAAGCAGCAGTGACAGGCCCTGTGTCTTTGCCTTTCTGCCTTTCTGTGTCTTTGCCTTTTTGCCTTTCTGCTAACAACGGATGCCAAGGCCACCCTAGTAGTGTGGGGAGAATGCTCAACCCCTCCAGGTGCTTTGCTGGGGCACCTGATGGCTGACCAGACATCAGGAGACATATCCAGTCCTGTGACACGACTGTAAGAGCAACGGCTCCTCACTAGAAATCCCGGTGCCTCCTGCAGCCACTGCCCACTCCTGCTAACCCCGCTCCAGCCACCCCCAGCCAAGCTCGGTTCTGAGCATCAAGGGCCCCGCAAAGCCCCACTGTGCTCATCTTGACAAACCAGGACCAGGCATGGGGAAAGACCCTGAGAAGGGGAGGCGGGGAAGCTCCCTCTGGGGAAGTGAAGGTGAACAGCAGCACGGTCCGCCCTGCAGGTTCCTGCTGGACCAGGATCAGACCTGTGGCACTTGCAGGGACTGGAGGCTCGGCAAGTTTGGGGTGCAGCTGGGAGCGCAGGAAGGTTCTACAAAAAGTTTCCCCATACTGCTCAACTTGGCCAGAGCAACACAGTCTTTGTGGTTTGTGTTCATGATCCTGCCTTTGCCCTTTCCTGTGGTCAGCTGCGCTCTGCAGGTACCTGATCCTTGTGTTCATCTCTGGTGCAGTTATGCCTGCTGGCTATTTAATCCTTGGCTCTTCCTCCCCTTGCCTTCACTAGTGGATCTGTCATGACTTGTCAGTATTGAATCCGGCCTGTTGCTAATCCTGCCTTTTGCTTTATGGATCCACTTTGTCTGTATCTAACCTTTGCTTTGGTCCTGACTTTGCCTTTGCTGCTTTCCACTAAGACCTCCGTCATCCTACCATGCTACCACCGGTGGCTCTGGCCTATCTTGGAACTGATGTTTAGGCACTTAGATGAGGAAATTGATATTCCTCCTTTGTGAGTTGCAAATTGCAAGCCAGCCGTAACAGCCAAAATCCACCCAGACTGACCCTGTTGCAGCACGAGCTGGTGTTTTAATTCTAATACGTTAAGTAACACCTTATACAAAGTTGGAGAGCTGCTCAAGCCTGAGGACCGAATGTGGCCCCCCAAAAGCACTTCCACTGTTCTGTAGAGGGCTCTGCCCACTTTTTTGCCGTGGATTCCAAGCTTTTGTGCATTTCTAAAAAGGTGAAATGTCTCTCTCAAGGTTGGGTTACTGGCAATAAGCGAGTGCTTTAAGCTGCAATTCCCTACAATGTGGTTTTGGTTTGTTTTCTGCTCCACCCAGTCTTAGAATGTGGGCCTTCAGGGACCAGAATGGAGTTATCTCCTTGGGTTGAAAGAAGCTCCGCATCCCAAACAGGGTTATTCAGCACCATAGCTCCGCATCACTCTGAACACAAGCAGTGGCCTTGGAAAGGATCACATCAGCATTTCAAACATGGAAGCAGAGCGAGTCAGAAGGGGTCTCCTGGGCCATCTAGTCTGCGCCCAGCTCTAGCCAGCTCCGCTTATGACATGCCTACCATGTGCATGTCTAGCCTATCCATGAACACCCGCACTGATGGGGCCTCAACCACCTCCCGTGGAAGCCATTCCATACCCTTGGGGTCCTGTCAGGAAGTACTTCCTGGCATCCACCTTGAATCTTGGTTCCCTGAGCTTTGTTCCACTGGGACACATCCTGCCCTCCTCCACAGGGGAAAACAGGTCTCTACCCACCTCTGTGTGACACCCCTTCATGTACCTGTAGGTCACCAACAGATCCCGTCTGAGTCTCCTCTTCCCCAGGCTGAAAAGACCCAGTTCCCTCAGTCTCGCCTCATATGGCTTTTCCTGCAACCCAGCCACCATCCTTGTGGCCCAACACTGCACTGACTCAACCCTGGCTATATCCTTCCTGTAATGTGGAACCCTGAACTGAACACAATGCTCCAGTTGCAGGCACACCAGAGTCATATAGAGTGGTAGTAATACCTCTCTCAATCTAGAAGCCACACTTCTGGCTATGCAACCAAGGGTGGTGTTCACCCGCTTGAAGTTAAGGGAACTTCAGGTAGCTCCTTTTAGCCCCGCAAACCAGGAACCCTGCAGAATGGACAGAGTGTTATTCAGCACGTCCACAGAAGCACAGATGATGTTCTACAGTCTCAGCACAAGAGCAGGGCTCCCTCCAGCAAGGAGGAGCCAAGTGGCCTAAGCCACAGGATTTGGGGTTACTCTGCCATTAGTCAAGGTGAGGCAGGCTGCCTTGGTCTTGGATCCTATTTGGCTGGACTGAGCTGCAATACAACAAGAAGTTTCCTCTTTTGATCCTTAGCCTGAATTTATTTTCCTCAGCCATAGTCCCTGAAACCCGGTTTTGCAAGAGCTAAATCAAACAGCACCAAATTGCCATCAAGAAGCAGCTACTGATTACTGCCTAGCCATTTGTCATTATTTATAGCAGATGAGGTATAACGTTCCCAAGCCTATTTACTGCAGCTGTAGGTTTCCAGCACCACTAGCATCTTTAGTTCCATATAATCAAGGAAAGAATAAATTAGGAACAACTGAGAATAAGTTATCCTTAATTATACCAAAGGTACAATGCAGTAAAAGACATTTCCAGGTGGCCTGTCTGAACTTGTCATCGTTTTGCAAAACCACACCTTCAAGCTTAAACTGTGGCTGACACATAGATACATTGGCATGATGACAGAAGGCCAGAAAAGTCAGGCTTTTATGGTTACATCTGAAGCAGCACCAATAAATGGAGCATTACAAATACACACACATATATGGCAAGCAAAACATTTAATATTTTGAGTTAAACAATTTAGAAATAATCTTTTAAATTACATTCAGCTCAGTCTGATTTTAGCAGCTGCCAAAATGAATAAAGCTACCATTCTGACAACATAGTTTGAAAGAATGCTCAGTAATTTATTCTGTCAAAAAACAAAGTCAGAATCCCTTCAGAAACCCTCTTTAGGAAGACAGGGTAACAACCAATATTCCCTCTACTACAATTACTAAACGACCTGGTGTCCTTTCTTCTTTTACATCTGGTTACCCTAAATTTTTAAAATATTGCTTTCAAATTAGCTTCAGACTTGCATGTAATGGCTTGCTTGGTTATATAGGCAAGACAGAGATTGAACCAAGTGGAGGAGATACTGATTTCAGGAAGGCAGGTTGAATAAACAAGCTCTTACTGCCAGCTAGGTTACCACTCTTTAAAATACTTATCTTTAAATGCCTTGTCCCCTGTAATTCAGGGGCAGCTTACACACAATTATAACCCAGTCAGCATCATTATATTCAGTCTCTGAAGCATGAAAATACTTCTAAACTGCAAAAATCGTTTAACTCCTAAAACCAGTCAATTAGTCTGCATTACTGTGAAAAGGATTGAAAGGGGAGTAGGATTAGGAGTAGGAAGGGATATGTCTTCCTATAATTACGCACAAGAAATAATTCTGGTGTGTTCAATGGGTCATGTGTATTACATGTTAAGAGCATGTCTGAAAACGTTTAACCAAAGCCTAATTCTTCCCAGGAAAGGGCTAATGCATTTACACAAGGACAAAATAAAAGAGTATTGCAAGTTTCAATTAACATTATTGGCAGAAAAATCCCAATATATTCTGGTAACAAAAATGTTGCCTCAAGCAGGTTCCCATGGGCACAAGAATCAGGTGATGCAGCTTCTCTGCATCCCACCCCATTGCCGCCAGGGACTGTCACACAGATTATCAGACTGGACAGCCGTTAGGGACATGAACTGACTATAATTCCAGGAAAAGGGTAGCAAAATGGATGGTAAATAACATTCAAAAGTGAAATAAAATCACTTGAGAAAAATGTGTTACTAAATTCAATACATATAAACAATGCAAAAAAGGGGGAAAAAAGAAAGAAAATTGATAGGTTCTACGTTCCCCTTACCCAGCTCTTTCTGCTTTTTACAGAAAATGCTGATTCCCCCACTGTATTATACAGGAAAATATGCTTTTATTTCAGGAACTTCATGTTCCATTTTCTAGCACAGGAGTGGGACTCCAACTCTCATCACTCCAGCTAGGACTTCTAGGGAGCAGGGATGATGGGAGTTGTAATCTAACAATATCTACAGTTCACCACTCCTGTTCTAGCAGGAGACTAGTCTTCATAGTTTATAGATGGAAGCCCTTATTGACAGAGTTTTGTCTACCCTCCTTCCCCAAACATCTCTCTACCCTTCCCAAATAATCAAAATCTTACTCCTAGAACACATAAATTCTGCAACCAAAAGAGCTGATTGCAGAATTCACAATATATGAGCTGATACAGTAGTTCTACAGAAAGTGTAATATGGACAGCTAACTGAATAGGTTATGTACTGGAAATAGTAAAAATACTGAAGCCCATAAGGGAAGAACAAAGCAACTTGGTGATGTGAACACCAGAGAGATTTCTTTTTAACTAATGTTTTGTGCGTCTTAATCACACCTTGCAAGACAAAGATTCTCAACTGTATCCCAATTTCCTTCCTGTTTGCTGTCTCACTTTGCTCCCTGATCATCTTCTCCTAAGGTCTGGGAGGCAATTGGGAATGGTGTAACAGATGACGGGCACAGTTGTACACGCTCTTCTCCCATCAACGGAAGGGCAACTTATGATCAAAGTCATTCAATTTTCAATTCAGTACTTAATTTTGGATTGTAACTCAAAAGTTTGATCTGATTGCATCAATAAATTAATTCCAATCTATTGCATTTATAATAATAATAATAATAATAATAATAATAATCCATTTAAACACATGGTTCAATGGAAGTTTAATGAGAGTTCAACTGGAGTTTAAAAAGTCATAATTATAAATTGTTTAATCAGTCTTGAAAATGCTTCTTAATCATTACTCAGTTCTTCAGCTGTAGAAAATCAGCTTATTCCGACAAAAGATGACAAAGGCAGCAAATCAATAAACGAGGGTGGCTTCAGAGCCATAGGTTTTGCTGAAACTTGCCATGTTCAAATTGTCATGTTCAAATGGTTCTGTGGCCCCTGCCCACAATCTGTCAGCATAGGCAAGGCCACTCCTTTCCAAAACTGTTGTTTCCCATAAAATGTATTCTCCTCTCTCTCTGGCTGCAGAATAATTCTACCAAAATTCATTCATTAAGGGCTCATTCATTAAGCTCAGCATCTCTTTAAAAATACATAGAATCTATGCATTAAAGTGAGCAGAAATATAGCAAAAAATGGAAAAACTTGAAAACTAAATAAGAAAAAAATCAATTGGGATGTAAAGGAAGAAACCAAGAATTTGCCCTGGCCAAGATCACGGAGCAGTGGCCAAGCCAAGCGATCCTCGCTCTTAATCATAAGCACAGTGATCACACCTCTGCCCTAACACTCAAGTTATCTGCTACTGTAACAGACATCCTTCCCCAAGAAAGGGGATGTAGAAGAGTGCAGCAATCATAGGACCATTGCACTAATTTCCGATTCAAGTAAAGTGATGTTCAAAGAGTTGCAGCAAAGATGATTATTCTACATAAATGCCTTACATCCAAGCTGGATTCCAAAAGAAAGAGGCACTCAAGATCGTATTGCAATTATACATTGGATAACTGGAGTACTCCAAAGAATTTCAGAAGAAGATCAGTCTGTACTTTATGAACTACAGCAAAGCCTTTGACTATATGGATCATGAGAAGCTATGGACTGTCCTGAAAGCAGCCAGATTGAATCAGCACTTGAATGTCCCGGTGAGTAACCTGGAGTGGAAACTACGGTGAAAACAGAATAGGGCAAAACAGGATGGTGTACCACAGGCGAAGGTGTCAGACAATGATGTATTTTGTCTCCCTAACTATTCAATATGTACACAAAACAAATAATGAGGAAAGCTGGTTTAGGATCAGGGGAAGAAGTGAAATTGGTGGAAGAACCTTAACCAATTTAAGATAGGCAGATTATACTATACTACAGGTAGAAAGCAGCAATAATGACATGAAATGACTCCTGATAAACATGAAAGAAGAAAGCACAAAAGCAGGACTGCAGCTGCATATTACTACAACAGAAAATGTGACTGTAGAATTACAGAACTTTACTGTTAATAATGAAGAAACTGAAAATAGTAATAGTAAAATAGCAAAAGTGAAAAATGATGTCATACCTTGGGTCAATCATCCATTCAAATGGAGACTGAAGCCGAGAAATATGAAGACTGAGACTTCAGAGACAGCAATGAAGGAACTAGAAAAGGTAATCAATGAAAGGAAGTTTCACTGGAGATCGAGGCCAAGATTATCCACACTACTGTATTCCCAATCACAATGTTTGGTTGTGAAAGTGGGACAGTGCAGGAAGCTGACAGGAAGAAAACTGATGCATTTGAAACATGGTGCTGGAGGAGAGCTTTGCAAAATACCCTGGACAGACAGAAAGACAAACAAATGAGTCCTAGATCAAATCAAGCGAGAGCAATCCCTAGAAGCAAATATAACAAAACCGAGGCTGTCGTATTTTGGACACATCATGAAAAAGCAAAACTCACTGGAGAAGACAATCATGCTAGGGGAAGCTGAAGGCAGCAGAAGAAAAGGAAGACCAAAGAAGAACTGGATTGACTCCATAAAAGAAGCCACAGCCTTGAATTTAGGACAGCTCAGCAGGGCTGTCATGGAGTGGACATTTTGCATCGCACCCCTTTGTAGCCTCGCCGTAAGTTGGAGATGACGGATGGCACGTAACACCAACACGAATGGGCGTCCCATATTTGGTAGCATCCAACATACTCTCCAAGTGTTCTAGTCAGTCTTCATGATGTTGAAGGAGCACTGATTTCAAAAGAGAAGGAGGAGCACACACATAACTCTGCCCCAGATATCAGTGCGATTTGAAAATCCTTCAGTTTGGCCCTCAATATGCTTTTCAAATGTAGGGGGAAAAAATAACAAGAGAGCTACAAAACTTTGTGAAATCTATTCAGAAATTCAGAAAAGCTGACATTGAGAAGGCATTTTGTGAAATGTGTTGGGACTTAAGGTACATTTAAAGTCTTTGTTATCATTATTATTCCTTAAGCCATCAGCTGCACAAACTGCTTATTTTCATCCAAAGTTGTTGTTTTGTTGCCCCTCCTACATGTTACCAAAAAAAAGGAAATGGTAAAAATAAGTCCAGCCACCTATTTTTGTACATCTGGAAAGAGTAGTTAAAAAAGAGCATTCTTGCTGCCTAAAAATCTAAGTGTGTGCAAAACCTGTGTGATTAAGACCATGTGTTTCCTAGGTGATAAGCTTTTCATTTTTTCCCATTTGAAATAGAGGAAAGGAAGATTAACTCTCCCTCCTGGGAGAAGTAAGGGTCCATTGACTAATTTCTCAGCATCTAGATGTTATAATTAAGCATATTTCTTCACACACACTGTTTCTTCCCAGTATAATGAAATAACTTTAAAAAAAAACCTTCAATGAAACATTTGAAAGCTAATTCTGCATTTATTCTACCAAATGTGTTCCTTCTAATATCCATACAAAGAAATCCCCTCTCGCATGTGTACCGTATGTTTTAAAATCTACACAGTCCTGGCAGCCTTAGGCTCTACTTTATCCGTTATGTCACATAATTCATTTGAGCTGGGGTGGGGGTGTGGGTGGGGGTGGGTGAGAGCTTCTGAAGCTCCACTGGATGGTTTGGATTCCCCAGCCCAAGGTAGGAGACAGCACTCTGACCTTGGAACAGGGAACCGAATGTATTTTATCCTCTTTTCCCTCACAGCTGTATGAAAAGAACTGTTCAGGCTGCCCTCCAAGAGAGTGGAGAAAGCTACTACAGGGAGGGGGAGGGGGAGGGGGCATTTGAGTCAGCAGGGTGGGGAGGAAAAGAGACTGCAAGTGCTCTACCAGATTCATTTATTTTTCCATTTATATCCTGCCTTTTTCCTCCTCCTCCATCTTATCCGCACAACAACAACCCTGTGAGGTAGGTTGGGCTGAGAGTCTGTGACTGGCCCAGAGTCACCCAGTTGGCTCCATGGCCGAGCGGGGACTAGAACCCAGATCGCCTGAGTCCCAGTCCAGGCTCTTAACCACTACACCGCACTGGCTCTCTATATTACACTGGGAAGCCTACAGGCAGGGCAGGCATAGTCCTTTTCCACTGTTGTTCCCCAGCAAATTGTATTATCCAGAGAGGTGCCAAGTGTGATCCTTTTGGTACCACAAAGGCTTCAAGACTAGTCACTATTGATAGCCTTAGAACCACGTTAGCTGCTCCTCTGAGGTCACAGAAGCAATGTTTCAGGGACAGCCACCAAGATGCAATGCTTCCTGGAGTGCCTTCCCATCCTTTCCTTCCTCTCCAAAGCAGTTTATTTAGAAAGCAGAGATCAACTCCTTTGCAGAGCAGCAGGAATGTGAAGGCAGCCTTCAGTTCTGTTTCTCCCATCTGGCATACAATGCCCATAACCCCTGAGTCCAGAGAGTCACAGGCAACCTGCTTGCATTGTGCTCCAAGGAACTCTTGAGTGGATACCATCCACAGTCAGTAATCTGACAACTTTAAACGTCTCAATAAGTCATAGAACTTAATCTCTTGTCACCAGTATTTGCCTTGTTTCAGCAGAGTCCCTTCTTGAAAAGAACCAGGTTATTAGTAGATGCCCTACATCTTCCAAACAGAAGGTAGACCAAAATATCATTTAGTTTTTCTGCAATCTCTTTAGCCCCACTAAGCACATTTTAACTCCCTTGCCCTCCAAGCTCTTTCCTAGCTACTTCTTTGAAAACATGAAACTGTCCCCCGCCTGCATACATATGGTTGCACAGAGATAGGACAGGTAAATCGCCATGACCACATGACATGATTTGCATGTGCACTGAGTATGCAAATGAGTATACATAAGACGGCAAACCTAATACGATGCTTATTTTAAAAAACAAGCACACTCCTTTGCATCAGAAATTATCTGGTTTTTGAGGTTTTGCACTTTGGAAATAAGCATCAGAACAAGCTAGCTAGGCTAAATACACTGGGAAGTGGGTTCTTCACAATGGGTGTCTTCACACACTTTAATAATACAACTCTTCAGCAGATAGTGAGCAGCCTAGATACCAAGCAATCTCTAGATTGTTAATAACTTTGCATAGTGTACATGAAGATGGGCATGGAAGCGAAAGCTAGGAGTTAAATTATTATTTTAATATGACCTGACTTAATTCATGCTTTCAAATCAATTAGAATGCACTTATTTTTCAGTCTGCACGCATCTTTGCATTTTGTGATATAGTTCTCCCATCAAAACTTGGGACAAAAATGCACACATCAAGGAAAAGGCAAGTATTAGGGAAATGTGCTTGCAAAAATGCATGTAGTAAGTGAAATAGCATACAAAGGCATGTGCGGTTTTTATGCACATAAATGTGTGCATGAAAATGTTAGTGGATATTTTGAAAAATTAAATTGATAGAGACACCATTACCTGAAAAATGTGACCAAGTACAGAAAATGAAGCGTACTAGTGGAAGGGCACATACATCACAGCATGCTGATTTAATACCATATTACTGATGTACTGACCACTTGATTTTGTTTTAAGGTGTGCTGGTATCTCCCCCAAGATACAAGAGATACTGAAATTACTCAGGAAATATATTTGATTTTGAAATATTAAATAAAAACTAAATTCTGGTGATATCAGAGAGCTATTGGCGCTATCATATCCTGAAGGCAATTCAAATATAGCAAGAACCCTAGGGAAAGCATCTGAAATGGGTTACTGCAGCTCATTTTGCAACTTTTAAATAGATTGGCTGAATAGGCAAATCAAACTAAGAGTGAAGTGTTTTAATATCCAGAATGGAAAAAATAGGGGAAAAGTAGGCAGAGATGTATTAGAGCTCCAACAGGTACAAAGCTCCTCATAGGACTTTGCAAACTCTTGATATAATAAGAATCAGGTAAAAAAAACGTGGAGAACCGTTACTCTTTCTGTATTTCCAGAAAACTAACTATGGAGAAGTGCTTCAAAGTGGAATTTGTACACTTGTGAAGTGAAGAGGAACTAAAGAGCCTCTTGATGCGGGTGAAGGGGGAGAGCGCAAAAGTTGGCTTGAAACTCAACATTAAGAAAACTAAGATCATGGCATCTGGTCCTCTCACTTCCTGGCAAATAGATGGGGAAGAAATGGAGGTAGTGACAGATTTTATTTTCCTGGGCTCCAAGATCACCGCAGACGGGGACTGCAGCCAAGAAATTAAAAGACGCTTGCTTCTGGGGAGGAAAGCTATGGCAAATCTAGATAGCATACTAAAAAGCAGAGACATCACTCTGCCAACAAAAGTGCGTATAGTCAAGGCTATGGTTTTCCCAGTTGCAATGTATGGCTGTGAAAGCTGGACAATAAGGAAGGCTGAGCGCAAAAGGATTGAGGCCTTTGAGTTGTGGTGCTGGAGGAGACTCCTGCGAGTCCTTTGGACTGCAAGGCGATCAAACCGGTCAGTCCTAGAGGAGATCAACCCTGACTGCTCTTTAGAAGGCCAGATAGTGAAGATGAAACTCAAATATTTTGGCCACCTAATGAGAAGGAAGGACTCCCTAGAGAAGAGTCTAATGCTGGGAACAATAGATGGCAAAAGAAGAAGGGGACGGCAGAGGATGAGGTGGCTGGATGGAGTCACTGAAGCAGTTGGTGTGAGCTTGAGTGGACTCCTGGGGATGGTGGAGGACAGGAGAGCCTGGAGGAATGTTGTCCATGGGGTCGCGATGGGTCGGACTCGACTTCGCGACTAACAACAACAACAACATCAAGTGTACATTGTACAAGTATACAAACTAACTGTGACCGCTGTGATGTGTCTATGTGGGTGTTCCGATCATGTCAAAAGAATGAGTGAGAATGTGGGAAAGCAGAATCCATCTCTGCTTACTACTCCTATCCTCACAGCCTCTCTTCTGAGATTGGTTTACCTATTAGCCAGGGTGCAATATTGGAAGTGAGTCATGCTGGGAAAAAGCTATCTTAGGATGGGACAAGACAGGAAAGGTTTGTGCTTAGCTTACATATACGAATCGCTATCAGCTGTCAACATTTTTTAAAAGTTATGATAATGAACACAGCATTAGCAGCAATGAATTGAAGTGACTCTTGATGAAAGTGAAAAGAAGAAAATGCAACAGCAGGACTGCAGCTGAACATTAAGAAAACAAAAATCATGACTGCAGAAGAATTACATAACTTTACTGTCAACAACAAAGAAAATGAAAATGTGAATGATTTTGCCTACTTGGTTCAATCTTCAATTTCAATAGAGACTGTAGCCAAGAAGCTGAAAAAGGTGAAGACTTGGAAGGGAGCAATGAAGGAACTAGGAAATATCATCAAGTGTAAAAGCATTTCAATGGAGACCAAAGCAAAACTCATCTGCATTATTATATTCCCAATCATTATGATTGGGTATGAAAACTGAAGGAAGCTGAAAGGAAGCAAATAGATGAGTTTGGAATGCAGTGCTGGAGGAACATCATATGTCAAACACATCTGAACACCCTGAACTGACAGAAAGACAAACAAGTGGGTCCTAGATCGAATCAAGCCCAAACTCTTCTTGGAAGCAAAAATTATGCAACTGAATCTGTCATACTTCTGGCACATCATGAGAAGGTAAGACTCACTGGAGAAAACAATAATGGGAAGTCAAACAAAGAAGAAGGAGATAGCCAAATATGATATGGATAAACACCATAAAGGAAGCCACAGGCTTGAGTTCACAAGAACTGAGCACGGCTGTCAAGGACAAGCCATTTTGGAGGGCTTTCATTCATAGGGTTGCCATAAGTCAGAGACAACCTGACAGCACATAACAACATCTTGCTAGTGCCATCAGTGTGCATGGGGCTTCGTGCAGGACAAGAGGACAGCTCCATCTCCAAGATTTCAAAGAAGAGAAAGTGATTCCTGCCTTAGGTACAACAGTTTCTTCTTGACAGAAGGAAACCAATTGTGTCACAGATCTCCTATACCTGCCAACTATCACATGCAGCATCTGTGAAACCCAGAAAGGGTAACGGCAAAGAAACTGGTTTCTACAGGTGATGGAGCTTTTTTGAGTGGTGGCCCTTCCTGTGTAAAATGTCACATGCCTGGTCTTGAGCCTTTTGTGAGGATCCTTTATATCCTAAATTAAAAATTCTCATGAAAGAACTAGCAACTCAAATTTTCAGGTCACCAGGGGGCAAAGAAAGTTCTTCTAGACAACCACCACCCAAACTTACAATACCTTGCAGAAAAATATTCACCTGCCTTTAACTTTACCCTTTTCTTCTTCCCTCTCTGGCTGGGGGGAATCATTGCCCTCATATCTTAATTTTAATATTTCCAATCTGCTTACATGACTTCTCAGTGCACATATCTTTCCTAACTAACTGTGTATATTCAGCCAATGTTTCCAAATAGGCTTTGCTTTCAAGAGCATTTCAAAAGTTTTGTTGCAAACCCATCCTGTTTATCTCCTCTTCCCTTTGAAGTTTAAAGCCCGAAATAGCTACACAAAAAAGTCTCAGCCTATACTAAGCTCACTGCAACAAGGACTATGAACAATCTCTGCGCAATGAAGATAAAAATCCATCTAAATAATATTCCCCATGGAAACTCTGAACTGCCATGTGTGAGCATTAAGAGGATTTGAGTCAAATGCAGCCTTCATTTCGAAGCCACATAAAACTATGGATTCACTGCTTCTGCATTACTGCAACGTGTTAACTGTAGTGAAAGGGGCCAGAAGAACAAACAGCACAGATACATAGTTCTTCTAGAGTTTTGATACACACCAGTGCTAAACTCTAAACAGTTCTCCTAGATAACAGCAATTTCAAGAGTGCTCTTTTGGAAACTTCTCCCTTTACTGTATCTTGCTTCACAACCATTAAGAAAATAAAATACTCTATAGATCAAGCAGCAAAATTCCAAAGCATCTGTGTGCACTTGACTCAGCAAGCCTAGAGCAATTATTTTCACTTTTTAGACCCATGTGTTCAAGAAAAGCATGAAAAAGGCTTGATCTTCCTGTTACTCCAAGACTGTCATTCTGTTGCACAATACCAGTTGGCCATTGAACTTGGAGTGATGGTCTCCATTTCCTCAGATATGCTTAATGTTTCAGATATGCTTAATGCAGACATGCACATGGTGGGCATATCGCGAGCGATGCTGGCTGGAGCCGGGGGTCAGACTAGATGGCCCAGGAGACCCCTTCTGACTCGCGCTGTTTCTATGTTTCAACGCTCAAGCTTTGCTGACAGGACATTCCCATTTGTACTACACATTCCAATATCTGTTTTAACACTGTTTATTTATTTATTAAAACATTTATATGCCGTCCCATCGCAACAAAGCCTCGGGGCGGCTCACAACCATTTTAAAATACAATAAAATCATAACATATATGAATTTATCCCTCCCCCCTTGGTGCATCTCGGCAACTTAAATACAGTCAACTTAAATACAAACTGTTAAATACACTGTTGGAAAGATGCTGTCCAGACATTTTGGACTGCAACTCCCATAGCCCCTGATCCTGTGTTTTCATGCTTGCTGATGCAAGTTGACGTCTGTGTTGCATGGACATCAGAAAATGGTGAGAAGGTTATTAAGGTTCAATAGGCAGTAGCAGAATGTTGGCCTGGAACATGGAAGATTTGGGTTCTGGTCCCCACTTGACCATGAAGCTCACATGGTGCCTTTGGCCCAGTCAATGACTCTCAGGCATTCCTACCTCACAGGGTTGTTGTGAAGATTAAAAGGAGAGAAGAAAGAATGTGTGGGCTGCCTTGAATTCCTTTCAGGAAAAAAAAGGCAGGATATAAATTTTAGAAAAATAAATGTATACATTGTATAGCAAACTTTCCCACTGTCCAAAATCTAGAATAGTTTCTTGAAGATAAAGAAGATAAAGTCCTTATAGCTTTCAGCTTTTTAGCAAGAGCACCAGAGATAATTGCCTTGAAACTGCCTTCCCCAATCATTCTGCAGATAAGAGCTGCCTTTGCTATGAGAATAAAGCGGTTTGCCTTACTGAAACAGAGAGGAAGGGGGAGGTGAGAGTGTAGGGATACAGACGGATTCTGTAGAAATGGCAGACAGGAACTTCATAAAATCCATTGCAAGAGACATCATCTTGTTTTCCTCAGCCTGGAGAGATGGCCCATGGTGGCCCATGGAACATCGCATGGACTATTCAGGAGATACAGCCCTGGAAAATGGGCATGTAAACTATTTTTCTTTTTTCCATTCTGGATTCATATTTCATCACTGTGTTCAATAAACTGTATAACATCTTTGGCACCGGTGGTTTCATTTCCCCCCCTACTCTTAATTCTAAGGTGAGGAACATCACCAGGCCTTGACTCCTGGGGTTAGACATCATATTAGAGAAGACTGCTATATTAGAAACCAAAATATAATTGCCAACTCTTTACATGGTTTATTACTATGCATGTATAGAGTTTAACCATTTAAACACGACGTGTTGCCACTGAAACAGTTGTGAAGAAATTATTTTCCAACCAGGTGGCAGGTCTTCAACCCAGATCACTCGGGTCCTTGTTTAATTTTCTGTTCTGTTTGCATTGCCCATTGGATGATGTAGGTGAGTATGGCTTGCACACGTGTCATATGCTGACAACTTAAGTGGTCTTATTAACAGCTTCCTGACATGACTTTTAACGAAGACCTCCAACAAGCTTTTTCCTAAGCCAAGGGAAGAGGGGGAGGGACAGAATTTGGAGTCTGTGATGTACTTCAGGAGACATGGCAAAATTAATTCTCAGTGCTGGAATCTAACACATAGTAACATAGAAATCCTGTGGAACCTGCTTTCGTATCTGAAGTTGTTCATGTACTATTTCATATGTCATATGTTGTTGTCAAGTTGGCTGTTTTAAAATGTTTATTGTTTTCTGATCTCAATTGCATTTTATTGTCTGTTTTTATGAATTGCTGTAAACCATGCCGTGAGCTTTGGCAGTGGGGCAGGACAGAAATGAAATAAATTATCATCATAAATAATTTTCAACTTATGGTAACCCCATGAATGATCACCCTCCAAAATGTTCTGTCCTTTACAGCCCTGCTGAACTCATGTAAACGCAACGCAGTGTCTTCGCTTCTGGAACTAGTCCGTCTCAAAGGTGGCCTTCCTCCTCCTCCTCTTCCTCTTCTTCTTCTGCCTTTAACTGTCCCTGGCAGTATTACCGTCTGCACTTAGTCTTACCTTCTCATTCTGTGCTCAAAATTTAGCAGCTCCAGTTTTGTCATTTTTACATTTTGTTTTCAATCTCTTAGCAAGTTACATACTAGCCTAAAACACAGCTCACTCTTCACTTCCTCTTTTGCCTGTCTGTCACTTTATTCTATAGAATGAACATGATTCCTTATACTTTGAACTAGAATATATATTTATGGACTCACCTTCATAAGGATATAAGCAAACACTTGCTTTGTAAGCATATTTTCCACACTGGTATTCAAAGGACACACAAGCTGAATTCCTGAAGTGAGTCCCACAGATCTCGGCAGAGCTTACTTCTGAATGGACATTCTCAGAATAGTACAATCAACCTTGCAATGATTACACACAAACATGTGGAGGGACTGCTGTTCCTGATGTGCTTCCCATTCTCTGCACCTGGATAGGCACCAGGGAAGTTCTCCATCAGAGAAGGCCATGGGATAGGCCAAAGCAATCAAGAAATAGCAGAGCTGCTCATCAAGGGCTAAGACTACACCTTGCGTGTTATGTTGTGCACAAGGCTACCCACATAACGGTGGGGGGATTTGTACACAAATATACAAAATGCATTGATAGCAAAAGGAGAACTGATGGCAAAAGGAGAAGGGGACGGCAGAGGATGAGGTGGCTAGATGGAGTCACTGGGCAGTGGGTGTGAGCATGAGTGGACTCTGAGGGATGGTAGAGGACAGGAGAGCCTGGAGGAATGTTGTCCATGGGGTCGTGATGGGTCGGGCATGACTTTGTGACTAACAGCAATATGAAAAATGCAAAAATCAAGAAAGAAAGCTGTTTTTGATAAGAAGAGGGATACAGGGAGGCACACCCAGCATCCTCATATCACTGCCCCATGGCTATGCATAAGGACAGCAAAGAAGACAGGTGGCATCACCCCAGAGCCTGCTCCAAGTGGCCACCCCCACCGTCACCACCAGCATAACAACCACCATCTGCCCTGCCAAAAGGATTATGAAGACTAAAGCAACAATAAAAAGTTTATTGTGATTATATCTGTAATTGCCAATATTACTGGTAAGCTGCCTTATAATTATTTCAGACATCCTAGCTTAATGTTGTTGTTGTTAGTCGCAAAGTCATGTCCGACCCATCACGATCCCATGGACAACATTCCTCCAGGCCTTCCTGTCTTCCACTATCCCCTGGAGTCCACCTAAGCTCACGCTGACTGCTTCCGTGACTCCATCCAGCCACCTCATCCTCTGCCGTCCCCTTCTTCTTTTGCCATCTATTGTTCCCAGCATTAGGCTCTTCTCCAGGGAGTCCTTCCTTCTCATTAGGTGGCCAAAGTATTTGAGTTTCATCTTCACTATCTGGCCTTCTAAAGAGCAGTCAGGGTTGATCTCCTCTAAGACTGACCGGTTTGATCGCCTTGCAGTCCAAGGGACTCGCAGGAGTCTTCTCCAGCACCACTACTCAAAGGCCTCAATCCTTTTGCGCTCGGCCTTCCTAAAATCTGTCACTACCTAGCTTAATATCATGATGTAACTAAGCAGTGTGTGGGTGACAAGAATCGAATGCAAGTCTTTGTTTAAAGCTGATTTCTGATCCTGTCTGGATCATAATCCAGGTTCACATATAGCCCAGAGTTCTCCCTTCCTGTTCAAAGCAAATCCACTCTGTACATTAACTCCTATTATTTACTATGAGCCCAGGATTTCTTCTAGGCAATTTAGTTTTGCTTTCTCTTCCTTTTTTTCTCCTCCAAGGCTTCCTGTTAACTCAGTAAGGATTGCCTACTGGATGGGCTGTACCTTTTGCTCAGCATGTTACAGGCAGGAGTGGAAAGAACATGGTCTTCTCCAAGGCCATTTATTCCCTTCTGGACTAAAGTGAGATTTGATGCAGTAATGTACTTCGTTTTGTTTTGCTTTTGATATTTATACTGGTAACAACACTAAAATGTGTTTAGTTTTAGATTTATTTTTTACTGAAGAATATTAAACAAAACATAATTTGTACAAGCCAAATTGATGGCACCACACAATGCCCCAGGAGACTGAAGAGCCTGCGGGGAAGCATTCAGGAGATATGAGATTCCACTAACATTTCTTGACCTAGATTTCCATGCTCTTAAAATGATAGGGGCTGCTGGGAGGTGAGAGGATTTTGTTCAAAGCTTTCCAGAGACATATCTTGGCCTTCGTATAAAGTAGGAAGCAAACCAGCCCTATAAGACCTTTTCAGAGTAGCGATATGAAAGAAGTGTGACCAAATTATTAACTATGAAGCAGGAGTAGTTGCTGCTACTACTGATGATTACATAGGAAGTACCAAGGCTAAATTCCTGCTTACTGACCTGCAACCTTCCACCCAGCACAAGCACCTAAGAGCTAAGCTACATGTTACACTAACTGTGATCTGTGCGCCTGTGGCCTATCTTCTTGTACTCTAGTATGTGTGACGCCTAGTGGGATCAGAACCACTGGTCTCCAGTTGCGGAGGGTTAAACCTCTGCACCCATTTCTCCTGCCCTGGGTTTGAGGCAAGCTTTTTCAAGAGGCTCCTGCTGTGAATATCTCACCTTTGTTGAATTCTTGGTTGTGTGGGATGGATGTTCTCCAAAACCTCTTTATTGTTTTTGTTGCTACAGACTAGCATGGGTGCCTCACTAAAAGTCAGGCTCCAAAAATATTACTCTTTCATACAGCCATTCGCTTCTGGTTTCTCCCATTTTTGCTGCTTTGGCACTACTTGCATCCCAACTGCTGCTGCTTCTTAGTTCCTGATTTGGTCATGTGGATGTTCCTGTCCAACCAGGAATTACCTTCTAATGTCATGTGCCTGATAGGATTTCACCAAATGCCAGGCAAAATAGCATAGAATAACACAGCCAAGCAGATTTTGCTCCCAATCATATCACCAAGAGCAAGTTAAGGCTATTTAAACAGATGCACACATGTTTTTACAAAAAGTGGTGGAAAATCACAAAAATGGGTGTTGAAATGCTTTCAGCTCAAGGGTTGGTTCCCATTGCAGAGACCCTCTCAAGGGCCACATTCCAGTGACGGATGGTGCTACAGACAAATGGGTGGGGTCCACGGCAAGGCCAAAGCCACCAAAATACAATATTTTAGCTTGAAGTGCTTCAGGTAATTAACTAAGCCCTAGGAGAGGTTTTCTTATGTTACAGAATGGACAGAAAAACTGCACAACAGCCAATGCATGGTCAGAGGTAGAACAAATCAGTGGGGTCTGGGGACAAAGAGGTCTTCTGAGAACCCACAGGTAGGATTCAGCTTCAGGAGGGTTTTATCTGGCCTCCAGGCATGAGGCTCTTCACCTATGTGATAAAAGGAGGAGCATATTTTGGCCATATTTGTTCTTCCTTCCTTGATTCACACTCACACACACATCAAAGCAGTTAGCGATACTGAGAGAAAAACAATGCAGACAAAACAACAAAATAAGAGCAGTAGCATAAATCAGCAGAGTATCATCATCATCATCATCATCATCATCATCATATTTCTATACCATCTAAAGGCTGGAGCAAGGGCAATTTATTGCAGCACGCTACACAAATACTTCTCTGAAAAAGCCATGTCTTGACCATACACTGGAAGGAAAATGCTGATGAAACCAGGCAAGATTCCCTCCACAGCTAATTTCAAAGTAAACCATCATTTGAGAAAGGAAGGCTTGGTGTCCATTACCCACCACTGAATTCAGGTAGTGCTGTAGGAAATGGCCCTTTAGATATCTTGTTCCTAAGCTATCTAAGAATTTAAAGATAAAATGTCCAAACTGGCAGCCAATGAAAATTAAACAATTAGATTTCCATGCACTGTCTGGCATGCCCAAGTCAATATTCTGCCAGAGGCCTTTTCGACTAACTGGAGTTTCTGAACGCTTCTCCCTTCCTCACCATGATTGCCCTAGTATCCACTCCATCCCAGCTGCGGTACATTTCTTTGCAGAACCAACACAAGCATAGTCCTGACTCTTTTCCAATCAGTCCTTTTTTGGAGTGTGTGCTCACTGCAAAGTTTATCAACCCAGAGTATGTGTGTTCCTAGAATAAAGTTTTGCCTTCATTCTCCCATTGCTTGTGGTGATATATGTCAAAAGTTGAGATTTATCAGCATTAATTATCTGAACACTGTCATGATGAGGTTCCAAAGTAAGTTTCTGCTGGAGATACATTAAAGAGTACATTAAAGAGTTTCCCACTTCTGCCTCAAGATAAAGTAAAATGCATATAAAGGAGTAGAAGGGTAAGAAAGAACAGCATGAAGGTAAAATTGAAAAGGAAAGCTGCTTTAACCACAGGTAAGGAAAACAAAGTTTGACCTACTCACTGCATTCTGCATGTTTTATTTTTGATTAAGGTTTCTGTCAGCTTTAGTTCAAGCAATGAAAGTGCATTTAAAAATTAGCAAAACTGATACTTAAGTTTCAATCTGAAATGGTAACTTCTAAACAAAAAACAGAGAATTTACTTCCCAGGGCTGCAATCCTGTACAGAATTAATGCTGGGTGCCACTGAGTATTCTGGCTCCGTGCCACACAGTCACTCCTGCTGAAGCTGAGGAGTGTCCTTGTGTTGTTTATCTTTACACCTGACCATGGAAGTCTGGGTTGTTGCAGGAGAGACAACCTGAAGTTGGAACCCCTGCTTAACACAGGCTTCACTCCTCCATTTGCAGCAGGAGTGATCAGAAGGCCAAAAACAGGCGTGCACACTAGCCCCATCTATTTCACATTTTTCACATTAAAAAAAAAAATGTAGGTACTTGTAAAATGGGAAGTGAGCCTAAATGTTGAGGGAAGAACAGAACTGGGTGCCAAAGCCCAAGGCCTCCCCACAAATCAGATCAAGCCTCCATTCCTAATCTCAGGTTCCAATGGCAGTATCACTGTTCAGGACAATGGTACAAGTTGAGAGAAGCTCTCTGTAAAGACAAGGAGGTGGTGGAGTGCCCCCACAACTTGCTGCAGCAGATTGCACAAATTTGCAGCAGTGGGATTTGTCGCTCTTTGTTCTCTTCCCAACCTTTGTCATACCTGAGAAGCTGATTTGACCACACTATGACTGTACAGTGAATTTTTTGTGTGCTCATTTTGCAGCTTATGGGTAGATACATTAGAATTGCATATAAAAATTACAGAAGACCCTCTGGTTAGTCCGTCTTGTCTTTTCTGTAGTCAAAGGCCACAGTGTAAACATGGACTTGAATGCTATACAGTAGAGCAGTCCAGTTGCTAACCAAACAACCCTCCTCTTTTTGGTTAGCTAACCTTTAGAGAGTCATATGATAAGAAAGCTCTGCAACACTACACCCCAACTGCGTTTTTCACTGAAGCACCACTCAATTAGAGAATTTCCTAGCTTGATTAAGCCTACGGTTGTAGCAGCTATGAAAATAGCTTCAAAGGGAACCATTATTGCATGGAGGGGGAGATGTATGCAGAGAAGATGTTTCAAGTCAGTCCATTGCTTCAGAATCAGATTGTGGTTTTAGGAATGTAGCAGCAGGAAGGGATGAGAAATTCAGAAGCATTTTTTCATGCAATACTTGTACTAAACAAGAGAATAATGTATTGCATAGTCAGCACAGTATTAGCTAGATTTTAAGTATCTAGCCCTCATATTTTCTGATATCACTAGTATAAGTGAAACAGTGTACAATTGATTTTTACTGCTAAAATTCATGCATGTATTATTCCACAAATGATCATTTCAGAGCAATTTGTATACATAACAATCATTTTGAAGTATACACAATTATGAAGTTAATTCATTTACAGAGAGCAGCAGCCTGCAAAGACTGGAAGGAACTAAAGACTGGAAGGTTCCCTATTCATTAATAACACTATTACTCTAAGTACCATTTACACAACACATTTAAAAGAAGCCTTTCTCAGCCCCAACTTTGGGAAAGCCTTCCCAAAGGAGATATAACTGGCACTGACTTTTTTTCTTTTGAAAGTCAAATTAAAATGTCTCTTTTGCACAAATCATTTTATTATTTAATATACAATTTAGGGTTTTAAAACATGATTTTCCATTGTGTTTTTGTTTGGCTTCCTAGTTGGCACTCTGTTGATGTAATTGACCTTTATTACTGAGAGCCAGGGTGGTGCGGTGCTTAGAGCGCTGGACTGGAGACCCAGGAGATTCAGGTTCTAGTCCCCACCGGGCCATGGAGATCACTGGGTGCCTTTGAGCTGGTTGCAGACTCTCAGCCCACCCAGCGTCCCAGGGTTTTGTTCTAAGGACCAAACAAACAGAGCTGTGTAATGCAAGCTTCCTTGAGTTCCTCACAAAAGGAAAAAGAAGATGGCATATAAATGCAAAGTAATAATAATCTTGCAATGCATAACTGTATTTTGTATCATAGATTTAGACAGGACAGGGCAAGGCAGGATTGCCACCCTTCTGTTGACAATAGGATACTCTTTCTGGAGACCACTAAGCTCTAAAATACAGGGTTTATTGACACAATGAAAGAAACACAGAGTAGTTCAACTTTTACTGCAAAGATAAGTGTTAATTCAAAATTAAGGTCTTTATTAGAAACTCTGCTACTCGATTACACTGCACTGAAGATAGTAAGGATCTCAATAGTTTACACGGTTGCATGCAGAGAAAGACATACAGCTCTACCACCAAGAATAGCTATAAGCAGCTCAATAGGGAAGAAATCAGAACTTGCTTTTTTAACACACACACACACACACACACACACAGAGAGAGAGAGAGAGAGAGAGAGAGAGAGAGAGAGAGAGAGAGAGA